>OX276431.1:7502500-8752500 GCA_946251915.1 Abrostola triplasia
TAATTAGTTGGTGTTAATTAACTAGTTCGTTAGTGCCCATTACCACCTGGTAATGGTACCTACCTACACTTGGTTGATCAGGCTGGCTCGAGCAATCGAACGCCCGAAGCCAAACAGAGTCGATGAAGCACATGAGGGGTGTCGTGACTTGATTACGACATTAAACCAACTCCACCTTCCCAACAGCATTGGTAAACACAAAATACAATAAACGTCTAGAGAAGCTTACATTGCAAAAAAAAATTCTTCCGGGACCCACATCGTGACTGATACAACATATTCTGCAGTATCGATATAAGTAATTAAGAACGTTATCTGTTGCTTTGATTGCGGTTTCGTATGAATACGACATTGATGTATATCGGAAATTAACAATTACCAACTATTTGACACCCGAAAGGTTAACTATGCAACTCTTGGTTAAAACCTTTCAAATTTTACGAACATAATAAAGAACTATAAGTCTAAATTTCACTTACATTAAGACTGCTTATGCCTAATAAGGGCCACGCGTCGACACGGAACGTAACCTTTTTGCTTATTTCCTGTTCATATTCTTTAAAACACTTCTGGTCAAGATAACGATAATGATGAAAATCTAAATAATAAAATATTTATTAATTATTATTACGGACTTTAGAATTACAGGTTAATGATTTAATGTGGAACATACAGAGCCGTAGATAACTTAGATATTTAGAGGTTTTGGTCCGAAAAAGATATTGATTAAGTAAGTACCTAGTTATCCCAAAATCATTTTTTTTTGCGATGCATTATTTATTTGTAATTTGGTTATAAGAAGTTGTTCTGTGAAGTTGTCAAATTGCTTTATAGGAAGACTATATATTTATTTACTTAGGTATTATGTAGGTGCATATAGGTACCTATACCTAAGTCATTATTAAAACAATATCTGGTTTTCTATCGGAAAGATTGATCTGATACTTGGGTATCTAGATCAGACCAATATAAGTAGTAGGTACGTTACACCTAACTAAGACTTGTATTGTTTTCTATTTAAGTAAAGCTTGAATTAATAAGTTGGTTAAATAAGTAAGTCAACAACAAAGTATTTATATTTAGCATGCCATTAATAATTAATTGTCAAACAATTTGGTACATCATAAAAAGTTTTAAATATTCTCAGATCAGATTTAGACTAAGCAATTATTTAACGTCTGTTATACTACTTTTGTTGCCGACCGTACCTTTTGTTTCATCAGGCTCACCCTTATTCTTCTTTTAAGGAAGTTTCTGGACATAGGAAGTCTCTATCTTATACCTACGTACCTACGCAGATTATCAATAAATATAATATGTAAGTGTCTTGTTAAAAAACAAATTAACTTGCCACATTGCGTGTTAAATATTAACACACGTACAGTTAGGTAGGTAAGTACATTTAACAAACATTACTTATGGAAATTAGTTAAAGTGTAGTTACTTTATCAATAGATTGACACGAAGCAATAAAAGATTTCCTATATGTGTAGGTACCCAGTACCCACTCATTATGAATAATGTATATAATGGTACCTATACTTATTTAAACTTATCCTCATGCCTGTTTCCCGAAAGGTAGGCAGGCACTGTAGGAACCTAAGAAATGTGCCACTTAATAGACATTTCAGATGCGCATTTCACACGACAATGTAATTGAGTATGACCTACCTAAATAACGTAGATATCTGGGTTTGAACCTGTAACTGCGTTCAAATTGACATCAGATCGTCAATTTGAACGCAGTTACAGGTTTGGCGCAGTGGCTAAGCGAGTGGACTGCCGCGCAAAGGGTTGCGCAGGGGGCGAGGATGTTTGTCCCGAGTCTGGGTATTTGTGTATGTGATATTTCATGTTTGTGAAGCACCCTCACGTTACAGAATAAACACTGAATGTGTGTGAAGCGACGGTTTCTTTAAAAAAATCCTTCTGCCACCACCACGCCTAGCACGGTACACCGCGCAATACCTATAATAGTATGTGGTGTGAACTAAGCTCCTCTGAAATAGTAATAATAATTAATAATGAAAATGTAATGCGGATACATCCCAGTTTTTTGATTCCGGAAAATGCCAGATGCTTGTAATTATCTTTCAAGTCTATCGTAGATGAAACTGTCTATAAATAACCATTTCCTTCATATAATTACAAAATTGGTAATGAAATCACGTGATTATCGTAACGTTTCCGTAATCAAGTAGGTGCCTCCATAAAAGGTAACTCGATATTTGTATTTGGACAAAGGGCGCAAAAGTTAAATTTGATTTCTTTGGTACTTAGTCACCGGTAGCGAAAATACTGCTTCTTTTTTGAGCATTTACATAATATTGAGGTTAAATAGTGACGATGTGTGATCTCCAGGCTTTGGAAGCCAGTGACGTACAGTTTAGGGTTACACTTTAAAGACCACTATTATAGTTGACACCCAAAATTGCATAATTATGACTGATTAAGGGTATTTACGTACATACATTTTACAATACACACATCCGCGGTACGTCTAATATGCACTTGCCCTTAGAGCACAATTTCGATCGACTTCTTTCCACTTCCAGTAGTGTGTGTACTACGACACACTATACTACTCGTAGTAATACATTCCAAAAATGTGCAATATTACTTTTTAGGGCAAGATCTTATAGTGTAAATTGTATTTTTTTCTAACGTCGCCCCACACTGGGAATTTCTCCTGTGTCGTGAATGCGTTTCACAAACATGAAATATCACATACACAAACACTCAGAATCGGTACCAACATCTGGTTCGCACAACGTTTTTCCTCGTGCGAGAATTGAACCCGTAACCCCTAGCGCAGCAGTACAATCGCTTAGCCACTGCGCTAAGGTGATCATTTTTATTGCCGTCATTAATTAATGGTACTGCTAGCATAAAAAAACAGAAATTATGGCCAGAATGCCGAATAGAAATAAAAAACATAACAGCATCAATAAAATAAAAAAAATCGAAATAATCATTTATTATAATTATTCTGCAGCTACACTTTGAGCTTGCCTTGCTGCCTGTCTTTCTTTCTTTCTCTTCATCAGCATTCTCTTTTTCTCCTCTGGCGTCTTCTTCAACCCCTTCATCTTGCGTGTCTGTAGTCTCTGGATATCTTGCTTGCCCATATGAATGCGACCCATCTTTGAACCAAATGCATCCCTGGATATGTTTTTCTTTGTGATTGTTTTGACTTCTCTGGGTACCCTGCATGCTTCCTTAAACAGATCATCAGAACCTAATCGGGTTCTCCTTAGTTTGAAATCAATTGAAGGACCTGAAAATAAGAAATGAAAAATTGTAACTTTAAAGATTTAAATGCTAAGTATAAAATATTACCTGAGAAAATAATGTCATAAACATTAACAAACAACACAACCAAAAAAACTGCATTTAGTGTTAATAATAATTAAGAACTTTTTTGTTTTGTGATGGGATTTATTGTAGCTCATAGCCAACTATTAAATTTATATTTTGATATACATACCAATCTCTTCCAACTCAATTCTAGGTGTTCGTTGGCCACTCTTCTTCAGTTGTATTCTGTATGATCTGAAATATATAGTACCACCCTCAGTGGCTGTGAAACTTAGGACATGTTCTAATCCTTGTAGTCTGATACATTCCACCTAAAAAATATGCAACCTATAGTAATTCTATGCAAACAAAAAAAACAATAGTGGGAACATTTTAAATGCTTAAAAAATACCTGAATGCTATCTCAAGTAATAATATAATAAGGAACTAATTGATTATTTGTTACAATTGAACTCAATCATGCCTGGTGGCTGGCAAAGGCAATTTAATATTTAGTTTTTATTAAAATTTGGTTGGTTGAATTGTTAGTTGTTGCTATTATTGTTAATTTAATAACAATTTTATTAAGTAACATCTTTACTTTAATACAACCTGATGAACCATTTATAAGAATGGTATGTCTTGTTTCATATTAAATAGATTCAATACACAAGTTTGAGTATTTATTTAATACTTAAGTACAGTTGTGTACAAGGTGGACTTAATGCCTTAGGCATTTTCTACCAGTCTAACCTTCAGGTAGCGCAGAGATAGAAACGGTATGAGTATGTTTGCCATAGACAAATTAACACCTACTTTTTATACTCAACCCTACTATTGAGACATACATTTGTAACTTAACTTTGCACCTGTATTCTTTAAAGTAGTTAGTAGAAGTGTATAGTACACTCAGAGCTCACCAGCTTCATCATTAATACCTGCTATTTTACAAATATAAACAACTAAACAGCTATAAACCATTTAACAAACCTTTTCTCTGCAAAAGAAATCAGTGAACAGTGATTTCAATCTCTTTAAATCTTGATTCAAATCCCATGCAGGCCCATTGAAAATAAGACAAGGTTTCATTCCCGCCATCACTTTCATGTTTTGGAACTCTGACATTGCTTTGTAGTTGTCTGCTCCGAGTTCTATCATATCTAGTATACCATAGTCAAATGTGCGTCCAAGGATTATATTATGGGGTCTCTTCTTTGAGTGTGAGCCAACTCCAAATAATGCCGCTTCTTTTTTGTAACACAGCCTGTAATTGTGGTAAAAGGTTACAATACAGGTTTGTCTTATAAAACTGAGAGTGTATTATATATTCTTCACCAATCATGCTCTTTAAATTAACAATGATGTTTACAAATAATGAACCAATGCATGTCAAAGCAGTACTATCTAACACAAGATACTCAATACAGTAGAGTGAAGTTGGCACATGTTGAGTAATAGCAGATGTAAACATTACATTTGCCTATTTTTTATAAGTATTAGAGACCTGTCATCAGTAAGAACTTACTTCTCAATGAGAGTTGCATCTTCGAATGGAACAAAATCATTTTTGCGGCTAAGGTACGCTGCATCTGGTTTCTTCAAATCATAAATGTCTTTCAACAGTTTCCGAGTGCGCTCTGAAGGATTACGGCCCTGAAGAAACAAGCTTTGTTTGGGCCCTTCGATAGGTTTTGGCTCTTTGGATTGCAGTACCTTTTTACCCTTTCTTGTTGTAGGTTTCCTGCGAAATACACAAATTGTTTATACATGTTACCTCTGTTATTAATACGTCACACATAGATATGTATTAATTAATATCTTACTTTACTCTCTGTATTACACCCATCTCGTTGTGTTATTTATGTGAACGTACAGCACAGCAACTTGCTTATTGAAGATACGCAACTCTCCGACAGTGAAAATAAACACGTGGTTTTAGCTTTCAAAGGAGAACTTCAACAAATTGACACTAAGCTGACATGTGACAGTTGCAAATGTTGTAAGATTTATGGCAGGTACAAAATAAAAATAACAGTTATTTTTTAATTTTAATATATTTTAACAGTTTTTAATTAAGAATATGCTACAAAGTTGCATGCATATCGCTAGTGAGCATATCTCCAAATCTAATAATTAAATAATAATTTTAGATTTTTTTTTTTTTTTAAAAGAACGTCGCCCCACACTAGGAATTTCTCCTGTATCGTGGGTGCGTAAGGTGGGTGCGTTTCACAAACATGAAATATCACAAACACAAACACCCAGACTCGTGACAAAGATCTTTGGTTCGCACAAAGTTTTGCCCCGTGCGGGAATCGAACCCGCAACCCTTAGCGCAGCAGTCCAATCGCTTAGCCACTGCGCTAATCAGGTCGTCATCTAAATAATACATAACTTTGATGCAAGACCAAGTATAATTTTTTTTTTCATAGCCTGTTTTGTTTCCCAAATTCCCACTCCTGGGCAAAGACCTCCCTTTTCTTCTTCCAAACCACTCTATCCTTTGCAGTCTTAGAGCATTTAACCTGGTTAAAGGTATCTTAATGATAAACTTTTGAACGTTAAACATGAACGAATAATTATAAAACTAAATATTTAACCGTCTGCTTATAAAATCAATTTTGCTATAAAAGCACAAGACTTTTTTGTAGACTGGTCACACTGCAGAAGGACTATACTTTTTAATAACGTAGACACTACCGCCATCTATACGCCAACTACACTTTTGAAATCTTAGCAGCTTATACATTTCGTCGCAGATAGATGGCGACTTAACGTTCTTTCTCATCTTTATTATTTAAAATTTTTTAGTTAAGTTTGTCAATTAATAAATCATCACAGTATGTTACATGTTATGAATTATCCGCCTGAATCATTGTCTACGATAAACTACGCAGTAAATATAATGAACAATTTGTTACTACACCGGTGGCCAACTGTGCACTCTGTATTTTGTCAACTTCATACGACGACTAGAACGATCGACAGCCGACAGGACCGAATAGAGATCAGACAGGTGTCCCAAGAACGGTTACCCATCCACAAGTTGACACCAAAAGCGCTACTTTACCAGCTAGTTAACATATTATCTAATGTAGTGTTAGTGTTTTGCATGTTGCTCCTCATGTTGCTACCATCTAAGCTCATAAATGTAAGAACATGACGTTACGTTTATTATAATAAAATTTATTGGCATTATGAAGATGCAATTGTTTCACACCCATCAAGCACTAACTCATGTTATGAAAGGAAACCTAATCAATCGTAAATAGTAGGTACGCTGGGTACACACCTATAGTGTACCTATTAATATACTTATGAAGGAATGTATTCAATGTATATTATATTATTGAGGCATCGTTATTGCTTTATCAGGAACCGGGAAAAGTCTCGTTACTTACCATTTCAGTTGTAAGACCAATTTTAAGTGAGAAGGTAGGTATGTATTGTTCGAAGTGTTCTGCAGCAATCATCTTCCTCCATGAGGCATAACTTACAGTCAAATCTAGGAACAAACTGATATTATTATTATGCATTTCAGATAAATTAAAAATGAATTGCTGTTCGTTAGTCTCGCTAAAACGGCTGAACCGATTTGGCTAACTCTGGTTTTGAACTATTTGTGGAAGTCCAGGGAATGAAATGCGGTACAAATTTTGCCGGGTCAACTAGCCAGAGTAGCTACAACTAAAATTTGTCCTCTTGTCTGGATTTCCGTCACAGCATCCAATCTCAATGGCGATATGCCAGGACGCTAAACTGAATGAACCGGAGACAAATCAGGCTTAGTACCATTAGAGTTGGGTAGGTACTATTCGAGACACGGAGGGATTTTGATGTGAAAAACGATCATCCCTCAAACCGGTACGCGGTAGCTACGACAACAATACAACAAGCATTAAACAAATGTCGTCAAAGCTACAACAAAAAAACCGTAATTAATTAGTTTTAAGTAACTCGTAAAAAATTCAGATACCAGGGTATTCCCATCGTCTTAGTGCAATATGTTAGGAAAACCAGTATGACGAGTAAAGTATGTACTGCGTATTCTCTAATTATTCCACTTACAATTTTCTGTGAGATTTTCCGGTTCTCACGGGTTATGTAAATGAGTTTACCATATACGTTTTAACAATTCATTTACATTCATTATATTTTTTCAGGAGCTTTACCTTTGTGCTAGTTTTAGCTTTAAATACTATAATGTTTCTTGTTCGCAATTTGATAAAACATAATACATATTATATTCCATATAGTTCTACAAATGTTCCTACATACCGCCGATGATGAAAAAACTATAGGGAATTACGTTTTTGAAATTTTCGGTGTGTTTGGGTCTATTTATTAGGAATATCTAGTTCGAGTACCTAAGTAAAGCTGTATTGTAGAAGTAAATTATGGACTGTATTCTGAGATTATGGAATTGACAGAAAATTCCGCTATTGAGGGATTCTAATTCTATTGTTACAAACTTAGGTTACAAATGATCACAATATTCTAATAAATACTTTTGTTAATTGGTGTAAATATATTAAAAAACAATTATATCAAAGTAGGGTCATCCTACTTGGTTCAAACTTTTTTATATGGCCCCGCCAAGAGAATGCGTTCCTAAAACACATGTCATAAGGCTATGACTAGTGATGGGTAGTAAATAACACTGTTATCAAATATAGGTGAAAGTGACATGTATTTTTAAATCCGTTTGTATCAACATTGCTGTAAATAGACTACTTTTCAGAAGAAATGCCGAAATAAACTCAGGGTCAATGTCTCTTTTAACGGTCAGACAGGTACAGTCAGCATCATAAATATGTAGCTGAACATATATTTTTTGAACACAACATTAACTAGAGAACAACGATTGGTTAGTTATAGCTGATTAGCGCAGTGGCTGAGCGATTGAATTGCTGCGCTAAGGGTTGCGGGTACAATTCCCGCACGGGGCAAAAATTTGTGCAAACCCCAGATGTCTGTCCCAAGTCTGGGCGTTTGTGTTTATGATATTTCATATTTGTCAAACGCACACACGACACAGGAGAAATTCCAAGTGTGGCCTCTTTCGCACTAACAGATCACGTCACGCTGCTGCTTTTCCAGGCAGGACGACGTTTGCCGGGTGCGCTAGTTAGTCTATAAAGACATTAACCATTTAGAATCGGCCGCTGACTGACAAGGAGATCCGTTCGGGCCTGTTATTTTTAGTTTAGCAATCCATCCGATAATTCAATCGCTAAATTGTAAATTTAATGTTTGGTATCTGGACGATGTAACTCTGAAAGATAATAGGTATGATAGATCTTATGTTAAAGATTTTAAATTAAAATGAAAATTATATTATTTTATAGTATAACGACAGATAACGTTGTAACTGCCTAATTATTTTGGTCACATCACTATAAAATTATACACTGGACGTAACCTTGTAACAACGTCGTATGGATTTAGACAAATGTGGATTCCTCTTTTATTAGACATTAAATTATCGCGAATTTATTTGTTGTAATAGGAAACAATTAATTAGTTCTTAATTATATTATTTATTATTAGAGTAAATACACAAAAATAATATAATATCGAAAATGATTCGTCACTTCAAAGTTATACCTATTATCTTTTCGATCACGACCTGTCAGGAACGCATAATAGATTATATTTATATCTTTTATATCCCTATCATAATTTCTTTGTGAATTTCCTAAATTACTAGTAATTTTGTACCGTGATATTAATTTGTTGGTACTTTTTTTAATAGAAATGGATTTACCTAGACCCAACATTGGACATGATCGGATAAATATAAGTGAATATGATCAAGGTAAACCAGTTTTGTTGCATGCGGGGTATTGTTACAATTACGAGTATGTAAAGAAAAATTAAAATGAATCCACAAATTGATGAAGCTATAATAAAAAATAAAATCCATTATTTCAATTTCATTAAATTCCCTCACTCTTATAGTCCGATGGGACGATAGGCCGACACGACCCCGAAGAGTGATCAGGTGCAGAACCAACAGCTTAAGGTGCCTTCCGAAAGAGAGGTCTCGAGATGTTATAACGCTTACCCACCACAAGACTGACCGCGGCGAGCACGGTTTAATGTCGCAGATCGACTGATCTGCGTTTGCTTTAAGTTAGGAGGAAGGAGAACCACAGGCTAGGACATCGAGCTAAGCTACAAAACCTGTTTGAAATATTTGATTTAGGATTTGCCAAACTCAATGAATCAGCCTAACATCAAAAATGCTTACTAAAAAAATCCTACTTATAAATCATATTAATATATTTTTTTTAATAGTCGGATTTAGGTATCGCCGCTGATTGACTAAACCAGTTAAGAACTTTATTTAATTTTATTTAAGTTCGATTGATTATCTCCAGAACTCATCAGTAAGTACAGATCTATGAGATCACCTTGGTTCATTATTTTACCAAGCAAAAAAAAATACCTTAAAGATTAATCTCAGAGATTGGGTGTAAATACATACAAAAGAATAATACGCCCCGATAACAGAGTTTGAAGTGCAAACTTTACTGTTCAGTGTACAGGTCGAATGAATAATATAATCTGTCCAAAACCAAATCTATCATAAACCGAACAATCCCGGGGACTACCGGCTTGACGTTATGATATGTAAACAATACAAAAGAAAATTTTGATAAAAGCTCGAAACTAAATTAACCGCGTTTTTATTTAAAAGCAAGAGCATTCATTCTCGTGGGTAGGTCGTAGGTTGTATTCATCCATAAATTCATTACGTTACGATATTTACGATGCTTGATGTTGAAACAAAGCTCCTTACACTTATTTCATTTTTTAAAATATTTGTTTAAGGCCAGGTTATGCAAAGCATTTAATTTATTTCTCAAATTCTAAAACCAGTTGAGAAGAATTTTTTCTAACTTTTTGTTGACCAACTCCGAATGTAGATTGGCATCTTCTGTAATAGTGCCTTCGAGCTTTTGATACAGTTGAATACGTCAGAGTTTCGCCAAGGAGGAGTGTCGGCTATCTATATACTTACACATGTGCGGATATTTGTCAATTCGTGTTAGAGCGCGGCGCTGAGCGCTGCTGCATACGGTGCGACCGCTCGCCACTGAAGTACAACCCGCCGTTTGTGTCTCTTCTAAAACATCGCGATACGTGAAGATCACACAAAAGTAAGTGATTCTAAATCTGTATTGCTTTTTCTGAAAATATACGCACGTACATAAGTAAGTTTTAATATGTTTTATTTAATTCAATTTTCTATTTTTTTAATCGGTAATGAAAATGCAGCTTAAATTAATTGTATGCTTTTCACATTAAAGTCAAATTTTTACTGACTAAAAAATACTTAGGTACCTTATGAATTTTGTCATGAAAGCAGTGAAGTGATACCCATAAAAATATATGGAAAACTTTCCTCGATCGTGCATTTCAAGAAATGTTCTTGTGCACATTAAAACGATGCTTCCGCAAAAATATCCGCAGTTTCCAACCGTCGCGTCAGCGTAATTTCTCACCTTTTTAAGAACTTCTCGGTTTCGTAGGCAGCAGAACAGATTGTTTTTACATGAGAATAAAAGACTTCCGAGATACCGCATAGCTACAAACAAAACTCAATACACAAAACTCAAATTAGTCTGACCTCTTACCTCATTAGCTTTTGATGAGCAATGCGGACATTTAATTACATCATTCCATAATTATGATGTGTTATCAACAAGATTAAATACATAAACATCGAAGTTATTGTGTGGTCCAAGGCAAGGCGGCAATTCAATGGATATACACTCGACAAGCTTCTCTTTCTCTAAGTCCTATCGCATTTAAAATTAAATTAAATTTATTCCAACATAATAAGTTAAATCTTCCAAAAAAGTTGTTGTACAGTTAGTCGTCAATAACCGGTCATAAAACTTGACGGGAATCATTTTGGAAATTGTCTGTTATCGAGAAAAAAAGTAATTTGGTTGGAGATTGCATATAGGTAATGACACCCTCCGTGGGGTTAATGTCCTCGCTGTAGTTTTCCATCCTGACACGCACTCAATATACGAGCGGTTGAATAGCATAGGCACGCGGCGACAGTTCTCAAACCTAACATTGATTACTTATATGTTCTGCATATAACGACATAATAGCCGTTCTTGCTGTTATTTTGCATTATATATTGATAAAAATTTAGTGTCATTAATAATGCATATAAATTTCAATGAATCCACAAACAGGTAGAGTTACAGTGAATAATACAGTCTGATAAAAGAAAATAGCTAAATATACTGTAGTGTTACTACATACAGGTATACATATTTCTAGCTATTTTCCTTTATTTCTTATGCGGCTTTAGTTAGTAATCATGTTAAATGCATGAAGACGACAATTGCTAAACACATAAGTGCCTTACTCCTAGTACTTCGATGAGATTCTTAAATGGCGTTTGTGTTTCGCATTCGTAATAGGTACATAGTTTGTTACGGTCCCGATTTCCCGGTAATTTAGCACCAAGTCCCAAACCTCACCGCAGGCATTGGATACAATTTCTATTGTTATGAATTAATTAACAGACAAATAACCAAAGCAAATGCCAGTTATATCTTTTTTAAGATTAATCAAGATTGGCAAAAAGTAATGAAAAGGCAAAATCAAATTAGTATTCTTTGATAGTAGCGCGTTGTACCTATATACACTGCACAGGTTAATAAAAAACAATGATGAGATCCTGATTGTAATTAGTATTTGCGAAATCATACAAAATAATGATAAGTATTGTTTCACAGAATAATGTTAATCCTAATAATCACTCTACACTGAGACGATGTAAAAAAGTTAGTTTATAAAAACTTACAGTTATTAAAAACCGTTATCTAAAACTGATATTAAATATCAACAATTTACCAACAAAAGTCTGCAACTTGACGACTAGCATACTTATCACATGACTTTTTATAAATAAAGAGAGAGAGTGTAAATTTCGAAACTTCGAAAGTACCTTTAGGTCCTGTACATTACATGACTGTACGGTCCGGTACTAACAAACAACAAATAACAAGCCACCAAAAACTTATATTTTCTCTTTACACATCAAGAATAAAACTCCCTCCTCACCATGTACTTTTAAAGTTTACTTTGTGGAAGAGAGACACCGCATAACACTGCACGTAGCGGCGTCTCGTTTCTACATCATAATCTGTCCTGCTTTAAGAGTTCATAGTATGGCTGTACTCAGAAACACTTTTAGACATCATTATGACGGACAGTCCATCAAAATGTAAAAGTGTTATGGTAGTACATAATCCAGGTTTGAGTGACCATGCCATGGTGATAATGGACTTAAACATAAAGAAACCAAAACCACTAAAACAAATTAAATTTCAAAGAGTTTTATATAATATTGACTTAGAGCTGTTTAAAAAAGATCTTCATTCAATTCCGTGGCAAATAATTAGTACTTTAGATAATGTAGATGAGATGGTAGAAACCTTTAATAACTATAGCTTAACCCTATTCGATATACATGCGCCGATAAGAAAATTATACATTAAAGACAAACCCAAACCTTGGATTACAGACATGATAAAGTTTATGATGAATCTTAGAGATAAGGCCCTGACAGTGGCACATAAAACTAAAACAGAAAGTTCAAATAAATATTACCGTAGTATTAGAAACCTCGTAACATCAACCATAGAACATGAGAAAAAAGCCTATTTTAATAGTTACATTAACGATAACCTGAAAAACCCTGCTTTATTATGGAAAAATATTAAGAATTCAACTGTGTTTCCAAACAGTACGAACCTAATCCCCGACCACCTTAACGACCCCGACAAAATCAATGATCATTTTCTAAACCTACCTCCGATTGAAGAACAAGACCTAGCTAAAACACATAGCAATGAAAATGAAACTCAGAAACACGAAATAACATTTGACTTAAAACCTACAACTGCAAAGACAATCCGAAAAATAATATATAATATCGAAACCAAAGCGGCAGGACATGATTCTTTAAATATTGAAATGATAAAACTGACTTTAGACGTAACCTTACCCATAATAACAAACGTAATAAACAAGTCTATCGAAACCAATACCTTCCCATCCAGTTGGAAGAGAGCACTTGTTAGGCCCATACCAAAGAACAACTGTGTTAACCAATTAAAAGATTTGCGTCCCATTTCTATTCTTCCAGTTTTGTCAAAAATATTAGAAAAAGTAGTTTTAGAGCAGGTACTCAGCTACATTGAAAACAAAAACATAATACCTAAATATCAATCAGGATTTCGAAAAGGTCATGGCACTGAAACTGCACTTTTACACGTAACTGATGACATAACTGAGGCCTCAGATAAGGGTCTAAGTAGTATAATGGTGTTGCTTGATTACTCCCGTGCATTCGACTGTTTGCACACAGAATTGCTTCTAGATAAGTTATCGCACTATGGATTCTCTAAGGATACTTGCCAGTGGTTTCAAACATACCTAACGAATAGGCAGCAAGTAGTAATTACCAGTGGTTCAGATGGACGAAGTAAGCTTTCTGCACTAAAACCAATCGAGCGAGGAGTCCCACAAGGCTCACTGCTAAGCCCAATTCTATTTACCATATTTACAGCTGATCTGCCAAAGTGCATAGAATCTTGCAAATATCACTTGTACGCTGACGACACTCAGTTATATTACTCTTTTGATAGCAAAAATTCAACATCAGCCATCAAGAAAATTAATGAGGACTTAAATAATATATACAATTGGTCACGGAAAAACTCTCTAGTCCTTAACCCTGCGAAATCACAAGTGCTTGTGTTGGGAACGGCAAATCAAATTAAAAAGGTATTAGACTGTACGGAAAACATAAAAATCAATGATGTGGTCCTCCATCAAGTAGCCTCAGCTCGGAACCTAGGACTTGTAATAGATGGAGAGCAAAAATATATAGAACATGTTAATAATAAAATCAGAAACGCATTCTTCAGACTAAAATCGCTTTATAAAATAAGACCCTATATAAAAGAAAAACTCCGTGTACTTCTAACAGACCTACTTGTGCTTTCCCAATTTAACTACTGCAGTACCGTCTTTGGTCCTAGGTTAAAAACCAATACAGACAGAGCTATTCAAAGAGTTCAGAATGCCTGTATTAGGTTCTGTTTTAATGTTCCGAGACGAGAGTTTATAACGCCTTATCTAAATAAAAAAGGGATTATAAATATGAGCGCCAGAAGGGAGTTACATTTTGCCTGCACCACTCATAGAGTCATCTGGAACAAAAAACCCGAATACTTATTTGAAAAACTCACTTGGGTTGATAAAAGTTGTTTTAAAGATTTGCGTTCTGTTGCACAAAATTTAATTAGAATCCAACCCCACAAATCTACCCGATACAGAGGAACTTTTAGATTTACTGCAGCAAAAATATGGAATGATCTGCCTCCTCCAGTAAGAACCAAAATGAGCACCGGGTGTTTTAAATTTAAATTTAAAACAGCCTTACTTAAACGCCAAATTGCTGCAGAAAATCTAAAACACGCCTACTGGAAATTACTGCCGTTAAACAAATATTTCAGCTTAGATACTCAAATAACCCTTAATAAATCAACTTGAAACAATAATACACATACACACATACGCGCGCGCGCACACACACACATACACACACATACACACACAGTCGCACGCGCACACGCACACACACACACACACACACTGAAATCATACGTCATAATCAACCTATCCATCCATAATTTTTCATATATTTTTTAATTTTCTCATTAGTAACAGAAGTTTATGAGTCTGTTATTTAGTTTTATACTATGGTTTAATTACCTTTAAAAAGAAGTTATCTCATAGCCGGTGCATGCCACCACCTAACTCCCGCACAAGAACATAGGGAGTAGGAGTGGCTGAAAATCAGCGCTGTACCGGGTCATGCTCGTCCCGGTACAGCATTCGCTGAGCCCACTTCCTATTGCTACGAAATGATTGTTTATTTTTATGTTTCTCTTATACGTGTGTCTCCGTGTTAAGTAGCAATAAATGTTTTTTTATTTATTTTTATTTTTATTTATTTTTTTACTTATAATAATAATCGTTTATTTCAGGCAATATAAAACAATGCTAAACAAAGCTTACAGAGGCCCATATTATATATACCTTACAGACTAACATACATACAAAAATATAAACTTATAACTAAGTCACGTTTTCGCGGCGTATAACGCACTAATAAATAGTAACTTCTAAGCTAGTTTTCCCAAGAGAGTTGAATAAACTACGCAAATCATACGTGCAGGTCATAGGTCTTAGAGACCACAATGTGTGCTATTAAAATTTCTATAATTTCAGTTAAAGACAAATAATTAAATATACTAAAGTTTGAATAATTACATTCCCACGATCCGAGAAGTAAAATCGAGGAAGTTTTTAATTATCTACTAAAACTTGATTGTAAACATTACTTAGTTGTTGGTAATGGCTATTAAGTTACTTGTAGTGTACGTAAACGACTACGTATTCCATTAAGTGATGACTCAGTGTTGTCATATCGAAGATAGTTTATTATAATGTTTATTTTATCATTAGTCGCGTGGAGGCTTGGCCCCTCGTTCCACTGATAACGAAGATTGACGCGACGAGCGACGCGCAGACTCCTCCGTACATGATAACCAAATAGAGAACACAAAGGTCAAATATGTAATTATTCATATTAAATAAACAGTCTCAAGTTTATGTACAAAGAAGATACACATTATTATCAAAACAACTAATTTATGCTCAACATTTATTTTATTTCCTGTTAATTAGTTAACTGGTATTTTAATCTCGTTTCTCTATTTGGGAGTTTCACGTTACAACGCCGAAACGTCGTCAGGCAATTTACCGAATAAAAAATATTAGTTCCAGAAACTCGAAAAGAATATTTTAATTCTACTAAACAATGTTTCGTCAAGGTTATTATTATATATTGGTTAAGGTTACGGTTGTGTTACTTTTCTTATGATTAAAATACAAAGGAAAAGAACCTTTGTATTTTAATCATAAGAAAAGTAACACAACCGTAACCTTAACCAATAGTTTAGTTAAGTGTGGAAAATAAAAAAATAACAAGAACTAATTTCAAAACTGACTGAAAGCTTTTAAAGTACTCACACTCAATTGCACATAATAAATTGCACATTTTAAATTGCTTTAAAAATTGAAAATTTCCTTAATAATATGGCGTGCTAATGCGGATGAAAAAAAAACAAAATGTTCGTGATACATGCATGTTCCTCATGTAGATAGCACGTGTTAAGAAATATTTTAATAGATATAATAAGACGTTGCGTATTTCATCGTACCGCCAAGGCATTTCATGCACTGGAATATAAACATGGCCTTGCAGGCCGATCAAGTAAACAGTCAAGACCTTATCCGTGATAAACCTAACCTAAACCTTCGACTTTTGACTTGTACCTATGAATTCAAATTTATTGAGGTACAATTTAAAAATGATGGTTACGAGCGATCCAACATTAATTTCAAAATATTTTATTTTATTAATCTGTTTAGTGTTTACTATTTACACATTTTTTATGTTATTTGAAACATTTTATCTTAACACTATGATAAGCAATGTTCTATATACAAATTACAGTCTTAGAATTCATTAGGTTATCGATTTGTCACCCTAAAATCTATTCAGGTCGAGAGCCGTGTGTGAACCTAATTAATAATATATATTTTTTAAGGCGGATATTGTCCCATTTTATCAAACGGTTTCAATAGACGTTATCTAGAGGTATATAAGACGATAGAGCTTCATCACAGACCGCGGTTGTTGTTAATTTCAAGTTAAGAACAACTCAAATCTAAGTTGTGGTCCTGATTTATAATTTTTTTTCGTATGATGATGAACAACCTGGTGTCAGAGTTTAAACCGCCTGTAGAACGCTGACATAATTTATACGCCGTTGAAAAGTCTCTCAGGTGCGCCGGTTTACTCACGATGTTCTTCGTTACTGTGTTTAGCAAATGATAACTAATTTAGGTATTGATATAATAATTAGTTTGCAAATCTATATTTATGTAACTTAAGTGTTTCCCCAGCTGAACATAAGTAAGATACATAATCTTATAGAAAACATGTTCTTAATGTATGGTTGCTTTTTGAGCGGGTTGCGATCTTATGAGGTTAATCTGTTTTAGATTGAATACACGTGTCTCACGTGTACTGACTAAATGGACAGTGGTGTACCATCTCTATGTTAATTAAACATCTGTTACATAAACTGACATACAATATTACCTATTTACTTCCCACTTGTATGTTGAGCGACAGAAAAATCTAAATACAGCGTTATTAAGTATGAGTATTGTAATAATGGTGCAGAACATAAACCATAAGACTAATACATGTTTTTTTTTTAATTTACAGTGATGGAGAACGAAAAGAAAGACGTTGAAAACCAAGACATAGACAAGGATCCATTAATGAAAGTCATTGGAGCGCTCGGAAAATGGCAAATATGGATATGCTCCATCGTATTCCTGGTCAAGTTTCCCGTGGCCTGGCATCAGATGAGCATCATATTCCTCGCACCGCCGATGAACTTTACTTGTGCCACAAACCAACAAGATGAAGTTTTTGACAATGTATGCCACGCCGATTGCAAGAGTTACAAGTACGACCACCAAGTATTCCATGAAACGATTGTGTCACAGTGGAATCTTGTTTGTGACAGAGAATGGTTGAAGAACCTCACGCAAACTATCTTCATGCTTGGTATTCTCGTCGGCAACATGACGTTTGGGCATATGTCCGATAGGTTAGTAAGTAGACCTTCGGATATAATAATATTTGAATCTTTGGTAGCGATCCTCGACCAATTGGCACATCCTGCAATTACTGCTGCACGTCGTGGTAACGCTAAAGTAAGAGCTCCGGATGAAATTACTTTAGCGAATACCGTTTAGGGGGTCATCGTGTAGAGCTATCTGTATGCCTATATTATGATGCACTTAAGTGCATCCTGTTCGTACAAAAGAAACATGTTATTGTAGGTACATGAATGTGAGAACTAAATTGTTGATCTGGTGATGATCCGTGAGCTTGGGTCATTACCACGTTTATTGATAACACCAATGTAGTATCCTTGAGCGGAGAAGGTTGCTACAAAGCTCCATTTCAGTCACGTTTTAGTTATGGGAACTATCTTTTTGCGTCTATTTATGAGATCTTTATTTATTAGAACATAATAGGCCCAATATTTATTTTATTTGAATTGTCATTATTAACATCTTGCTATTAAGCTCGATTTATTGAAAGAATAATTTAAATAATTAAAATTATAGAACACGAATAATATGTCGGAATTCTTCAACAATAACCAATAATTAAAGTGTTTCGTTTCCATCCATCCAAACTAGTCTCTTCTGGTTTATTAAACAGTTGCGGATGAATAAACACATAATTAAGTATAATAAGTTAAATAACCTTTTCGAAACCTATACATGGAAAAGTTTGCTGTTTAATATTCCTCATCGCTCTACATAAATATGATAATTTTATCACAAAGCAAAAGTGATAACTTATATAAATACTTTATTCTTTTTAGATACGGACGTCGCAACCCATTCCTAGCAGCGGTCTTCCTTCAACTGATATCGGGAGTTACCACAGCATATTCTGTCAACTGGTATATGTTTACGATGCTTCGGTTCCTCCTCGCAGTGGCCACTGGAGGCACAATGGTCACAAGCTTCGTTCTCACAATGGAACTGATTGGGGCCAAATATAGAGAGACTGTCGGAATAATCTACCAAATTCCCTTTAATTTTGGGCATCTCACTTTACCCCTATTTGCGTACTTCTTACGAGATTGGAACACGTTCCAGCTTGCCATTTCGCTGCCATCTGTTTTGTTTTTGAGCTACTATTTTCTATTGCCTGAATCACCGAGGTGGCTACTGACCACTGGGAAAAGTGAAGAAGCTGTTAAGATCATGAAAGTTGCAGCAAAGATGTGAGTTTTAAGACAAATTGCCACATCGTTTTCAATTGTTTTATTTATGTCCTAAGAGAACTTTGTCATTTTCATGAAAATGAAAGGAATTTTAATGATTGATTGTTATAAAAAAATACCTTTACGGAAAAACAATCGTTTCGAAACTAAGAAAACCATGTTATTCTATTATTTTCTGCCTACACCGTGCAAAAATGCAGATTACGTTCTTTTTTATTATCGCTTCCTATATGAAAGTGAACAAGTTCAAGTTATTATTAATTCCATAAAATTGGCAAGCAAAATATTATATAAAAAATTAGAGAATAGGATTCGTTTGGTAGTCAAAAACAAAAATTTATCAGAATGGTATGAATTGCAGGAATGGCCGGCCAACTGAAGATATAGCGTCGACTGCGCAGAAGATAGTTGTTGAAATGAGCGGCAAACAAGACGAGCATGTATCATTCCTGGCTTTATTCCGTATGCCAAATTTGCGCTGGCGCACAATCGTCATTTGCTTTAACTGGTTTGTGTGCGGATTGTGTTTCTTCGGAGTCTCGCAATACATGAGCCACATCTCTGGAGATATATTTACCAATGTCGCTATATCGGCCGCTATTCAGGTAATTTTATAATATCTCACTAAACTTGTAAAGAAACGTATATAAACTTGACATCCCATATGGCAGAAAATAGTCTCAATGCAATTTAAGAGCATTAGGAACGTTAAAATGTAAACTAGGTATAAGACTCTATACATTTCTTTTATCTTTAGCAAAAATATGTTATACAAACAAGATAAAATGCCTAACAATTTCTCTGTTTTAGTTTATATTAAAGAGCATTTGGGTCGCTCGTCTTAATTAAAGTTTGAGCAAACTTCGCAGACCTTACATTATATAAAATTTACCCAATAACTAAAAACCGACATATTTTATTCTTGTAAATAATACAATCACACTTACCGTAACACCTATACCATTTTGTTGTCAAATGTCATACGACCTTTGACGATCACACTTTGACAATACTTTACTGGGGAATAGTTCAGGTATCATAGTCCAACAATGCACGACCATTTCAGTCCGAACTAATTTAGGACGGTCGAGTTGAAGTAATTTACTGCCACCATGGAATGATAATTTTAATATAATTCGAAACGGCGTTAACCATATAACTAATATACTTAATTATTTTGTATCTCATTTTGTTTACTCGGGGTATCATGTGGAAGAAACCCTGTCTTTTAAAGGCTTACATGGGAACACAGGTCCAACACGCAGAGGCCCGTTGAGAACTTAATCTTAAAGAGAATGAGACACATACAGTAATTTATGTTAGGTATTTATTTTATTTAAATGAACATCTGTCCAAGTGTCCATGTAATTATAAATCTTGCTTGTACACAAATGATAAGAGCCTATCTCTGTCTGGCGAATTCACTGGAAAATTATTAACTGTTTAATCTTAACCAGTTTCACCCGAAAACATATCTTTCAGATATTGTCCCATTGGTAATTAATCATAATAATACTTAGGTAGTCACTTGTTTATCTTCATGACTAGAGTTCATGCTGTGAAGTGGCACACATTGCGGTCAGTATCACTGATCAACCTTTGATCATCGTGTATCTTATTATTGTTATATTTGCTATTTATTGGATGTATTCTTGTAGTTTCCAATAAAACTTGAGCATCTAAAAAAACTTATCAAGGAATTAATATTAGGAACATTTTCTTTCCAGGTTCCCGGTACGGTGATATCTATCTACGCAAACAGATTGCTTGGCAGGAAAATAACATTAATAAGTGCCAACTGCGTGACCGGTCTCAGTTGCCTCCTCATCATCGTCGTCCCTCAGTCAGGCGTCAGCCACCTAACGCTCGGTTGCATGGGGCTGTGGGGGATGAGCATATCCTTCGCCACCGTCTACTTGTACGCTGGTGAGCTCTTCCCCACAGTAGTCAGAAACTCTGGCGTTGGGTTGGCGTCTACAGTAGCTAGAATAGGTTCGATGGTAGCCCCTTTCGTCGCTACCCTGGCACGTACCAGCGCCTGGCTTCCACCCCTGATCTTCGGTATAGTTCCTTTAATAGGAGCAGGGATATGTATTATTCTGCCTGACACACGAGGAAAGAAACTTCCCGACACATTAAAAGAAGGCGAAGAATGAGTGGACTATACCACGATGAGGCTGTTACAAGTATTCGTATTTTTAATAAAAAGTGTGAAGTGTTGCATGTCGTATGTATGAATGCAAAGAGTGTACAATTTGAGCATGTGAACTATACCTACCTAAGTTAAAGACTATTTAAATGTTATTGTTCTCGATATTTTGTAAATTTTGTATACTATGAATATTTATAAAAACTAATGATAAGGCAAATCCACTATAGAAGGTCTATTATTGTAGGCTGTGATAGTTAAAGATTTCGTTTATACACAATAATACTATACTTTGGTTGTTTTATTATGTGTAATACTTTCCATACTCGATATTCTGCTGATAAGATGATCGCTGGTATCACCAATAAGTCAAGAGGAGAAGAAAACATAATTAGCAATACAATAGTACCTACAGATGATCTAAACCCCAGCCAACCAGTCAAAATACACCATGCAGCCCGTCTAAACAAATTACTACTTATTTTATTTGTCTAGCCAGCATTCGTTGTAGTATTTTAGGTTTATATGTAAGTATAAGTACATAAATTCAATACAACCGTAGTAAGACAGAAGTCTCTTTTTCAGTACGCCATTGTACACTAGTTTATCATTGTTTTGGAACATTATTTAATTTAAAACAAGGTGGCAATATCTCAACAGTATATAGATTATAATACATACGGGTCTAGACTCGGTCTATAGTCTATACAGTTAATTTGCATCGATTTAAGTAAACGAAAAGTTAATATAATGTTTATACCAATACTATCAATTACGTATTGTTTTGTTTTAAATAGTTATGTGGTTTTGTGAAGAAGATAATAAAAATGGTCAAAGTAATACCTAACTCATTGACATCGCCAAGGTAATGTAAAAAGTATAACCATTTATAACTCAAATTCTTTACGATAACATTGCAATCAGTAAGCCTACCACCTGGACTCAGATAAGTAAGTATTAAATTATTTTAGATAGCTTTAAAATGTTTGATTTCTGTTTGTGTGGTGTCGTCGATACGATTCACAAGCGTGTCCGATTAAGTGTATCAAACAAACCTAATAAATCTATAAAGTAATCGGTTGTGTAACCAGCATGTGGGCATATGAAAAAATATAAGCATTAGTGTGAAGTATAAATACCAACCACACGTCATTAAGCTTCATGTTAATGAACTATCTTTGCCGCGACAAGTTAACCTAAGTAGTCTTTAGTTGTGCATAATGGACGAGGATCTTATAGAAACAGCTATAGGCCGTTCCGGTAAATATCAAACATGGATTTTGTTTTTAATAACGATTGGAAGATTGCCTTCAGAATATCAATTAAATAATGTGGTATTTATAACACCCAGTGTTGTGTATAAATGTTTAGACAATAACCAGACTAACTACTGTCCTTGTCGAAACCCGGAATACGATACAAACGCGATCATAAGTTCCGTAACAAGTGAATGGGACTTGATTTGTGACAAAACATATTTAGCAAGCTTAGCGCAGTCAATGGTGCAAGTTGGAATCCTAGCAGGCAACATATTTTTTGGATACGTTTCTGATAGGTAATATTTTTTTCTTACTAACATAACCCTTACTCATAAACTAATTAAATCATAGAATATAGGTAGCTACCAATATTTTTTTAGTAAATTGCAATTAGGTCTTTTATAAAATTAGGCACGACTCATTTATAATTAAGTCACAGTGGAATTATTGTGTCCGCAGAGCTCTTAAAGTTACACTAAGACCGACACTAACCTATGTATTCAACCTAACAAGAAAACTCATTATTAATCGATTGTCGATCGAATCGGTATGAATGTAAATCCCTCTAACGTCAATATAATTTTTTTGCAGGTTTGGGCGAAAAATCGTAGTATCGATAACACTAGTTTTAGATGTCGTTTTCGTAGCTGTTACTGCTCTAGTGCCCTCGTTTTGGATGTTCATAATCTTCCGATTTCTAAGTGGAGCTACCATTGGTGGATCAATGTTAACCTGCTACGTATTACTAGTGGAATTGTGTGGAAAATCATTTAGGCCGCACCTTTCAGGACTACAGCAGATTACTTTGTTAGTAGCATACTTTACCGTTCCCATCATAGCCTACTTCGTAAGAGAATGGAGAGATTTGCAGCTAGTGACGTCACTGCCATGGATCATAGTGGGTTTTTATTACTGGCTGCTACCTGAATCACCTCGATGGCTGATCACCGTAGGAAAAAAGAAAGAAGCTATTGCTATTCTAACATATATTGCTAAAAAGTATGTTAAATATTTATTTAGACTTACTTACTAAGTATAAAACATGTTTATCATTGGTAATGAAACTAATTTCATTTGCAGAAATGATCGGCCTACAAATAATATTGAAGCAACCGTTGACAAAGTTGAATTGTTGAACAAAAACCACAATCAGACTGGCAACTACGTAGATTTGTTCAAAACTCCCAAAATAAGAAGTTACTCAATTATAACAGCATTTATTTGGATGTTTTGTTCACATACATTTTACGGTCTCAACCAATACATGGGACGTCTCCAAGGAAACATATATTTAAATGTGATGGTTTCGGCTGCATGTCTTGTACCAGGCTTAGTTATAGTTGTTATCGCTACACTTTACCTTAGAAGAAAAGTTACTATAATAATAAGTTTCTTGACAGCCGCGATATCAATACTGCTGTTTATTATCATACCGAGTGAGCTACGAGCCGCGACTTTAGCATTTGCTATAATAGGTCTAACAGGTGCTTATACGGCTTTTGTACAAGTTTACTTATTTACATCTGAAGTGTTTCCTACAGTTATAAGAAATAGTGCGATGGGATTTGCGTCAATGTTTGCAAGATTTGGAGGTTTTGTTGCCCCTTTTGTAGTTAATATAGGTATAGAATGGGTGTCTTTTCTCATATTCAGTGGTGTAGCATTTAGTGCTGCAATTCTTTGTTATTTTCTTCCAGAAACTAAAGAGACAACGCTTTTAAATACAATAGAGCAAAGAGTAAATGCTTAAAATAATTATTGTACCTTATTTTACTCATAGTCATTTACCAAAGATTCATGTTGATTCAGAATAAGTATATCAGATGAAATAAAAATTAATGGAACATCGGTACATTTTATTTGAGTAAGGATTAGAAATAATCAAAATATATTTTTACACATTTTTTCTATTTAGGTATCTCTCTATCGCTGTTGTAAAACTGAAATGCCTTTCACTAAACTCTTCAAGACATTAAGTTAAAAATAAAATTTACGCCATCAAAACGAGCATCAGGCAACTTCTCTCAAGGAGTTGAAGGACGTAGATGTACAATATTATCGTCTCTATTTATAACTTTGGGTAAGTAGTTTTGCGATTTTATGGTACACAAATACTACGGTTTAGTATTTATATTTTTAAATTACATAGCTCTAAACCTCAGATAAGCCTTTAGCAAAAATGCCTCATCAGAAAATAAGGTGTAGCAGTTTTCAAGTTTACCTGTTAATCTTACTAGTCTATATTCGAAAGAATAAGATTTGAGTAAGTAAATACAATTTAATATATTATTATCTATATTTACAGAATAATTACGACATCATTTGTCACATCGCGAGAATAAATAATAGACCTAAAGTACATTTAATAGTCGTACCATTAATCAACACAGCTTTTAATGTTACATACTTATTTTCTCATTAAGAACCTCTAAATTGAGTATGAAGCCAATTAACAGTAGAAAACGAACACAGCAGCCAATTTCGTCACACATAAATTGTCGACACGAAGACATTAGGCAGTTTAAAATGACTGATATATCCACATTTTCATCATTTGTAAAACAAAGAAACATGAATTTAAATTCATATTATATTCTCTAAGATAACAATGTAAGCTGTTAATCTAATGACGTGACTGATTCTGATAAATATTTTATGGAGAGATACACGAAACTATGCTAACTTACTATCATCCATGCGTGAGTGTGTGTCGTGTCGTAAATAAAAAATATACTGAGTTTGATTACAAATATTACAGGTTACTTAAACAACAAAAATAGTTCTTTATTTTACTTAATTATATAACTACTGTGATGATAATTACAGTATGTGAAGTGAAAAATAATACAAGATAATATTCAAAGGTAAAATATATTACGAGTGAATACAACCAACAAGTTACTTTTCTTCGCTCTAAAATATATACTTCAGTTAAATAAAATGGACGAAGATCCTATAGAAACAGCCATCGGGCGCTTCGGAAAATATCAAACATGGATTTTATTTCTAATTACAATCGGAAGATTTCCCACCGAGTATCAATTAAATAATGTAGTATTTATTATACCCAGTGTAGAGTATAAGTGTTTGGACAACAATGTAACCAACTACTGCCCCTGTGAAAATCCAGAATATGACACCAACAGTATTGTGAGTTCAGTCACTAGTGAATGGGACCTTATATGTAATAGGACATACTTGGCGAGCTTAGCTCAATCAATGATGCAAATTGGAATATTAGCAGGGAGTTTAATATTTGGATACTTTTCTGACAGGTACTTAATAATTATTTCTAAATAAATAAACTGCATGATCTCAAAAAAGCGCAAGTGCGACCACCATACACTTCGAAAACACGAATGTCTCTCATGAGAGTTATGACTTCATCCTTTATAATTTTATGGCTTTTACACGTGGCTTGCACGCTCGCCCAATACATAACTATATAGTTTCCTACTTCTAAATCAATGATTCCATTGTTTTTAAGCATGAAAGTTGTTTAATACAAACCCTTTTCTTTGCAGGTATGGTCGGAAAATTGTCGTGTTGATATCACTTTTCTCCGAAGTTGTTGTCGTAGCTATTTCGGCGGTTGCACCAAATTTATTGGCCTTCCTTATACTTCGATTTTTGATAGGAGTGGCTATCGGTGGAACTATGTTATGCTGCTATGTACTAATAATTGAATTATGTGGAAAGTCTTTTAGACCTTATGCATCTGGACTCCAGGAAATACCATTTCTCCTATCATATGTCACTCTTCCAATCATAGCATATTTTGTGAGAGAATGGAGAGATTTACAGTTATATACGTCATTGCCTTGGGTTATTGTGATTGTATACTACTGGCTGATACCTGAATCACCTCGGTGGCTGATCACAGTTGGAAGGAAAAAAGAAGCTATTGATATCCTTACTTATATTGCTAAAAAGTAAGTGTGTACTTAAAAATCTATATTTAATTCTTATAACCTATAAATCTTTCTTGTGAATAAATCACACGTTGTTTTTAAATTACAGAAATAATCGTCCAACGGATCAAATAGAAAGCATAGTTGAAAAAGTTGAACTACAAAACAAAAGTAACCAAAAAACTGGCACTTTCATAGACCTATTTAAAACTCCGAAGATCAGAGTGTACACCCTGATAACTGCATTTATTTGGATGTTTTGCTCACACACCTTTTTCGGTATCAACCAATACATTGGCCGTCTTCAAGGAAACATCTACCTAAACGTGATGCTGTCCGCTGCGTGTCTCACGCCAGGTTTAATACTAGTCATCATTGCTACGTTACATTTAAGAAGAAAAGTCAGCGTGATATCAAGTTTCAGCATAGCAGCAGTATCATTATTGGTGTTCATTTTCATTCCTAGCGATATAAGAGCCGCGACTCTGGTACTTGCTATAATCGGTTTGATAGGAGCCTACACTTCTTTTGTTCAAATATACTTATATTCTTCTGAAATATTCCCGACAGTGATAAGGAATAGTGCTATAGGATTTGCCTCTATGTTTGCAAGGTTAGGAGGGTTTATTGCACCCTTTGTAGTAAATATAGGAATAGAATGGGTATCTATACTCATATTCAGTGGTGTAGCGTTTAGTGCTGCAGTTCTGTGTTATTTCCTTCCCGAAACTAAGGAGACTACTCTTCTAAACACGATCGAGCAAAGAGAGCAAGAGAAGCCGTAACATTATAGATCTAAGAGTTTTATCTAAGTATTAACAGCCAGTTGACGCCAGCAGTGCAATATATATAGAAAATGACAGCCAGTTCGATGGCTGACCCTATGTTTATAGCAGATAAATTATACATACATACAGTATTCAGATCGATAATAATAATTTAATATTAATAGCACGGAAATAAATGTTTAAAGATAACGAAGTCAAGTATCTTTATTACTAATTCAAAACTTTGGCATTGATGAGAATTCACAGGTGGATTTACAATATCATTCTAAACACTATCAATAAAATAAAATAAATTATGTCTACATTACATTATAGATTTCTCGAGTAGTTTGTATTGAATCGTCTGGAAACCTCCAAAATACCAAGTTATGAATATAAAAAGCAAGCAGTGATAAATTACCCAAAATTGAAACATGACACTATTAAATAACAAATACAAGAATAGTACATCAATTACTGTCCAAAATAAGAATCCTACTTTTGCTACTAATAGTGGCCTTGAAGTTCGGTATGGAGGTGCTCTATTGGATTCTAGATCAATGAAATTACCTGGAAACAGTAAAAAGTACATTAAGAGAGATAGGGGTTTGTTTATATTACACATGACGCGAATCAATACTAAAATAATAATTTCTATGATCTTGCCCTTTTTCTTTTTAATTATAATAAAATGACTTGCATGTCCACACATTTCCCTCCATCAATACCCAGTGTTGTATTAGCTAAGCATCCCTATAAGATCAAATCATGGAATGCGGTGACTTGTTCATGGATATTCGGGATGTTCAGCTTACTTATGAAGATATGCAAATTAACTTATGAATTATCAGATGAGCGACTGTGGAAGTTATTTATCGATTTGCAGTGCCCTTAGCACGAATATTTTTGACTATCGAATAGTTAACGTTAAATAATAGTTTACTCGATACGATTAAGTGACGATAGTGTTTAATATTCGTACTAAGGGCACAGTTAACATGTCCCAAACCTTAACTCAAGCTTAATTAAACTGACCTTCATTGTGAAATGTGTAAAGACTCTGCTCTTTTGCCTTCCATCTATCATTTAGCCAGGTTTTAAGAGCTATATCGTCCTCAGGAAGTTTTTCAATGGAATATCTGGAACGAGAACAGTTCAGGAAACATAATATTGTTGCATGTAGTTGTAGATATGACAAATATATATTATATATAACTTTCATTGTTACAATTCTTGTTTTGGGAATGTCATTCATTTTAACAAAGCAATCCTTGAGAACAACAAGTATGAAAATACGTCACATATTTTGTAAAAACAAGCCATTAGGCTCTATTAGTTATATTTGTTATGTAGGAATATTCTTTGTCACTTGATCAATATTTTTTGCCGGAAGACGTCCGCTGTTGAACAATGGCCTCCCCCTTAGAACGCCACAATGAACGACAACTTTCCATTCGCATCCACCGGTTACCCGCAACTCTGACGAATCTTCGGTTCACATGGTGGGAGGCCTGCCAACGCTGCTTGATATTCTTTCTTAATTGTTTGTAAAATCTTAACTTATTTAAGCAAATGCTGAAGTTGACATATAATATTTCGGTACCTAAAGAAATATATTATATAAAACGGACAGTTTGTTAATACCTTTTGCAGTAGAAGTAGACGTGCATTGGGATTTTGCCTCTCAGTAAGTCAATTTCTGTTTGCGCTGGATTATCGTAAGCTATAGTGACATCATAGACTGATGCGAGGCCTGACTCCCGCAGACGCGAACATAATGCCACCCAGCCTGTGGTCCGCGGGTGTAACACGTACTTAAAGTGCTGAGAAAGAGATTAGAAATTAAAATACGTTACATACCCTGTGATACCTGAAGGATTAAATATCAAGTTTTGTGTAAACATCTCCTTTTCACAAAAGACACAAAATAGTTCCATGTGATAGCAAGCGAGATTATGGCTGTTATAGTGGCATCACTTTTAATGCTTAACCGGCATCGGGAACAGGGCCATAGTTGGGGCTCCAGAGAGGAACCGCCTCACTATCGTGCATGATCGAGCAGTGTGCCGTGCCGAGGTGTATTAAATCCTTAACCCAGCCGCCTAACAAGATACTCTTTAGATGCAGGTAAATTCGAAACTCTTGGACATTAGGACACTGACCGTAACAAATAACAACATAGATATACCTATTATCTATTCTGGGAATGCCTCTAGAATTTCCTAACAGAAAGTACACACGTTTACTGTCATTATACTATTAAAGTAATTATACAGATAATTAGCAATTGCGATTTGTAACTGAATAATTTAAGACCCGATATACTTTAAACAGTTGCGCTGTCACGAGTCTAACAGGTAGATTATGGGGGAAATCATTATGATGAAACACGCACAATTATTGCTCGATAAAATAGTACGTGCGTAAAGCACTGAGAATGGTAATAGGTAATAGATGCCTTCAACTAACTATTACTGTTCTCTCGGGCGATATGACGTGGGTAACGTAAGTGAAATGAGATAAATTTCTTTTTGATATAATCGAAAACATAATTATATTATTTCGTGATAACTGTATTACTAAATAGCATGTCTATTTTAGTATGTAAAAATAAGCATACATTTTCAAACTATTTTCAGCAAACTGTTATGAATCCAAATTTAATCTCAACTGCTTAGTTGTCTTATTTTATGCAAGAATACAAATTACGAAGAAGCCGAGGACTGAGCCTCGATATCAAACAGTGATATTTATTGAACCGGAAAACTGACGTCTTGGAGTCTGCATTATAAACTTTATAAAAACAAGTTCCACTCGGCAACATTTGTCCTCACGGTCAAAACTTCATGTACAGATTACGGCAATAAAGATAATACCTGCAAATTGTTCGCAGCAGCAAAGGCCTCGCTGCGACGGCGATTTTCCTCACTTAAATCGGTCCCTTCGGGAAATAAAACCAGTCTATAGTCGTAATTGAGTTTCTGATAGTAATCAATGAACTGAGAGAGATTAACTTGGTCTTCTCGCCAGTTCCTCTTCACATACAAGAAATAGTTCAGTTGCATTATCCAACCTGTAATTAATAAAAATAAAGATGTATTATGTCAGAGTATTTATCCCTTTAAACATTGCTACAAAAAATATTGACCAACTTACCCATGCCAGGAATATTTTTGATTTCGTCCTTTAATACGAATTTAATTTTTGACTTTCCCAAAACATCCAAAGTGTTACTTGGACCTCTGGTATTTTCAGCTGTTTGTTTACATGTGCATAGTTCACTGGCAGGATTTTGAGTCGCGTGATATAGACCTATCCACACATAGTTCCAGTCAACTCTTGTGCGATGATTCATAACGATTATTGCCTTTTCGTCTGGATTCACAAAATCACCGAAATGATGCAATTGTGTGTTACAGCAACATTGGAACAGGGCCTGAAATAATGCATCCAACTAATTATACAATTCGGCTAGTATATCTATACTAAAATAGTGTTGGACTTGACATCTTACCACAGGGTACAGTTCCCACAAAGAAAACAACGTATCGACCAATTTTCTGTACAATCTATGACTAACAAACATCAGGTACAAAACAGGACAATAAAGAATGAAGAAGCCTGAAAAAGAATATAGGAAATAACAATAAACTTTACATAATATAATGTATATTGTAAAAAATGCAACACTAACCCGCAAGTATGGTGTAATACCAAGCAGTGCAGAGCAGGAGGCCTACCGCCATGGTGCCGCGGCCCCCAGGCTTGCACTGACGCGTCCAAGAAGCCTTGCCGGTGCTAATGTCAGCATCGTCAGATTAGAACCCTTACGTGATCTAATAAGCCTTATTACATGACACCTTGCTATGTAACCGTACTCGATATTCAATATTCTACCTTATTCTATTTTGAAAGCATGTCGTAATAAGAAGTTAAATCCTTTATTTTTAACTCCACACTACATGATGCATATTAAATTATTTTCTTCGTCATACTTCGTTTTCTGTTATATTGATGTTTCTGTTGTTTGCTCCCGGATTTTGACTCTTTCTACCCACCGCTTCGGCTTCTTCTATAGTCATCAATAGTTCACAATCTTTTGTTTCGGGTAACAATAAACATAACACTGCTGATATCAGTGGAAAAATCCCAAATGCTACGGGCGCACACCATTGGCCAAACGGTCTTAAGGCTGCCACAAAAGGTGCTATCATGGCTCCAAATCGAGCCATCATGGAACAAATCCCTATAGCAGCGTTACGAACTACAGTTGGAAACATTTCGGTACAGTATAAATAGATTACAATAAAAATTACATAGCAAAGCAATTCACCAATACAACCAATAACTACAGACACCTTGCCTTCAGGTACAAATGCTACTGTAATTAAACATAAACTGCATAAAACGTTGCCAGTAATTACAACGGTTTTGCGCTTGGAGAATTTGATTAGAGGAATACAAATGATACACGCGCAGAGACAAACTGTCCCAGTTGCAACGACGTTGATAAATACATCACCAGTTAAATGGCTAATATAGTATGTAATGCCATAGAAACAATAGCTGCATACAAGCCAAGCAAATGACATTACCATAATATTAGTTCTTAAATATCGAGTTCGAAATAAATCAAAAACTGAACTCTTTGGTTTTACAATTTGCTTTCTGTGTTCTATTTGATATAATTCGACTTTTGTTCTTATGTTTTCGGTTGGTAATTTATTGCTGAAAAATAAATAAATTAAAACAATGCTGTATCAAAGAATAAATAAGAAATATTTAAGGATTAACAATAACCATACAAATTAAATAGAGAGCCAACTCACATCTTTGCTACTCGTTCCATTAAATCTATTGCCTGCACGGTTTTGTTCATGGCTAATAACCATCTAGGAGTTTCTGGTAACAGGCAAATGTAAAACAACAGAATAACGTTTGAGAGTGATATACTCAGTTGAAAATACGTATAATCTCTTATTAAGTAGCCAACTGCTGCCAGTAATATGTGTCCGGTTGTAAACGGTATATGAAATAAGGCTGATACCACATCTCTATTAGCACTTCCGATATATTCCATTACTATGACAAAAGAAATTATCATAATGCCACCGTTTGCAAAGCCCACCAACATTCTGACAAATGTGAAACTCCAATAATCTGGCAGAAATGATGCCATCACTCCAGTAAATATCTCTATAATCACGGATATAATCAAAGTCGGCTTTCTACCATATCTGTAATAGAATAATGAAATTAATGTAACTCTAGACTAGGCCTTCATTTAAGACTGCGTAAGAAACCATACTCACTTGTCTGACGCAATTCCAAATAATAAACTGCCACTAAGGACGCCAAATTGAAAGATTGTTTGAGTTAAATCCTTGAGCCAAGCATTTTCGCATATCAAGTTCCATTCAGTAACAATAGTTCTAGTAAACACTGACGTGTCAAATACTGGGTTATCACAACATGAAGCGTTGGTACCTGGGCAGGAGTAATGCGCTGGTGGAGCCAGAAATATGATTGCCATTTGGTGGAATGCTACTCCGAACTTGCTCATAAATACAATAAAACATAGCCACCAATGATACCTCCCAAAGTTTCCTATTAACTGATTTACTAGCACCATTATATCGAATAGCGTACGTTTACATTAGAACTGATTTCTAAAATTCTCATTATTGTGCCTCAAATTAAAATGCTCGGTTGCAATATTAAAATAAAGGTTATAAAGTACTATAAAGATCACAGTTTATAAACAATGCCGTTTATTGCCAGGCAAATCAAATCAGGTAGGTCTTGCTTAAAGGTAGTTTTGAATACAACAATAACTATTTTATGATGCGGTGGATGACGATGGATTTTCCATTGACGACAGTCAGTAAATATAAAGAAACGATGGTTCGTATGATCCTCGTCAAAATAAATGTACCATCTCTTCTTACTTTTCACGTGACCGAAAATGGTGCACACCTGCACAAGCTTTCTGGACAAAATTAAATGATTAATGCAGAAAAATTATAGATTAATTAAAGGTTCCACGTACGTCTTCTATAGTGCAGTAATCAGTTGGAAAAGAAAATAATTATCGTATTTATTTTCTTTTCTAACGAAGTCTCCCCGAAGAATTAGGAAATATGTCTGCCGTCATTTTGATTGAAATAAGACGAAGGCCGTTTCTAACTATCACTGTGAGAAAGTAATTATAAGTACCTATAATTGAAGCTGAAAAGCGAGACCCTCTAAGGTCTACGATAACAAAGATATACAAAATTATAAAGAGGTAGATAAAAGGTTTTAAGTAAATGATACTTGCCCTTACTATTTTACAAATATTAACCTGTACCTATCCCACTACATCGTCAATGCTAATATCGAGAAGGAACGTGCATTGTCAATGCTAAATTGCTAATGCCCACCACGATTGCGTTTAAGACCAGTGAACTTGTCATTTACATGGGCAAGGTACTGGCCTTTACCGTTAGTCAGTGCTGGCTTAGAATGCATATGAAATTCCAGATTATAATGACATTGAGAAGGATGCATGTTTTGAACCGGTTCCATGCAAACTGATGGTAAACTTCAGAGCAACCTCGACCGATTGAATTATGTTTACTTTGCCAAGTATACCAAAATTTAAATGTTAGTATACACATAATTATGTTGGCTGCTATACTTACTTAACAAATACATATGTACATTGTATATTTAAGTAGGTACATCTGTCGAGAGTCGTGACTCGAATATTTTTCAGAATTACAGTATACTTTTAATGAGCGAGACATGCGTGACTAATCGTGCAAAATCATTTTTTAAGTTAGCAATAATTGTCAAATTACAGACTGCAATAACATCTGTATTCTTCGAAGCCTACGATCAAGTTCGAAGCAGTAGGCTGAGGCTACTGCCATGTGCCATGTTTGCTTGACAGCATTATCCTCAAAAATAAGACATAGACTAGCACCATTATTGGACAATGGACAATAATTGTATAACTTATAACAGTAGTAAAACCTTACTATGACACAACCTGGTGGTTTTATGAACTCGCCCATAAACTTCTACACACTTCGACACTACGACACACTTACATTCGTATACAATTCCAGAATAAACAAATACTTTCTACAAATAAGAATAAAAAATAAGGTGTTGGGGAAAAGATGGAGGGATCTGTGGCATCATAGTTCCAAAACCAAAAGGATTTTCCGATTTTGTTTACTTTTTTGTTCGAAAAGCGTCTTGTACGAGTGTTCTTGGCTAGTCAACAAAATATGTTTAGCCGTTTGGAGCAGACGTAAGCAAATTTCCACAAATTACGTCAATGATATTGCAAGAACACAGTGACATTGACCTAAGTATTGGGAGTGATTTAAATTAATTCAATTTATAGTGTTTGACCTTAATAATTTGAAACACTAAACCCGTATGAACCTCAATTTGTTTTGTTGAAATATAAACGGTCAATGGGGTTGTGGACATAAATAAGCATAGGGTGATTTTTGGGGTGACATATTTCCCAGTGTAAATAATTTGGTAAAATAATTAATTCCGCAAATTTTGTTCATTGTATCAGTTTAAGAACCATTATGGCAATATAATGAACCTAGCAACAACTACTTACCTTGCTCGTCCAACTATTCAAGGCCCTTTCGACTATTTATTGCAAATAACTTGCACTTAGTTGGCAGTGTTTAGTATAGTTACAATCATTCTAAATAATTATGTCAATATGGAATATTATTATATAAACATACTATTAAGTATTTACGTTGGCATGATGTGTGTAAGATTTATTGAAACTTAATGCAATAATGAGAGTTCATTATTATCTAGCTAAACAAAAATTTGCGTTGATTACATTTCCATTATGTATGTTTGTTCCGGTCACGTTTTGAGTACCCGTTGTCTATTTATAGTGTTTATACTTCTGTGGTTTATATAACAACAAGTCTTGATCCAAGTGCATTCAAGTTACAACGTAGCCAATCGTCCTTCCACCATCACGGTGAGACGATACTTCAGGGTATTTCTCTGTTTCATTTTTTTAAATCTATCCATTGAAATACGTAATGTTATCTTTATATTGTTTAAGTTAAATAGATTGCTTTCGCGATATTACAAGCATAACCTTGACCGGAATTCGAATGTTTCCTTTTCCCGCAAACACTATCATGATTATTCTTTCAATTAAGTCACTATCGAACTAGTAAAAAGAAGGTAGAAATTTAATTAGTGCATGAGTACCTACTAATTAAATTTCTACCGGTATGAACCGGTAGACTGCCAGACTTGACAACTGTATTTCAACAGCATTCTAACAAAATAGGTAAAGGACAAGGTAAGGCACACTTGAATATAATATACTGGATTATGTTCAACCGAGATAAGGATGGTGAGAGAAAAGTCAGATAATGTCACAACAACTATCAAGAACCTTGTACGCGGCTTCGAGCTCCGAGCGTGATGTGCCTTGCCGCACGTGACAGTAAACGGTAACTATTTTCTAACAGAAACATGTGAACACGTTTAACTGGTTCTATAATACTACCAAAAATAAACATAAATACATAATACCGAGTATTTTGTTTAATATTACATAATATATTATAGACGTCTGATCTACTATTGGGAGTCGTCGCATTAATAGTAAAAGTCATTACTCATTAGGTTTTCCCATATTAATATACTGAGACCGTAACTAATATATTGGTGTTTATAGTATAATTTAGCAGGTATAAAAAAACTAATACCTCGATATTGTTTTCTATTAATCCGATGGTACTTGAACGACACCATACTTTTAAACTACAAGTCAGTGAAGATCTAGATTAGGAACCGATAAAAGGTGTTTATCACTGCCGATAACGTTTCTATTTACCGGCATAAAACAATCATCTTAAATATTGGCATTCAAATCAAACTAGTTTCTTGAATAAATTTACATTTTATTTGAACACTTCACATTTCTGTATTTTGAAATTCGTCGGCGCTCATGGCCAGAAAGTGACTTTGTTTGCCTCTGTATTAGTTCTTTATTAACACTGTAATAACATCCTGCAATAGCTTGATATTTGCCTAAGCTTCTAGATAACAATTTGCAACATAAACGTTGATCGAAAAATTCACAGCTCTCTTAGGTGTCAGTCTTGGTTGACGAAAACAATATATACGATTCTTATCATTTAACGCTACTTTTATCATACAAAATTAACAAGAGAATCATGTTCAAACAGCAAACATGTATTAATTTAATATACTTATATTACTTTACTACCTCAAAACTAAGTAGGTAATTAACAGACGGTAATCAACAGTATAAATGAGAGTATACCTACACACATTATGCGACTTCTGAGAGTTATTGTTGATGAAAAAGGAAAATAACCATTAGGTCGTATGACGTATGCAGTGGACGACAAACTCGTTTGATTCTTTGATTATTATTTTTCCATTTGTTAGTAAAGGTTCAACATCATACTAAAACTAAATTGAAGAAATAAATAACAATTGCAATTTACAAGTTTTGATTGAAAACATTTTTTATTTAATATGTAGTTATGTACTATGTTTGTAGAAGTGGAATGCCGAGGCATTGTTAGTTATCAGAAATAGTAAATGTCTAATACTAATAGTACAATTAGTAGATATTCAAATAATGAAAAAGTTAATTAGGCACCAAGATGTAAAAGTGTTCATTTATATAAATCTATGTAATTATATACAGGAGGGATTTTAAAATTTAAACTTATTATAAGATCACATGTCGGTTTTACAAAATTCGCTATCTGGCTTTACACACAATACGTGAGTAGGAAATGTTTACAAACGGCCCGGCAACTATGCTCAAGTAATGATGCTGTAATTCGTTCATACATAATATCACGCCTCGTGTAGGCAGAGGTGCATATATCGTAGGTCTCTACACCCACATTTTGCTAGTTATTTTATTATATATAGGTCCCAATGTAACAGAGGGCGAGCCTGTTGCCAATAACCGGGCACAACACCAGACTCCGTGCTGCTACTGAGAATTATGGATTAACTTATGGAAAAACCTAGTAACAATTTGCCCGATTTAGGATTCTAACCCAGGACCTAATGCTCATCAGACATGCTTAGCGACTAATAGACCAACGAGGCAGTCAATTCGTTCTTAGATAAGTAATATAAATTATATTTACAATTTAAAGAAATATCACATAATCGTATAAACTTAATATGAATTAATTAATCCTTTCATTTTAAAGGAAATAATTAATACAAAGCTTGTCCTGTCATGTTTAAAATACATTTACTATTCGCTATAATTCTGTACATAAATAATAATAGTATGGCAGTTCTAAAAACTGCACACACTTATTTGAATAATTGATTTCCTCATAATAAAGGCCACTGTCTATATAAAATTAATCGTCAATAACATTTAATGAAACAATAACTTACTAGTGAACTGATTCATTAACAAAAATGACAGGCAGTTAAATTTATATTTATGCATTTTTGAATTCTGATGCATTGAATAGGTCATTGCTTGAACTAATTGAATTGTATTTATTTATTTCTTTGTTTTACCGAACTCTTCACCCTCTTCTATTGTGGTTGTAAGTTCACAACCTTTCGTTTCGGGTAGAACAAACGTTATACAAGCAGCTATCAGTGGCAGCACTGCAAATGCGACCGGGGGCATCCACAATGCTTTATCTCTCGTTTCTATCACAAAGGGAGCTATCATAGAGCCGATTCGAGCCGCCATTGATGAGAAACCAAGAGCCGCATTACGAACGACAGTCGGAAACAGCTCTGTACAATATAAATATACAACTACGAAAACGATAAAACTGGCTACGACACCGATGCTAGCGCAAACTACTGACCCTACACCTTCAGGTATAACTGCTAAAACTAATAAGCACACTGCACATATGAGATGGAAAATTATCACGATAGACTTTCTACCTATAGCTTTCATAAGAGGGATAGAAACAAATGTACCCAGTAAAGTCACGCTGGCGCTGCATGCTACGTTGATGAAAGCGTTGCCACTTAGCTGTCCCACATACTGTGATACTCCATAAAAACAGTAACTACACGTCAACCAGTTAAACGCCATAGCTATGATATTTTTCCTTAAGTTTGGAGTCCGGAAAAGATCCAATATATTTCCTTTTTTCAACTGATGTTTTTCTATGGACGCTTGATAGGCTTCTATATCTGCTCTGATGTTGTCTGTAGGACGTTTGTTTCTGTAAATAACACGTGATAGTTTAATAAACTATTCTATTCTATTCTACATAAAATACATTATTGTAATAGCATCCAATTAGGCTAAATGCTTGTCTATTAGGTAATTAAGACACTTACACTTTAGCGACACGCTCCAATATATTAATAGCTTCGTCTGTACGTTTGACAGCTATCAGCCATCTTGGCGTTTCGGGTACCAGGAAGAAATATGATAAGAGAATAATGACCGGCGCAGATATTGAAAGCTGGAAATCTGAATAGTCTCTGAAGAAATATGCGAACGCCGGGAGCATCATGTGGCCCAAATTGAATGGTGCTTGATAAAGTGCTGAGATGACGTCTCTGTACTGAGTTCCAACAAATTCCATCACAATGACAAATCCAGTGACCATGGTACCGCCAACGGACATGCCAACAAAGAATCGTAGGAATGTAAATGCCCAGTAATCCGGAACATATGCGGCCGCTACTCCGCAAGATATTTGGATAACCACGGCTACTAAAAGAGGATACTTTCTGCCGAACCTAAAAAAGAAAATATTTTCGTTAAACACCACCCTAAACATTTTGACTTTTATATTTGTTTGAAATAATAAATATCAAAATAAATAGAATATCACCTGTCAGAAGCCATTCCAAACAAAACGCTGCCTAATAAAGTTCCTAACTGAAACAAGGTCTGTGTGAAACTTGTCAGCCACTTCCTGTCGCATATCAAATCCCATTCCATGATAATGGTTCTTGTGAATATTGAAGTATCGTAAGTTGGTTCTGGACAGGGGCATGTGTTATTGTATCCTGAGGCATCACAGCTATATGAAATTTTAGGTGCCAAAAATAAAATGGCCATTTGATGAAAGGCGACGGGGAATTTTGATAGGAATATTAAAAGGCATAGCCAAAGTTGATATTTTCCAAATGACCCGGTAACCTTTTGGATAAGGTCTTTTGAAACTTTGCTCGATGGCTTCTCGTCTGGAAATAAAAAGAGATTATTATTGTCTATAAGCGGTAAGCAACTGTTATGGTCAACTTTATGTTTCAGTCAGTTTATCTGTAACTGATATAATCGTTTGTTTGTCGCAGGCATACAATTGTATGTGATAGATCTTAAGTGTGATAAACCAATATGAAATAACTAGATCAAATGATTTACGATCCAATAACCCGGTTACTTTATCTATACCGACGATTAACTTATAGTTACTAAATAACCTGTATTTTACTAGCCTCCATCACGGGAATTAGTTTGAATAATCTTAAGTTTATAATTTTGAGGTTACATTCTGTATTATATTTTCATTTTTCAGTAAGTACTCGTTTTGATACGACTAAAATGCTACTTCTAGACTTCTAAACGGCAGTCTCAGTTAGGAGTACCTAAATGTCCTGACCAAGGAAAATTATATATTAATAACATATCAGTGTGAAACATTGAAGTTCTATATTGGTTTTAATTACCTAAATATCTGGACTAGACATTTTTACGTTATTGTACTACTAAATACCAGCAAACTAAACTTCCTCCTATCTTTAGTAAAAAAATTGCTTGCAATGTGGGTTGTGCATAATGATTTATGCGAACTCATCCGTTAGCCATAATGATAGTGCGTGAGTTTATGTTAAAATACGTACAATCCATCAAATGGACGTTGAAGGATCTCACAAACAAGCCTTAGTGGTTCCAACTTTAGAGGGTCAATGACATTATTTAGGGATACGCCAATACAGCGCAACAATTACTTTCAGGTGGGCTGAATAGCCAATCTTAGTTGCAAATGTTGCGATTTCATGGCTTACTATTAAAACTATAACACTGTAGAATGTAGGTAAGTATATTTAGTTTTATGTAGATAGTATCTAATATAGTGAAGGTCAATCAGGAATTGAAAGTTATACAGGTGTTACAAAAACACTGATAAACCGACATGCTTGATAAATATGCAAGCTTGGCATACAGGTTATATTAGTAATACATAATTCTATGATGTCATAATTGTGTCATTCATCTCACTCTTAAACAGAAATATATTGCTAATTTACAGGTTTATGGAGCGGGATCCAACACACGGTACTTTTACAGCTATGGACATACTAGATAGCTTGCGCTATTTTACATAAGAACAAAAAAATAACATTAAAAATTTAAGACCAGTTTTTTCCTCATTTAGATGACTAATATTCTGTTCTAATATCTTTAGGTATTGAAGACCAGACTATAACAAATAATGTAGTAAGTTCAATTTCAAAATTCAATATAACCTACCTGTTTGTAACTTAAGATACAATAGGAAATTTACCAAAAGAAAATAATAAATCGTTTTATCAGCAAATATGACCGGTCTATGTAAATAACCCTCTGACCTGTTATATAGATAGTTTTTAATGCATGTGTGTTTGTTTGTTGTTCCAATTGCATCAGTTTACATATTATCATTGTAGATCATTAAACTCCATCAAGCGTCCGGTTTCAGTTACATTTGACGAAATATAAGGTAAATTGCTCATTAGTAACTGACCTATTTAATTAAAATGAAATTTGTTTTGAATGAAAAGTACCTACTGTTTATTTTTCAAAAATTAAGTATATACATCCTAGGTTATTTTGCAGTGGGTACATTAATTTGAATACATGCCATGTTTATTCTAAAACGTAATTTTACTTACACACGTTATACGGTGCCTACTAAAATTTTAAAGTCTTTTTGCCTGTTTCATGAAACTCTATTAAATAAAATACTTAAAAATAAACAATACCTATAGGTTTTTATTTGTATAATATATTTGCACTTGAATTACCTTAAAAAATAAATATAATTTCCTTATTCAACATAGGAAAATTAACTGAACATTGTAATAATGTAAACAAAGAAATAATTAAATTGTGCATTGTTCTGCCTAACGCGTAGACCGTAGCTTCGGCCCTACATTTAATTTAAAACGAATTCCGTAATACTAATAATACGAAGATTGGCTATCTACTGGTCTCTCTCCGACTACAATGGTGGAGCTGTGTACAGGAAGTTCGTACAAAATCACATTTCATTTTTTATAGTGTCTGGTATGCCTTGCGTGCGTGTGTGTTATGTCCTAAGCCAGGTAGACCATGTTTGACCGAGAAGCGACATTAAATATCCCTATATGAGTCTACACTGTTAAACACTTGGTTAAAAATATTGTGGTTTTTTCTGTCATTGTCAATCATTATAAGCGTTAACCGCGACCGATTGACCACAGCGCATGCTAAATTTTTAAATTCTCCTAATAAATTATTTAACAAACGACTATAACATTTTCTTATAGGGATATAGGATGTAAGATGCAGTAAGTGCCTGTACACATGGATGTGTAACAACTGACTGGCATTCGGAATGCCCTAGGTCAAGGCAAACAATTAAGATCGATTTGTTTTTTATATGAGCGCGTCACCTCATCAGTAATGTCACGGTTCGTTAATGTTTTTCGTGGATTTTAATTCTACTGATATTTTTCCTACAGCCTATATTGACTATTCGAATGGTATAAGATCACACTACACCACAGTCGAAACAATATCATTATTTTGTTGATTTAGTAAACTCCAAATACACTGTAAAGTTATGAAATATTGTAGTACAGTTAATTTTATTTCCATTCGAATATGGTACATGTTGTGGTGACTTTTTGACTTTAAGTAACGTCGTAAATGAGTAATCAGCAGATACGGCTTATTTTTTAGGTTGAAGAATAATTTATTGGACCGAGGTAGGTACTACTTTTTCAAAACTGCTACTCTTCTTATTGCAACCAGAAAAGAACAGTTTGATGAGAAAGTCGACACTTCTGCTATAATTTATTTTTGTCAAACCTGTCTTTATGATTTTTTGCATTTTTGACATCACAATATTTACTATTCCCTTGTCGACATAACCTTGTTTCTGGAATATGCTTTTTTGTCCTGGACAGCCCGTACAGACCACAGTAGCCCGTACATTTTACCGCACTGTATACACTGCGAACTAAAGGATCATGTCGCAATTCCCGAACAAAAAAAAAGGGGGGGCGTGAGCTTAAAACGTTCGGTACGGCATTTCTAAACCCAAATCCCTGCCTGTTACCTCTAATAGGTCATGTTTACCTGATGGAAGACGACAAAAAATAACAATCCAACCCGGCAAGTATGCACCTAGTTCGTCCGCACTGCATGTTGGAACTTTTACTTATGAGCTCGCTTTCTTAGAAACTAAAGTGGGTTCGATAGAGGGGATTGCTGTAATGAGTATCAAATACAGGTTATATTCATCAATAAAGGTTATAATGCGGTTGTAATGTTTTAATTTAACGCCTCTATAGCGCAGTGACTAAATGATAAGACAGTGGTAGACGAATTCGATTTCTTTAATTAGGCCAAATCTGGGAGTCTGTGGGAGTCTGTGTTCTTGAATGTTTGTAAAACGCACCCACGATGGAAACGTACGTACAGTTTAATATAGTACAGTGTTGGACATCGTGTACAATTTGTACCGAACGCTTCGATCTGGTTTAAAAAATACCTATATAGGTAAGATCAAGTTGAATATTTTGTAGTCGTGTTTTGTTTCTTACAAGGTAGCTTTTAATAAAACTATTTAATATGAGTTATGAGCCCGGAAGCTCTGCGTCCTTTAGTCAATTATATGTATGCCATTCACAATCTTATACAATGAAGAAAAAACACAAAAATAAATAAATTGATCTATATTTTTGCACTATCTTGGTAGATTCTAGTTAAAATAATTATATCAAACCTACTTAGGTAATAATATAAAACAATAAACTTTCCCGTTATTAAACTATTTGTAACTTAGCAGGTAAACTTTACGCTGTTATTAACATAAGTTATATTTAATTTAATCATTTATTTTAAAGTAAACACTCGGTGTAAACAACTTACAGATTCCGTGACATTTTAACCTGACAATAGATCACTGAATAAGAATTTGCAAACTGTTAAATACAAATATGTAACTCAGTGTCAATGCTATTCCGCCAAGGCCTATATATCGGGGTCAACACACCATGTAACACTCGATACACTCACTTTCACTAAAATTAATTCGCTTACCGTTTCGCGCCTGCATCTCCATTTTAGGTTATTTATTTATTATTTGTATAACTAAAATCACTCAGTCGTTGTGTATTGTTTGATGTTTAACACGTTACTATTCATTGGCAGTGCTGTGCCAATGCGGCGTTCTGCACGGCCTGCCTGCTAATGCAGACTGACAACATGGCTTTGGTACTGAACCCAAAGTTGCGCCTGCGCAGTATCGCGCTGTCGCTCGCCATTCTCTCAATGCTATCAATGTTATTTACTAAGAGGGAGAAAATGACATGCTAGTCCGATATTATTAGGGCTATGAGAAGCTAGATAAACAGATGATAAAATAATGTTTGTTTATAGCTAGGTCATTATTAATGAAATTCAAAGTCACGGCGAGGCGTTTCAATTTTTTCGATAAATACCTACGTAGTGAATATATTTGAAACATAAAAGTTCTAAGTCCGGTTTTATTTTCAATTGTACCCAAGTTGGGGTTAAAGGACCTGAAGATTACCCAACTCAGGTAAAAACATACATAACATAAACATAACATAACATCACGCCTGTATTCCCTGAAGGGGTAGGCAGAGGTGCACATATAGTACACCCACATTTCGCCAGTTATGTTTTTAGGTCCCAATGTAATAGGGGGCGAGCCTATTGCCATCAACCGGGCACAAATCCAGACTCCGTGCTGCTACTGAGAATTACCTAATGGAAAAACTCAGTAACACTTTGCCCGACCCGGGATTCGAACCCAGGACCTCGTGCTCAGCAGCCAACTCAGGTATCGATATATAAAGAGCAATCAAAAACAGTAGGTAAGTATTCGGATAATAACGAATACTTAAAAACAAAGGAGTATCAGCTGAAGCATAATGTGGATAGACAAATCCCAGCGACAGATTCAGAACATGAGGAGATGCAAAAAGACTTGCAGGCCCTTTATAATTATAATATAATAATAATAACAGCCTATAATTTTCCCACTGAAGGATGAACTGATCACAACGCTAGCTCAATGTGGATTGGCGATTTCGGATAATTACATCCAGGTTTCCTCACGACGTTTTCCGTCACCGTTAGTCAGTGGTGTCTTAGAATAACTAAGAAAATATTTGTAACATTGAAGAAGTCACATTCATACTTGCCCGGGTTTGACCTGCAACCTTGCGCATACAACTTCGATATGTTAACCATTTATAATAAACATTTTTCTATGATATAACTATATGATATAACTGGCGAAATGAGGGTGTACTATATTATGTATACAGAGGTATACATAATATAGTACACCTACCCCTTCTAGGAATACAGGCGTGATGTTATGTTTTTTTAGATTACATTCATGTATCATTCTTCCCATTTTCTGTCCTTTATATTTAGTACACTAGGAATTAGGAACTAAATGCATCGGAATTAAGATTTTTAAATCAGAATTAGGTGCTTGAGACTTTCATATTTTTACATAATTTAACATGTTTATTGTTTAATCAAATAAAATACTCAAGTTTAAATTTTTGTTGTGCAAAAAAACTTTAAAGAAAATTGGTCTATTGCAGCTCACAACCTAGAGGAATGGAGGAAAGGGAGGCTTTTGCCCTGCAGTGGGACGATCATGGCTGAAATAATAATAAATAATAAAAAAACTGTGAGTATACTGAAAAAAAAAAGTTAAATTACAGTTCTGATAAAAATAGCCTATTCCACAAAAGGTACAATATATCCTTATTTGCCTTTACTTTACATATATAGTTAGTAACATATTTTTTCTCGGGCCTCCGTGATCGTAATTCATGTATTGAAATTTAAATTACATACACGCACGCTAAATTGAATTCGATTACGTTGACGAGCGGCTTTTGTTGGTATCATTACGAATGACTCACGGCTAGGGTTACCATTTTGGAGAGGATAGGCGAAAGAGATATTTCTACATAGAACAGACCAGTACCAACTGAAAAATGTTTGATGGCCATGAAAGTGCCTAAAATGAGGTAGAATTAACCATGAATGTTTCTGAAGGGCATGTAAGGACCTTCCATGCACTACAGAAACAAGCAGTAGACAGAAAAACAACAATGTCATTTTTAACCGACCAAAAAAAACGGAGGAGGTTCTCCAGTCGACGCCTATATTTGTTTTTTTTTTATGCCCGGCCACCTTAGAGCATTTAACCAACTGGAGGCTTAGAGCATTTAACCAACTGGAGGTGACACGAGTACAAATGTCTATACGAAAAAGTCGGACATTTTTCGCGAGGGACGAGGTAATGCACACAAACAGTAGTAACACACTAATGCATATTTGATAATGGCGCTACGCACGCACACGACAAAATTGTCAAACATAAGCATATACTTACGCACACATTAACTTACACACAAAGGGACAGTCTATCAGTGTACGAGATGATACGTCATTTTCAAGTAAGCAATGATAATGCATGGACACTATCGATATTTTATGTCGAGAAGACCGGCCAATAATTATGATAAAAGTTAAATAAACTTTTTAATATCTCAGGCTCATCTTTAATATTTATATTTGAGAGCCATTTTACATTTTTACGCAATTTTCTAAGATTTCCGTTGCTTAATCTACCATCTCAGGAATTTCTAAATACATTAAAATGTTGACCAATCTTTCGCATTGTCATATAGAGTATTAGATTTTCAAAAGATAACTTGATAGCTATGTGGCAAACCATCACCCGCAACATGTATTCTAAAAAAACATCGCAAAATCGACTTCGGGCTTAATTCTATCATTAAAATGATGAACAAATTCAAATGATAAAATAAAGGCAACACTGTTTTAATCTCCTCTGCTTAACATGAAGATTCAAAATGCTGTCAACAAATTGTGCTAGTACGTTTAGGAGTCCATGAAACATGATTTACTCAAGCTCGAATCCACACATCCCGCATAATTGGATCTTTAAGAAATTTGAAATAATAATAGTCTAAATAACATACTGATAAATTCGATATCGATATTTATTTATGTGCTGTCGCAGCCCTCATTTTTCAGCAGTGTGGCCAATGTTTTAGATTAAAAATGCGTATTTTCGGGAAAAGTGAAGCCCGCAAATATTTAATAGTACCTAATAAAGAATAACTATTTTAATGTCAGTTTGATATAATTAATTTCTATGTTTCGAAGTTTTAAATTGACAAAGGAAATTTGCAAATTCAGGGAGACGAGCGGGACTTGGTATTGGTGGTTTGTGTTTTGTGCTTTGTAGCGAGGAACTACACATATTAAAAACAAAAAATTAAACAACGTTTATTTTTTATTGTGTATTCGTGTGTTTATTCGTGTATTGATTAACATTTACTTTGAACTACATAGGTTTTTTTTTAACATATAGGTATACTGGATACAACTAAAATCTATACGTTTATATTATATATAGGTACATTCCAGACGGGGTGAGGGGCATAAGCTCTTGCTAGCCTGTGCAAACGGCGTATAAAAAAATGTCAGAAAAAAAATATTTTCTTTACAGTTTTGATTTTGATGCTATCTGAATATTGAAAACGTTCCAAGGCACCATGTTTGCGCTCGAATTGGATATAGTTGTCATAATAAGAAATGTATTATACCCTAAAAGCTTTTATAAGAAATATGTTTTATCACAATTAAGTAATTGGTTCAATATGACTCATAGTCCTTTACATTACTTTTTGTGTCCTTTTCGCATGTTCCCCATTCCGGGCTTGAATCTAAATAGATAAAGGACATTTGAAAAATGTATTATAGACAAGTGGGACTTGAACCCGCGACCTTCGCAGAACCGTGGGGCAGCTCTTCTAACATCCAATTATACAATTTGTTAATATTTTGACAAAATAATATTTACAAATGGAAAGTAATGTTATCCTTTTGTTTGCTAGATTTTTGTTATCGCTTTTTACACCAGAAAACTAGGTATTTTAACTAGTTATTTCGAGCTACTGTGATTCGCTGAATGACGTTGAAACCTAGGTAACTAGTTTTATATAAACGAAGTGACCCGCGGTCGTACACCTTTCGACAGCGGGGAACTTCTGACAGTGGCGTCTCTGGTCGGTTAAATGTTCTAATTAACTAGTAGATAGCCTCAAAAAATTATGAAAAAAAAGCTTTTTAACCAAAAAATAAACCGCAGAAAAAACTGTAAAGTAAAAAATACTGAACCTTTTTCATTTAATAAATTTACTTCGTGCGAATTGCCTAAAAAAACAATATTATTAAAAGTTGTCGATTCGCACATTTCGTGTGGGTTCCATTTGTGCGAATCATCCAACAACCTCTAAGTTTTTTCTACGTACACTTTGATTCTTCGCACAACTGGCATGTTGTTATTCCACTCCCCTGGAGAATTGGCATGTTCAGTGTGGCATGGTTCCACCCACGCCCAGCAAGCAGACGTTATCACAGTACTCTGCAAATGCAGCCGTATCCAATGTCTGATTATAATAATTGTCACAATTTTTAATACTATTCTGGCTAGTTCTTATACTTGAGAAATAATTATTCGTTTTTATCCTTAAAGAATTTAACGAACAGGAGGTAACATGAGCTTTGATGTCTATTCGAAAAAGTGCCATTTTTCGCGAGCACACTAATGCTTTCTGATAACGTCACAAAATTCTTAAGCACAAGCATATACTATACGCACACATTTACCTATAAGAGTACGAAGTGACGTCATTTTCAGGTAAGCAATGATAGAGCTTGACAAATTCTACCATTTACATCAACAAATTTAAATGATTAAAATACAGTAAGCATAAGACATGATACTTTTATTGAAACATACGGTGGCAAATTAACGATTAATAACACTTAATTGATAAAAAAATATAAACTTAAACCTGTTTTCACACGGTTTTATATTGTAATTTTATCGCGTTTTTTTTTTGTTTAAATAAAGGTACTTATTAATTTTAAAACCATGCCATAATTAACTATGCTCCTTAAGAAATCTAATAATACAATGTTTTTTAAAAATTCCTTTATTTAATTAGATATATCATTTTCAATATCACAATAATATACGATGCACAATCACGACGCACAATCTTAGAAAAATGCGTAAAAATGTAAAATGGTTCTTAATAGCTGATATTATTAACATATAACAACTTACAACACAGAGTAATAAAATAAATAACGTTTTTTAAGTATTTTATTAAAACTTGTTCAAATATTTCATATAAAAATATAATTAGCTTCTTGGCAAAACAGCAATAGATAAACAAAACAGTACAAAATCACGTTGTAATAAAAATCGCCAATAATTATAATTCATTTCGACAAGCCTTAGTAAAACTACTTGCAAAAGTAGTAGAGACGGCAAAAAGTAACGCACATTTCACTAGATGAGTGTAGACTGTTTACCAAATACAACGGGCTTGAAAGTCTGATAATGTACTTAACTTGCAAATAAACAAATAATATAAGCAAGCAAGTATTTTCGTTAAAATTGTGAAGAACGGAGTTGACATTTGCCTAGGCATGAAATCTTATAATTCTTCTACAACGAGTACTTGTAGTATGTATAGAACAACTCACTACAGGCGAGCGCACAACGTAAGTAAGCTAGTTTTATACAGGCATATATATATAATAAAATATACCATTTTGGAAAAATAATTTAACTGTCGGCGGTTTGTTTGTTGCGCGCCGCCAGTATCGTGTGCCTTTGCTACGGTCTTTCGAATCAAATTTATACTTTTTCGGGTTTTGGCTTTTTCTTTCCGAAAAGTTCACCCTCTTCTATTGTAGTTGTCAGTTCGCAACCTTTGGTCTCAGGAAGAAATAAGGTTATAAAGATTGCACACAATGGCACTACTGCAAATCCGAAAGGAGCCATCCAATACGCTATATCTTTCAAGTCTATTATAAATGGAGCTATCATGGACCCGACGCGAGCTGACATCGATGAAAATCCGATAGCGGCATTTCGCACAACTGTCGGAAACAACTCTCCACAATACAAATAGACTACCACAAATACAATAAAAGCACTTACGTCACCGATACACGCGCAAATAACTGTCAGTTCACTTTCGGGTATAAATGCTAAAGTAAAAAGGCATGTAGAGCAAATAGTGTGACACATTATAACAATAGTTTTTCTTCCCATCACTTTCATAAGAGGAATAGATGCAAAAGTACCGAGCATAGTGACGCTAGCGCTGCATGCTACATTAACGAAAACGTCACCACCTATCTGACCGATGTATTGTGACACACCATAAAAACAATAACTGCAGGCCATCCAGTTAAATGCCATACACAAGGTATTTTTTCTGATATTTGGAGTACGGAAAAGGTCCACTATGGAGCCTTTTTTTAGATGTTTGTTCTGTGATTCGATCGACGATTGATAAGCTTGGACGTCCGCTCTTACATTATCCGTAGGGCGTTTGTTCCTGTGGAAATATACAGTTGAACTATTACATGAGGCTGTGATAATGTTATAGTTGAAACGGGAACATTCTGACAATAATATCTTGTCCAGATGTTTTAAGAAAAACACAAGGCACCGTAAACCTAGTATGAAGAATATGAACAGAGGAAATCAGGCAATAGGTGGTCGTGAAGATGTTCAGTTCCGTCTCTACCACAAAGGCACACAGGGCCATGCCCGGGCCCCCGAGCTCACAGGGCCCCGAATGGCTGACAAAATTTACTTTAAATGGTTTACCTTACCTTATGTATTCTCGTGTATGTGGTGTTTACCTATAAGTGATTGTTGCACTGCTGCCCACTGATTTATCATGTAACCTAATTGTAAGAATTAGTGTAAATAATCGTTGGTGAACCTATTTAATAAATAAATAAATCTACCGAAAGTATATGCGAACCCTATAATATCGCATTAAGAATGAAAACTTGATCCTAAAATACGGCGGTAATTTTTGATAAAATAGAAATTCCGTTTATCTTTAACATACAACAAACATAGCTATCAGAATACCTATTTTGTTTTAAAAAGTTACAGGTCCTGTATACATTAATTATATTATTAAGGGAATCCCTTAACAATAAAATAATCCCCACGGATTTATTAAACTAAGTCTTTTTTGTTTTACCCCAGAGACCGGAGACCCATCTCCGCACTCAAAAGGGCCTTCGCTGAAGTCCTGCAGCGCCCTCCTATACAAGGGGGCACCAAGGAGTGACCCACAGGGCGGACAGCGCTGGTGGGGTTGGCGGTAGAATACTGCAGCGATCCCGCCTCCCCGCCATCCAAAAAGCGCAGAGCAGGCAGGTGAGGTTTTTAGTGGGTAGGCCTCTGGATCTTATTGGGTTCGGGGGAGAGTCCCACATACCCCCGTCGTCTCCCAATGACGGGGGATGCGTAACGCATTTCCCTTACGGTAAACAAGGGAGGCTTAAGCCATTTTACATATTTCCGCAGTTTTCTAAGATTTCGGACACCTAATTTACCATCTTCGAAGTACTTAGGAATTTCTAAATACATGTAAAATGTAGACCAATCTTTTGCATTGACACATACTGAATAAAATTTTCAAAATATAACTTAATTGCTATGTGGTGGGCTATCTCCTGGAACACGTTTTCTGAAAAGCCTTCGCAGAGACAATATCGGGCTCCGAATGCTACCACTTACATCAACAAATTTAAATGATAAAAATACAGTAAGCACAGTAAAATTATGCACACCACATTATCATGGAAGATTTCAACACTAATCTCCTTACTCCGCATGCATACCGATCCTCCAACCGCCTGCACATAATCGAGTCAGTCAGCTTACACGTCGTACCGCTTCAAACCACTTTTTACAATGTACATACGCAGTTTTGCGCAAATCAATGTTATCAAACTCGAGTTCAGATGACTGGAAACCTATGATGGAGGGTTCCACGGTCGACGAAAAGGTTAGCGTTTTAACCGGGAAATCATCGAGCTTTACGATATACACGCACCGGTAGGAAGGTAAAGCTGAAGCAATGGTCTCCCGCGTCCCAACATATAATCCCTTGCACATATCTCCAGTCACTGAGAGAGATATAAAAAAGATCATCCTCTCCATCAAATCCAAAGCGTTAGGCTGTGATAACATCTGTCGCAGAATGAACGTCACTATACTTGACCACCTTCTTGTGACGCGAAGCGTTCGTTTACCCTTTGCCCAAAATATCGAGCCTTCCAATACCTTCAATACAGTCAATCACGATATCCTCCTGTACATCCTGTCCCATCCCCATGGTGTCTCCTTAACTTTTCTTACTTTTCAGAATGCCAGCAGTCGGTCCATGTGGAAGAGTCCTCTTCTTCCTGGAGTGAGCTAAAATTCGTGGCGGTATTCTCTCTCCGTTGCTGTTTTCTATCTTTATTAACCTTTTAACCCAATCACTTCAGTGTGCGTATTCCATATTCCGATAACTTGTAGCCTTACTCTGCTTCTGGGGTCCACGATGTGTAAGAGACAATGAATGCAACCAACTGCGATCTTTAAGCTACAATGGACTGGTCCGAGAGATTTGGCCGGGCGGCAATTCCGACTAAGTGCCAAGCAATCATACCTTTGCTTGTGTAACCAGTGTAGTTTGCGCAAACTACACTGTTCAACTATCCCCGGTGGTTGTGTGCCTAGTGGTTGCTTATTCGTGAGCGTCATAACATGCGTGCATTAACCACTTGACTCTCTTGATTCTGGTCTCCCCGAACTCTCCGTCTTATCTATATTCTCACCTTAGTTTTCTTTTTTCTAATCATAAGAAAATAATCTTCTAACAATCTTCTCCTTTAGCGTCTTTCACCGCACAATCGTTATGATTTTATTTACTCCACCTTTTTCGTTAAGTCCACCCCAATGTTTTCCACCGAAATCAGGATGTGCAACAGTCATTACTCCTTTAAGCTAAAGGTCAATGCTTACTTTTACACAAATACTTTTGCAGAATTAATTCTACATGTATGTATTGTATGGTTTTATGTATGTATGTAACATATTATATATGTATGTTTATTAATTTAGCATCGATGGGTGCATCTACCTAATACTTGTATCTACATCGCTCTAAGATCGACCGGTAGAAGATGCCGAAGGTATTAAGTCAGCTTTCGTACATTTATGTTTAACCCATTTCAATAAGGAGGAGGTTGTTAATTTGGATGTTTATATATATTTTTTATGTATGTTCGGGCATAACTCCGTCATCTAAGAAGGATCAGCAAAATTCTTTTTTTGTTGGAAAGGGATATTCCGAAATGGTCCCATTTAAATATCATATAGATCTGATGATGATCTTCGGGGATATGGACCTGCAGAACTCCTCATAAAATCATAGCAGAACTAATACACAAATAATATTGATTTAGTAGTAGTCGATAAGTGACCACAAGGAAGATAGGGGATGGGGTACGTTGTCCGTTTTGAGGGGGGCTTTTTGTAAGGATTTCAAATACTAGGTCTTACAAAAGTCTGGGGTGGATGAATCTATGCATTACTAAAAATTGTGCAATAATAAAAAAGTTGTAAAAAAAAAACCGCCTTCAAAAATGACTACAAAAAAAAAGGATTTTAGAATTCTTTCATAACTGCTTCGTTAAATGTAGTTTCAAATTCAATGCTTAAACTATTATAACAAAACCAACACATAGGATTTGGCACAGACTTCCTCTTCGCTTAAAGTAAAGTGAGGTGATTTTTTTTTAAAGTAGCCTCACTAGGAATTTCTCGTGTGTCGTGGGTGTTTTCACAAATATGAAATATCACGTACACAAACACCCAAAACTAGGACAAACATCTGCAGATCGCAAAATGTTTTGTCTAGTGCGGGAATCGAACTAGTAATCCTTACAGCGCAGCAGTTCAATGGCTAAGCCACTGCGCCAATACGGTCGGTTTTTTGAAGGCGGAGGATTTATTTACATTTTTTTTTTAAATCATTTATGTGTATTAAGGATAAATATATATAATAATATAATACATATATATATTGTGAATATTTTATTATGTAAAAATTGCATTTCGTCTGAATATGAAAAATATGGTATCGATATGATATCGCCATGTGGTAATCCAGGGTGATAGCTAGCTCCATACAAAATTTTATTAAAATCGGTCCAGCTGTTTGACCGTGAAGAAGTAACAAATATAATACACGAACTTTCACCTTTATAATATTAGTGTAATTACAACAGGGCCCCAAATGTGTGTGTGCCCAAGGGCCAAGACATTCCCAAAGACAGCGCTGATCATGTTTAACCACCCTCTAGAACCCAGGTAGGTATGAATTATAAGTATGTATACGTTACCAGCATTCTATATATGTAATAATATAATACCTGGGCAATGTATAGAATACCTGACACGTCCAGGCAATATTGTATGAAATATTATGAATATTATTGCTATTGTATATTTTACCTAGGTAATTTATACAATTCCTAGGCATTGTATAGAGTACCCGCTGGTCCACCGGCAATGTGTATAATAAATAGATTTTAGTCAGTACTTATCAAAGTTAACGTTGTATAAATTTTCATGGTATATAAGAAAACAAATAAGCCACTGATTGTTTTATAAAACAACTCCACCTTGTAAAACAGCTAATCAACGTTGAGCTACATTGTCATTCACTGAGTAGGTACTTAAGTATACAAATTGGTTGAGTTATTTTAGAGCAGTGACCTTCGTGCCAGCAATGCATAATGTTGATACAATGGCAATTTATAAGAATGTATATTTTTTTAAATCCTCTTCCCTGAATTCCACCTGAATGTTTTAGTTATCATACATCGCCTAGGTGTCGTATAGAATACCGGATTATACAGATTGCCGGTAACATATACAATAAAGTATCTAAGCAAACTATACACTTTACTTACACTCTAGCGACACGATCCAAAATCTTAATAGCTTGGTCAGTTCGTTTCACAGCTATAAGCCATCTTGGCGATTCAGGTAATAAGCAAAAATAGGACAATAAAATGACTTCAGTAACAGACATTGCTAATTGGAAGTCCTGATAATCTCTGAAATAATATCCAGCTACTGGAACCAACATGTGACCCATGTTAAATGGCACTTGATAGAGGGCTGAAATAATTTCTCTGTATTGTGCACCAACATACTCCATTATAATAACAAACCCGATCACCATGGTGCCACCAACAGATAAGCCTATGGCAAATCGAATAACCAGGAACGCCCAATAATTTCGTACAAACGCGGCCATTATGCCAAATACAATCTGGATGACGATTGCCGCAAGAAAAGGATCCTTTCTCCCAAACCTTAAAAATAAATTTTTTATTACAATAAACTCTTTATAAATAGGATTTCTCATACCTAGGCCGCACTATATTTTGAACACAAGCTTTTAAACCAACTAGGCTCAAAGTAGGTAGGTACTAGAGAAGATGGATTAAACAAGCCCAAGAGGGTGGGATTGCCTCATGTCGCCAAAGAGTTCCTATGACTATCTTCTGACTACATCATCAAAAAGTACTATTACATTGTATTGTCACCAAACCTATTTAAGTATGCAAAATTTTATTTCAATCAGTGGTTCTATTTTAGATTACAAGATTTACCTAAAAAAACTCACATACATGCATACATACAAACATTGCAATTTAAATAAAAGCTTGCAAAACGCAACAAAGTTATGGCAAAAAACAATAACGATATCAAAACAATGATATTATAATATATTATAAACTACTGTTTCATTGAAACTTGTAAGTTTCTGAGATCGCATTATGATTATATAGGCTAGGTATACATTTTTAAGGAATCATGAGTTGGTTCCTTTCAAAATTTGAAATATTCAGAAACTTATTTTTTTTGGGAAATTGTAGAATTGCTAGTGGCATAATATAAGTTTTTACTACATGTCAAGCCAACACGTATGCGTAGGTTTGCACTAGGTATTAATACCTCTATCATTCACATTTTGTTTGTTAGAAAATAAGTGAGGTGTGGCGGTCGCCCCCATAGCTAAGTGGCCAAAACACTGACTTAGACATATGTCATACCCATACATTTTTCATTCTATTCGATTTCTATTCATCAGGCGTTTTGCCACTTGGCCAGGAGGGAGATCCTGGACTATAAAATACGTAAATTTTCTTACGAAAATCTCAGTGTAACTAATAGGTGAGGTCTAGGAATTGATAAATAAATTGAGCATCACCTGTCAGAAGCCATCCCAAACAATACACTTCCAATTAAAGTGCCTAACTGAAAGATAGTTTGTGTAAAACTTATAAGCCATTTCCTTTCACATATCAAACCCCATTCTGTTATGATAGATCTCACAAATATTGATGTATCATAGGTCGGGTTGCTGCAAGGACACTTTAATAGTTCGCCGTCACACCAGTGTTTAGTCTTAGGGCCCAAGAATATAATTGACATTTGATGAAATGCAATGCCGAACTTAGACAAAAATATCAAAGCGCAAAGCCAAAAATGATATTTTCCAAATGGTCCGATTATCTTTGTTATCAAATCTTGTTTAGGTTTTGCACCAAGTGCACTCCTGAAAAAAAAAATTGACATTCTTTATAGTCTTGCAAGCCTAATGAACTACATAATGTATGTAGTTCGTGGGACTTTACTAGACAAACTAGTATTAAAATCATAGGTAATAAGTACCTTGTGGGATGACGAAAAAATATTTGAGCGCGGCGTATAATAAGTTTCTTAGGTCCACAAATACATCATCATGATCAGCAGTCGCGCTTTAGATATTGTTTAAATTATTATGTTATAATTTCCTGCACGAGTCGTGAGCACAAACATTACCTGCGCAATAGTTACAGTACATTTTTGTGTCCATTTGGCAGAATGAATGCGGGGGGCACCGCGACTGCATGCGATTGGTTCTGCCACTTCGACAGTCGATGCTTGTCGTCTATTGGACTCTCACGAGGTTTGTATTTAAATGTAGTTAAATTTTGTAACTTATTTTTAATATAATTTATTTTACTTATTTCATATTTGTTTTAATATATTGAGATGACCAAGTGGCCTCTACAAGCACCAACGCAGTATCTAGATTTACAGAAGGCAATCATCCAACGTTAACTTCGAATCATTAAAAACATTAAAAACCAAAATCAAAAAAGTTAAATTACTAACAAGTTTTTTTTTATATATAATTTCAGTCACGAAGGCCTACAAAGTAAAATTATAAGTAGGTACCGCTAATATTTTAATGTTACTATGTGTAAGTACTTAACAATAATTTTAGTAAAACCGGTACTTAATAAATTTGGCTGAAAGTGTGTACATGGCACTAGTACCCATCTGTGCTCACGTCTCGTGCCGTTTACTATATTTAGTTGATATATAAAATTGCACATCCCATGCAATCAAGTAGTTTTTTCAATGTACTCATACCATAGTTACTTAGATAACCTGATATTATGCTACCTATGTGTAAATAGTGTACTACTAGGTTGCGGGTTCAAAACCCATTCATAAAGACACAATTGACTTATTAATCTCCCAAGTAGGTAGGATACTGGGTAGATAGGCTACTGATTTATGGGGACTATACCCTCTGGCGAAATGTGGGTGTGTAAACAAACCGCACTGCTCTTCCTACTCCTTAAGAGAGTATATAGGTGTGAATATACCACACAATGACTCAAAAAGGTTTATTTAATATAGGTACTTATTTGTTTTAAACATGAACCTGCTTACTTAATAAATGCCTACAAACGCTAATATTGGACAGAACTTCTTTCAAAATGCTTACCAAAACACTTCCTCTAAATATCTCAAGTATTGCATTTTTATTATTTATTTTGAAACCAGATCTCCAAACGATATAATGTTATACACAATGATATTTTTAAATTCCCTTTATATGGTCATTATAAAATAAAATAGTGACGTTCATATTCAATGATTTACTGCTATCGTGTCATAATATTTCTAATTTGAATATCATTCAAATTTTAAAAATAATACGGGTAAGTTTTTAAGCCTAGGTTTTATTTCATACCACGTAGTTTTCTGTCATCACTTAGAGCGCCTTCACACTAGCTTTTGTCCAGCGAAGGCGTTCAATGAACGCATGCGCAGCGCAGACGCCGCGACAACGCGACGCAGGCGTCGCGTTGTTGCGGCGTTTCCTCTGGAGTCAATTAAACGCTGCGCTAACGCGGCGCAGATGTGACGGGGAGAGGTCGAATGTGAACAGCATTGTACATGACTCCGCAGTAACGCCGCGTTAGCGCAGCGTTCAATTGACTCCAGAGGAAACGCCGCAACAACGCCGGGGACTGCGCCGGTGTGAGTGTTGTAGTTCGCGTCGGGCCAGTCGCGCAGCAGTCGCAGTGCATTCTGAGAGTTGATATTGATATCGGTCATATCGGCGTCAGCAGTAGTTCAGTGTATATTATCTACACTTTAACGACCTCATTGGCGCAGTGGCTAAGCGATTGTACTGATGCGCCAGGGGTTGTAATTTAAAATAGTTTTCTGTATATTAATATTACTCATGATTGCTCACAAAAAAGTCCTCAATGAGAGGAAGAACTTTAGAATACTTTATCACTATTTTGATGTTAAAAACAGACACTCCAATTTTATTTATTTGTAATGATGATTTATTATTTTAACTTTAAATCGCCAATTTATCATTCCTAATTAAATTTAAACATTTGAATTATATATATTTTTGCTATCTCCTTTTAATTTTCCTACTCGACAGGTTTGGTAAATAAAAAATATTAACGACTTACAATCAAGCTCCAAAAATCCGTCATTGAGATTTTTTATAATTTTGATATACCCAGTGTCACTCTCACAGTTGAGACAAATCAAACGACACCTCTCAAGTTAAAATCCATCAAGCCGGTTAGGCTGCAGAGCGTTCCAAAGAAATATACATAGGTATTTACATACACTCGAAAAAAAAAGATAACCCTTCTGGCGCAGTCGGGTAAATACTGGTGGAAATTGAAATCTAATAGTGGTGATATCGGTATCATGTAACTTACGTCTTTCTGGACTTTAAAAGAGAAATTAACCTCTGAATTTGTTTCGGCATTTCTCCTCAGAGGTGGTCAGTTAGGTAATGCCGACGCCATCTAGATTTTATATTTTATGGAAATTGACGTGTAAAAGTGTTTGTGATAACCTATTTACAGGAATAAATGATTTATTTATGATATTAATCCTTATCTATTTTTAATAGTTTGATAATGCAGTTTGATTATGTACGTGTAAATTTCGCTTTTAATTATTCAAGTCGGATTTCGTTTTTTATTTTCAAATGCGCAGTCCTAAAGCTCTTAATACAATTAATTTATCGAAAAAAAACTTAAAAACCGACTTAAAAAAATAATATTCAAAATAAAAAATCCCGACTGCTCAAAAACTGAAAAGAAATAAACAAGTCTAGAATTACCTATGTAAAGTTAACCTACTTGACTACCATTTGTAGTCTAGTAGGTAGTATTAAAATTTCCATATTAGGTAGTTGTACCTTTTAACCTGCAATTTATTACCTACTGTGTAATCTCACATGTACCATGAAGGATTTCTCTTTTTTTTATACATATAGTCTCTTGTCTGGCGGACAGGTAACTCAAATCTGCTGTGTCGTTCTGTAGGTCGTCTGAGATGGTCTTTTGAAGACAAACCATCTCAGACGACCTACATTGTACAAAATAAAAACTTTAAATGTGAGCATAGTGTAAGTTTTTCTCCTGTTATTTTTTTTTCTTATTGTTGGCTGGCAGTTCGAGTGTTTGATGCAGCCTACGCAAATGTCCTTCAGATGGTACCAGACGGGGCGTCTGTCAGAATAGGTCTACTTAAACTCGTTGTAGTTCTTTCCTCAAAAGACCACATCTCAGACCACCTGCAGTTTTCTCACATACATTTATTTTACTAGTCTGGACCTTAAAAGAGATCTTGACCCCTGAGTTTTTTACGAAATTCTTTCTCAGAGGTAGTCAATTAGGAAATGCCGACACCATCTACTCTTTAAAATATAATGATGTGTAAAAGTTTTTCCTGCAAACCTATTTGCAGAAATAAAAGCATTTATCATTTAACCGACTTTAAAAAGGAGGAGGTTATGTATTCGGCGCATATTTTTTTATGTATGTACACCGTCAATTATGGACCGACATTGATTTTTTGTTTTGTTTGTAAGAGTATGGTTACGTGGTGGTTCCATTGTCACCAAGTAAATATCTGATGAGATCCCGAGGAAATCAAAGAACACCCCCAAAAAATGTTCAACATCGGGAATTTTTCATGATAATGTTTTACGTGTAATCGACTACTGACCACTAACAAGGTAGAAGGGGTCAGGGGAGATGGTGCATCGACAGTTTGACATCCCTTCTACCACTGTCCAAAATTAAATAGACCATCGTGCGTGGTATTGTTTCAATCGACTTTTTGTAAGAAATCAAATAAGCTAACAAAAGACTGGGGTTTGTGAGTTCAGGCATAATTCAAAGCACAACTAAAAATCGATTTTCATCAAAAAAAAATTATTCATAAAAATCCGCCTCCAAAAAACACTAACCAACAAGGGAAAAAGTAAAAAAAATCACTACTTGATCCGCAAAGTTAAGTTGTCGCAAATCCCAACATTACAACCAATTTATCAAAAAAGTACCTATTAAATAACAACTGCTCATTGAGACAAAAAATACTGCCTTGTAATGATCGCTAAGTGCGACTGCTGAGCATGAGGTTCTGCGTTCGATTCCAGTGTTGGACAAAGTTTTCACGGGTTTTTGATAACGTAATTCTCAGTAGCAACACTAACTCTAGATTTATGCCCGGTTGATGGCAATATGCTCGCCCCCTTTTGGGGCGAATTACATTGGGACATAACATAACTGGCATGTGATTGTACAATTCAGCTTACCCCTTCGGGAAATACAGGTGTGATGAAATCTATGAGCAAGGCGAAGGATTATTAAGGGTTTAGATAACCGGAGCTTTTATTAATTTCAGAATTACAAGACAAAGTATTATAAAGAGAGCGCATGCGCGGTATGGTTGATCTAGAATATCATTTTTTATTTAATGAATAGGTTTTTTCTCCATACATTATCGGGCATTCTCCTTTAAGTGACTTAAGTATGATGGAAAGAAATCAATATGCTCCTAGAAAACTTTCCACGTAGATTAATCCCGTTTTGAGCACCTATTTTACATATATAATTACAATATAATTATTAAAACCACATATTAAAACCAATTTATCACTTTTGTAATTTTATTTCATTTATACACATCTGTTTCCAATTACACAATATAATATTATTATTATAACTACACATGTATTTGCCTGATTATGTACATACAATATTTTTTAAATCTACTATAGTAAAATAATAATTTTATGTAGTGAAATCATATTTTCACATCTTTTACAATATCAATCCTATGTGCAATATACTTCTTATATATAACGCTTTATGAATTCTGCCGTACATAATAGAGAATATATTCGACGGATTGATAAATTATAGGATACCTAATCGCAACTTTAACAAATCCTTATTTCCGAAAGTAGGTACACAGAAACTATGTAATTTATATTTGTAGGGCTTCACGATTAAACAACATAAATATTTCAATTAAAAACATAATAACCACATGAAACAGTGAGGGCGAAATTTATAAAGCAATCTAAAATAATAAGTAGTTAAAGCTGTTAACTGGTGATAAAGGACGTTATGGATTCTTCTTTTAACATTGGTGTTAAAATCAATCGATGAGAAAATTGTATTTCGTATATTTTATGTATCATAGATACGTCTATCTTTTAGAAAGGTTCTCTAAGTTAACATGAACTACAAGGCGCATAATAATAAACTACAAGAACCAGCGCTGAAGTGCTTTAAAGTGTTTATAGCTGGGCTGATGTTTTCAATTAAAATATTATCTTACGGTTTGTGACCAAAACGAGGGATTTTAAGCATCCTACCATGGTACGCAGCAATTCGCTAGAAATATAGCGTTTATAACCGTGAAGTCTTACAAATAGAACGATATATCGTGGTCAAATAAAATAAAATTTAATCGATTAGCATTTTCACAATAACTAACTTAGCCAGTGGATCACTCCCTCCTAATATAAAATTATCTATTACAAAATATTTACATCAACAAAATAGGAAAATTAAATAACTACTTCTCTTAGTTATTATTCATGTCATGTGAAAACTTAAATATACATCACGTAATTATTATAGCAACATATCAATAATATAATATTATTATTTATTACTTTAACAGATAACATTGAAATATCACATGATGAAATGTTTAAACATTATAACACTTGGGCAAAATTAAATACCATAGGCTCTATAAATAAAATACTTCTGCCATCGTTATAATGAACAAGGAACAATCAAACTAATAAAAAGTTATAAGGAAATCATATTCAAGTATTTAAAGAGAACAATATAATGTTTTGTGTAAGACGATATTTGAACACTTCGTCATTTAAAATCACAGCTTCTATAGGTGTCATTGAGCGTTAATTCGTCTTAAAACATGATAATTATCTCTGGAGACCACCTTAATACTCCTAATTATTGAAAGGCACTAAGACCCTAATCTACAATAAAATTTCTGTACATGGTATTGAATTTGAAAGTTTGTAATTCCATTTTATGTACTTATAGCGTTCAGGCAACAGATTAACGCACGACTAGCCGAGATTTATGTACAATTAATATAATACCTAAAAATACAGACAGAGAATAACATTTTTTAAGAATTTAATGGAATAATATGCAAGATGAGTTCTATCTACATTAAATGCAATTTTACTCATTGAAATACTTATTTACATGACTATACCATTTGTTAAATATTACAAGAAAACCCTATTTAGGAAGAGGTATTACTATTTGTAAACTGCACCTTATATTGACAAAAATATTTATCCTACATATTGAAATTTAAGATCAAAATTAACATATTATTTAACAAAAAAAACTTGAAGGATTAATCAAATTGTTGGTCTAACATCAGGAAATATGCATGTATTTTTTCATCTAATAATCATCATCATCGTTAATAATTGTAATAAAATCATTTATGAAAAAAAAACGCCCACCATTTTGGCGTGCTTGACGTGCCGTAAAAGTCTAAGTATCAAACATATTCTATTAAATAATTATAGAATTATTGTGCTCTGTAATTTATCAATGTTTTGTATTTTACAACTACATATTATAACACGAAAAATAACATAAAACCTACATTAAAGTACATAAATGTAAAATACACTTTTAATTCTTAGACTTTGACGTCACGTCATATTACATTTCAAGTACTTTAAGATTCCCGCTCATTTGTGGTACTCTTTAAAAATTACTTTTTAAACAAAACATAATTATATAATATATTTTAATATATGCATAATTCTTAAGCAAAAGAGATTATAATAAAAAATATTTGGCTCATATTTGAATCACATGCATATTCCATATTTATAGGTTTTAAGGCTGAAGGAATAAGCGGTTCTGTTGTTACCCACCCAACATATCATATGAGAGAGGATTCCTCTGTAGTTGCTATTGTTGGAATCATGATGATTATTTTGTGTTATTGAATAGTATGACCGACGAATTAACAATCGAATAGAAAAGGACAACAAAACAAGAGGTCAGGCACTCCTTACTTTTACATTTTAGCATTCTCGCATTAACCTAAATTCGAATGAATCAGGTTCAGGAATTAACGTAATAACAATATTACTCAATAATATTACGAATATACATGAACATGATGACAATACAATATAAATGTACAAGGAATACCTAAGGAATAACAGCCACATACTATATTTTTAACATTGCTTTATTAATATAATTGCTGAAAATATATTAATTTTAACCAAATTTAATTTTTATTTACTGTATATTCCGATTATACTCACGGGTGTATTCGGGAATGCCCGACTAGACATGTCAGTTCGGCTCGCGACTCTGCCGCGTAACCAGCTTATGAATAAGGGCTCCGGTCGAGTTCGAAACTAGTCGGGCATTCCCGAATACACCCGTGAGTATAACCGGAATATACAGTAAATAATATGGATAACACTCACGAAAGTTATTATAGCAAAGTTAATTTTTGCATAATATCTTTTTATTTATATACACTCACTAAATTTATCGATATAAATTGCGACTGAATTACTCTTATTTTTCCTACACAACTGTTATCATAGACAATACCTAACACAGGGCCATTGCATAAGCGGATATTGAAGTTTGAACGAGGTAATAATTCAAATCATATTGAAATAAAAAAAATACAATCGTAAAAGCCCTAGTGAAATATATATAGTCATTAATGCAAAAAATATATTGCTGAAGCTTTAGAGTTTGTAATATAATAAGTTTTACTTTTAGTAGAGATGCCGGCTATGAGTTTGCTGACTAGCAGACTATTCAAATTTAATAAGATATTAAATGTACAAATGTTTTCACAAATATTTTACAGCATATAATAGAGTAAATACCAACCAAAAAAAATATTATATGCTTTCTATAAAGTGGGCTAACAATTAAATCTAAACTATGGTCGGACAACACTTAGAAAAATGTTAAGCTTTCTTATTAAAAGGTTGTGATTAGAAGAATTGCAAGAAATCAAACATATTGCATGGTCTATAAATGCGTAACAAAACACTTGCACGCAAGAATAGGATTGAAAATTCTATTAGTTAGCCCAATCGGTATCTACAGTCAATCATAGCTCGCCTAATATATAAATACACGTTAAAACTATTAATTTCTAATACAGATTTTTGAGATTCAGGCGAAAAGAAAGCAGATTAAAAAATACGTTTTTAAAATGCAGGATAATAATATTTAATATTAAAAAGAAAACTTAGAAACTTATAGTTTCAAACTCTAAGAGCGTATTATTTTTAAATTGTTACCTATGTGGTTAGGTGCTATAATGTCGGCGATTTTTTATTTTTGATACCAAATTGCAGATTTTTAGTGCGGGACCCAACTTTAAACCCATGTACTTCATCATCATATCTGAATTTAACAAGAGCAGTGCCTTGCCGTCAATTTCCTGTAAAACAAAAAAATACGAATAAGTTTACTAAAATAGTGTATTAAAACCAAGATTAAAGTACATAATATTTTTAAAGTGTTTTCCCTGACAAGCATGAGGTGCACAGTTGTTCAATACTTTATTGCTTTCCATAATAGTACATAGATGGACTTATATATAATATAGTACAGATGTTTTTTGCGGAAAAAGCGGAGAGAGAGTTCTGCATGGTGTAGCAAAGAATTAAAATAATGGAAATCACTGTTTACGAAACCATATTATAAAGATCCGCTAGAACCAGATAGAATGCAAGAAAAACCTGGTAGAGATGCATTTCGGTGCATTGCGGCCGATCGCGTGTGTCAATAGTGATATGAGAATGTATGGCGCCGTTTCCGTGGTATGCGACAGACACGTGCTGTGAAAGACGTCTAGTCCGAAATGCACTAGCTCTTATGTCAAATCGGACAACAATTGTACCACCCAAGACTACAAATGCCACTTTTCGAGTCTTCAAAATGAGCGCGCTTGTAAGTTGTAACATATCTGTAATATTTTGAAATATCATTGCTTGAGACACATAGTTAGGGATCCAACGACCATTTTTAAATTAATTACTATCAAGCTCCCACGTCCACTTTTTATCGTAGAAAAATTCTTGATTATACCAGCGAGTAGCACATCACGCTACAACTTTTGAGCGTAGAACCGGGATAACGTACCACGCAATTTGTAGGTCAGTGTGGCTGTTAAATTATGTAAATATTACCCATGCAACAGTAAAAACATCAGCTAGTTAGAAACCATTTTTGATGACCTTGTTATCGATAACAAGGTCATCAAAAAAAACTACTCACGGAAAATAAGCTTGATATGTAGTAATCATTTTCAAAAATGATACGTGGATCCCTGACTTTCACGAGCCGCGTGCGGCCGACAACTGTCACTGCCGCACGCGTCTGTCGCATACCACGGAAACGGCGTCATACATTCTCATACTCTGACTATTGTTGCATGAGCCACACGCGTCAAACGCACGCGAATGCGATTGATCGCTACAATAGGCCGCGATGCACGGAAATGCACCTTGAACCAGTAGTAAAATATGGAAATGGCGTGAGTACTTTTGTAAAATTTTATTGAAAATGAAACTCTGTTTTACAAATGCCTGAATTTATACATTAATTTAATTATAGGAAGTTTAAGGTTCGGATACTTACATGTTTCCTGAACAAATCAGCGTGGGCGGCTAGTGCTTGGTCGGCGGCCGCAATGAAGCCGATCACATCCTCTACGGACCAGTCGGCAGGCGGCGCAGCGGGCGACGGCGGCGGCGGCGCGCCCGTCGTGGATGACGCGGGCTCCGGCCGCTCCGGAGACACGCGCGCCATCTTACCGCTTGAGCACTCGCCCGATCCATTCACGCTGCTACCCGCGCTTTCTTCCTACAACAAAAAAAATATTTAACATGTTTCAGATCATAAAAAAGGCGCACATTTAAGTAGTAGATTGTAAGATAATACTATTATAATATAAATACAGGGTGCAGTTTTGAAGATGAAAAATATTTCGGGAGGTAATTATGTTAGTGATCCTCGACCCGAATCAACAATAAAATCAGTAGGTATTTTTTTTCTTATTTGCCGAAATCGATATGTGTAAACCATCTTTATTTAAAACGCGGCTAGTCGCTACTCGCCCTATAACAACGCACACAAACAGTTCATTGATCGGCAGCGCCCTCACCGCCCGCACCTCGCTAGCCGCGCCCAGGCGGCCATCGATCTATCGATTTAGTGTAATTCATGTCGCCGGCGTGTGCATGCGCGTGCAATATCCGCCCGCCGTTGCGTTTTCGGTTACGTACGATAGTACCTAGTGGTAATAAAAATGACTGTTTGGAGTGCATCACTCTACAGTGTGGCGGCTACTGAAGAAATAACTGCAACATCCATTGCATTACCGCAAGGTACAGGACCTCTACACAGCTGATAACGCCGCGCGAGTTACGTTTTGTCGCTGGTTGCTCGAACACCAAGACGCCAACATCCTATGGACGGACGAGTGTTTATTTACTCAAGTTGGCGTCTAAATGTTCATAACGAACACCAGTGGACTCGCCGCGAGCATAACCCACGAGTGACTAAGCACCAGTGTTACACAATTGCGTGAAAAAGTGATCAGTGCTTTCCACACTTTAAAAACGAATGTGTTTGTGCTACGTAAGCTAAAAGATCATCAGCCACGTCGTGCTAGACTGAGCCTGGAGTGTTAACACTTTAAACAATACCTCCAATTAACGTAAGTAGGTAATTTATTTATTTTATTTGTACATAGACAATAATTTGTAAATACGTTGTTAGCCGAATCAATCTACGCCAAACATACCTACATCTCAGGCAAGATAAATCACTTAAACTTTACCTACAGCGCGCCGACTGCGCCTCCCGCCGCCGCCAACTACCTACAATCGCATGCCGCCGCTTTATTATTAAGTACCTAATACCCGCGCGCGCGTCCACTATGCAGCAACGGATTACGAACGACGTCCTACAACTTACATACCTACAACAACATTTGTGCGTGTCAGTCACGGTCTCAGTCATAAAGCAAAACTAAGGTCAAGATAAATAAACATTACTTTAGGTTAGCTATGTTTCGTCTTTAACTTGCAATCAATTTAATGTGAAACTATTCACAATTGTGTAGCAGGGATACGAATATTGCTTACGTGCTATGTAAGGTTTATTTATCTCGACCTAACATTTTACTCATCAGCTGATAGGTAACTAACGAGGCAACATGAACTTTTCTTTTATAAAAATGACTAGCACGCGCGCAAAACGCGCGCATGCGCGGTACTGCTTACCTACTTACGTTGTCCGCGTTGTTGCTACACCGGAGAATAGCCCGCTGCCGAGAGAGGCCCTGCGTGTGCGTTGCGCACCGCGACCCGCGCCCGACGACCGAGCCAGAGCCCCAGAGGCCTACCGACCGTCCGATGGTACGAACACGTATATCCTTCGCGCTTCTACGTTACATGTATCCCGTGTCTTTTTTGTACCCGATTGTCGCTTAAAAGTGGTATATTGAATGTGAAGCCCGAACTTTATTTGTGACATCCACCCCAAAGCAACTATTGCGCTTACATTTCGTTATTACGTAGAATAAGTGGGCGGAGCCTCGTACAGGTCGATGCACTCTCGCAGCTGTGTGCGTGAGTGGCATGATGCGCTTGACAGTTCGCAACGCGCGATTCTGTTTCAAGATGTTTGCGTAGAGCGTTATTCTGAATAACAGCTGAACTTAAAAAATTAAAATAAAATGTACTATTGATTATTGACCAAGTATCGTATTTTTATATGATTATTTGTGACTTTTATTACAACCTCCCGAAATGTTTTGCATCTTCAAAACTGCACCCTGTATAATAGGCCTTTCAAGATTAAAATCAAGCAGAAAAAATTCTACTTGTTAACATTTAAGAGCTTTCCTTTAAATTAGTTATGTGTACTGGTACTTACAGAAGTATTAGGTCTCTTGACACCTGAGGTAGCATTATTCGTTGTGGACTCGCCACAAAGTGTACAAGGCCGACCCGCAGCCTCACCCGTATCTATCTCTATCATCCCAACACAACTCCCAACTACACTACACACTCCTTTAAGCCAATTCTTCAGTTCTTCTACTGTCAGGTCTAATGGGACCTTTACAGAATAATTTTTAGTTCCTGATGTAACCTGCAATATTTCAAATATAAAAAGATTATTAAGGCAAGTACAAAGGTTTTGTTCTTTTAAGTATTTTATATTTCATGACTAATTATTTACTCAATCATTTGTGAAATTGTATGGTATTTGTTAAACTAAAATCTTCAAGCGCAGTGTAAATCATAATGCACCTTTTTACTTATTGCTATTTGTTTGTGAGGATGTATAGGAGTTTTGTTAGTTTTTCATTGAAAAAATACTATAATGAAGCTTTTCAGTAATAGGTATATATTAATAATAGCTTCTACATTAGAGTAACACATTATTTATAATAATTTATCTGTGGGTGTACATAATAATCTCAAAAATAATGTATTACCTGTACATTTATTATGTTTGAATAGCTACTAGACGCTGTGAGTATGGCCCTTGTCAACCTTTGTGGATCTGGGTGAACACTCAGCAACTCCTTTACAAGTGTTTCAGCTGCTCCAGAAGGTCCCGAGCCAGAGACTGCAGTTGGTAAAGTATTACTTCCACCTGAACAACTGCTCCGAATACGTAGGCATACTGTGGCCAATGGGATAGGTGTGGCAGGGCTACTATTAGAGTTACCAGCTCCTGTAGATCCACCTTCTGGTAAAGCCGGGTTGGGCATACCACTTGGCCTTAACTTAAACCTGTAACATTCATCAGAATATTAATATGAATATAACAAGCAATTAATACAGAAATTACAAATAAATGTTTGAAAAATGATATGGTTTGGTGCAAAATGCTTGATAGTAATGTTGAATTTTTGTTTATTAGTAGTAATTGTTCTAATAAAATAAAAGTTATATAAATTTACCTTGATGGAGCAGTAGCACTTTTTTGACCAGGAGGTTGCAGAGGGTGTCCAGCCCTAGCACACCAACCAACTGGAAATATATCTCTTGAGTCATATCTACACCAATAATCAAATGCACCCCTCCAACCATCAAATGTTACATGTATTTGGTCATTTTTCACTGCACCAACTGTAGCACAACAAATTAATTGTGGATTTTTCTTATCCACTGCCTCTAATTTTTGACCAACAACAAACACATTTGACTTAGGAGTTGGAGGTTCAGGCTGAAAAACTTTAGGTGGGGCCATTTCAGCACCATTTAATGTTTTAAGCAAAAACATTGGCCAGCTACTGGCATTCATACGAAACCCAAGAGGAGGCTGCAACATTCCATCATTTTTTTCACAATGACCTATAGGGTGAATGTCACCAGCATCAACAAGGCGCCAAAAATCATTTTTGTTATCACTGCCATCAAGCCTTAACCTTAATCGAGGGCCCAGGACTCCTACAACTGTTGCAATACATGTAGATGTTAAATTGCGTGGGTCTAGAGCCTCTAACTTCATACCCACTTTGAAGTCATTCACTGGAGGCATTGGTGCCTGCTTAAAACAATCTTGGGAGGCTGCCACACTATTCGTATCTTTCATGTATTCACTCCAGTCAAACGCTTGATATATATCGTAAAATGAACCAGTTGAATTGTTATTGGCATGATTTTCTGACCCATTTGCTCCATTCCCTGACTGAGGGGACGTAGTTCGCTTTTCATTTTTCTTTTGATATTTATTCAAGCAGTATGTAGAACAGAAATTCTTACTACTTGAAGGTGCATTACCCCGAATAACATTGTCACAGTGAAGACAGGCGCCTTTGCTGTAAGCTTGTCTAAATTCAGACAAACACGTTTCTGAACAAAACTCTTTCTTGCCATTCTCTGTTGGGAGTACATACTTCAGAGGCGTTTTACTTTCAGCACACCAGGTGCATGTGCGTTTTGGAGGTCTTCCAGGTCCACGTATTTTGCCGGGAGCAGGCCCCGATGAGCCGACAGTGTTGTTGGACATCCTTCCGTATGCAGATTTTAACACATTATAGTAATCAGAGTTTTAATGGACAGGATCACCCGCTAACATTATATTCAACACAGTCACAAAATCAAGTTAATGTAAATATTAAATAATGTATTTATGCGCAAATATAAACAACGTCAGTACGTATTTATGACGCGCTTCCAACGGCCATCTTTGTTCTTTGATTTTTCATTATTTTAACTCTGGCAACTAGTGTCGTCATATACTATAAATTCTGATTTGAGATAATAAATACTATAATATACTATAACTATAAATCAGTTTATTTTATTATTAACATAATTATGTTCTGGGTTTTATTTTCCACCTAAATATTTAAAAATATTAAATCTTCAATATAAAATATTTAATGCGAAATATTTTTAAATGAAAAGTAGCCTTAGATACCTCTTAGGACATCAGCTATTTGCCACTGAAAGTCCTGTCAACATCCGTCCAGCCGTTTTGGAGTAGCTGTAACCCGCGAATAGCTGCGAACTTTAGTGACTTTTACCTTTTGTGGGTAATTATAAATTGTGATATAGGCTCGCTCGCTACAAATTGGTAGTTAAAAGTTAACACGGGAATCGTCTAAGTCAATATCACCCGCTGTACGCCGTTGCATGGTGATTGATACAAATCAAAACAATCAACTAATTCGATAAGTTTTACTTAGTAATCGCCCATCGCTACTTGGACTTGTTTCAATAATCTATATTTTCATAGACGTCAAACCGTCATATGTCAAGTTCTAGGTTATCTTAAAAAAATACCTTATTTTTCGATGATATCTAACATAATAAAAAGAAGTATGTCTCAAAATACGGTTAATAAAGTAATAAACAATGCTGAAATAGCTGAAAAAAAGCTAGCGGAATTGAAAAGCAAGGTTAGTGCTTGTAGATGTCGGATCTAAATTTCTTTATATATTGTACAAGATTTATACTAATTTTAAATTTACTACACTAAATTAAGTTTATTTGTTTAATAGTTAGAGGAAATAAAGAAAATTAAAATTGAAGAAAAAATCAAGCACCTTACTGAAGAGAATAAAATTCTTGCTAATAAAGTAGAAACTGCTAAAGCCGATTTAATAAGGTTAGAAACTACTAATGGCAAAAAGCAATATGGAATACCAGGAAAAGAGATTGTGGCATCTACAGCTAATTGTCAAGTAGAGGAAACACCAGAAAGAAATGACAAACCACCAAATGCTAAAAAAGTTAAGGAATCTGCAAAGAAACCTAAAGAGAAACCAGAACCTGCAACTGATGCAGTTATAGATGTTAGGAAATTAGATTTCCGAATTGGTAAAATTATTGACATAAACAAACATCCTGATGCTGATTCATTGTATGTAGAAAAAATTGATTGTGGTGAAGATAAACCTCGCACTGTTGTATCTGGTCTAGTAAATCATGTCCCAATTGATGAGATGCGTGACAGAATTGTAATGATACTAGCCAATTTGAAACCTGTGAAGGTAACATATATTTATTGTTTAATCTTCTACCTAAGTTTATTTTTATATAAATAATCAATGCCTTCCTTTACTTCTGGTATTCTTATATTTATACAGTTCATTTTAATGCTACCGTTGGATATAACCAAGAAATGAGAATGTTCCTTACATTTTTTTTCAAACTTGTCTCTCGCAGTTAGCTCTGAGAGAGCTCTTACTGCTTAACCGGTCATTTGGCGAGACCTAATAAAAGGCCTCCAGCCAGGATGTTCCTTACATGCTACGTCAGAGGTATTTGTATGTGGTATGGTGTGGAAGGGGTGCTGATTTGTTTACACATCACCATGTGGTAGGTAATTATTGAGAGTGAAAAGGAGATGAACTGAGTTCAGGAGCACTAATTAGTCATTAGTTTCTATCATGCCACTTGTCGAGCGTGCATAACTCATCTATCTCTCTTATAAAATTGATGATTAAATAAAAAACACTAACTAATATCATCAACATTTATTTAATTAACACATGAATAAAATATGGAAAGAGAGTGGGGAGGACTTTGCCCAGCAGTGGGACATTCCTGGCTAATAATAAATAAATATAATATAACCACCATTGGCCATTGTTCAACAGTGGATGTCTTCTGGCTGATGATGATGAACCACCATTAAAGCAACTGGCAAGCTTAAGTTGTTTTAAAGGTTAAATTAGTAATTTAGCATATTTTTTTTCTAATTTACTTTCAGATGAGGGGAATTACTTCTGAAGCTATGGTTATGTGTGCTTCATCACCTGAAAAAGTTGAAGTTCTAATACCACCCAATGGAGCAGTGCCAGGTGACTTAGTTGAGTGTGAGACTTATCCAAGGGAGCCAGAAGTCTTACTTAACCCTAAGAAAAAAATATTTGAGACATGTGCTCCAGATCTGAAGACTAATAATGACAAAGTTGCTTGTTACAAAGGAAGTCCATTAATTATACCAGGCAAAGGACCAGTTGTGGCACCAACTTTATCAGGAGTTAGTGTTAAATAACTAACTAATAACTGGCAAAACCCATTACACTATTTCTACATTTTTTATAAGCCATGAAAGTAGACAGGAATTTTAATCCACATTTATTAAGTGATCATCTTTTTTAAGTAAATATGTACCTAACTATAAGTTTGTCAAATAAATTCAGAAAATCAAAGATTTATTTTACTGTAAGTATATAAGGTTTACAAATGAAACAATAATATAAGCAATATCAACAATAATTTATATTACATCTCTAATATGTGATTTCTATGCAACAATTTGCTGTCATTATTCTATGTAGAAATTTAATTTCCCATTCAGATAGAAAAATAGATGTGACATAACATTAACATCAAGACCACAAATCTTTTCTTTTATGACAATACACTAATGGGGCAATGGAAAGTAATATATATCTCTCATTTTCTATTCAATTCCTTCATATTTGTGGTCTTGTTAGGACTATTTTGTATATAATATCTGTGTAAGTTACTAAATATCAACATGTGTAACTTTAATTATGAATGCCACAATTTGAAGTGTCATTGAAAAACTATCTACTTCAACATCAACACATTATGAGCCATTAGGAAAATATTTCTTTATAATTAATTAACAAATGTGCAGGCAAGCTCGGTTTAAAGTGAATGAACATTTGATCATACAATAACTCTGTGGCAATTCAAATTCACAGAGTAAATGCTTATTGTGTTTTGGGTATTTCATAATATTTTTAAAATTACAATGGTTTCTATGATTTTCCAAAATTAATAAGTAAATTTTAATTACTTACCTATATAATATAATTTATTTTTTACACATCACTAAATAGTTTTAATAAACAACAACAAAATTGTTTTATATTTGAATTGACACAGAGTATGATGTATTAATTCTATCCAGAATATACTTAGCTAAGGACTAATACAATATTAGCGCTATTTAGTTCTTATAATTACTTTTAATTATATTTGGATTTTAAATTGAAAAATACTTATTAATATGGAGCTAATGTAAATGTATAAGCTAACTCCTTTTTATACAATAACGTAATGTCTGTAACATGGTTTGAAATAAAATTCCGTAGCAGTCAGAATATCAGGTACGTTTAAAACCTGGACAGTTTACCCAATCAAAAGAAAAAATTCTAGCAAATAATAAATATAAGTCAAAAGTACTAACATAATCATGAAGAATTGCGGCAGGTATAAGTTGATACCCGTGAAATTATTTAAGACTTTTGAGAAATGTATTTCTTTTCGTAGATTACATTTTAAAAAGAATTACATGAGAAGGCAAGCTTGATATTTAAAAAAAATATAATTTGATCCATCCGTGTGAAACTATTAGTGAGAAACTGCATCTAGGTTTCTTATTCATCAAAAAGAATAGATATAACTGCACTAATGACCAAATAACATGGATCTGAAAAACCCATGAACTAGTCTTGTAAATACTACTACTCATAAGACCTTATAAGTAGCCTGTACTGTTAGTGAAATATTACAAAAGATAAAAACTTTTCAACAAGAAATTAAACCGCCGAAAAAAATATATATGCAAATAAATATATACGCGTCGAATTGAGAACCGCCTCCGTGTTTTTCGTCGGTTAAAAATAATAATTTGTTAATTACCTATCAACAATTGAAAGGAGATTAGGTTGGGCCAAATCGGGCCCGGTCACAGACAAAAACTAGACTGAAATAACTACTGCTCAATGCTCTTGAACGCGAGGCACGCAACATGAAGCTGATCCAGTCAAATTAACCCTACCGCTCGAAAGAGAGAAATAGAGAATAATACCTAGTTTAAAATCAATGTTATTGCACATTTCTGTGCGTGTACTGGTCTTACCAGGTATTTAAGAAAGACTAATTAACAAGTATTTACGAATTACATTTTACAAGTATGTAACTAATTTAAACACATTCGCAATAACAATTATCTTTACCTCACTTCTCAAAAAACTCTTGGTTTGCCATATTATGGTATTACATACATACATACATAAAGTCACGCCTGTTTCCCTGAGGGGTAGGCAGAGACCACGGATTTCCATTTGCTATATATTTATGGTATTACTTCTCAGTATTATTCGATACTTAAATAAAGCAGTGGGTTACATTACTGATTAGGGAAATTGATTTGTAAAATCGAATGACACGTTTTTATTGTATATTTAAATCGATCCTGAGACTCCTTATAGTATTATTCGCCATAAGTTATTTTTCAGAATTTTGACCATCGACACTTGGAAAAGTCACCAGTATTTAGGTGAATTTACAGGTTAAACAAAATTACGTTAATTGTTCCGTTAATTTCGCACATAATCCAATGTCCTTTGATATGGCAATGTACGACTAAAGTTATACTATAGCACATTTTGAAACGTGACGGGCTACAAGATTGTTTGCCGTTTTTCTTACAAAATATATGTTTTGTTTTTAGTCTATTGTTTTTACCGTCAAATCATAAAGATTATTTACTGGCATTTAATTGTTTACTACTGACCTATTTATGCATGCAACCACAAGATGAACCTCTTGAATCAAGTAAAAAATATTGTATCTACTTATGCTGTCTATAGCGAAATAACAACAAGTGCTTCATAATTATTATTTTTTTATTGGTGAGATATGCAAATTTTTGCCAAAGCTTTGAAATATTGAAGCGCTGATTGACCTAAAATATTTAAATGTAACAAACGCAACAGCATTTGGCATTTATAAGTACACAAAACTCAGGATATTTTGTCGATTAGTCAAACTTACTATTATTATTATATAATATTGGACTGGCCGAGCCTAAGTTGCATGTAAGTAATCATGTGTTTAAAAATTATAATATGTCACTTCGCTCCATAACTTTCGAGCAGGTATGTATATCATTATTATGTTTGTACTTTGTACTTAAATTGTTAATGTACCTTATCATATCGATGTAACTTCTATCATTGTTTAGAAAAATATTTTGCGTGAAATATATCTTACATAATTACGTTCTCAGTGTTCCCAATTGTTGTTATATACTTTTAAAACATTATCGTTTAGATCGTTTTGTTTAAGAAACTAACGCAGTAACATAGTAAGAAAAAGAATAATTACAGCAATTTTAGAAATGACGTATATAAGCGGCCGCTTGTATAACCTAACAATACACAGGATTTTACATTAATGCTTTCATAGAATACAAAATACAATATTAGTTCTAGATTACGCAACTAATATTTTATTTCATCAACAATTTTGTTAATATATTATTATGCTTTAATAATTTTGCTTGTGCAATTTAGTAGAGTTAGAAAGTTATTCTACAATAATATATTGGGATCATAAACTTTACTAATAGATCAAAAGTTTCCCAAACATTTTTTTGATCCAGATATGTCTGATGCTAAAATTGTCAATATTACAATTCTAATACTTAATCTTAGTTTAAGTATAAGTACCTATTATGATTTAATATCAATTCCTTCAGTTGATAAAACTGTAGTAAAATAATATATTTTGGATAAACATGACAAGGTACAGCAGACAATACTGAACAACTATAATCTTTAAGATTCCGAAGTGCTATGATCTTCTGATCCTAAAATGTTTATCTCATTACCAAGCAGTGCTTTTAATTTTTACGATTTATATAAATAATGTAACTGTTAAACTGTCAGTGTTGCCTCAGTACCCAACAAATATTATGCTAAATGCACCTTAATGATCTACTACACAGATAATACTACAAAAAACTACGTATTTTCACGTATTTAATCTGTTTACATTTATTTTTATAATTAAGATCTTTGGTAAAAATCCAATCACCAAGTCATAATACCTATATGTTATTCAATATGTGAAGTAAAAATTAAATACAATAAAATGATGTACAAAAATATTAGAATATAGAAGACAGCCACCTTAGAATGAAAATAATTATGTTTTTCATTACGTAAATAGTAACATCGAATAATTATTGTTATAGGTATATTATCTACTATTAGTAATTATTATAAAATAGTTTGGCATGAGGAAGTCAAGTTAAGTGCTTGGTCTGCCATACATTTCTTTTTATTGACAACATTAAAATCTGATATAATACTTTTTAATCCGAAAGTAAATCTGATTTATTAATGGAGTAACCTAGTTTTTAATATCTTTCTCAAGAATGGAAGAACATTTAGTTTCGTTATTATAGGAGGATGAGCAAAAATATATTAAGGCTGGCCTATAAACCAATAACAACATGCGATATATCATGGGTAAGGATTTTTTGTGCACTTTAATTATTATTATGGCGGGATGTACCAAATAGCTGTGTGGAAAAAGTTATGGCACTATAAAGCCAGACTTCATTCACCATAATATTATTAGTGTCTATTTTCATGTATATTTTCAATTTTGAGTTCGTTTCGTAAAACTAACATAGCGAAGTAACAAAAAAATAGAATCAGTTGAGTAAGGGTTATACTAGCAACTTTTTGAATTTGTAAAGTGTATAAAAACCTTCCTAATGATATCATATTGCATATTATTATTGGTTCTGAGACCAAACGCCCATTCTCCTTTGATTTTATATCTTTAACTTAAAATTAAAAACACGGATTTTCGTATACAGGTCATATCATGCTTTCCTAATTAAAGCAGTTAGTTAAATGTAAGAAACGTAATCCATAAATAAATAAACGTAAAGCACAGGGAATGGCACAGTAAGTAAGGGCGACACTACAGTATAATGCTTTTATCTAATAACTTATTGTATAAGTCTAATCAACCTAATATATGTAACAAAAATAAACAAATATTTGATCACTTATTCTAAATATATTAAATGACACTCCACTATACACACAACAATAACTATACTGAGAGTAATTGAAAATGAATTATGCTTTTATGAGCAAGTTAGGCCATATTGATATGAAAATGATTACGAATATTCCACCACCTTTAAAAAAATATAGTAACATTAAAATCGGGCCCGGTTAAGCCTAACAATACTGTAAACTGCAAGGTGGTGAAATGTAGATATGGTAAAATTAAAGTATCGTTTTATAATATTATAATCCACAAAAATATAATAAATATTTCCTTTAGGTACCTAGTTTGTAATGTCAAAGATAACTACAAAAATAATAGACGTAGTAAAAACATTATGTAATGAACATTTTAGACAACAATGGTTATTTCTGGTATTATTAGGTTCTTTAAATGTCCTTTTGTGTAGATGATTATGTACTTATTTTTTATACTTAACTTAATGAATATTGTCTTATAAAAATATAAACAACTTTTTATTACAAGAACAACATTGAAATAAATTTGAGACAACTAATGAGTATCTATAAAGCTATTCATTAAGAAATACTTACAGGAGACAATACTGTATAAAAAAATATAATTGATGAAACACTTTTAGGTTGTACACACTGAACAATAATATTGCACGATTACGAGCATTTATGATGCACAAATAAAAAAACTCAAAATAATATAATGGCACAGGAAAGTATTACGTTTAAAGTATTAAGTTAGAAATACAACAGGTGGGTAAGCAGTTTTTTAAATTACTTATTTGTCTACTACGGTATATACTCGTAGGAAGACTGTTTTACATTTATGTTTTTTCTTAAGTAGGTCTTTTAGCACATTTTTTTTTAATTTTCTAACTTATGCTTATGTTGCCAACATACTATATAGAAAAATATTATGTATTTGATTTAATGTAGACATCATACACAACATCAAGAAAACTATAATAATATTATAGATGTGGAATGCTCTAACAGTAATTAACTTTTTAAGAACGAATGTTGATGTTTACACAAAAATTAATACTACTTTACAATCACATTTTCGTCTGCGCTATGTTTCCATATTAAATAAGAAAAGAAATAATCAGGAAAATCCCTCATACGTTCTAAAACCAATACATAAAATGTACAATCCAACTAGGGGTAGTTGACATAGCATGTGCACGACTATGTATAAAACAAGTATATACTTCGTACACCAATTTCGTCATTAATTAAGGTAATTAAAATTAAACTTCTTTTACCGTCTACAATATACCCATTCACGTATTTCCTTTAGTGACCCATATCCTGGAGGTAATTTAGAGTTGTGTCGGTGGGAACCGCCGCTGAGGTTTACTACGACGCTGCGCCAATGTCGATTGCGACACGGGACCTAACACTTGGGGTGTCAGTGGCGACGCTGTCATTGCCTAAGCAACAAAAATGGCGTTGAAAACAAAACTATTTTTAACTACATTAAGAAAATATATCTCTTTATTATCAAAAAGTTGTCTTAATTTAGAAAATCATGGTATTCAAATTGGTCTACCCGATTAGATACGATGCCTTAGATACATAAACAGACAGATAATTACGTCGTAAAAGCCCTCTTTAAAACAAGAGATTTTAAGATCGATGAAGCGTAACGTCCAGTACGAAGATGTTCTAAAATAACACATATTTTTCAAGTATTTCCAACTTAGATCGAATATAATAAATAACAATAAATTACAATATTCATCCCCAACGAAATTGGAAAAAAAAGACTAAGAATAAAGTTTATAAAATTAATCGAGCGCGTATGCCCTGCGGCATGGCTCCCAGGATACTAATATTGTGTCCAGTTGGCTCGGTCCCGTCGCTCCGGGCTAACCATATGAGTAGTTGAAGGGTGGTAATACCGACCTGGAAGGTGAGGTCGACGGCGCGGCGCAGGTCGGCGGCGGGCGGGTCGAGCGCGGCGGACGGCAGCGGCGCGGGCGCGGGGGGCGCGGGCGGCGGGGGCGCGGTGAGCCAGGCCTCGCGGGCCAGCTCGGCGGCGCGCGGCCGGGCGGCGGGCTCCAGCTGCAGCATGCGCCGCACGCAGGCGCGCGCGCCGCTCGACACGCCGCGCCAAGGACCCGCTGACAGCTCCACCTGGGGGCCACCGACACTCACAGTTGGAACTGACTAACAACAGTTACGTTTCACTGGACGTTTGGTCAATAATAGGAGTAGGCCTTCGGCCAGGTCAATTACGTTATTACGTTTGGTAGGCTGTTAAATAATAAAACTCAGTATAAAAATGCCAGTACTATTAGCAAGCTTAGTAAATAGTACAACTTACCTTTCCTGATTCGATTCTCGCCAAAATGGCTTCAGGAGTATCGTCTCCTGTAGAGGCAAAGGGTGTTCTCCCAGAAAGCATTATATAAGCAAGCACACCTGCAATTATAAAAAATTAAACTTAAAAAATAAATCAAAAGTAAATTAGAAAAGATCGTAAATCGTTGCGACAATATTGTGCTCCCTTTGAATCCATATAAGAAGTACAGCATACCCAAGCTCCATATATCGCAGGCGGCGTCGTATCCAGCACGCTTCAGCACTTCGGGAGCGACGAAGTTAGCCGTGTAACATGGCGTCATCAGCAGACCGTTCTCGGCGCGCAACTGTTTTGCTAAACCAAAGTCTACGAGACGAATGTCTTCGGGCCGCTTTTCTGCCGTTGCGAATAAAATGTTCGAGGGTTTGATGTCTCTGAAAAAATACTTAAGACATTAAAAACGGAATTACTGTTACAGTTTGCGTAACAACCTAGACAAGGATACTGTTACATCAATAGCTTGCATAACATTAATAATAATATTATCTGCAGTAATAATATTATGTTAACTATTGGATTGATGCAAAGTCATAATATATCAAAATAAGGCATTATTTCAGCCTACTAATAATTGCGAGTCGGATTTTACCGAAGATTGGCATTGGGAGACTACCGTTATGATATTTCATTGTTCCAATATACTTAGGTAATATAATTATACAGAAATAGAAACAAATCTCTAGTATAATGAATGACTCATGGTAAATTGACGGACGTGACAAATAACAGGCAACATTTAATCGACTTCTACTAGAGCATTTTTTAAGTGTTGTTTTAGACTTGAACCGCTTAGTAACTGAATTCGTCATTGTATAATTAATAAACACGTTACCTATGCACGACGGTGTGTCTGTGTAAATAATGTATGGCATGCAGGACATTCCTCAGTATGGGTGCAGCCTCGTGCTCGGGCAGATAGCGTCGTTGTGTGATGTGTTCCAGCAACTCGCCGCCGCGGCACAGCTCGGTCACGGCGAGGATACGACCGCCTTCCTCGTACACACCGCGCAGTGTTATTATATGGGGATGCTGACTATATCTGTAGATATACATAATCTATTAGTACTGCGGAAAATGAAGACTGCCTCGTTGGACTAGTGTTCGTTCACAGCGACTGCTGAACTTGAGCCCCTGCTCGGGTCCGGGCTGGGCCCCGGGTCCGGAAAAGTATTTTTATTGGACTTTTTCATTTTATTTTTAATAGGAACAGGGAAGTCCAGATTTGTGTTCAGTTACTGGCAATAGGCTCGTTTCCTATTATATTGGAACTTATACATAACTGGCGAAATATGAGAGGACTAGACCTAAAGAAAGATTTTCTTTATTTGCATACCTACACTTCATCGTACCCTTTCGGGGCATACAATCGTGATTTTACGTTTATTAGCATGGTCGTAATATCGATGTCATTCATTCTTGTTTCTTATGCTGAGTAAGCTGAGTATTTAAAGGAAAGCCTGATAAAATAATATACAAAAAGTTGAGGACTGAAAATCACGATGGAACCGATTACCGCAACCACTTATTTTTCAATTTATTTTTAAAGTGACACAGGAGTGGGTTCTTGATAAAAAGTTCGACCTTTTAAATCTCTGCGCGCATTGAGTTGCAACTTAGAGGCACGCTATGTTTTTATCAAATTCAACATTTTAAATGTTGACATTCTATAGCTATGATGTTGTACGAACATAACTATTGTTTTATCATTCTCTTGTATTATTGACCTAATATTATAGAATTATTGTAGTGCTGGATGGTTAAACCGTAGAATCGAGGCGATAAGGTTTTTATCAAAACGTATATTAATAAAAATATATAAATACCTAAGAAGTATTTCAATTTCTTCACGAGGATCATACTGCAATTTGTCCATGATTTTGACAGCATACTGCACTCTAGATGTTTTATGTTCACAGAGGCGGACAACAGAAAACGATCCAGTGCCCAATTCACCCATTAGCCTAAAAATAAAAAGACAAAAAATTAGTAAAACGATGATTTTTGTACAGCTTTATTTATCAGAATATGTGAAACTATCTATATCGATCTTGTTTTGGCTAAGTTCGAATTCGGAACATGTCGGGAATTCCCAAAGTAGGTACATATCCGCAACTAAAGCGTAACAATCATAAACATACTAGTCATATTTATAATCTCCAGATATATTTAGAATATGGCTTCATTCGTCTGTTTCTTCACTCTCAATTTCAATCTAAAGTTAAATCTTAAAGTATGACAAATTACTCATTTAATTACCAACAGCGTTAATTAAAAATCCAAGGTTCAATTGTACTCTACGCCTTATTAAGTAAAGGCTATAACCGTCGTGGTTAAAAAGAACGTACCTATAATAAATATACCATACCTGTATTCATCAAAGAAGTTATTTCTGTTGACAAATCCAGCCCAAAATTCTTCGGTGGACGTTTTATTGTTCTGCGCCACATGATTTTGGTTTTGATTAGTGACCGTTTTGTTATCATCTTCGTTAAGTAAACACGGCGCCACAAAACTAAAACCGCTGAAATAATATACATTAACGATTTATTTACCGCGTGTGAAGGTTAAATGGATGACAGCGCAGTGTTTATCTTATCATTAGCAATCTACGAAGTTACTCTAGTGTAACATGAAATGATAATTTTATTATCTTATTATGCAATTTACTATTAGAAACAGTGCTGAGAATGAACTGTATTTCGTAGTACATAATCTAATTGTATTTCTTACTTTACAATGTTTTTTCGTTACCTACATGTAGATAATTATATGCAAGTTCAATTTTAAAAATGTAATATTTATAAACGGAACGCAGATAAATAATATTCAACAGACACGAAATGCGTGAAGCGCGGCAATATAAAGCGAATTTCATGCTATTTATAGAAGATAAAATCTTACCGGAATAATTCATGTGCATTAGCCGAAGCAGGCACACCGGGCGAGTCTCGAGGCGTGCGACACGTAAATTCTGAATCAAAGTAGAACGCGTCATCAGCCCGGGAGACGGCTGGCCGGAATGGAGGCACCACCTGTAGAAATAAACAAATTATATGTGAAAGAATTATATATTTTATACACACTATTTACAGATACAAAAATATAACATAAATTTTTTTGGAAAATACACTTAGGCTCGCCTAAAATGTAGGCTGGCCCCTTATAAGTATACGTACTGATAGGGGGCGAGCCTATTGCACAAACCCAGACTCGGTGCTGTTGAAGTAACTTGGTAAGATTTGAGTTTAGACCTACTATTTACTTTACCTACTTATATTTTTATGAGTAGGTACAAGTAGTTGAAAAACTGTAGCCACTTGACCAGTTTTAGTACAGTCAGCAACATAAGTAAATAAACATGTCCAATAACTGAAAGAAATAAACATCAAGTTATTGTTTAAATTATAGGAGCATCCAAATTATGAACTGAGAATATTAAGGACTTTTTACAATGTAAGAAGTAGTTCTTCAATTAATGGTTTGTTTAAAAAGTTAAATGTTCAGCTACTTATGTTGCAGATTGTACAAATGCATAATATGCTAGTTAACCTACAGTTTGAGATGTACTAAGATACTCTTTTTCTACCAACCCATTTATGTAATAATCCTAGTTTGTTATGCTTTATGTTTCAAAAAACGACTTATTGGGTGAATAATAAATAAAGTAGCTAATTCTCAACACATAATTATAAAGTGGTATAGACTAAACTTAATCATTTTCGTCAATTATGGTACAGCTTAATTTTTGGACCATTACTTTTTTATTTTTAAATCCCATTTCAGACACTATGGACAAACAATCAGATGTAAGAAAGTAACTGCCAAAAACACAATTATTTGTCCCATGCGGAATCTACTACCCTTAGCTCAACAGTCTAACCACTTGCTGGTCAGTCAATCTATCCTTAGCCTGAAAGTATAGTTAAAAACATTATGGTACATACCTCCTTTTTACAAAGTGCATCCCAATCAATATTCGCAAAAAACTCATGGTTCTTAATGTCTTCTATACCATTGGTCCCAGCGCCTAATCTGTGACAAATAAATTGCCGTTATTACTTGTCTTTAAATACAACCCATTGTTGTGTTTATTTACTTACCTATTCTGTGGGTTTCTTTTGAATAGGGCTCTCAGTAAAGATTGTGCTTCTTCACTAAGATTTGAAGGCATACCAAGTTTTGCTTTTAATATTTGGGTCATTGTTTCATGCCTTGTTGAACCATGGAAAGGCAGATTTCCAGTTAGCATTTCAAACTGAAAAATGTTTTTTAGTTATTTATAAATTTACTAAGGATATTTCACAAGTTCAAATTAACTACACCTTACCATTAGTACACCGAAAGACCACCAATCAGCTGCAAATGTATGTCCTCTCCTGTTAACAACCTCTGGTGCCATGTATTCCACTGTACCACAAAAACTATAAGCTTTATCACTAGTTGGAGGGAGCTTTGACAAACCAAAATCTGTAAGTGCTATATGGCCATCAGCATCTAACAATATGTTCTCTGGTTTGAGATCCCTGTATATGATTCCCAACTTGTGTACATGTTCTAATGCTAATGCTAGTTCAGCTAAGTAAAATTTTACATCCTCCTCTGTAAACATGACCTAAAAGTAAATTATGTTCTTTTTTCAAATTCATAAAACAATCATTTTACATGTATTTTATAATACTACTGTATTGATACAAACACATTTATTTAAACTATAATAAAATAGGTATTGAAGCACATTTAATAAACAATAGGTAGTAAACTCACCTCTTTACTGAGTCGTGAAAACAAGTCACCACCACGTAGGAAGTCTAGTATTAAGTATAATTTACCAGCAGTTTGAAATGCATAATGTAATTTAACAATAAATGGATGGCCCATTTCAACTAAAATATTCCTTTCCATTTTTGTACGCTCTCTATCTCTTACTTTTAATGTTGCTTTTTTAAGTACCTAAAACAAACATACATTTTAAGACAAGATTATGTTTAAATTAAAGATTAAAATGTGGTTGGTCTAGAATCAAGTAATGTTCAAAAATATGTCACTCACCTTCATAGCATAAAGAGTGCCTGCATCAGCACCAGTAACTTTTCGCACTAAAAATACTTTTCCAAAGGAACCTTCACCAAGTACTTTGAGCAATTCAAACTGCGATGGGTCAGCCTTTTCATGTCCTTCCTTAACAACATCTTGAATTTCCACTTCCCTTTCATCACTGATATCACTAGTATCTAGACTCTCTGTTGTAGATGCCTGACGAGACTCTGCTGAATTTTCAACCACTATTGGAAGACTATTTGCTGGCTGTGCAGATGTACCAAGCTTAAAACAAACAAACAAAATTAAAACATTCTAAAATTATCCTGGACTAGTAATATTTTAGAAATATGAAGAATTGCTGTCACATTACTTGTAAAATATAAATCAAATTATGTTAGCCAAGAATTGGAAGCAGTTTTTTAATAAAGATAAATTCACCATTCAATACACTCTTCTTTTAAACTTTAGGTAAATCTGTTTCAGACTAGCTACTTACTTCAAAAGTTGACAAAATGGTACAAATGTTATTAATCCTCTTTAAGGCACAAAACATTTTTCATATGTGATAAATCTTTAGTTTTTTATTAAAATTGAAACCATACACAAAAAGTTGTAAGTATGAAACACAACAACACTTATTGGAAAACTAGAATAAAATTATAATGAATGAATCATAAAATACTAGCATTATGTATGTATTGTGGTGTTGTCCCTAACCAGTTCCATATGACCTTTCCTTATAACTTGACAGTGCTATCTTAAACAGATTTTCCTGAATTTTGTGTAAGTGTTAAATAGGATAAAAAGAAATTGGTTCAATTCCACGTCAGTAAACGAACTGCAGGGACGTCCAAACTTAATATTAATCCAATGCAATTACTTATTTAGTAATTCCTAAGTGGGCGTAAAAGGAATTTGTCAGTAAATGAATTAGTATGCAAACATGTTAACAAAAACCTACCTAAACTACATTTTGTCTAAAAACCAACATTATAACTTATAAGGAAAGATTATCAAATAATGTATAACATAGTTTATCTACGCAAACAAATTCCAAATATACCGTGTTATCTCCAACATTCTGCATTCGCCAAGGGTCGGACGTGTTAGCCAGAGGCATCGTTTATAGTTTTTACACTTCAACATTCACTGTAAAATACTACAACAATAAAATAAAACCAAATAAAAACTAAACCACCCTATATTTCATCTCTCCATAGACCACGAAATTTCGTGACACAACTATTGACAGCAGCAGACATGATATGAAAATTCAGTCAAGATTGATTCAAGTTAAGGTTTAGAGGTTCCGTAATCTTTACTGAATGGTGCTTTTACATTATGATTTGGCATAAAGTATCTCAAAATAATCTAGGTTTTTATTTCTAATAAATAACATGAATCAAATAAGAACAAGTAATATAAAATATGGGAACAATAGATACAAATATTAGAAAAAGTCAAAGTTAAGATACTGAATGAATTGATGATGAATTTTTGAGAACTTCACAGATCTCTAAAAATACATTTGAACAGATTGCGTTCCGGTTAAAACATTATGTTAAACTTAAACATTATTGACGATGATACTCTCGATAATATTATTGAATCCTGAATTGAAACTTTTTTAACTGTGGTCGATTAAATCCGAATTCATAAAGTATATGCTACTACATGCAGATTCATATTATACAAAGTAATTTTATATTGATAGAAGTGATGATGGTAATAAGTTTGATGTGTCCGTAGCACCTTGTTTGATCATGTTTGATTACCTGCAAAGATTAGACCCTGATATGAATATAATATTATATAATATATTTATGCCTACCCACCAGCATGGATGGCAATTCTAAGATATAGTCACGTAAAACTTAAACATAACATCACGCCTGTATACCCTGAAGGGGTAGGCATTTAATGATTTAGCCAGTTATGTTATACGTCGTATCGTACCGATTATAGTGCTCCCACACTCATGTTAACAATTATGTACAAACATTAGTAAAAAAAAATATTTGGTTATGTTTCATGTTAGGTAATGTTTACTAAACATGTCTAAACCAAATTGTTATATATCAAATTGTAATTAATAAATCATGTTCATAACGCTTAAATCCTTGAGATAGTCTATGGCATTATACTTATCTCTAGGTCTCAGCGTTTGGCGCACCCAGACTCCCAGAGCTTATTCAATTTTCTTAGACAAAAAAATTAAGTTAATCCAATGAGCAAATCTTCTTCCATTTTCGTGTAGATGATTCGGGACGTAATCCAAACTGCGAGTCGAGGTCATGTTAAGTAATGTTTAACCGTCCATCAGTATAGCAGCACTTAAAATATCTAACAATTCTTTACAGAATGGTACCTACAACTCCTGACATTTGTTAGTTATCCCGACCCAGGATTCAAACCTAGGTCCTCTTGCTCGGCATTCGCTTAGCGACCATTGAGCCATTTGCCGTAATACATAAACTACTTTTATTTATTTTACTCTTCGCATCTTTGACAGGTGCGGGATTTTCATCCGGAACCATACCATTAATTACAATCTTAACCACGGTACACAGTAGATGTTTTGTGGTATTTTGCTTGTAAGTAAATAAGCTTTTTATTTTTATTTCTTTTTTAAACCTTTTATGATGATTTGTGGAGGATTGGATGTTGTGGCGCAACTTGGGAGAAGCCTATGTCTAGCATTTCAGGGTAAGACTATATACTTTATTTATCCATAGTACCATTGGTATTTAGGTAGGCAGCAGCATACATCAATCACGGAATGCGGAATCCCTACAGTACATAATATTTTACATATAGATACTTACGTAGTGGTAGCAACCAAAAAGTATTTAACCGATTAGTCCGCGCTGCGCTGTCTTATGATGTCGTTTATTTTACACATTATCTGTGTTGGTGATGTCTTGTATATACTTACTTGGTTTATCAATATTTTGTAATTAATTATTTTACATACGAGATATTGGAGAGTATTTTTATAAGATGTTAAAATATGGAACTGATAATTCAATTCAAACAGGTAAGGTGTTGAAAGATTAGATATGCATGTAAGGCTTAATCGTATATGTGCGATGAAGATGTAACCCGTTACAGAAGTGTGCAGACACAGAGTAAACGGGATGTCACTGATGTCACTACAAAAATAATCGGGGATTTCGGTAGATGGCAATTTCGAATAAGTATCCTGATGGCTCTTTTGAAATTACCAATAGCCTGGTATCAATTAAATATAATATTTATGGCTCCACCCCAAGATTTCTGGTGTCAAAAACCCGAGGCCTTTGCCAGATATACTGATGTAGAGTGGAGAAAGCTATGCTCCCCAGTAAGTATGCTTTTCTCGTAAACCATAGATAAATTACTAAGTACCTAGATACACTTACGTACACCTAAATTTGATTTAGAGTTACCTAGATGGAACTAGAACACCTATTAGGGACTACGCACACTTATTCAGCTCCATTCGCGTTTCGCTGAACGATTTTGGTCACACTTATGCAGCTTTGCTGCTATCAGCCGCGTACGGCGTCGTAAGAATGAGAATATCCGTCATAATGTGCTATCTACTGCGTACGGCGCTGAATACGCTGCGAAGACGGTGAGCTACTCATTTAGTATTGTGCCCGCAACATGGACAGTTCTATGTGCGATATTTATATCGTTTCGCTTCTTGTAGAAGAAATAGAAAACAATAAACGTAAAAAAATTAAACACCAACGACAATGGGTCAACCCACTTTAGAGAAATAGGAATTTGGCTGGAGGACATGCAACATAAAACACGTCTGCACTCTTTAATCCTTGCGTGCATAATGATTACGCAATAATAAATCAAATCAATGTAGGAACAATACAGGTCGCAACTTGTCGACAAGGAGTCGCGAACCATCCCTGTAAAGAGCTGTTCCGCCGCGTTCGACGGCGATTGCGGCGGAACAGCGCTGTACGCGGCGGAACAGCGCTGAACGCGGCGGAATAGCGCCGAAAGCTCTCTATAGCATTCGGATAATAAAAACACATTTATCCTCATTTTATGCTGGTTTGCCGCGAAAGGAGAATGGACGCGGAAAGCTGAATGGACGCGTACACGTCTCCATACAAAATTGTTATTTTCTATGGACAAAAGCTGAAAGGAGCTGAATAAATGTGCGTAGTCCCTTAAGTGTCCCATTTGTATTAGCCAGACGTCAAAAAAAAATTGTCTTTAAAGCCCAAGTTTTGCAAAAACGTATCAAATTTAATTGGTAAATTCTTCGATGCTGAATTAAAATTGAATAGGTACACATCCATCAACATACTTACATCAGATTTATGTCATGTAATTAAATACAAGTTAAATGTTTTAGCATGTAGAGGAACACCCATGTTTAATCTTTGATCCAGATTTACTCGCTATGGATCCAACTATGGATAAGACATTGATACCGCTTGTTCCATGTAAACATTTTGTATTCGACAAGTCCGTGTTTAAGCGTACAATAACATCTGACTGGAATTTAGTATGCTCTAGACACTGGCTTACACACGTACGTATGTAACATTTTATTACCTAATTCCTAGTACTTAAGGGTAATCTTTTGGTAGTATAGACTTCAGTAGAATAGTGGTAAGAATCCCTGCCTTTCACGCGGGAGACCGGGGTTCGATTCCCTGCCAGCGAGCCAGACTGCCTCGTTGGTCTAGTGGTCGCTAAGCGCGACTGCTGAGCACGAAGTCCTGGTTTCGAATCCCGGGTCGGGCAAAGTGTTACAGGGTTTTTCCATAAGGTAATTCTCCGTTGCAGCACGGAGTCTGCATTTGTGCCCGGTTGATGGCAATAGGCTCGCCCCCTATTAGATTGGGACCTAAAAACATAACTGGCGAAATGTGGGTGTACTATATGAGCAACTCTGCCTACCCCTTCGGGGAATAGGCGTGATGTTATGTTTATGTTTCTATTCAAGGCACTCGGGAAATATTTTGAACTTTGGTAAAAGAACTAAGGTTAGATAGGTTTAGTAAGTATTGCATGCTTACTGGCTGTCTTTTACCTTTTGGAGCCACAAGGCACATTAGGATATTGCGGTCCCTATGAGATGCTTTAACGAACTTTACAATCACATAAATTACAACAAATAACGGTCGTTGATCTTGGAACTATGGGACCCTCATCGATTGCGGGACCCTAAACGATTGTCCAGTGGAAAAGAGGGGCCTGGGTGCTTATCGTTGATAGGTATAACTCATATTTTTTTCCTTACAGGTGTGCCAGTGTGTGATGATGTGGGGAATAGTCATGGGAGGTATCCTTTTTGGCATTTGGGCAGATAAACATGGTCGACAATTTCCTCTTATGGTTGGAATTATTATTCAGGGCGTCTGTAGTTTTATTGCAAGCGTAATACCGTGGTATTGGCTGTTTTTATTAAATTGGTTTATTCTAGCATTAGCTTCTGGTGGCATTGGTATAATATCATTTGTTATATCCATGGAGGTAAATACTTACTACTTGAAAAATCTCAAGGAAAAGAGTTTTAATCAAAACAATGTAACCCAACCATTTTAAAATTATTTTTTTAGGTGGTGAGTGGTAAATGGCGAACTGTAGTCCCTGTTATTTATCAACTGCCTTTTGGCTTAGGCAATGCAGTAATGGCAGCTTTAGCCTTTTGGCTACGAGACTGGCGAAAGCTTGAATTTTCGTTGGCTGCTCTATCATCATTGTATATATTGTATTGGTTTTGGATACCAGAATCGCCGAGATGGTTGATAGCAACAGGACAAACGGAAAAGGCGGCTGGTAACATTTTATTCTTATAGGCTTAGTTTAGCATTTATGTAGCAAATGTGCCGCGTGGTATCCAGCCTATAATAGACCACCTTTTCCGTGGATGTTGTAAGAGGAGACTAAGAGAAAATCCAGAAGATGGGCAGCAGCGTCTTTTGTAACTACACCACCATTACTGCCAAACCGCTTGCCAAACGTGGGTAATTACCGTAACCCCCCCTCCCCCTAAGGAGGCCTCAGTTCAACAGTGTACGTCTTCCGGCTGATGATGACGTTGCAAATACCTATTCTGATAGAATAGGCATCGCACCGCAACGCATTTATAAACTATTCAGACGATCCACTACCTTCTTAATTTCAATTAACATTATATAAAAGTACATTACACCTATAGCCTGCCTAAGTACCTTTTATCATAATTCATAGCCTATGTCAAATAATTATACGTGAAAGAAACTTCGGGTCCCATTATAGTATTGTGCGCACGGAGAAGGGGGACCTTTGGAAGTGTTAGGTTACCCATTTAGGTATAGAATAGAAGTGCAAAACCAAATTTAAAAATTGTTTGGATTTTGGCCACTGCACGGAGCGTGGACTTTTAATAATGTAACAAATAATTGCGTCGCGGAAGGCTTAGAAGATAGCAGGATGAGCTTGACTCCTATAGGACACCTGGATTACTGCGGTACACGACCGACGACATAAAGGGAGGCCTTTGCCCTGTAGTCGCACGACCTTGGCAAATGGAATAAATTTATAACCAATATGACAATCTAAATACAGACATACCAAGATATTATTTCTGGAAATTTAATACCTACATGTCCAAGTAAAGCAGAGCGAGTAAAATGGAACAAACATATAAACCAAAAATATTATTTTCAGCAATTTTAAAATATATAGCCCGGAGAAACGGTAAACACGTAAGTTTAAGATACATTAGACAATTAATAAATGAACAGGAGACCGAACATCAACCGGATCCAGGCTTTATGGCCTTTCTGAGATCTAAAAATATGAGACTGAAAACTCTATTGCTATCAATGAACTGGTAAGAGATTTTCACAAATTCCTTGGTCATAATAAATTATGTACCTCCCCCTTACCATAAACTCTTATTAAAGCAGAACAGTTTACGTTGTAGAAGCAAGACAACACATTACTCTGCACGTAGCGGCGCGCATCTCGCTTCCACATCTTAAACTGTCCTGCTTTAAAGAGTTCATAGTAAGGGGGCTGTACACTGTACCTATCTACGCTTATTTATTTACAAAAAAAGTGAAGAAATTCCGTTTTTTACAGGTTTTGCACAGGGCTGGCGTTTTACACGTTCTCACAGTACTTAGGTTCAATAGGTGGCAACATTTTTATGGCTGTAGCATTAACAGGAATCATTTCTACAGTAGGAGGATTAACATGCATTTTCATAATCACTAGATTTGGAAGAAAAACTACTGTCGGAGTATACCAAGTAATAACAGCCCTATGCTTTGTTCTTATATTGATGATACCTAGAGCCACGTATCCAAATGACTGGCCGAGGCTATTGTTTGCTGGAATAGGTTTTGCAGGAATGGCGGTAAGTCGACCGTGAGGAAAACTCAATTAGTTGCCTATAGTAGAAGCTAGTTAGTAGTGTGATGATCTGAGATACAGCTTAAAAATGTATTGATGCAAATAGATACTTATAACCATTTGAGTATTATTAGCATACCAACGTAAAATAAGTAGTTTCTACTTTTAGTACAAAATTTTAAAAAGGGCCATTTAATCCACACGCTCTACTACTCATCTTAGGTACTTCCGTTTTAATCTAATAATAAAATAATAGTTACCTTTAAGAAGGTACTTAGGAGTAACGTTTGCTTTAATTACCTATATAAATAATTACCTACGCCTGTATTCACCGAAAGGTTACGCTGAGGCGCAGCCGACCCGCTAAGTTATCACGCTAACGACCACCAGGGGGGGCGAAATTACGTTTAGAGTAGGTACTTAATCTAACTAGAATATTTAGGTTGATAATATTTTTGCAGGGAACAATACCAGCGCTGTACTTATTCTCAGGAGAATTATTTCCCACCTTGGGCCGAAATGTTGGTGTCAGCGGGGTAACAACTTTTGCTCGCATCGCTTCTATGGTCGCGCCTGCTGTCGTCACTTTGGATTCCTTACTTACAGATCTTCCACTAATGATATTAGCTGTCATTTCATTTGCTCAAATCATTATGTTATTACCTTTACCTGAAACGAAAGGCGAGCCGTTGCCTGATACTTTGGAGCAAGCCGAGAATTTTTAATAGATTGATGTACCTACCTACTCATCTTTAATCAATGAAAACCCACATGTTGATGATTCCATCTTTCACATAATTTCTATTAAAACGAACCTAGCTTACTCCATATCCAAAAAACAAATGTTTAGTCGCGTTTTATATTATGGCCAAGTCCATAATGAGATGGTAGCGAGGCGAGGTAAGGTATGGAGGCGGCACAGGGTTAAGGCGGCGAGCGGTAGCTACCCTATTCAGTTTTTATAATCTCCATAGAATGTAAATCATTCAAATAGATTTAGATAACCAATTGATGATAACATTAAATTAATTAAGTACAAAAATGTGGCAATCAGTTTTATATCGCCGTAAGTTTTTTAAGAATTGTTAAGAATATTATACAATTGTGATGTGACATTTATAAGATTTCAAGCCGACAATGCAGTCTAGTCTGGCTTTGAACAGAATAAAAAATTTACTTACCTACTTTTGAAGTTGTTATTTAATTTTAAACTTGATTAGGTTAAGCAACTAAAAAGGACGAACTAAAAGCATGTTGACGCTACTCATATATTTATTTTAAATAGGTATATAGTTCAATTCCATACAAAAACTGCTGTAAAAAAGGGGTGTATTTTACATATACAGACCTACTTAAGTCATAAATATCTATATAAGACACTAATAAATAAAGCGTGTAGCTACGTAAGTAATTATATATGTAGGTATTTTGCCTAGGGCAAAGAAATGTTGTTTAATGTGCTGATGTGATCAAATGTTATGTATATATTGTACAACACTGAATCCACTTCAAAACAAATATCTACTTTTTACTTATTATATGTATAACAGAGCAATGTTGTGTCGAGCTGAAGCACTTGTTTCTAAAGGTACAAACAGATTTACAGTTCCTATTATACAATTCAATAAATTTGAAACACCCTTCTTAAAATATTATAAATCACATACCAGCTATGTGAATAAAAGGTTGAAGTGTAGAAATTTAAAAATACTAGGAATATACTACAAAATGCAAGTCACATAAATAAACAAGGTTTAATTTACTTGTACTGTTAAAAAATGCATTGACATAAAATTGTACATTCTAAAATATAACTTAAAAAAATTATTCTTGTTTATCCCTTGCAATTTGGGTTCTTATATTTTCAATTCTATGTAACAATGTTGGGTGAGAGTGATACCAAGCTGAATACAATTTGTCATAAATTGGATAATCTAGATTATCTTTACCTAATTTTAATAATGCAGATCGCAACTCATTGGGGAATGACAAAGAAACAGCAAAGTTGTCAGCTTCAAATTCAAACTTTCTAGACAGTGCAGTAGCAAAGAATGATAAAATAGAGTTGTATGGGGCAAGGATCATCTGTAGCACAACAATTAGGCCAATAATAATTGGCTCCTGGCCGGCAGGGAAGCCAAGTGAAGTATACAGCATAGAATATTTGAACAGTACTCCAAATGCAGAGAAGAGCAGCAACAAGTTCACTTCAGTTAAGGCAATTGATTTATAAATGTGACTGCAACTCCAATGCCCAAGCTCATGAGCCAGAACACCTAATATCTCACTTTCAGTGCATCCTGTTGTTTGTTTCTTTTCTTCATCATATTTTTCTAGTAATGTGTCGAACAATACAATTCTCTTGGCACCAAATAAACCACTGAAGTAAGCATTACTATGTGCTGATCTTTTTGATCCTTCAACAATGTATACTTGAGACAAAGGAAAATTAAGCCTGGAAGCTAAGTTTTCAATTCCTTTTCTTAGAGAGCCATCAGGTAGGGGTACAAACTTGTCAAACAGAGGAGCAATTATTGATGGATAAATAGTTAACAATATGAGTGTGGCTACTGTTGTGAATAGCCAGAGCCAAACAACAAACATATTTCCCCCAAGCATTATGATATATATCGCAATAGATATAATCGGTAGTGTGATGACAAGACTTAGAATTAAAGATTTGATTTGATCTTTTATAAAGAAACCTGCAGTCTGCTTGTTAAAGCCATGTTTCTGTTCTAACACAAAGATGCTATAAATAGTGAAAGGCATGTTAACAACAAAGTTAAACAATGTCACGAAGGTCATGAACACACAACTGACTAGAATCTGTCTGTCTGGAGAAATGTTTAAAACACTGGCAATATTTTCAGATTTATGCCATGCCACATATATCCACCTATTATACAAAATCACTGATGTTAGCGCTATACTGTAAAATTCTTTTACTATTTTGAATCGTGATTTGTCAATTCCATAAACTCGAGCCTTCTTGAAAGATTCTTCATTTAGCATTTCCTTCAGATCATTTGGTATGGTATTATTTGTCTTGTATATATTTAACTGAAACAAAATAAATTATTGAAAACCAGGACAGCATGGTTATATTCATAAAGATTCAACTTTATTACAAAGTATACCAAATTATTTTTAAAATTAATTTGTACAGTTTACAAATCATGTAGAAATTTTGCTTCCAATTTGATTAAATTAAATACTTAATAATCTCTGTATTTTGTTAGTTAAAATAATTGTTTGCTAAGCATGGTCTTATTTTAGATTCTAAATATGAAATTATCAGTAGCTGTTTGAGGTTTGGATAATAACAGTGTGTACCTGATACACTAATTGATATTACTAAGATACTTATAACACTGATGTAAATGAATAAATAAATATCTATCAGACTGTCTTAGGTAAAATGTGTACGTATAAGATAACAGAGTGCTTGCTTCTACGAGAGACATATTATATTTATAAGTAAGGCAGTATTCAATGTTCATGTTTAGGTGAAGTAAACAATACCTAGTTCGTTAATAATGAAATTCATACGTGAATTAAACTGAAAATATTGTATATAATACTATGTATGTGGAAATTAATGATAAAATATTCTATATTGATAGCGACTACTAGTTAGAAAGTAATAAATATACACCATCTCAAAAGATAACAAGGTGCATTACCTGCCGCAACGACAAATATAACTCCCACAGATATTCCACCCATGAGAATAGCAGAATCAGGAACACAATAAAGTCTTCGTCGAATTTCATTTTGGATCTTACGTGATAAGGATAAAAAATACCCTTTATATTTAAATAATTAAAAGTTAACCAACCAACCCGACACAATTTGACAGTTTGTGTATACTGTAATACCGCGTTTGACATTAGTTTGACATTGCAAGTTCATTTGATAAATCGATATCGATGGTACTTGGCACAGGTAATAAAATAAAAGTACGAAATGATTCATTTCCAAAAATCCTGAGCAAAAATCTTATGTTAGAATTCTTTTATATAAAGCCTGCCTTGATTTTCTCGAACAACTACAATGTGGAGCTACCATTTATGTTACAAGATATTTCAATTATGTTTTCGATGACCCGCTGATAATTCTTGCCCTCTATTCACTCCATCCCCTACGGCACTACCAGTGTGAATCATATAAAAGGGCGGTAATTCAGCGAAAAAAACATTCCAGCTTTGAACTTCGTCGTAGCATAAACATACAAACAAAATTTATTAAAATAATTGTATTATAATGTCTTCGACAACTTTCAATATTTTATCGATTTATACAGTTCAAGTATTACTCTTAGTAATTTCAAAATGTGCTGCAGACGAAGCTTGTGAGACGATTCCAACTGAAATACATGTTACTAAAGGTGATTATACAATGGTTTTCATTTCTAAAAATATATAAGTTACTGTGATAAATAAATATATAATAATAATAAATATATGAAAAGTAGGTAATTCATGTTCCTAAATCGTCAAATAATATACTTAATTGTTTTATTATGTTGATTACAGAGGAATACGACGATATGGGTCGACTACTTAGATCTTGCAGCGGAGAAGTTAGTGTTAATAAATGCGAAGGGATGTGCAGCAGTCAAGTGCGACCGTCGATTTCAGCTCCAACGGGATTTTCAAAAGTAGTTTGTCTTAAATTGTTTTAATTTCACTTACGTATTTATGAAGTTTAACGAAACGTAATCTTTATTATACTTCTGTGTAGGGATATAATGGTTTAGTAACAATATATTTTAGCTTTGAGTTAGTAATGCAACTATATTTACTTCCATTTTTTATTTTTTTAGGAATGCTTTTGCTGCAGAGAAAACTTCTTGCGAGAACGTTTGGTTACTCTGACTCATTGTTACGATCCTGATGGTATTAGGCTTGACGACGAAGACGGTGCTGTCATGGAAGTGCGCCTTCGTGAGCCCGACGACTGCAAATGCTACAAGTGCGGCGATTTTAGTCGCTAAAGCTTAAATAAATTAATTGTTATACGATATTATTTCATGTACTTACATAATGGCGAGTTAAAAGTGACTAAACGATTGTACTTACCTACTGTCCAAATGAAAGTAGTCTGCTAATCTTTATTAAAATTGGTCAAGGGTTTTTGGTAATAATGTTATAATGTATAATTGAGTAAGTTCATCGGTGCTTATATAGGTAAACGTAAAAAATATAATCAACTAATTATAATACAATTAATTTACAAACCTAGATTACAAATTGTTAAAAATAAATAATTTATGAAGTTAAAAATGTTTTTATTTGATGCCGCTACGTGCAGTGTAATGTGGCGTCTTGCTTCCACTACGTAAACCGTATTCTGTTTTAAGAGTTCATGGTAAGGGGGCAGGATCATCATCATCAGCCGGAAGACGTCCACTGTTGAACAAAGGCCTCCCTCTTAGAACGCCACAATGAACGTAAAACTAATGTTCCGTAGAAAACCGAACACTGCCAATTCATACCTACTTCCCAGAGGGGTAGGCAGAGACCACGGATTTCTAGACATAATAATGGAGTAGTATTCATAGGATAAGCTTTAATCTAACGTACCTATCAATATTATATTAGTTACCTACAATATTCTCATGCACAGTTACTTAGATAGATGTAAATTGAAAATTAAAAAAAATTGTTAATTTGTAAATCTGCTAAAAACATAACAGGTAGAAATCCAGCGATATCCATAGTTAGTATTAAACTGCCCTATGCTTTACTAGTTCATGGTAAGAAGGCTGAATGACATAAAAAAAATGCCTCTCTCAATTCAGTACAAGATCAGCCAGTGTTGGAATTTTATGGCTTAAATTTTCGGTGTATTTAGGTACAGAACCAGATTTCTGGTTCTAAACTGCTACTACTGTACATGCTCAGGTAGGGGACATTGCATGTCTAGGTCAGATCCGACTAACAATAGTGGGACTAAACCTGTTGGTGCATGCAGATCTGCTTACGCTATACTGTACGTACTTCACAGGGATCTTCTCTTCCGTAATTGTTGGATCCCGTTTTGGCGGTGGGCAGGTGATGATAGTTCGCCATAATTACTGGGATATTTGACATGGGACTTATGATGACAAAATTTATTGTGGATAATATATTGTGCGTGTAAAAATACTTGATGAAGAAGGACAACTTTGCCATCACTTTCTGACATCACTATAACTGTATGATTGTGCTCGGTAGATGGCAATAGGCCCGTCCCGTATTACATTAGAACCTATATTTTCACTGGTGAAATGTGGGTATAGGTACTATAGGTACAGCTCTACCTACCCCTTCGGGGATTGCAGGCTTCATGTAATGTTAAGTATAATTAGGTAGTAGATACTGTATTAACTAATAATTCTAAGACACTACTTCTATATAAAGGTGCTTTATTATAGCCCTACCCTACACATTTTTAAATAACTAAAAAATGCGTTTTTTTTGCTTTGAAATTATCAAAAATTTAGTCGATTTCGAACTAGTGACGTCACCGGTTCCTATTGCCTGTGCTATTACCATACTTAAATTTTAGGAGGTATAGCGTTTTGAGAGCTCATAAAAAGTATACTGATTGGTGGTGTCAACAATATGCATGTGATTCAAATATGAGCCATATTTTTTTAATGACCTCTTTTGCTTAAGTCTTATAATAATAATAATAACAGCCTATAACTGTTCCACTGCAGGGCACAGGCCTCTTGTCGTATGGAGAAGGATTGAGCATTGATCACCACGCTAGCTCACTACGGGTTGGCGTTTTCAGATTATTCAATCCAGGTTTCCTCACGATGTTTTCCATCACCGCTAGTCAGTGGTGTCTTAGAATAACTAAGAAAGTATTTATAACATTGAAAAAGTACTTATATCCATATTTTTTCAGAAATAATTATTGAAAAGTGCCGGAAATGAGTGGAAATCATAAATTAGTTCAAACGCATTGCTAATTGTCACATGAATTGTGACGTCAAAGTATAAGATACGGAAAGTGTATTTTACATTTAGGCACTAGTACAACACTTATAAGTTGGTTTTATGTTATTTTTCGTGTTATAATAGTTGCACAATAATTTTATAGCTATTTACTAGATGTTTGATATTTAAAATTTCAGGTTACCTGTGCCAAGCGCGCCTAAATGGCGGGCGCTTAAAGTGCTCGTATAATATGTATAATTTTTTTTTCTCTGTAAATTTTCGTTATTTGGGGCTAATTTTTGTTTAAAAAAAATAAAAAAACTTGGATGCAAATTCCCTATTTTAATTATCTGCGTCACACTGCAGAGCAAAGGCATTTTTCATTTCAAGAGAAAATTTAATTTTACGAGAAAGAACGAGTATTGATCGTCCTGCTTGCTCACGGAGAGTTGGCTATTTCAGATCTAGGATGAAGATCAATGAAGCTCGAGGCGTCCCAGAGAAATAACTCGAATGTCTTGGAACCCGCAACGTAATTAATCATGAAACATGATGAGGGGTAGGAATATATAATATTTAATTTCCACTTTCCTCCATATCAAGCTATCATAATAATTCCTACGTTATCCGTTACTCAATGGAGTTTAAGAATATCTTAAAAATACATTAAGTGAACCTGAGACCACTGAGCCATCACGACATATCGGCTACTAATGATATGCACTTCTTTCTTCTTGATATTCGTAGGTACTACCTATTCGACGACCTGATTGGTGTAGTGGCTAAGCGATCGGACTGCTGCACTAAGGGTTGCGGGTAAATTTGTACGAACCACAGATATTTTTTTTCGAGTCTGGGTGTTTGTGTATGTGTCAATTTATATCTGTGAAACGCACCCACGACACTGGAGAAATTCCTGGTGAGGGGGGAAAGTTATTTTTAAAGAAAGAAAAAGAAAAGAATTTATTTTTCGACCAAAGTCCACATGATTGTATGTTAAGATTAATAAATATTATTATTATTAATTAAGGTTCAGAAATAAAACTCAACATAGGTACATTGTTACTTATAATATTTACAAGTAAGTAGGTTCCGCAGTTGTCTTACTGAAATTCGTATCAGAACATTCTCATCATTATTTATATTATACTGACTTAAGCCCGGGACTTCGTCCTTGCTAATTTCGATTAAAATACCTGTGTACATAGCAGCAGTCAGCAGATGTACTTAATTTAACCTGATTTCGTTAACATTTTACGAGTTTTTATTGTTTTCCCGCGGCACCCTAAATATTTTCACTATTAAAAGTAGCCTATATTTGACCCTGGACTATCAGCTATCTGCCAGTGAAACGCAAAATCGGTCCCGCCGTTTCGTAGATTAGCCGGATCAAAAAGACGGATGGACATTTTTTAAATTACATTTTTGTTATGTGTATCTTGTACACAAAAATGTAATTTATCTTATGTTTAGTTATCATAATATGCATTGAGTAAAAAGCTATTATTTTGATGTTATATACAGACTCGCCAATTTTATTTATGTGTATTGATGTAACAATAATACATTGTACAAAGAAAGCACTTAAACGCTCCTGCTGAGTCCATTTAAAGATCGATTAAATCTTGTCAGCGCTGTTGGGTCGCTGAGTAATCCATATTATGCTGTTTTCACTAAAATGAATGTCGTGTTATGTTCGAAAACTAAGGGGTTAGTCTCAACACAGGGCCTTTATAAACGGGCGCAGTCTCTGAGATTCCATACATCAGCACTTTCCGTCAACGGTTAAAGACGACACATTTGAGAAAAATATATTTTACGTATTAAAAAATGTTTAGTTTCGAAATTGTGATTTTAAGTTTAGTGTTTATGTCTGCCAGTCAGCTACAAGATAAAACAGTCAGTGCTCAATCCATCGAAGTGCAACTGCCTCCAGGTACAATTAGTTTTTTTTTTATTTAGCAGCATTGGTTGTAGCGACACCTACAATAAATAATAAAACTTTTTGATATAGGCCAAGAATGTCAGATGACGCCTGTTATTCATGTCCTGAAACATCCTGGATGTATACCCAAAGCAATACCTTCTTTTGCGTGCATTGGAAAATGTTCTAGTTATGTGCAGGTAAAGTTTAATTATGGATTAAAATAAATTCTTTGGTAATGCAATTTGATAATTATTTTATATAATATGCACTATGTTTACTTAGGTATCTGGTAGCAAGATTTGGCAAATGGAACGCACCTGCAATTGTTGTCAAGAATCTGGCGAACGAGAGGCAACCGTGGTATTACTATGTCCGAAAGCAAAAAGTGAAGATCGGAAGTTAAGAAAGGTAAGGCTACTAAAATTCAAGTATTCCTGGAAGAATATTACGGTTTGATAATTCATAAACGTGAGTCAGTTAGTATTTAATATACTCCAATACTCAAATATTTAATTGTTTGGATGCAAATAGTCAAATCGCACTTTTGGTGTATTTTTACAAAATATAATGAAAGAAAGAGCTCGACAAATATCCAACTAATTAGTTACTTAATTACTCATAAATTATGTTAATATTTCAGATTACTACTAAAGCTCCTTTAGAATGCATGTGCCGTCCCTGTGGAAGCATAGACGAAAGTTCCATCATTCCTCAAGAAGTTGCTGGTTATGCTGATGAAGGACCCCTTTACAATCATTTCAGGAAGACATTTTAAATATTGTTTACTAGTTGCAAAGTATTACTAAGGATTGTTACGTTATAAAATTGAGATGTAGTATTGTAGTATTTTTTAACAATGTGCCTATTTATGAACTGAAATTAAAAATCTTTGACCAATTAAGATGTAATGTTTAATTTATTTTTGTTTACGACGAGACTAATTTCCATTGTGTTTGTCTGCTACCTTATTATGTGTCTCGAAGCAATAGTGGGTAAAAGTATAAAGTACCTATATTACACTTTGTCAGTCCGGATAAAAAAGTAATCGTAAAAGCAAAAGTCGAATCCAAACAAACTCATTTAGGCCGTCACTTTAATGTTTAAAAAGTTCCACTATAAAAAAAGCATTATAGAATAAAGGGCAAAAGAGACATGCATAAATTGTCTGATACCATCAACACCATCTAGCTGTAAAAACTACTTGGTGTACAAAATCTATGAGCTGGCTGTATTCGTTAGAAATCGTTGCTCTTTAAACGTAAAATCAAGTATATAACGTACATATTTAACATCGAAAACGACAAGTGTGCTTAGATGCTCGTTTGCATAGATTTTCGATAATCATACAAATACAAGCGTTATTATAATGCATTGCCTACTTTGGACCAGGTTGTTTCTACCTTTAATATTATAGTACTGTATATCAGAGCTACGATTTCTAAACAGTGGTATTCTGCGTCACTGTCATTGTCAATTGTTGAAAAGTCAGTGTCAGCTTATTTTTGTTTTGTATTTGCCTAAATCTTCTCTGTGCTTAACTCTTGTTTTCTTTTATCAAGGCGGTTGTTTCCTAGTTATTTCTCCTTGAAAATGAGTCGCAGGAAACGTACGAAGGTATAAAATTATTTACGTGATAATTAGTTTGTCATAAATCAATCATTTTATTTGTTTTGATGCTTAGGTTATGTTTATCGATCGTAGGTTGAGACCCGGGAATTAGACGAGAAGATAAAACAAGATGATTCTGAATCGGATCAGTCTGAAAGGAGTAAAGTCACATCATCAAGCCCCACTTCAGTTGGAGGACGACGGGAGTCTTCGTCGAGCCGCACCGCCGATGTTAAGGACGCCAAGAAGGAGGAAACAAAACCTGATGATGCTAAGAATGATGATATTGAAGAAATTAACTACAAAGAAATGCTTAATAGGTATCTCTAACTAAATAAGTTTTACTGCAAATTTGTATGATATGTTTTTGTTTTTATTGAAACCCAGCTCACCTCAGATATCTATATTAATCTATATTTTCTAGATTAAATAAGTAAGTATCGAATTGAGTGTGTGAGGTCAATAAAATCTGGGTTCAGGAGAATAAGTAGGTTGTAGTAGAGAAAGTTTTTTTTTTATCTCTATGTTATCTTGTACCTATATACCTATTTATTTATTAAGTATCTTGATTTTTACTTCCACCAAAGACTCAATCATGCTCACTCATTTGATCTTAGAAGCTAACAGATGAACATCCAAAATGCTTACAAGATTAATTTTCTAACCTTTGAAATACTTATAGCTACATTTTGTTATTTACACATTTCATATAGCTTAATATTGTTTCAATTTTTTACCACCTTATTTTTTAGTCTGACCAGTAGTTATTGTATAGTTCTACCATACCCGAGATGTATAAAGAAGGCTATAGGTAGGGATATTATCCACACTGTTTCTAATATATCCATGAAGTAAACTTACAATGTATTTTTCAAGCACTAGAGCATATTTTTCCTCACAAGGATTCCAAATAATGACACCATATTTGAGTTGGACTGCATCCCTAAAAATATTAGACTGATTAGTCACACCGGTGAAACATTCCATGTTCTCAATAAAATTATCCTAAGAGAAAATCATTCTGAGTTAAATTAATTAAACATTTATGTTTCATTTACAGTTTAGAAGGAGCTGCATTTCAGTCACGGCTGCCATTCGATAAGATGTCATCTTTAGAAGCCGAGTGTTTCTCAGATTTACAAGGGCCATCAAGCCATACATTTGTCCAGATTAGAAACCGCATATTAAAACTGTGGTTTGAAGATCCTAAGAAACAATTGACTCAAGAAATTTCTGTACTGAAAATGGAAGTAAGTGATACTGAGATTTATTTTATGCCAGACTTATCAAACTTATAATTTATTGATAAGCTTATACCACTATCAATCTTCCGTGTTATTTACGTGCAATCTATAAATTAGTTAATTTGCATAGGTAAATAAAATATTAAAATTAATTGTATGGTTTTATAAGTACAAATTACACTAAACACATCTACTGTAATTAATTAACGATTTATTGTTTGTCTATAGAACTTTTATTCATAATCATTACAGACGCCATATAATGGAGATCCTGCACTGATTTTGAGAACTCACGCATTTTTAGAGAGACATGGTTTTATAAACTATGGCATATATGAACGCACTACACCAATACCAAATCCACCGAAAGGAAAGCAAAGGCCCAAAGTAATCATCATTGGAGCAGGTATGGACATGATATTATGCACTTAGTACAACTTTATATGTATCACACTTGTATCAAATCTCAATATTAGAAACAGGTTCAATGTAAAGTTGAGTTCATTAATATATTGGCACTTATAGGCTTCAAAAATATATGAACGTCAAAAAGCTTCTACAGACCCTTACATTAAGCCATTCTAATAAGAATAATGTGAAAGATTTACAATCTGTTATTTTCAGAAATAGTAAATGATATTCAAACAATTTTCACTATACTTAGTTATTGTATTTGTATCATGTAAATATGTATACTGAAATGATTGATACAGGGATTATACATTTTTGATTGCAGGAGTTTCTGGTCTGGCAGCAGCTCGTCAGCTACTTTCATTTGGTTGTGAAGTTGTTATACTAGAAGGAAGGGACAGAGTGGGTGGCAGGATTGTGACATACAGAAAAGGCCCATATGTCGCAGATTTAGGTATGTACTTATTTGACTATTCAAAATTATTTTGTTTAAACATTTATGTATACATCTTCTTTAATTACATAATTGACAATTTGTACATTAATACATTATCTTTAATTATACATATTATAATTTATACTATTTCAGACAGATTGTAAAATGAAATATACTCCATTCACTTCATTTAATTCTTTCAGGAGCCATGGTGGTGACGGGTTTGGGAGGTAATCCAGTGACAACACTGTCAGTACAAATGAATATGGAACTGCATAAAATAAAACAGAAGTGTCCACTGTATGAGGCTACTGGTAATCAAGTACCGAAGCATAAGGATGAAATGGTTTGTTGATAATATTTAAAAAAACCTGTCAAAAGTCTCGTCAAAATCGGTCCAGCCGTTTCGGAGATCAGCCGGAACAAATAGACAGACGGATAGACAAAAACAAACAAATTGCATTTTTTTATGTGTATCGTGTATACTATTATTTTGCTGTTATTTTGACGTTTCACACAGACACTCCAATTTTATTTATGTGTATTGACAATAATAACATAATCTAAAACAAATCCCCTTCTTGTTGTGTCTAGGTGGAGCGAGAATTCAACAGACTTCTTGACGCTACGTCTTATCTGTCACATCAAGTGGATTTCAACTATTACAACGATACACCTGTCTCTCTTGGTCAAGCATTGGAATGGGTTATCAAACTTCAACAAAAGAATGTGAAACACAAGCAGGTACATTATTTTTGTTACCTTAGAGCTCATACGCACTGTCTGGTTACCCGTACCTTAGAATGTATTTAAATTGGTACTCAAAAAGAGCATGAAATAAACCTCCCCTTTAATAAAACAAACTTAGTTTTGCCATAAAAGGTGTTTCACAACTTTTACTGAAAACATTACATCTTTCGGCCGACGCCATGATGTAACTTCTTGTTTCTTGAAATCTGACGTGTAAAAGTGTTTGTGAAAACAGGAACTACTTGGTATACTAAATCTATGGTGAAAACCTATTTACAGAAATAATTAATTCATTTTATTTATTAATTTATTCAATTTCCTCAATTCTGATTACAAGGAGAATTATTAAATGGATCTTGAATGCTTTACGAGGGTAAGATAATGGTTAAAGAAATTTCGAACCTGTGATAGGTTCGAAATTTCTGACCTATTAGTAACTTTTGAAACATGTCCCAATTTATGATATCTATATTTTCCGTTTGTTTTAGATCCAACATTTAAAGGCGCTCATAACTTTGCAAGAAAGACTGAAAACTAACATAAACAAGTAAGGAATATAACATAAATATTTTATTTTTTTATGGGTCTAGTTTTATTTTTGATCATCTTTTACAGAATGTCCGATATGAAGGAACTTTTGCAATCTATGAAAGCCGAAAAGGATGCTTTACTCGTAGAGAGAGATAAAGGTGTGACGGGAGACGCAAGTGTCCTGCAAGAGTTCAATTTTCGCCGTCTAAACAGAGAAATGAACCTGTTGTGCAATGAGTACGAGGGATTGGTGTCGACTAACACTACCATTGAAGAAAAGTTAGCGCAGTTGGAAACTAATCCACCGAGGTACGCTATTATTCTATTTTAGTATATTAGGCTGGAATGTTTTGTAAATATATCAAAAGTAGGTACTCCCATGGCGCAATGCCTATGCAATATGCGGAATTTCGGAATTTGAATTGTAGGCAAAATTGCTTTGAAAAAGAAAAAATGATATATTTTTTTGTAATCATTATTACGTATAATACCTATAGTTGTAGTACTAATAAAAATTATAAGTTTGCGCGTAGCCTCGAATTGACCTTCTATGCATGAGCCTTGCCGTCTTTTCGTAGGAGCCGTAAGTTTGTTTTTTCGACTTGGTAAAACTTCCTGAAGGTGGTCGCTTGCGAGATCTAGTTAACTCCTTCTAGCAATCTAGCTAAGATTACGCATGTACTTTCTGCAGAACATTAGGTATTAAATAGTTCTGCAGGCTGTTTCAATCATGCTTGACTTTAGTGATACGTAAGCTTTAAAATAACGTTTTATAGAAACTCAAATTTTAGTCTTGAGCGCCATGTGATTATCTACATAATAAATCATAAGTACTTTATTTTGTTTATTTATTTTATTTTGTTTATTTATTTGGTTTGATTTACACGGTTTAGAAACCAATTACACAAACCAAATACGTAATAGCATAAAACAATTAAATATTGTTATCCTCACAAAATTGTAGAAATTTATACATTAAAATAGCGAATTTATTCGCAAATAGATCGCATTTATGACGGGATTGTAAACAGGTAAAGCAGGCAGAGCTAAATGCACATTTAGCGCCATTCTTAACCTCCTTATATTATTAAAGAGTTGTCAAACTGTTTAACCATTTCACAATACAGAAGATAATTATCCCTCTGAGCTACTTTGCATTTTAATACTATAATTTAAGAAAGTTATTAATACATGTCAAATATTTTTAGTTCGGTGTATTTGTCGGTGCGTGACCGACAAATACTCGACTGGCACTTCGCTAATCTGGAGTTCGCGAACGCGACACCGCTGGGCAACCTGTCGCTGAAACACTGGGATCAAGACGATGACTTCGAGTTCACTGGCAACCATCTTACAGGTATGTTACATAAACTTTATGTAATAAACATTACCTACTTAAAGTCTAGTCCAGATTAACTCAAAAATCCGGGTTCAATAATCATAATTTAAAAAAGTAGTAGGTAAGTACCCTATGATTTTATCTCTTAAGACCCAAAAACCGTAATTTAACCGTATTACGCCCAGAACAACATACTTCGAATTAATACATAGGTAATTATTTAAAGTAGCAATGTGTACATAATATGAGTTGATATGTTTTGTATTTGTATAAAAGCACGGAAGCCAGCCACGTGTCAAGCGCTTGTCATCTGAGCTCAGACTAATTGTTTTCTGTTTCCATTAATAACGATGTGTTGGAGTCGACTTACTCGAAATTAGTCAGTAATGGGTATTAATTGTCACAGTACGCCACGTGGCTTAATTAATTTAGGGGCTTGCCCTGTTCGTACGTAGAAGTAACCGTCATAAATGACGATTAATACATGGACAGATAAGTAATACACAGAACATTACGACGTAAGTCAAGTTAGGTTTTTAAACTATTCCAATTAGGTATCTTCATGTTTTGAATGCATCAAGCAACAACTTATTTAAACATGAAACTCGTTAATCTAATACATACCAAACGAACTGTCGTGATCACTTGATCGATGAAGTGACAAATTGAGTTGGTAATGAAGACCATTAGAACGGTTTCCGTCGCTAATCACCAGTGCCGAATGCAATGGCGTCGAGCCTACGACGGCAATAACTTCAATTAGCCGCTGCGGCGGCACTCGTTAGCGTTTTACCGAACGTTTCCGTGCAATCCAGCACGATCGATGCGCCATTGTATCACACACAAAAGATGCTACCGAATAGCAATAGTTGTCCCTATAAGGGTTGTTTTACCTCGGTGTGTTATTTGTTTCCACTTAAGCCATGCTATCTGAGCAACGGTGAATCTGCTGTAGTTAAGGCTTCCGTATAAGTATAGGTACATATTTTACTGGCGGAGCCTTTTATATGAAGTGTATTTAGTGTCATTAATAGTAGGTGTATTACGCTGTTAACGTTTTGTTAAGCACACAAATTGCATTGCAAAAAGCCTTGCGTGAAGAATGCCGTTTTGTCCACAAGTGCTTCTGCAGTGAACGAGCATCAATTGTTGTTTGCGAGTGTGGTTTGACGCCAATGGTGCCTCTGTTCGTGCCCAAGGGCTTGGCTCCGTTATGAATGTGGAATTTTCGAGTTAGTGGCCGGTTGTGATCTTTAGCAGCGGATGGCGGATTTTAGCCCCGAGCGCCGGTTCGTGTCAATAATTACTATCATTTCTCGCAGCAAGTTTCCATCTTCCACAGCCGATAAATTACCCACTGACTTCTGTGAATTGTCATAATGAGCGTTGCAGAAAACACGAGGCCTGCACTTAGCTACTTTACACATGTGTAGAACTGACAACTAAAATGTACTCGTTTAGCTTGTTTAGACTTAATTGTGACTGTAGACCTAAAGTCAGCAGTAGTGTTCAAAAATAATGTGGCTTGTCTACCATTTGTTATCAAAATTTGCATAATATATTCCCGTGAGTCACCGTTAAGTTGTAGCTGTCAGGTTCTGAATAAAAATTCATTTGTTTAGATTTCATTTATGTTTGTCGATTACCAGTAAAATATAAAAAGGGAAGGAGTAAACTGTTGCGTCCGTTGTTCAGTCAAAAGATATGTATCGCGACATCCCCGAGACGCCTCTTTTGTACGTCGTCGGCTGTGCGTGTGTTGTCGGCCATATTTCTCGCTGTTCGCTCGCTCCGGTGTTCGCGGCGTGGGTAGTTGAAAAATGACATCTTGATTGTTGTGCGTTATTCTACTCATGAGAATGTCGAGTCGTAGTGGTCGCGTGCACCGCCATTGTCGAGCTTCTCAGCCGCGGGCCCTACAAATTGAACGATTGTTAACCGTGCCTTGAAAACTCTGTTATCGTGACTAGTCACGTAATCATGTGCATTTACTGTGATAACATATTTATTGGAATTTATTAGTAGGTACAATATTTACTCTTAAATATCTATTTGAAATGGTAATAATTTCTAAAACTTTCCATATCAATCAATCAATCAATCTAAACAAGGTATAAGTTTGTAGACTATATAAAATAAAAGATTCAAAGTTCATTAATGTTGGGAACCATTTAACGGGAGTCTAAGCGACCGCTAATGAAATAAATAAAAACCAGTCATTAAGCAAGAAAACAACAATCAGTTCCTAAGTTTGAATATCATATCAGATCAATATACATTTATAACAGTCAATGCAATAATATACTTCTTTATTGGCTAAAATAACTATATTTTAATAAGGATGATGATGTAGCTAGAATTACATTAATTTGCCACGAGGCTTAACAATGACAACGATTTTTTAATAGTGATAATTTGTAAGATGGTGTTAAATTAATAGAAGACTGAAAAAACAAATTAAATACCGCAATAAGCGCGTAGTTATAAGAATTTTAAAAGAAAATGACCAAATTTGTATGTGCTCTCGTCCGAAAAAAAATGCGTCCCCAGAGTAGATATTATTACTGTAGGGTTTATAATGTTTACCTACTATGTCTGCAACTACGCATCAAATTCTAACCTACAGTTTAAGAGCAATTCGATGTCAAAGGTACACTTTTTCTACCAAGCAATTTGTGTAATAGTCCTAGTTTGTTGTTCTTTTCGTTTAAAAACATGACTAATTAATTGGTAATTAATAGCTGTAACATATGTGTTTATGTAGGTAGATTTATTTGGTTTGATAGAGGAAAATGTTGCACTTAAAACCCTCTTTCAAATGAGCTATGTGGTAAACTTGGGGGTGGAATTTAATTTTTGGACCAGTTTGGTCATTCTCCTTTACTGTCAGACAAAGATGGCTTCTGCTTAGAAATAACGTCACGCATAAGTAATTGCATAGTAAATTTCACATCGCCCCCTTTTAGCGTTTTGCGGCAGAGGGATAGAGAATGCCCCCTCTACAAACTTTACTGTTCATGGATTTTATTTATTTCTCCAGTTCTCTATTTATTTCCCCATCCCTTTGGAATGCTTTTTTAGATTTAAATTAATTACTATGATTTTTGTAATGCAATCATCATCCTTATTAATGATTATAGTATGGTTACAGATAATGTTGTCTCAGTTCTCTTTCCCATTGTCAATAGGATATGTATTGATTTTCGATGCTATACGTCTGTATATATTATCTAACGTCAACTGAAAAGATAAATGTGAATTTCATGCACAACGATTACCTTTAGGTATTTATCGATATGGCTAATGTTTATTTTTCAATAGGAGCGCTACTGCATATAGAATTAATTTCACATTCCAATGATAATTACACATAGCAATAATTTACTGACTTGGTTCTACCATTAAGGTATTCGCAAATCATAAATAAAACCAACAAAGCTACTCGCTACGGTCAGAATGAGTTATAAGCTGTTTTGCTATTTGCCAACGACAAATGGTGTTTGAAACAAGTCCCCGTAGCGTCAGAGGCCAAATGATCGGGCTATAGAAGAACTCACGGCGGCAACAAGTTTTGATAACAGTGTGCGTGGCAAGATGCGAGGCAGTAATGAATGTGATACTAGCGCGACCTTCCTCATTTATCACTCGCTCTATGAATAAAATATCTCGACGTTGCCTTTCGGATAGTGTCTGGTCGTGCCGGGACGCTTACGGCTCACAGCCGAGCGATCACAATCTTCAGCCTAGTACCTAATAATACTGGGCTCTCAGGAGAAATTCACACCGCCCGCTCTTGTTACGTCTCTTTGTTTAGTGCAAAACAGCCACCAGGGAGTATTTCGTTCCGATTTCTAACTCTGTCTATTTTTACATCGCCAGTACAATAAATTCATTTTGGGGTAGATATACAGGATTTGTGGCGTGGTGATTTGAGAAATCATGCCCATCAGTGAACGGCGATAGGCTGATGATGATAAAAGATTAAAAAGCTTCCTTGTCAATTAGAATTATAACATATTGTGGTACTAAAGTACACTACTAAAAACTCACTCAAAATCTTGTGTTCTGTTACCTTTAGATAGGTAACGGTGTATATAAAATACGATTATTATAAAGCAATAAGAACACTTAATTATATTCTTAATAAATCAACAAAGAATACTTTATGGACTAACTGTTCAGGCGCCTATATTTCCTTACGATGAGGACAGAGGTACATTCTAGGGTCACAGACTTAATACTTACATGTGACCGCGACGATCCTACAGTTTATGACCAAGGCTATAAATAGTGCTATATATTGGGTTTCATAATCATGTTGTATAATATAATCCTGTGATTTTTATAATGTATTAATACATGCCTTCTAGTATTGCATGGGACAGATACCTATAATAGATATCTTACTGTTTTCATGCGTATCTGAATAGGCGAAATAAGTAGACACAAGGAGAACTATACGATTTTTCTAGATGTCTAAATTAATATTCAGATAGTGGAAAAAGCAGAACGTTACCCTTTTATTAAAAGTAACTATGTAATTGAAGGATTAAACTAAACAAAATAACTATAGACTATGTTTGGCAATGATTAAATATTATTATTCACAATTTGAAAAAAGTACTAAGCTTTTGTTTGTATAAATGAGCTAGTCATCTCTTCATAATTCTTATAAAGAAGTTACGGTATGTGGTTAGCAGTTTGCAAGTAAAGAAAACGCTGCAGATGCTAGCTATATTGAAATTTCAAACAGAAGCGTATTCAGTTGTAGTCTTTGCACATCAATATGGTGTAAAGACATAAAGGTCTTTTGCCCACGAGGATATCAATCGCGACGGTGGTGTTGCCTGCGGAGGCGTCAGGGGCGTGGATGAATAAGCAATGAAACGACGAATGGCTCTATTAGCCCGCTATTGTTGCCTTGCGATCGCTCGACTTGCGCAAGCGACATGTATTGTTCGCGACTCGTGGCTTTCACTACGGGCTGGTGACGTCACAACGCTTGCGACCTAAATGCTTGCAGTGTTAGATGTAGTGCAATTTCCATTTATCGAGCCTTATATAGCGAGGAATGCACCTAAAACGGTGGTAAGTCGATGTAGCGACTACAATGCCGTGAATGTTACTTGTTAAATGACTGAAGAAAAGGATTGATCGTATATGCGAGTACCCTTTGTTTTGTTTCCTCTATACTATTGCTAAAGAATTAACGTAAACCAATCTTATTAAATTGGTAATCTTTACTGTACTTACTCATTATAGTTGCGTGCCATTGGTAGTAGGCCTTTCCTAAAAAGGAAGTATTGCATTTGACAATGATAAATTGCAAAGCTACTAGTACTGGAAAATTGTGGAAGAAGTAGTTTAGCGAGATAGTTCCGCTTGACACGGATTTTCTGTGGTGCACGTCAACACTGAGGATTTATGTGGTACATTGTGTGGTCACGGGTCGGTAGTCGGCACTTTGTGCGTCTAATTGACAAGTGTCCGGAAGCGAACGCGTCACACCTGTCTAACGAGGACGTCGTGCACTTGATTGCGCCCACTCGACCCAAGCTAACAAGCTGCTCATCTTTACCTATATCAAATTCCTATATCTGACAGTTTTATTGACAATTTGAACTGCATACAGATTCATTTTATAAAACAAGTTTCTAATTATTACGAGGTCATTTTACTCGCATGTACACAAAGTTTATAGATTAAATACGGTACGGATATTAAGCATAATAAGTGCACCAAGAGATAACTTGTTTTTGATAATTGTGCTAATCTGGCTGAATGCAGTGGAGCAGGACCCTCTGGGCGACTCCGGCCAGTAATATAATTTGCATCGTGTACAGTAGTAGTTTTATTGCCAACAATTGGCCATTATCTGAGAGCTTTTGCACGCCCGCCCGTCATACTGTTTTATAATATTGTTTCTTGGTGTCTATTTCCAGTGTTCAAAATACAGTTTCAAATACAGATACTTATCACCTAATTAGCTATCTTAGATATGATTAAAACCCTTCAGGGGGCAGGTTTTCCATTACGATATTAATGCAATGTCACAAAACTTCATAAAATATATATCTACAGATTCTAAGAGTGACAACGGTTCAATTTAATTTTAACTTACTACGTATTCATTCAAATTTTGATTATTCCACGTTAGTTTAAATCGGGTCCCCGCTTAAACTTTCCTTTCATTGTAAAAGTTGTAATCCTCTTTGTAGACCCTAATTGAATTCACTGTTATGCTAATACTCTGATTTCCCATCTTATTTCGTTAATAGAGGTCTGTGGTAAACCAATTAAGGGTTCGTTTGTGGATTACTCAACTTTCGTTATACGAGTAGTTTAGGGGTGCGGCATGGGGCAAGCGCCGCGTCGTGTCACGCCGTGACACGACGCGGCGTGACACGACGCGGCGCAGCAAAGCACATAATGAACACCTCCGTATTAGTATAAATAATTGTCTTATAACCTTAGTTTTGTTGTTTTGTTTTCATTCTGGATATTATTAATTACAGCGTAACTTTGCAATAGAACTTTTGCCTACCTAGGCAAAAGTTCAATTCGAGCTAAGCTTTGGAACTTTTCAAAGCTAAGATTTTTTTGGCGGACCAATCACCACTGCTCTCTAACCTCTAAATAACTAATTATACATGGTGGTGTAAATGTATAAGGCAAATTATGCACTTTAAACATTTTTGTAGACACTTGGTGTCTAGATATTCTATTACTAAACATATTCAGGTATATTTTATAAAATTAAATGTCTTCTGATTATTATTTTTTACTTAATTTCGTTGTGTGTATGTTTGTGGAGAGTGTTTCTGATGTGTGCAGATGTTTGTGTGGCGGTGCATATGTCCCTTTATTGCGCGTTTCGGAAGGCTTAACATTCCGCCTGTGGACTCGGTCGTCTCTAATGCTGGCGTATTGCGGTTTTATTAACGTTGTTTCCTTGTTTGTATTACATTCCGCAGCATCTTGTACTTGCACACATGTGAATGTTTTATCTATCTTCCGTAAAGCCAAAGTATTTTTTGAAATCCGAACGTCGGTTTTGATTTCTATTAGGTTTTTAATAGTTAAGTATTTAATTTTGCGGCATAATTATGACTACTTTACCTATTTTTTTTGTTATCGGAATCATTTTTAAATGTTAGTATACTGAGTGACATGCATAAACTTATAAATAACCACTAATACCCATGTATAACCATTAACCCCCATAATAAATTATAACAGCCTCTAGACTAGTGTTTAATGGATAAATCACAGTACTGAAAATATATTAAGAGGTTATGAGTTTTTAATATACAAATAATTTTTAATTGTCTTCCAGCTACTTTAGTATTTTTATCCGGGCACTAGGAATGTGTTCGTAGGAGTGTTATGTAGGGTTGTGTCACTCCGTTCGGTCGAGTGCTCAGGCAGTCAGTGCAGCGTGAATTGCGGACGCCCGTTCCAGTCCCACTAACGCTGCGCCGCGCGCCGACACAAAAAAACGAATAGTTTTGTTTAAGTTAAATCCGCTTAAACCTTTCCAAAAGTCACAAACGATGAATGTTTCAGATATATTTTCAACAGAAAAATAAACTTTTCACTGTATCGTTCGTAACACATTGCAATGGTGTTGGGATAATACGTTTTCAGTTGTATGTAGTTAGGATCAGGCTGTCGTTGCTCGCTGTGTGCTGGTCCTGGAACGGTCCAGATGTCGTCTGGAAGCGCAAAATGAAACACGTTAGCGCTTCGGCTGACGTCAGTTCTCTTTTTTGTCGCGCCGCCTGTGGAAGGCCATTTATCAACTTTTTATGGAAACGCTTGTTTTAATTTATGCTTACACTAACTTCCGAGCTTGTAGCTATCTCCGACCTCATTTGCAACCACAGCTTTGTTGCTGTTTACGCGAACTACTAAAGCTGTTCTCTGCATTTTAAAATAACTACACTATGGCGGCACTTTAAATGAATGTTTACGATAATGCGTTATAGTAAAGGTGGCTCGGTCCGTCGTTACAACATTTTGTGCGTCAGTGGTCTGATATTTCAGAAAATAACAAGGATATAGTTTATGCATATACAACAATGTTTATATTACAATAGAATGGCTTCTAAATGCATTTTATCAGTATATAATACATACACAGAAATACCATGACTGCGAAATAAAATATTTTATTGGTTGTAAATGGTCAGGTTATACAGGCGGCAAGTTTTAAAGCTTTGGCTGATACAATTACATCTGATGCTTGTCTGAACGCGCATCTGATAACGCATATAAAACGCCTTTTGAAGTTACTTTAATTAAATACTACATTTTTGTTTTGTTGGTATATGTGATGTTTAGATAAGATTACGTAATAAACGCAAAACATTACGTATAAATCATTCAAATTATGTTTTTTTTTGTATGTGTGTTTATGTGTAAGTGTCAAGGTTTTCAGTGATAAGTCTAAATAAATAGACTAACAAGACAGTAATTGCAGTTAGAGGTGAATGTTAGGTGAAAAAACTATTTTAGATGTTAGCTTAACCAAGAGTTAGTTTTCAGTGAAGGTCTAACTTGCTAGAAGGACCCCGCAAAACCCCCGCCACAGGACAAATTTCGCTTATATTAACTTTTGCTTCGAGTAAATTTCTCCTCAACTGTGCGACCACTGCACGTTCAAGTAGCAAAGTTTTAATCTCGTCGCCGGGTTGTGGCTATACTTTCTGTGTCTCTTCTATTGAGATACTTTTCTCTCCCCATTGTTATTTGTTCTCCTTAATGAAGATTTTATTCAATTGCTAACTCAATCATACGAGATATAATTGATGTTGTAGGTCTATCATATATACTGAATTTCAATGTATGCAACGTCATTTAGTGGTTTCCTAAAAGCGAGCACTTAACCACAGCGTAATTCCGGTAAAAGGTTCGGCGGGCGCACCATCCATTCTCTTCTTAATGTTTATTTAAGCGAAAAAGTTCGAAGCTCATTAACCGGATTGGCGGTTAATGAAACGCGTGCGACTTAGAATATTATACGTCCAATGTCGCTACTATCTGATAATATCACACATTATTTTCACATCTCATTGGAAGTGGTTCTCTTATTAACCTGTTTTTCGAGTTGAGGTGCTAAGGTCTTGATGCGTTAAGACGATAAACTCCAAGTTTTAGTGGCCGTAGGGTTTGACTCCGACAATTTCAGGCGCGAAGGCCAGTGTCATTGGACTAATGAAGAATATTTAGCACACTATAATCATCTTAAAATTTTTAAGAACATGGTGCAGGATAATTAACATTTCGTTTTAAAAATTAAATAACAATTTTGGCAACTAAAAACATATCTTTCCCTTGCAATGTTAGTAGTAACTGCATAAAATGCTATAAGTAGGTATTATGTGTCCTATATTTCATAATAGTCATCATATGAGCTCTGAATTAATTTATGAATCTAACGAGAGCACTCATTAATGGTCTTTTTCATTCTGAACCATCGCACGGTGCGGTTTTCCTGCGCCATTGAATTGTGCTGCAGCCGCTAACTTCCGCGGCGGACTGCTCAACCCTCAGGGCTCTACCGTTTTTGCATTTTAACACCTCGAATAATGAGGTCTTGAGGCACGTACTGGATGTGAAGTGCACCGTAAATAAGTACTAGAAACTAAGCCAAGCTAAATAAATTATAAATTACTTATTCATCATCCTCTCTACTACAGTAAAAAATCCTTGAAATGACAATGTTAAATAACTGATTTTACAATGCTTTGTAGCACAACTTAGAATCATACCGATTGACTATTATTCTGGTATTATTACTTTAAACTATAGTGATTTCATTGCACGAAGCAATTATTTCATAAAAAATTGTAAAGTAAAGAGTATTAACGTACAAATATAAAAATGAATTTAAATTCTGCTTATAATTCTTATCTAAGAAAAGACAGAAGTAGTTTCTATCTATTGTGAACGCACCATAACTGTTGGTTGGCGGCGTTTCCCCGCATCTATCTAAAATATGTAGCAATAAAAGCGCTTTGGACAATGTCCGGACGTGTTAGAATCCATTTATTGTTTGGGGCCCACGTGTTCTGGCTGCTCTACTATACACTAAGTCTGTTCTGTGTGGACATTCACAAACATTTTGCTTTGTTATGTCCCTGAGACTCAAGACTATGCAATAAAATATTATGTGTTTAGGCTATGAAGAGGGCAATACATTTTTATATCTACTGAACGGCTAAGCCGTTCGTAATCAGTATCAAAGTCTTAGTGCAAGTAACGATAAAATATTCAGTTAATTACCTGAAAGGAACTACTCGCTTTGTCCAGTTGATAAAGGTTTTGTCGTCTTACTTAAGACGTTAAAGGAGAAATAGAGGCGCAGGGGTTGGAGCCTTGGAGGCAACGTGTAACCCATTTGTACTTGTTTATCAAGGAGATAAGAGTCTCGAGTGTGCAGCATCGTCCGCTGGCCGTCTCAACTCATTAGCTCAGAGTAAAGATAGCGACCCGTCGGACCTCCTTTAATTGCTAAACTATCCAAGCTGGTAACTGATTTACTATGTTGATGTGAATTCATCGAAACACAAACAATTACATTCTGCTAACAAACCCTAAATTGTGCTTACATTATCCAATCGATATTTGAGATTCGCCTTTCATGTCAAATCGTGCTTGCAAGATATTCATAATAAGATTCATTATAGATCAAGTAAATAAACCTAAAAAGGAAAACTGAAGGTGATTTTTGTGTTGTGTTGACGACGATCAGACGGTCGGAATAAATAGGAAATATACTGGTACGACTGGTATACTACGTTCTACTGCCGATATTGTTTTATTAACTCACACATAAGTACATAAAAACATTGCATTTTTTTATTTGGCTTTCCGAAAGCCTGTTATCCGTCTTCTGACTGTTTTTATCTCGGTAGAATTTATTCACCATTAGGTGAAATTAAAAGACGTAACCTACGTACAAAAAAGAAAGGCACGCATTGTATTTTATACAGTAAGTAACGCTATCTTGTACTTTCTATACATATATCATAGATGAAGTTCTAGTTTTATGTTATTGTTACCTAAGAAGAAATTTATGTTCTTTATAAAAAGAAAACTCGCTTTGCTTCTAAAGCCTTTTCTTACCTGCCGTATTCTATAACGAAAGGATAAGAAAACATTGTTCCTTACCTTTTGTACCTACCTACCTAATAAGTCTGTTGATGGTAACACGAGTTTCGACTTAGGATACAAGTCGCAGTACACAAAGAGTGGTATTATGTGGGTATCTAAACATGGAGCGCCGTAAGCGCATTATTGCAAAGCGCGGGTGACGGTGGCGGGTGGTTCGTGGTGAGATGCGACGCCTCTCGAATGTACAATGCGCCCTAAGCTCCTGGGTGGACGTATTCCCAGAATAAGTGCTTTGGTAGTCAAAATGAACATCGCTTTTTGAGCCTTATTTGAAAAAGCGACACACTTTTCCTGTAGTGGAATTACCATACGAGAGGATAAGCTTCACTGCTTGACTTATCGGATTGGTTAATAAAACATTATATTGAAAGATGTTGTTGGTTGGGTGTTGGTTTTTCACTGCAACGCAATGTTTCAAAGGATTAACACTTCTATTTGGAGTAACATTGTCAACACTAGCAATACCGGTTCTGTTAAGTTCTACTTGCGAATAACAAAGCATACATTTGTAGCTCCGGTATCATTACAATTATTCAACGAATTAATTGAAGGAACGACGAGCGTATAATGAAACTATTTCGCATTCATTATCGTTCTTCAGATTAGTTAATGTGAATGTTCTGGTTGACAGTTAGGAACGCCCAGCTATGCAAATGTCATTGTCTCTAATGCGTGCCCGACCGCGCCCTGGAGTATGGGGCAGCCTACGCAGTGTACGAACTACGACAATCGCAGCCAATGAATATTAACAAAGCGACTTAATATGATGCCTATTGCCTACTAAGAGTAGGTATTCATTTTATAATATGAATACATTTGTATGAACTACTCTACATTTGAGGAAATTTCTTAATTTCTAGGAATACATACCTAATTGTAACATAACTGGATGTGTCGTGGTTTTTACAATTGAGTAATCTAGGTATATAACTATAAATATAGACATATACCTAGGTATTATTTTAGACGTGACATTTAGATTTCACGCGTAGCTTTCTCTATTATGTAAGTGGTGATTGACACGTTGTGCGCTCGCGCAACGTTACCTTATCGACCAATTGAACAGAGCTTTCCCGTGTTAAAAGAGATTAAGACATCACGATTGATGGTCGTGTCACATTCTCACATTAATCCGTTACAACATTTACTTATACGATACTATAAATCGCTTACTATTCTAGACCATTAATTATATGCCACATATAGTGCACCTACGTAGGTACTACAATAACAATTAATAAAATTAAAAAGATAAAACAAAATATTTATTCATTCATTACAACGATGATGAAATATGTATTGGTATAATAACTTGGAATAATTTATTGTACTGTCTCATCGTTAGCACACAATTTTCTTATAAAGTATTTGTAACCGAACCGTAGCAAACTAAATCAATTTCATTAATTTGTTGCAATTGGGCGTCATAAGTATTAAAAAATTTAATGATAAATTATGACTATCGATCATATTAACTTATACTTATGTAAATATTATTTGAATGCTAATTAGAAGACATTTAGGCCAACATACGATCGATTCATCGAATCAACTCTAACGAAGCAGTTACTTTGAATGTGAGTGATAAAGTATACTTCTCGAAATAAAAAAGACAAATAACCTGCTCTAAATTAAGTTGTAAATTGTTCTGCCCTTGTATAAAGGGGACGATCATAAATCGGCGCTGTAGTGGGGCCATAAGCGTCGTCCAACGTTGTCGTCGGCCGGACGGACATCTCGTTGGCATGTATATGATTATTAGCGGTCCAACTTGTAAATTTCCTTTTAAAACTACATCTGAGATCTTTATCTGAGTGAATGCGAGCGATAAGGCAGTGACACGGCGCGAGGTGGCGCGCGTCTGTCCATATTATTTTTACCACACTCAATTTTATTGTCACCTATTTGCCATTTGGGACTGATTTAAAATATCTGTTAGCATAAAATAAGGTTGGTTCATTCGATTATATCACCTTATTTAATCAATTGAATGTTAATCGAGTTTTCGCGTTCGATATAATAACATGACAGTTAACAAGATCGTAGTTTGTAGATTAATATCTTTCGAAATGACAAATTCTAATACTGAATGTATTACCGGCTGGTAGTGATCCGGTTTGGAGTCGGTTAACAATTTTTATAGACTGATTTGTATAGTCTAGCTATTTTAATACAAGTTTATTGTACATATTTATCACAATAATATTGTCATAATATTATGTACTTTGTTATAAAATAACTGATTTCATATTTCTCAAGCGGCTTTTCAATTATTTCTATTTGTGGCAAACACCCACAAACCGCCTAATAGAAAATACAACTGTAAATGTAATCTCATTACCACATTGCGAAACTCTATTTCTATTACAACATAACGAGAATTTATTTGTTCACCATTTTCATAAAGTTGCGCTTGAGAACTCGATACTTGTGTCTATTCAGCTTGTTGTGTCCTTGTTGGAGAAATGTAATTGTGAAGTATTTTCATAGGTACTGATCAAGCGCATACGGTAAAGGTAACAAGAAATAATAATGACTCAAAGTCTTAAGATATGTAACGAGAGGAGACTTATTATGTACTTAATAAGCTGCCTGTGTATCCGGTGTGTGTTTTGCATAATGACGGAGAACACGCATACGTATTTGTTAAGGGCTTGCCGCGGGCACCCTGACTGACGTGGTTGCAGTTGCTCCTAGTGTTCATGGATTAAAAGCCTCAGGTCATCAATATCGTGCACGTCCATTATTCTAACTTTAGGTTGATGCATTTCTTAAACGGCGTTGCGTGTATGAAAGTTATACAAAGCTGCTTCGAGCATGGATATGGCTACCTAATAAAAAATATTTTACGTTAATATAGATTGTATTACCTTTACAATCCTTAACCTAACCTTTTTACTTTTACGCGTTCAAACATAATTTCGAGTTTCTTGATGTTATGTTATGTTACAATTTTACTATCGGGAAGGTCTCATACTCCCAATACCTAATAAAATACAAGCAAATTAATGACATAATACTTAACATTTTGTGAGCTGGCTATATATATAATCTTTTGATTAATAACATTTAATTCAAGTATAGTTATTTTACAATACTATTCTGTGGACATAGAAGATGAATATAAAAGCCATGCATAGTGGTCATCCTAAGTCTCGCAGGTATGAGCTATCTCGCATGTGCAACCACCGAATATTAATAACTGTAATTTCTCACACCGCACCGAGCCGACGACACGGAACTTGCCTTGACGTTTGGATTAATAACTCCATGAATGTTAAAGATATTATGCTCCCATTGTAATATAGACTCTACACCTGACAAATTGTAAGGATAGGGCTGGTTTAATTAGGTAGAGGCAAAGTCTACCTATTCTAAATCTACTTATATATTTTTTCTAATTAATGTATTTAACTCACGTTGTTTTCTTATTATGCGATAAAATTGCCATTGCTTAGTGAGAATCGAAGAGCAATTAAATAAAAGTTATCCTTAAAAAGATTATACATTTGACGAACCAAAATTATGTAACATTTTAAGTGTTTTTCTCTTTGGGCAAGTGTTCCTAAATGTTACTAAACAAGCGATCTGTATTTCCGTGTGCTTATATAACCGTGTAATTTATTATGGGTTTTTCTAGAAAACTCTTAGGAGCAGTCTGGGGATCGGAATCGTGTCCGATAAATAGTATTCATGCATAATTCAACTGAGTACAAATATGTTACATTGTGTGACTGCCGTCTGGTTTCCACGGTGCATGAAGTGAGGGCTAGACGCGACATCTTTTAGCCTTCTGCCAGCTTGTGTTGCATTCGAACCTACATTATACCGACGGTTGAATGTTCATAGGAACGAAACAAAGGAGTTTGATGTATAAATTGTAGTTATCAAATGCTTTCACACAGTATGACTTATCAAGTATAACTGTGAATCTGGCATTAGTCATTGCCGCTATTGAACTAGTCCATTCAATGAAATCATATTCAGCAAATTATTTTTGCTGGTAATGTAATTTTACGTGTTTTATGTTGGACACTTGCGATATGTTCGATATGTAGATGAGAGAGGGATAGAAATATCAGTCGTGTTGTGTGGCAGTCTCGTGTTTCCGCATGTGGACGGCACCTGCAGCGGCTGCTGGGGCGCTGCGCACGCGCCTATGCGCCGTGTTTTCGCTGATAATGAATACGAGTTAATTAAGCAACATTAGCTCGAACATCGGCGCCTCCACACGACGAGAGATCCAGCCTGCGATTGCTACGTCGACCAACATTGTTAATAAAGTATATTATTCTGTGTAGTTGTAATGACATAACAATTTATACTATTATAGCAATAGCAATCCACTTAGTCGCTATATCAAAATCCAGTATTTGTAGTGAAATACATATTTAGTATACAGTATACTCAGACTTGATTTAAATTGTAATATTTTTGTATAGCTTTCGTTCCTCGATTGGTTGTTCATAATTTGATTGTCAAACGGCTTTCGGATTTCTTGTTCGTTAGGAGTTATCAGTAGTAATCTGTATCTGCTATATAATATCTAAGACACCAGCCTGTTTGAAATGTGACGTTTGCAACTTTGAAAAAGCTCAGAATTTAACTTTATAATTGAAATAAAATGTTTGAATCAAATAATTGATAAGATATAAACAAACAATAATAACAAAAAGAGGAATGAATGGAATACGTAGATATAAGGGTACTAAAGATACGCATGGTCGTGTACTAGGCTCCGTAAGTACAAAGCTATAGGGGGAAAATTCACAGGTGCCCTACCATTGCGAGAAGAGGTTTCGATAAGCCGCTGCGAATGCTAATGTTTTCTAAATAAAATTTTATCGTGGTAGCGTGTGGACTATCTGTGTCTTGCGTCGTTTATAGCTGGTTTGCAGAAATTATAAGCGTTGAGAGCAACTCAAATACTTTCCTTTATTTTTAGTTCTAAGTAATACCTAAATATGGATGCTTATAAAAATGCCAAAACACAATATTATACGAACTGATTTTCGAAGCTTTGCTAAGGCGCAATGCATAAAATAAATTTAGACATTATCTGTGGCGTACCATGGGAGAGGCCTATGTCCAGCAGTGGACTGCAATGGGCTGATGATGTATATAGTGTATTTTTTCATAAGGTCACTTGTATTGTGTAAATAGATATACTGGTGGTACCATCTTAAACCTACGCAGGTGTGAATAACTACTGCGGGATTAAATTAAAAGGATAAGCAGCAATCTTTGTGCACTGACAATATCGTGGTACTTTGATAATGAACGCAAGAGCTACGCATATACAACAAAGAAAAAGTATTGGTTAAAACAATAAAATTTTGCTGAACATAATTTAATGTGTGGCGCACGGGAGACGTGCTGTAGGTGTTAAATATTTAAACGTATGCGTTACCTCTCAGTTAGTGATATTGTAATGATGTATTGTTTCAGGTAAGTGGGCGGAGAACTGCTTGGGTAAGCGAGAGATGAGACGACTGATATACTTTCAAGACACTACGAAGCAATACTCTTGTCATCGTCGTAAGGTCAGATATTCACACTTGCCCTTTGCAGCGCCTAAATGAAAGTTTATTGAAAGTAGATTCGTATCCAAGGAAAAAATCTTTTTATAGGTCGTTTACTCTGTCGAAGATTTCCGAAATCGGGTGTTTACACAGGCGCTAAAATTTCATCAGCAACAAGGGATCACTCGAGAGAATATCCACCCTAGTTGAATTATGTAAGCTCGTGCTTTGATATGATAAGGCGAGGGAGCGATCGGAGCCAGTGCTCTCATTGTGTTGGCCATAATCTTGCGTATCGCGTAGGACTCGTGTCGGAATGCGAGTTTATTTTAATATTTAATAACTCCCGGGCGGGCAAAGATACCGTCTGCTCAGAGGCGATTCTCTGCTCGTTTTTCCACTGTTATCGCATTGCTTTTGTGTCACGCTTTCGCTCTTATTCGTTTTACTTAATCACGCCGCTGATCAGCTCGAGTGGTTGGCCGTGTTCGCAAATCAGATCGATACTCATTTTACTTTGTAAAGCTTCGTCGTAAAATCAAGCAAATTGCATATAAGCGTTCAATTAAATAGTTAATTTTAAATAATATGATTATTAAAATACTATATGAACGCATAAATGAGGCACCTATTGTACACTTAGAAATAAATTGTAAACATAATTACAGGGCATCACGAGTGCGCGCCAAAGCCTTGGAGAGCGCCATCAGTTTCTTTGAGCTGTTAAATTTGACGCCTCCCTACATAAATTGTTGGAAAGAGCGCCGAGCGCACGTGACGCGCAAATAAAAATACTAATTCAAGTGGGAATTTATCGTCTAATTGTTTTGTATTTATGAGCTCGCCGGCACATTGTTGTGCGGCGATAGCTGCAACCGCCCGACGCCCGACATAAAGCAGAGTAACGAACGCAGGTACTTTAGATGGCTTCGGTTAACGTCGTGACTAGCACTATTAACCTGATGTTAATATATTTAGGTTCAGATTACGTTTCAACTTGTCACAGTGTAGAGCGTAGTCGCTGGGGCGTAACCTAAGGCGCGCATTAATTTATCAACCAAGCTTTTATCATAATGATGATCCTGGCTGAAAGTAGGTCAGGCAAGTCATCTGAAACCAACGAGTAGTTTTTAATTCTACTTGGTTGCGCTCATATCTATGATTTTACCTTTTTTCTATTTATTTTCTACTATTTTTATTATTATTTACCTTGAACACTGGCATATCAAGCCTGACAGACGTAACAGATAAAAGGCGTGACCAAGAAACAAAACCCCGACGATTTCGGCGGTTTTTGAAACTGCGCCAACGATTTATTTGTTGTCTGCTGTACTCTTTTGGCGCCGTCGATTCGGAAGGAAACACTTCTCCTTAATATTTTTTTACTACCAACCTCCGGAATTGATTAAACGTGAAGAATTTAATGTGGCGCAACGTCGATCGCCGATCCCGAAGTCGATTGCAAAACGGGCGTGGGAAAATGGGCTTTATTGAGTATTTATGGAAGTAAAACAGTTCGGGAGTCTAGTTCATTGGCCTCCTCATCTGATTGCTTGTAAATTTCGATGTCGCCTATTTAGAATATGCCGTTCTTATGTTCCTCGCGAAACAATTAATTGTAGATATTCTTGTTAAAAGTAAATCGCCCTACCTTTATTTCCCAACCATTAGACGCAAATGATTCTATTATGAGCGTTGATAGACATGGTGGTCGCGTGTGGTGAAAATAGCACGGTTGTTAAGCACGGGGCTCTTCTACGTGAAGATAACGTTCATGAATGAGTGACAAACAAATTGTCTGTCAGTCAAACGATTGCCGCCGGCATTGTCTAGATTCAAACAAGTTTTATATCATTATAATTTTAGAAACATTACATGGATACAGCTCTATTCACATGATTATTTTGAAATTTAGATAACAGTCAGGTGGATTCCATGTTTGTTTGAATTCTGTTCATAGTGAGAAAGTCGCTGGTAATATAAATTCGAATTGTTTGCCAATTACTTTAATTTTGCCTAAGTGTTTCACAATTATTTCTATAAAAGTACCTATAATGTCTACAAATTTTGTAACAAAATGAAAAACTGTTTACCTATAAAGGGATTGGCTAAAATTTTAAATAACAAATTAAAGCATTATTTAAATACATTTCCATCTAAGCAATAAAAATAATAATAGGCTCTGCATCCGAACAAAGGTGATAGAAAATATAATTTAATCGTTCAATATCCGATGCCGCAATCGGCATATAACTAGATGATGCTTGATTGAAGTTCCGTCTCTAGTGATTGGTAAAGTCAACGGCACAGTTAGCTCTCCTCCGCTTCAATTTACTTAGCAAGCGATTCCGTAAACTTCACTTGTAACAGGATTCTAGTTAGCATGACGACGCTCCCGCTTAAACAAGTTATTCCAACATCTTAAATGTATTACGCTTGTCATTAATAATTACACTGAATATGATCAATCTGGTAATTACGGTCGCCTAGATAAATATTTCGCAGTTGTTGTCGTACATGTAACTTCTTATTCTCATTCGTAATATGAATGATGTTCGGCAGAGTTGATACTAAATAAGTTAGTAGATAGTCGCACTTTTTAAGTTTTCCGTGGTACAAATTATACCATTGACAAACCTTTAGATTGTTCGTTTTTGTATAGAAGGTATGAAATTACTAGGGTTCGTTTTATAATTTATTTATAAAGTTATGACCAAACATTTACAAATAGGTTATAATACTCGTAATAATTCAGTTGACCAAAAATGTTGATGAATGTTGTTTCCTTCAAGGACAATACCATTAAAATACACGTTTCCTTTTCAATTTTCTCACGCACCGGTCGTCAGACGTCCGCGATCTTGGATTCGCTCGATCATGAAAATATATAGCTTCATTCGAACGATCGGTATCGGAAAAGCTCCTTAATCGGTTTTCTTTTATATGAAAATGGACTTTTAGATTTATTACACCATTTTGGTTGCGAAAAACGTGATATACGTCTGCTCGGGTTCAAAATTGCATATTAAACAAAAATCCAACAACGTGCCGCTACATATTTTAGAGAGAGTGCCTCTTTTCCAAAGCTGCTAAAAATATTGGCTATGAAAGAAAATTGCTTAGGGAAAGTGCGGTTGTGTTGATTTCTTATTTCGTATTCATTGTGCGTTGAAATGGATCATACCCCTTGAGTCAAGCCGAGATGTCTCTGCAAAAAGAAGAAGTTATGGAGATTTATATTCTTTATTTCGTGTATACTATCTTCATTTGCAATACGTTTAAATCAACTGAAGCCCAAACAGTTGATATAATGGTACTTAGAGCACATAAATCTTGCCCTCAGGATATTTTACTTGTTGCTTGCATTCATAAGGAGAGTTAATTTGGGCGACTTGGCGACAGCGATAAGGCGACACGCACGCGAGCCATCTCTCGTGTAGCAGTGCGTGTTCAATGCGCGCGAGCATCGTAAATCTCTGCATACGAACACCGACGACCGATTTCAGGAGTGCAGAACGCATGCGTCCCTTTGCTGGTGTTACTGTAGTGGAGTCATATCACTGCGGTTGCAATATGCTGAATTTTTTAAACTTCATATTATTTTTGTTACATAATTCAATTATTATTTTAATGATTTTTTCACATAAATGTTTATATGTATTATTATCGATGCAGCAAAACTGAGTTCAAATAATGAATTCGTTTAGTGACAGTTACTAATGCTTGTGATGATAAGTATATTTTTCACTACTCGTCATTTGAACTGTTACCATAATAATATAAATATTTATTTTACTTGTAAAAATACCATAATGAACATAGGTAATATAAGTTTAAACATAATATAATAATCCATAATTTTTATACAGGTTAATTGAATTAAGCAAGTACGTTCAACGTAATGAGGCGGCATCGCCGAGGTGCATCAATATTCGTACTCGCCCACGTTTTATCGCGTGGGACGATCGCTGAGCGCACACGTTTCTCAAAATTTTCACTCGCCACCTTTCATGTAATCCTTGCCTTACACCCGCCTTATCTTTTGGAACACGTCCGTATTAAGTTTCGAGAATTTGTGTTTTATGCGTACCCACATTCGAGTATAAAACTTGGGCTTTAATTTTATACTAGGTAGGTGAGAGTCCGTTGTTTAAAATATTTGGGTATTATTGTAATCAGGGCTTCAGTAATATTTTTAATTTGTAAATTACACTCGAAATGTTGTGTGTATATTTTAAACCCTTTGCCTTGGGTTTTTGTTTATCTAATGTAATGGAGGGACAGGCGGTCACCGCTGTAAAAAGCTAGCCCAGCAGTTAATTCGCGTACAGGGGTCATATTTTTTTGCTAAATGTCTGAACTTTATTAAAGCAAATGTTAACGTGTGCGTCCCATCGTTTTATGTGCGGGTGTTAGCAGCGTGTTGATATTTTATTTACTTTATTACCGGCTGAGGCGGAATACAATTGTGTTCATAATGAAACGCAACTCTTTCCGAGATTTTGTCGGGTCAGTAATTAAACACATCTGCTACACGTGCAATTGTATCTCTGCGTGTTTTCATATTTTCAGTTAAACATTTCAGAGGGATTTTTGTGATACTTATGGGACCTTTTACTTTGTTATGTTGGTAGTTTGTTTTAATGTTTCTGTCGCAACATGTGTCGATTATGTAAATAAGTTCTGGCGAACTTTTTATTGTTGTGCAGCATGTTCTCGCAGTGTGTATCTAATGGTATTTACATATAAAGTGTATATTATTTGTATTATGTATCATACATAATGCACATCTACCTAAATTGGATGACCGGAAAAGCATGGACTGTTGCATGACATGTACATGGATTGTTGCACGTTGTGTGTGGCCTCCTTAGTGTTAAAATCCTAATAAAACTAAATAAAGCTAATGAAAATGTTTACTAGTCCTTACATGGTTGATTAACAACCATTTCTAGTCATATACTATTTTAATATATCGTGAGTCATATTTAATGCGTGAATTTACACGTTCTACTTTTAATACGAACAAGGATATCGTATTGTAAAGGGAAGATCGTTTTGAATGCGAGCTCCTTTGCTCTCAGCTTTGCTGTGTAGGCGCTATTATACATATCCCTCGACCATTGTGAATTGTTCCCGAACAATTCGTTCAGAATCCCTTCTTTGAGAACATCTTGTAAAATAAAATTCGATGTTATTTTATTTATGTATTGAGTAATCAGAATCCAACATAATTATAGAAATATAATTGTATTTCATTGCTCTAATGCGTTGTTATTCACTCATACGTTTCCGTTTCTGCTAGTTCATGTAAATGCTCCGGAATGAGTTTTGTACTCGCTGGATCGGTGACCATGGTCCCGCGGGCCTTGCGACTTCTGTAATAACTGTAATTAACTACAAACCATCCCGTTTGTCGCCGGGTTAGTTACGTACTAGATATATAAAATGTCGATATCGATATTAGCAATGACTTTAGTACTTATTGCTTTTAATTGTTTGTATTCGTTGTTTATTAATCATGTCTGTATGCAGTTACTTTTGCTGCTCTTAATTATTAACATACTAGCTGCGCCCCGCGGTGCTACATTTTTTCGGGATGAAAAGTAGCATTTGTGTTAATCCAGGATGTCAGCTGCCTCCATATGAAATTTCATCAAATTCGGTCTAGCCGTTTGAGCGTGAAGAGATAATAAACATACAAACACACTCACAAATTCTCGCCCTGTATAATATTAGTGTGACATTTTTTTTATTTTATTCCTGGATAACAAACAGGAGTACAATAAAATTTTCTACATGTCTTAATACATACATACGTATCATTATTGTACTTAGACAACTTTTGACATCATAACACCAATGAAAAATCTTGCAACTTAAGAGCTATGTTGAAAGATTTTTCAAAGTAGAGTATATCGATATGATCGCACTCGCATCACTAAAAATGAAGGGTGGTTGCGATCTGTTACTATCAACTTGTCGTTGCGGCGCGAACTAGCCGATCGCAATCTGCGCTTGTTAGCCACCATTATGAATGCAAATTTAACAATTATACATGTACTCTCAGATCTGGTATGCTGGTCGACACATCTGGCTTGTTCATCGCGTGACTCTCACTCCACAGAACATGAAAATTGTTTGTTCGTTAAAAGAAATTCAACATTTTCGATGACATCAAGTGTCATAATTATGAAAAGTACAATTAAATACGTTTGCAATGCTTGTTAAAAAAGGATATTCCCACTTCGATGCTTAAGTATATATTATTAAGTGAACACGACAACATTTTAAATACTTAGGTTTCTTTAAGGCTGTTTAATTTTACTGAATTTCTTAGCAACCTATATAATTAAACAATACCACCCTGTTTTTAACATTTATAGAATGTAGAAGCATAATTTTATTTGTAATCATCAGGTTTTTCTATAAGCTGCTTGTAGGGAAACTAGTAATTTACAATAGTTGCATGTTTTGCTGCATACTTTGCACAAAGTAGCCGCGTGACGTTGCGGTCGACTGCGGTTCGTTTGCGGAATGTCATCACAACACCAACCCAGCTTCTAATAGAGCTTAATCAACCTCCCGCCTTTCATCCAATCTCGTTAACGAACTAAATTGACTTTCTTATTGCGCGCAGTTTCTCTCGCACACTACACGATCTAAGTTTATAAACCTCTTAATCCGACGTTATAGTAGCAGGCAGCGGCACTAAAAGCCGTAACAACTGCATTTGCCTTTAAACAAACATCGTTTACTAAGTGTATTATCTGCCGTGCGCTACACATTGGAATGAGTCGAACTACTTAGCAAGTAGGCGATGTGCTTCCACTAAAGTGGGTTCGCGCCGCGGAGATGGCTCTCTGATGGCTTCCTTCGAAGCTAGTTTGTCTTGTATCCTTCATTAAATAGGTAATAGCTTCGGCTGATTTTAACGACAAAGCTTGCTATACTTTAATGGTTTATATTTGTACTACACAATGTTCCTGTTTAAGTTAGTTGTAGGATGTGGTATGAACCACGAAATAGTACAATAAAAATGGATATGGGAAAGTAAAATTATAGGTGTTCCGCGAGTATATACTAAATATCCGCTTCCGCTAATAGTATCCATAGTTAATCGTAATTAAAAAACACCGTATATCGCGATACATTTATTTTTAAATGAACATTAAAAGAGTTATATCTTTGTCCCGATAATAAATTTTATAGTACGTTAAAACAAAAGGCTTCTGAAATAAATATAAAGTACCCGTACTGTGGACAGTGTTTATTCAGTTAGTTATGACTGCTTGACTCCTCTCAGTGCAGCTGGCGGTCTATGTAGTACCCATCTAAGTATCGAGTCAGCAAGCTAACATGTAATGTCAACCTTAACACACGCTATGTTGGTGGTCATAATTCATGCTTAATATACACAATAACTCACCTATGATTAGTTAGAAACAACACTTCTTTATCAGGCACAGAAAATATATTCCCATTACTGTTGTAAAAATTTGACGATTAACAAATTTGGAATTAATTGTATCGCATTAAATGCTATAATTATGAAGCTTTGGATTTTGCCAACTCAATTAAGAATGTTCGTTAGTGAATAATATATTTTTATGTCATTTTACAAGAGCGTGGTCATAAACGCTTTTATGGTAGCGTCCCAACAACCAAAGTGGTCGCAAATTGAAACGAACCGCAAAGTCATTTAAATCATCGTCACGCAATATCTTACCACGTTTCATTTTATAAGTGTTTATCTTTATGTAGGTACCTATATGTTATAAATGAACATTCCTTGGTCATTCGTTATCTAATGATTATTAGGATCTGATAAAATTTAATATTTCCTGCTACATCAAACGTCGCAGAATATGTATCTACTTATAATAAGTAATTAAATTGACAAGGTTTGTTTTAGTGCTTCCTGTGTCGGTATTGGATGTCGCGTCAGATAAGCGTCGCTAGTTAGTATTCGCGCGAATCACTGAATTATGGGCATTGTACATACGCAGTGGGACACCCGCTGGGACCACCCGCGACTGTCCGATGGAAGCGCGGCAGCCGCTACGGACACGACGCGGTTTTGTTGTTTACAAACACTAGCCTATTGTCAAGCTCTTGCTTAAATCAAGACAGGTTGTATTAAATACAAGCAAAACAATAAATTTTCTTTTAAAATTGTCCGTAGGCATTGTAAGTCCCTATTACGATAAATAAACATTTATCTTGCATCACATATGCATTTGCTATGTTTTGGTAGTGACTCAAGCACAGTGTAAACATAGCACTGTAGATACGTCACGTAATGTTGACTTAATCTCGTTAATGTGGGGCGTGCTCCAGCTAGTATCGGCGTATAAGCTTTTACGTTATTATGCAAATTGTATGAAATTTGATACGCTTTCAGAGTTTTCAAGTTTGTTACCATTTTGTAAATGTATAAAACGAGTTTTAAGTACCCGTCATTGTCAGATTTATATTAGTTTAGTAGGTACCGTTAAAGATTTATGAAACAACGTATAATCGATACGCCTGTTTATTCCATTATAACAATATTGCAGCAGTATGGTTCAGACAGATGCTGACTTTAAAATAATATTATGTGCTATTGTAAAAATAGCCCTCGAAAAATAAATAATCTAGACGTAATTCTCTCCATAAAGAAAGTAGGGATTTGACTAGGACTACTACTTGTTTTAAGATTTTTATCTAATACTACTTTCGTTAGAAACTATTGATATAATGATTAAATTATGAATGTGTTTCTCTGCGTTATAATGTGTTTAATTAAACATTCTTATCTAGTTTATAGGTTCGTTTTAAAACATGTTACAGTAAACTGTTGGCAGTGATTTCTGTTTAAAGCCAGATCATTTGTACCGGTCCTGTAGTCGTATTTTCATTGTTGATCTATATCGGGCCGTTAGCAGTGAAACAAAAAACATCGCAATCACAGTTTAACGACGTCCACTATTTGTCACAACTCACAGTGCGCGCAAAAGCAGGTGCGTTGGCGCGTATTTATTACGTCAGTGAAAAATGTCCAGCGCACACGACGACAGGACAAACGAGAGGCCACCGATGCAACACGCCGCCATTGACATATCCCCACCTAATGAGAACCACCGACGCTACGGTAATGAGAAAGAATATCCTCTATTCGCTTGTCGTAGCGTAATTAACTAACTGGATTCCTTGGATCGTCTGCTATCTAAATAGACTTCTGTGCTTATGGGCTTACATTATTTGAGACACTGTATTCGACTTGCTTTTCATTTTGGTTTCGTTTTCAGTTTTCGTACACGAAAAGATATATTCATATGAATGTATTAAAAACCATAACTACTAAAGATTTTGCTATTTTTTGAATAAATAAGAAGGCTTTGTTTAAATATCTTCCAACACCTTCATGATGATATAGAATTATGGACTAGTAAATATTTCATGCATGTTTATTCTAAAACATCACAAACAATTCTATAACACTATTAAAATAATTTAGGAATGAATAAAGTAAAACCGTTAAAAATAATGACTTCTGCAGCTTTTACTTATTTGTTTAAACTTATATTCCAAAAAAATACATTCGTATTAAAAGCGTGTCATGGTTTCACCGTTAAATAAACTTCAAATAAAAAACTGTTTCAAGAGGGTGAACCTTTGGTAAAAAAAGTATAATCGATAAAAAGTTAAGTGTATTACATAGACACCGAAATAATTTAATTTCCTTTTCAAAACTTAAAGTTCCATTCACGATTTCACGCCGAAATAATGATGCCAACATATGGCATGTTTTCAATAGACCTGTGGATCTATAATTATTTTCGAAGAGAAATTGAATGCACATGCATGTCATGTGGATGATTCCAAATTTGACTGTCAACATTTTGTTACTATGTAATAATTACGACAGGTTGCCGTTTCAACAGTTTTTACTCCCACATTGAGATGACACGTGTAATTATTTAGTTTTTTCTTATAATTATTGTCATTGTGATTGGTTTGAAATTACATTTTATTAAATGAAAAATTTATCGTGGAACTAAAAAAGCTATATGATTTACTCTGAAAGTTAGTTTTTGTTGGTATTTTTGCATAGTACCTACCTACCTACCAACCACTGGTTGATTGACTACTATGAATGTCATGTCCATAATGTCCAATAGTTGCATAGCGAATAGGTAAGAACTAAGGTATCTGTAGATTGTTAAAGGAATAATATTATTTAATATATCTCCTTTTATAGTGAGCACTTACTTTCACAACTATTTGCTCAACATGCTCTATTATTATCGCTTCTCATGAACGTGAGGAAATTTAAGTATTTGCAAAGTGGATGCCAATTTATTTACTTGTTTACTGTGTTCGGACTCGACTCCTCGTGAGTGAGGTAGGAGTAGTGACGATCTTCTGTGGTGCCGGCACGATTATGGCGGAGATTGTTTGTACTATAATAATAAGAATAATTAAGGGCTTCTTATGCTTTTGGCATCGTCACTCGAATATATCAGCTTCTTTAAGTATTATAGCAATTTAATATGTTACATAGTGTATAAAATAAACCAAATTGAATACTTTATTAAACTTCTTAGTTTTTGGATCAATATACCCCAATCAATTAAGAAAAAGTAGCTACTTACAATGATCGTACCGTTTTAACCTCGATCGTACCGTCAAAGCTTATAGGTAAGATTGCACTAAAGTGAAACGATCCACTATTTAAATATCTTCAATTTTGTATTGACAATATTTAGTTGTTTCGAAAATTTTGTAATAAATTTGTAACCAAGTTCAGAAATTTTATTGCGACGTATTTTCTCGCGTATATTGGAGGTGGGTTTCATTATTTCAACAGCATCATCACATATTATTGAACTAAGGAGAACGCAGTAATTGTAAATAGCCGCGGCATCTGAGCTCGTTAGTGTTTTTGATAGATGACGGCCGGTCGTTTGTTGAATTTGTTGTAACACTCGCTGCCCGTGTAAAAACACATGGTTCGACAACGAGATATAAATGGACACTCCCCTCGGCGATCTAAGTTAACGAGCCACCATATAAATAAGGAGAGGTTAATATTTTATAATTCTGACGCGGGCTACACTAGTTAGCGGTCCTGACCATTGAATATATTGAGCAAAAATGATTAGTTATTACGTGTCAGGGCGAGCAGTGCTATACTTTGAATTCGTTAAAGTTAACGCGCTTCTAAGTTTCGTAAAAAATAAAAGTCAACATAATTATTTCGAAACATAACGTGTTGTGCGATAATAAATAATTTAATACACGTTGACGCTGATAATTTGTAAAGTCATTATTCAATATTCGTGACGTGCAGCTTATAAATTTCACTGCAACGTTTTACACTTTAGCACTTGGGCTGATGTAAAGTGCCGCCCAATAAGACAACGGCCGACTATTTTGACGAAGGCCGGTCACGTTTCGTCGATACTCGCCATGAGAATATTTGTTTTTTATTGTGCGCCCGCCGTCGAGTAAAAATTGAAGTGTAATTTTACGTTTTAACCGGTGCCTGCCCCCTTTCGTTCCGCTCGCCTTGAGTGATGGTTATCATAATTGGAGAGAAGGTAGGTGAACAGTGCGCGCCGCCTGGATGATGACGGTGGGCGGGCACGCGACGAATGTTCCTAACTACATACTAGCTTTCGCTACCACCCTTTTAGTCTCTTGAAGTAGGTCAACATTGTAGATTTTAGTAAATTAAAAATAATAAAAAAGGTTATTGATGTTCGGTAAGTAAAGTAGGAGGTGTCAGATAACTGTAATCGAAGTTATTGATTGCATTAAACAACCGGGATTACCATTAGTGTTATCAATGCGCACATGTTGTGAGATGTTGTTGGCTAATACAATGGTAAGATTAATAATGCGGACGTATCGGGCGGGACCGTTATGCCGGCGACACGAGTGATCGCGGACCAACAAGGGCGGAAGAGATGGACCGGATAATAAAGCATCAGCTCGCTGCATCGTAACTCAATACCGTCGACATAGAAATTGTTGGTTGCATCGCTGTGCTAAACTCTCCACAATACCTTATGGATGGTAATTGACCAGCTCTCTAATCGGCGTGTTTCAATAATAATACACGTATGTGTTCGAGGTTTATGCTGACAGTTTTGTTGATTGAGGCCCATTCTAATACTCAAAGACGGTTTTATCACATGCGGCCGGTGTAATTGCTATTACATTTCATATTTGCTTTATTGAATTTACCTGTCTCCTTTAGCGTTTTATTCAAAGCATGCGTGCTTCTTTTCACAAACTTTGCCTAAAGCATCTGTTAACTATATATGTTACACTAGCTGCTCCCCGCGGTGTTAGGCGCTACATTTTTTCGGGATAAAAAGTAGCCTATGTTTTAATCCAGGGTGTTAGCTACATACCAAATTTTATCAAAGTCATCACAGCCGTTTGAGCGTGAAGAGGTAACAAACATACAAACACACTCACAAACTTTCGCCATTATAATGCTAGTGAAAAGTGTGATATTTCGTGCATTTTTACATAGAAAACCAGTAAATATTACTTTTTAATGCGAATTGTGAATTTTATTATCGTTGTCATTTGTAGGTTTTTTTAATTAAAATAATTTTAAATATATTACACAATTATTTTTTTCATTTATTCTGTTTATCTATCATGTAACAAAAGGGTCTGAGTGTCGACGTATTAAATACCGTAATAGTACAAGATGTTACAGGTCCGCCGTGACCGGTACGCACGAAGAATCGTTTTCGTGCCGTGACGGAAGTAATATCCATTGACACATCCTTGAATAGGTTTCATGTTCATAATTGCCATCTATTTCGATCCAGACACATTTGAAAGGTTAAAGCTGTGCGGTGCATCGTGATTAATATTCTAAATCAATAATTTACTACTACTGAATACAGAATTAGAAAAGTGGTAACATATCTTTTACCAAATTAGATTTTTTATCCGTTTGTGGTAGCTTATGAAGTACTGCTGACCTTTGCCGTATGCTTAATTGTAATCAAAATGTACACTATGTTGACTTATCTATTTACATGCATTTATACAAATCTGTTCTAACTTCCTAGTGTATTGTTTCATGCAATGTGTTCGCGACTTGTTTATAAACAATAGCAATTTGCCTTTTGGCGTTAGGTCACGCCTGCCCATTGATTCTCTGCAACCTAGCCAAAGGTTCTATTATTATCTATTCAATATCGTATGGATATGCACACTCGTAAATTTGTGTTTTCTGTCGTACGGTACTGCTGGTTGAATATTATCTGTTACAGCTAAGTTAAGAAGATACTTTTCACACTTCTGTTATATAGATAAACGATATGTGTTGTATAAAATAATTACACATAATATATGTCATAAAAGTCGTTTTATTATAAAATATACATATTTTCGAAAATGTACCATAGATAACTGTATCTTACCTTGTTTTGGGTATTTTGGCCATGGTTCTATGTGTGTGTATGTCATATGGTTCATCACCGATGTCAAGTAAAATATCCAGCTCTGATTTACCTAGATATCATAATACGAATTCAGGTCTTGTACAAGTGACAAGCAATCGATGTGACATTTATAGAGAAACGCAAAGCAGAAAAGCAAGCCGAGCTAGATGAGACTACGTCAGTTGCACGAATCTGCAGTTATCGGACGTGACACAGCAATATGCATTGATTGGGACCCAGTGTGCACGCAGGCTTTGTGTGCGAGGTGTAACTATTTACAGCTAGGAGGCGCGGCAATTAGCGGTGCAGGTGGTGAATGCGACCCCCTGGCCTCGGCGGCCGGGACCCCGCGGGAGAACCCGTGTATCGCCACGAGTATTTGCATGTTTATTGCCGATACGCTTCCGTTAGTGGGACGAATTAGTGGCTGCGTTTATGACTAATGTGAACCCGATTTGTTGTAGTGATAATTGTTTGTGGACGGTGTATTATGTGGATTGCGGGTAGAGAAAAAATGTTAACCATTTTTTTTTATAGTCTGTGAGTAGCAGTATCATAGTAGATCGTAGCAGATCTTTGGCCATTGTGTTGAATATAAACAGCATGATTATGTAGCACTATTTAATTATTGGGCTAATTAGCAACCTTGATTAATAAATAAATTTAGAATAAATTAGTACATGTTTATGTTAACATGCCACTTATAATTACGTTAATTCATTTATCAGTACCTACCACTACATTAGGTAACATTAAATATAGGACTAGTCAAGATTATTATGAAAGCCAATTTCTTCATGTTGTTTTTTCATACCGCCACGTGGCTCCGTATCATTTTCCAAGCATATTGAACGCGCACATACCGTTACTAGTTTTTAATGAAGCTTTTTAGATTATGTTTTTATATCGATCATAAGGTACACATATGTTAAACCAGGTGCAATAAACACGTGTCAATAGTTTTTTAATCACTCGGCCTATGTAAAGAGAAAAGTTTTATTATGTGTAATTTTATTTTATCATCGCAGTATCAAGTAATCACACACCTAATAAACCCGGTATTGCTAGTGCATTTATGTAAGAAGTTAACTGATTACGATAATAGGATTTTAGTGGTCACAGCGTGGAATCAAAGGATCGCTGCTGTATGCATCGTATAAAATAATTTGAAAGTTATAGAAGTCTTAAATCTTAATGAAATACTGCACGCACAGTACCTATTTCTATTTCTTATTCAACATTGGCATTGACATTTCTCTGTTAATCTAACATCTGAATGAATACTATTACCAAGAATATCCAATACCAATACTTGGTATCCAGCTGAAAAAAGGTACATTTCCTGTTTGGCTCCTCATTTCTTATACAAATATATACAAACAATCCGCAGGAAACTTTGCCTGGCGTAGTTCTCACATAGCCGCCGAGGAATCCCGAAACTGTGACTAGAGAAGATGGTTTTGCCACTTACATTAACATAGGTCACTGCACCGAAATTTACCCACTACCAATCATTTGGTATAAAGATTTTTCAACAATGTAATCAGATTAGTTGGTTTTTAAACTACAAATCTGTGTGAAATCACCGCGATTCTATATATTATATTGAATCAGCTAACCAATGCTGGTTTTAACTTTCAAAACAATGTGACATAAATAATGTTTTCTACCATTTCAGTACATTTTATCAGCACGTATCCCAGTGCTGAGACGCACAGCTATAACATTATTTCAGGACACGTATCGCGTTCAGATAATCTAATGCAGAAGCGTTATGACGCATTTATTGTTTGAAATGTGTTGCGCTGTAAGAGCTCACGTATCCGTAATGAATCGAGGACATTAGAATTACCACCTAAAGCAACCTTATATTTAACATCAATGTACTACAATTGCTTGTTATAAAATTAATTCTAGAAAAGATACATTATCAGTATAAATGCGAATTTATTGCACAGTCCACTGCAGAAATCGTAGTATACCTCTATCTTGTTAATAAAACGTGGTGAGATACCGTATTGACAGTTTTATAGTTCTTTTGGCTGGACAACAAAACATTCATTGTAGCAATACGAGTTGGTTTTCTACAGAATTTTAAAATTCTGGAGGCTTAACTTTCAAAAACCAGAAATGTTGAAAAATAAGGTGCACTATTGTCAACCGGTGAATAAAAGTAAATTTTCTTTTCAATGGGAATGTTGTTCTGTGTTCGGTGAACATTGTCGCCTTTCGTTGGCCGTCGGTGGGTGCCGGTACATGCCGAGACAGACCTATTCAAATGTCAGTGTGAAGACCGGCCCCGTTCCCCGCACACACCTCGCGCTCGCCTCTTCACAGATACTGAAATGTCACTCGCCACACGAAGCAATCAATTTCGTATTTGTATGCTCTGCCTAGATAGCGGTAGCAATAGATTTATCGTATCGATGAGCTTGTATTATCTTTCAACAGTTTGTTGTGTTTTATATTGTTTTGTTTCATGCTGTAGTCTGTTGGCTTTATTAACTTATGTAAAATATATAATTCATAAGTTCATACTTATCCTAAATTGTCGGTTGGTTAGCACCTGTTTGTATCCAAAACATTAGGTTATTGGATAACCCATCTATACAAAATAATATTCGATACCTTTCATGACATAAACATTGTACAATTATTTAGTAATTGTATACCTATGACTACATAGTAGCATTTAGTTCGATTTCAGTCATTGTATGTCGGCGCCAAATGCCGCACTAATTGCTTTGCGCAACTTCATGACATTCACGACACAGAGCCGTCTGTTGGTTTAAACTTTATAAGCAGGAAATTAACGTAACGCGACAAACGAACTATCTAACTTTACCGATTTGTAGTCTCTTCATTCCATTAAACAATGTAATGATTGTTCAATCTGATACTGATAGGAACAACTATTTTTGTTATTTAGGCCAACATTTACATTTTCAATTTAAATTCACTACACAGTAGCACAATTTCTTAACCGTGTTCGGAGTTAGAAAGCGATTAATCAACGTCTAACAACATTCTTATTCCTGTCTACGTAGGAGCGCAAGAAATACAGCCTTTAAATGTCTAAAAGATAGCTTCACAGTTGCTGGCAAGCAATTGTCCCTTTTAACCGGTCGGCCTCATTAGCATGGTTTGATCGCTCTGGCCTATCAACCTCCTCAGATTGATACATTGACGGTAAAGGTCTTTTTAGTACCTGCTTCAACTTCAATCGTAATTAGGACTGCTCGCTTGACGTTCGTGTTTTCGTTTACGTTCGATCAATTCTATGTGTTTTGATCGTATTTTATACAGTGTGCTGTATCAAGACACTATAATGTGAATAGGCTGTCTTGTATGCTTCACTGTGTACAGAATTCAATAGATAGGAGTATAAGGTAAGGAACTCGATGCGGACAATCGCGTACTCGCTATCGCAATTTAACGAGCCACGATTGTTTTTCTCAGTTCTGAATAATATTGAACTTGAACGTCCCTTGGTATCTGATGGCGATACTTTCGTTGGGCCGCACTGTACTGTTAGCTGGTTAGCTTACAAATGAACGGTGTGATTATGGGCGCGCGGATCTAACTTCACGATAATTTAAATGTTCCCGCAACCAGCACCACAACTGCCCGGCGAGATGGCAACGATTACACCCGTGACTTCCTCTTATGGTTACAGTATATCTGAGAATTTTGAATAGAGTTACGACCGCCGCCGCTTCTTGATTATTAGGGTTTAATTTATTTTCATTGGAATATAAATGTTTGTTTGTAATCTGTATAACTTTATAAATAAGCTAAATAATATTTTCAACATTGCTTTCATACATAATAAAATACCATTAAAACAAGAAAATACAAACAGGAATAGGCAAATAAACGCACGATATGGTGATGACCATACCATGCGTCTATTTCCCCCTGCTCTGCCTGCGGCCCTTAGCACAAAAGGCACCAAGTAGTAGCACTAAGGTTGAATAAAAAGGAAAGCAATAAGGTTGAATAAAAAGGCAAGGCCTACTCAGGGTAGTGGCTAGCGTTTACTGGTTTACTCTATAGTATGTTTGAATGACCTTATTGTGTTAAATCAAAGGAATACCAGCCAACTATTTATTATGTAAGTATCAAACAAAATAAGTTTAGTTACGTGGGCGGAAACAAAATATTAAATGGTCCAACAGAGGATTTTGGCATGGCATAATCCATCAACCACGTTCGCACTTCAAGTATACGTTTACAGTCATGATTTTATTACCAGCAAGATATCTCAATTTATAGAGACGTTGTCGAAGTTATGGGCAAATAAAATTCGATACTATCTTCCCAAATTAAATAATGAACTGAACTAGGTAAATTGTTGTTCGAGTATGTAGTGGCCTGCCTGCCGCGAATCCGATGCGCGCCTTTCGAGCTTAAACTTCAGAATACGCGATATGGATCTCACGTTTACCGCCGACTAAATAGCGGATAAATTAGCTAACCGAGTTAAATTAGTATAGCTGGAGCCAGCTGCGCTGAAATCAGCAACTTTTACTGTTTTTAGCTTAAATAGCTTCATTGATATGAATCTGGAATGTGTCTACACCTTGCCTAGTTTGGATGCATTATTTCAGTTAATACACAGTGCTCAAGTGTGTGTGGAACGGAAAATGCACTTTAGCCATCTTTATTTTAAGTCTAATAACACATTATTTTACACAGCTTATTTTTTGTGTGATGAGCTCTATTGTCTTAACTTGCTCTTGTACCATGTACAGAATTGAATTCATTTACCCTATAATCACACTAATATTATAAAGATGAAAGTTTGTGAGTGTGTTTGTATGCTTGTAAACTCTTCACGCTCAAACGGTTAGACCGATTTTGATGAAATTTCATATGTAGGTAGCTGTCACCCTGGATTAACACGTAGGCTACTTTTTATCCCGAAAAAATGTAGCGGGTAACACCGCGGGCGCAGCTAGTAGGTAGATATATTTGCTTCACTATCGCAGGATATAGATTACACAAATTATTTTTTATTATAATAGGGTTAATTTAGATAGACCCTCGCGATAGTATCGGTGAGTATTGAGTGAATGTTAAAACAAAACACTTTGGTGCTAACGTTTCACGAGCTTTCCTCCGTAGCTTAGTTTCCTGCCTGCATAAGTGAATCGTAGATTCAGCGAGTGCCGACCTCCGCTCCGTCCTAGGTATCGACACTACTCGAGGAGGAAGTTGTGCCTACTTAAAGCCACTTTACAATGCCACGTCCCGACGCCCTTTGTGCACTTGTCGTGCGTTGACTGGTTTGGAATAGCTGCCGCTCTTCGCGGAAGCAAGATCGAATTGGCCGATTCGTGAAGACACGCTGGCTAAAGGCTCAATCTCATGTGAGATCGCTTATTGCTACTGTACCGCACCTGTGCACAATTATTTTAGAATCATTATCTTAATTTTATACTGAAGTAAATTAATACTGCTTGCAACTGGATTCAGCCGTTTTAATTTTGAGTGTTTGTTATAAGTTGAACTAGTGTAATAATTAAATGACAAACGTATGTACAGAATATAACGCCCGTAAGTGTACAAGCTGGTAGTACACTAGTTTAATATATTTATGTATTAATTTTGGGCACGTCAAATGCTAATCAATAAGTTCGCGCGGTATCCTGAAAACCTATCGAATTATAATAACATGGTTATTTTTTCAATGAAATTTTATGATGGATCGTCGCAAAATCTATGATTGATTCGTGCTGTATTATTCGTTGCTTTCATAAGAGTGCCTTCAGTCGGTTCTCGCGTCTGCGGCTTTCCGCGCCCCTTCAGTCGCTATGATTGATTGCCGCCGGCAAACTTCATATGTTTGGGAGATAATTTTGTATTTCAGCCGTAAACAGATTACGTGTGAAAAGAATCATCACTTTCGTCGAGTTTCTCAGTACAGTTTGTCCTTCATTGTGACGCCGCATTTTTCTTGGACGATTACACACCCATGTCTTTGAATACCAAGTTTGAGAGTTGGTTTCAGATACCTACTGTGTAGAATACTTTGGAAATTAGATTAATGTTTGTGCCAAAGTAAAATGGTTCGTTATTGTCCTTATGATTTATTTAATATTCAAACATTACTTAATCACTCATACTATCTGAAAACAGTGTCAACTGTATGAATTATTGTTATTTGAATATTATTTAAATATGTCCATATTGGCAAGCCTTTGAGTTCTGAAATTGTGTAAGTCATAACGATTAAGGCGCCAACCGGCAGAACTGATTCTATTCACGCGAGAAATGAAAGTGACTGGCAACTGTATCCCTTCACGGTGTGATTCTTATAGAAAATTTATAATCTATGTAATTTCTGTATATTACAATTTATAGCCCAAAAGAAAACAAGTTTTGCCCTAAAATTATTTGGCGGCAACAAAATTAAGCTAGTTAAGAAAAGGAAGACTCGTGCACCATGATTAAACCTTAACAGTATTTTACTCCAAATAAAAACTTTTTGCATTGCAAGCAAATTCCAGTAGCTATATAAAAAAGGAAACAAAGATAAATATATAGAGGTTTAAAAAAGTGTTACTTTCAGTTCATATTTTTACTCAACAGTCATCTGATAACAATATATTTCACACGTGAGAAAGCAAGAACTACATTTTAACGTTAAAATGGCCAAGCCTAAAGTAAGTGGTGAGTAGATAGCCGGCTGGTCGGTAGCTCGTTAGAGATTGACTATCTCACGCTATCGAGATCGCGAGCAAATTGATTTGCGCACGCGCACCTCGAAGTATCGGTTGACAAAGCCGACGCTGATTGAATATCTAGACCGCACACTGAAACACTGAGTAATTTTACTAGCTCAACTATTTAAATTGCTTGAACAGCAAATGATGATAAATTATACTGTACACTGGCATTTGCTGTAGGTATACCTGAAATCGATTTACTAAATAATTTTATGATTGTAATTTATGACGATATCGATTTAACTTAAATCTACCAATTTGTGGACGTTCTTCGATTTCAAATTCTGAGTCACTTGATTTTCTTAGAAATGAAACGAGTTTTAAGACACATTATTTCAGTTACCGTCAATGTTAGCAGTAATAAATTACATCAAGCTTGTCGCATTGTTGAAGTGATATCTTAATTCAAAATATTTGATGACATGGAGCGCAATTACTGTCCGCAACCACTTCCCACGGCAATGCTGGCGTGTCCACAAAACTGGAGCGCTGTGACACATAGAGCGCTCTTGGGGAACGTAATGCCGGTAATACAACAATACTCTCACAGCTGCCATTTTAAGATGACCTCTACCGCTTCTGCAAGTAAAGTACAAAAAAGGAGACCGAGTAGATATGCATGGGTCTATGAGTAATGGTGCTTTGGTGTAGTGCTTCAACCTCGTAGCGGTTTCATAACGCTGGCATTTGCGTGAGAGCGCCGTCGTCGCGTCGCGTTGTCGTACAGCCTGCGGGCTTGTTTAACACACGAATAATTGTACCGATATACAACCATACTGTTGCTTAATTTATTTCTTGTCTTTGTATAAAGTATGTAAACTTACGTACGAGATGTAATAGGTATATTTAAGGTTACGTGATTTTTAACGAAAAATAAAATTTGTTTTTCTAAGAAAACACATCGTAGTTTTACTTAATTGTTTAAATACTTAAAGTAATATTTAAATATTATGTATTCAATTAGTTTTTTTTACATAAAAATATTTCAGGTCGACAATATGCAACAATATTCTGATTTTCGCAAAAAACAGACTGACAAATACAACAATAGATACAAAGACAGCGTTTTTTCATCCGAAATTACCATAACATTAACCAAGAAATGAGTAAAATTTTGTTGAAATTGTAATTTGGTATTTGATTACACGATTACTCGCTGTATCATAAACCTTTAAAACGGTTTCGTGTAATTATGTGAGCTGTTTTGTTTAAACAACGCTTATGTTGATATTATGTGTACGCATTCGTCATCGCCAAATCTGTTTATAATAGAGATGTTTTTCTCAAAAATTTAGATTTGGCATCATTGCTACATAATTGTGGTGGTGTCGTTGTTTGATGAGCATAATTTGACTCATTACACGGTTTTACTGACTCGCTCACAGTTAGACGTAGGTACTCAAGTAGTAATTTAGGTCGTACCGTGACTTGATTTGCATGTAGGGCAGTTTGCTAAAGTTAACAGTCAGATATTTTATGTGTTTATTCATAGGTTTATTTAAACTTTCTAATCTTCAATTGACGTATATGTTGCAAGCAGTAGTACTTATTGAATTAACAGGTGACAATTATAAATTTAATAATTGTAGATGCACTGATCCATTGTAAGTTTTTAGTCGGGTAGGCTCTAACATAAATTATACAAAAATAACGGAAGTAATTTAATTGGCAAAAGTGATGGCCAAATGACGCTTTCTATTACTTGTGATGACTTGGGTAATCTTACGCCACCAGAGGCTGCGTTGGCTCTCAGATAGAAAGGAGTGATTCTGCACGTCAAAACGTGCGATTGACAGCGATACATTAGGAACTATCGAGCGATCGCACTGCTTACGCCGACCTGCGAGTCGTAATTTTTCACTGTCAGCGCTGAGACTAAACGTCCTCGTCATCGTTTCGACTAGTGACTGTCAAAAAATGTTAATGCAATTTTCGCTTGCACGACGAGGGTGCCGGTAAAATATTGCCGTTGGTAAAGCCTTTCCGCTTACCAAGTTCCGAAGGGTACCTTGTTTACTTAGATATTATTTGTTTGGTAACTGTTAGTCCCTATCAATCTTTGTCAGTATTTTGTTTATACTGCTGTGGTAAGCTGTCATGTTTTACAAGAATTATGATTACAGAATGGTGTGGTACAATACCAGTTGCAGGAACGCGCATTGATAAGCAAGTAGGTATCTTTCGCAAGGGTCCGGTTGAAAATCGTCGAAAAGGCGTTGTTAGTCGTGCAGTTTGTTGATCTGGTTTGTTCTGCGTGTCGGTCATGGCGCAGGAATCTGTTCACGTGTATTGTTGGAGCAGCAGTATGGCGGCGATCTCGCGATAAAGCTGGATATAATCGGTTTAGGCACGCTGTCGCTCACCGGTCTATGTACTAATTGCCATGGTTATGTGTTACGCGGACCGGTTAATGGCCGCTAAAATATCGCGTGCATTTGCACAACACTTATAGGTAATTGCATGATCGATAGATTGACAGAGAGATAACATTGTCTGCTTTGTCGTCCTGCTACCCTTTTAGTAGTTACGTCATTAAACGATGGTTTCATTAATTCAGAGTGTTATTGATCCTAACTAGAATAAATTGAAGAATTTTTGTTAGGGTGGCTGTTGGTTCAAGTTTTCAATCATGTAAATCTTTTTAGTAGCTGTGTAAAAATAATTTATATTCATGTTTTCTCAATTTTTAGGTAGGTACTCTATTAGACCAGTTTTTAAAAAATCTAAATTAAACATAATTTACATAGGTTTGGATGTATGACGTACTCAATTATCTTGAGGTTTGGTCTATAGTCAGTGCCAATTCTTGATCAAAGCCTTGGAGCACTGTAAAATTTACATTTACATTAAGTTTGCTCCAGATTCTATTAAAGTTGCAATACTGGCTTATGGGTTTATTGACAATTTATATCTCCATTCTACCTAAACACTAATGCTTTATGTTGCGATAGGACGTTCTGTTAGGCAAATACTAAAGTTATTTGATACTTTTCTTGATCAGCAACGTTTTGTAGCTACTATATGCTCAGAACTATGGGTTGCTACATGCACGAGCATTGTAACTCACGCGCATAACCAATGTTTGAAATTGAAATTGGATTTTGTTCTGCATGACATTTTACTCATGTGCTTGAACCGCAACATCGATTTCCTTTGCTCTTTCTCTTCTCATATCGCTAAAAGCAGCGGCACGTTGAAAAGAGACGTCGCGAATTTTGTGAATTTCCGTCGAGTGCTGCGGATCGGGTCACTCGTGCTATGTAAATTTGAGACCTTTTATTTTCTCGTGCGGTAGAATGTTATAATGGAATTGTGGGGCGATGTTTGTGTTGCCAATGCTTCTGCCGCACGCGTGCATGCTTTGTAAATGCTATCGATACCGTGGCTTTAATATCGATTAATTTTCGAAACAATGTTTTCGATTTTAAAGTTCACTGGTGCACAAGTCACGAGCATCGAACTTGCATCTGTTATGTTTATAATTTAAATAACTATGTTTCTCTACGTTAGCGCTTGTATTGTTGATTTATGTTCAATAATAATCGAATATTGCTTGTATGTTAGGTATAATATAAACACTTCCATTTATAGAAATGCGTGTGCGCTAATATGCGTACAAGATTTCCAATAATAATATTCCTTGTCTCAGTTGGCCAGGGTAATTTTATTTTCTTAAATAAAAAATAAACATTCAATCTGATACATTAATGCAGTCTCCATTAAACGATTAAACGTTGTTCGCTCATCTGCATGCATGCAACGCAGTAGCCGTCTTCAAAGCGTAGCCGCTCGAATAAATTCGGATTTGTAGTCGTACTGTGGATCCGTTTCCAAACATTCGAATTTAGAACACAACAGTTTGGAATGTGCTCATGTAATTTGGTATATTTAATACAAGTAGGTAAGTCTATAAAATATAATGAGGATTAAAGACTTTTAAAAATATTACCCTTAAATATTTGTAAATGATTGTAATTATTTATACCATGATAATTTTCGGTGTATAGTTACGTAATTTTTGTTAATTATTGTTCAAAATGTTATGTTAACGAGTCTGATCATTTATTTATGTTGATATTTTTAAAAGATTGGTCATGGCCCTCGCCCTTCGCTTCCGTTAGCTGAAGCTGCGAGTAGGCATACAACTGATTAAGGCGCACAATCAGGTCTGTAGTTCGGCAGGGCCTGCTCTTTGAATTTACGATGTGCCTGACCGACGCTTATCGCATGCGAATGATCTGCCCACGGCGCACGGACCGCTCCGCACACATATTTTATTTTATTCGCGCTACTGTGATGTAATGAGCTGATAAATGGGAGAAAACCACCAATTAGTGTCGATGAATTTATTGTTTCTACTTAAAACGTTGGAGGGCTACGTACTTAATCTTAAATTACGTTTTTAAATTTGTTGCTTTTGGATTTGAATCAACATTCAGATTATTGGTAATTATAAGAATTAACAATACAATTAATTTAAATATTTCCACGTACACGTTTATAAGTATTTGTTTGACTATTCGTGGCTGAATATTTCTAAGGTGAAATAGTTAAAAAAAATAGAAAAACATTTAACAAATTCTATATCAATAAAATTTACGTTTAATTGCTGCGTTATGCACAAATTTATATGAGCACACGAACGTGTAAAAACTATACCTTATCAGAGAACCTTAGAAGGTCTGATCAAGTTATTTTAATATATAGAAAACGTAAGTAATACGACTCTGATACACAATTACTAACATGGAAGTTGGAAGTACGAAAATATAACAACACATCTAAAGAAATTCTGGCTAGCCATAAAACGGTAGTTTGAATCCACTGGTAGCATCTTGAATGTAAACCAATTTCAAAGAGTTGTTGAATCAGTTTAGCGTACTTATTAGTGATATGAAATTTTTATAGTCAGTCACTTAACAAGCTTTTAAATAGGGTAGTAAATTTCGCTAGCGGCCGTGTCTTCAATAATCTAAATATCGGCCGTGTCTTCAATAATCATGGACGGTCGTGATCTTTAGCCCAGCACGTTCTGCTAGTCAGGCTTTGAGTGGTGACGAAGCTCGTAGTGTTTGCATTGCTTTAGCTAAACTTTCACTATTAGGAACAACTCTCTAGCTAGCCTGTTTCTGTCTTGTTCACTGGTTATCTATTTAATGAACATGGAGATAAACTTAGTACACTTCATATATTCATAATTTAATTATTAATTAAAGCGGCTTGAACATCGTTAGAAGTTACGGAGCTTTTAACATAGAAAGTAATTCTAAATAATACCTCCATCACATTCCATGCTAGTCAGCCGAGTCGATAATGCTTTGCTGACCTTTTGTTGCCTTTCCCGGAATTAAAAAACCTATATGCCACTGCCATATATGGCCATTGAGATATAGTTTCTGGTTCTTATAACATTTTACGCAACACTGTATTGCTAGTACCTACGCCGGTTTTCTGATAGCGTGGTACTTTCTCGGTATATCTATTCTATTTTTGCGTTGTAGCCAATTACCAGTTACAGCTAAGCTCCATAACTTAGAGAAATAAATTGCCAGACTTGCTAGCTTTCGGTTATGATGTATTGATTCGGAGTAGGTATAAGTGTTCATTTCTGTTATCTTAACTGTAACCACTTTAAATACCTATATTACACTGCCGAATTAATGTTGTATTTAAAGCGACATAGTAGCATAAATTGTGGTTGTAAGTTCTCTTTTGATTAACTTCAGGCAGACTGGCTCTTGCGCCATATACGCTTAAGTAAGCACTACTAACGTAATTAATTCTGAACACCTAATAGAGTAACACAATAGAGAAACAGTAACCTAATAATAGAGTAAGCATATTCGTAGTAGTTCCAACTATATTGCCTTCCACAAAGTTGTCTGACAGTACCTCTTGGGTGCAAGAGATTAAGTGGAAAGCAAGTCAAGAAACGATGGCAATTACCCAACCGATAAGGTTCAGGTTTAAGAAGAAACCGTGGTAGAAATACTTATCCTTTCTACAAGTGCAAGAAAAAGGACTCTTCAAGTGCGTGTACACTTCAGTGCAAAATTACTTCATTCGATTGTAACGAGTGCAAATGAAATGACAAACTGCACGAGTAAGGTCATGAGTCACGGGAGCGGGTGCGTGTGACGCCGTTGATTTATCTCGCTTCATTACACAAACCGCTCGAGCATTTAATCGGACCGCGGGAGGCGCCCGCGCATAAGTGTTGACCGCGGTCGTACTGGTGTGTGCTGAAGTGAATGTATAATATTTATGTACAACTTTTAATATTAATTTTAGATTTTAATATAAATTAAAAATATTTTAAAAATTGTTTTGTGCGATACAGGAAAACTAGTTTTCTTAGGAAGAAGAAGAAAACTAGTTTCTATTAAGTATAATTTTATTTTCTAACCATAAGTCATTTTTATTTCACGTAGTAACAAACATTGCAAGTTAAATAAGAGCTTGTAAAACTAAGTACAATAATATTAAACACAACTGTCGATTGTTTAAATATGTTAAAGTAAACACTTTTGTGCGCGATGTTATTCAGAAGTCAGCTTCTTTTAAGATTGTCCCTTTTGTCCATGTCACGCAAGTGCAGGCTGCATTGATCGAAATCGACAATAATTAAATATCTCATGCGCCCTTTAATACACCCATTTATTCACTCTCCGTCTTCAGCGCGTGTATTAATTAAGATTGATACGAAATGTTCACTCTTTAACTGTCGAGTTATTTATTTAGTTACATGTATAAATTATTGCCATTTTATGAGATCGTTGTTCATCCGGACAACATGCATGTTGAAAAGGTAAACTTTAATTTCAGGTTTTTACGAGGTAACGTTTTACGGGCTTTAAATTGTTAAAAAAGCTAATGGTTTTATTCTAATTTTACATATTTGACTGTAGTTTTAATTAATTTGGTAATTTATATAATTGCATGGCTTGTGTTTTCAATTTAATGGGTGAGACATAAAATTATAAATATAAATAAACTGTAGAGAACATTTTGAATATTATGAAAAAATGAATGAGATAAGTCTATAATAAGATTTTAACAAATTCTTAATTATATGGTAAGTTCAGTACTCACCTAAAAACCGGCAAATTCGTTCCTACCGGTTGAACTAAACGGGTACCTATACAAAAGACTTCAACGTGCCGCTTACCGTTGCGGGTGTTATTTTATTTTGTTACAAAATTTTATTTCTTATACCGCCGTTTGTAACACTACAATTCTTAGTTGTAATAATTACATTTACGTGGTAATTGTAATTGAAAAACACGATAATCTCTATTGAAACCTTATTGCACTTTAGAAATACTGACAAGTTTTTAGAAAATAATAGTAAAAATTATATGGGTAGAATTAATATCGGAGCAAAAATATATTTTATTAGAATAACTTTATTAATAACGTTGCGCTTTAGTGGTATATTGATAACGTATACCATCAGTTATGGCTTTAAAGACGGGCGTCTATGTACTTCCATACTTACATATTCTAAGATATTACTGACTAATAAATATAGTGGTCGTAAAAGGCTTATGACGCTTTCAATTACACGGGATACTACAGCCTGGCGATATGATGGTGTATGTTATAACAGATTTCTTTTCAATCTTTCAGGGTTTTCTAAAGTGCATGTTAATAAAAACAAATTGAATTTACCGCCTTTTAATCCCGTAAAAAAATTATGTTTTATTGTAAGTTTACCATTTAAAGGGGTCTGATTTATAAGTAAACTTTTCACATGACTGGTTACACACGTAATTATGAATGTCAATGCGTTGCAAGCAGTTGCGCATCTGCATCAAGTTAAACGGTAGACAGCGTCAGTGGCACAATTGCGGTGGTTTGCGATTTCACGCCAACTTAGGATGAGTATCGGGCTTACGAGTATCAAGTACCGATTGCCCAGATAACTTCAAGCAGAATTAAAACCCAAACATATCATAAATAGAGTTCAATTTCAATTGTGATGAGAATCGTTAGGTCATGTCTAGTTTGTAGTCAACATGAAGTTTTAATAAGAGCATGTCACACGGCCTCGACGAAGCTTTTTAAATTTATGAAGCGCTTATTAATCTAATTGTGACGGCTGTTGTGTTTGCTTTGTCGGTTTGTTGCATGTCGTAATTGTATGACTAATCTGAACCGATGGTATGCACCCGAGACTTATGTTAATAGACAGTTGTTATTTAAAGATGGTAAACCGTGAGATAATATGTAATACTTGAGATGTGTAAAGGCTAAAATGATTTTATTAATCTTATATATATTAATATATAAAACAAAGTAGCTTTTCTTAGAACACTTATAACTCGAGACTGCGGGACCGATTTTCATGATTTTTGGTTTGTTAGATTCGACTCCGCCCCGAAAAGCAGAATAACTATTAATACGTCAAAAAATAAACGGAAATTTTTTATATGTAATTAATTTTTAAATAAATTAGGTTTGGTATTCCGCCATCTCGCAATTGAAAGCTCACGACACGCTGTGTTCCAGGCAGTACAACGTCTGCCGGATCCGCTAGTATGAAATAAATTAAAGTAGAAAGTGCAGGTCCTTTTAGTGACTCCAACTTGTTAATATTAAAGTAGCGACTTCCGCGACTTGATAAAGGAATGTAATTGTAACGTCGGCGGCCATTTTGTTTGCGGGTGGGGTCAACGCGACCCCGCCTCGCGTTTCCGCCACGGGATAATTAAATAATACCCCACCATAAAACTTCCTCTAAAGAAATGTGATTCGCTATACATCTGTTTATCTTTTATTCCTTTTATTTTTTGAGTTCACTTATAAAGGGCTTATACATATACGAATAATTATGTTATTACGCTTTACACTTCAACTAGGGTTGTGAATAAATACGCTTTAAATAGTATAAGGAGAAAGAATCTTACCTTATAAGAATTAGTTCTTTTAATTTTTTTTCTGGCGATATATTATTATAAATCTTAAATAAAAGTAAGATGCACGGTAAGTACTAAGTATAGTATTTGTAAAGAGTGGGTAGCCAAAGCAGACTAGTTTTACGGCTCAAACATTACTAAAAGGATATTTTAATATTTATTTCAACGTAAACTGCCTTTTGAGTTGTCAAGTCCATGAAAGTTACACCTACTGATAAATAACATACCAACCTACAATATTGACAGGTTGGATCTAACTTCAATACATATGTCACGCTGCAATCAGACGTATAATTGATTGTCTAGATTTCATTTGTTATTGTTGTCTAAGTGGACCGCTATCGGTAATACCGTAGCATAAAATGTTGACCTAATACAATTAGTACAATCGCAAACTTATTAATAAATTTTTTCTTCTTTTCTAACTATCGGACCAAATAAAGAAAAAACTTCAGTGTTATGCGCAGTCGTTAAGAAGTAGGTACTGACTTATTCCGTACAATTTCTGTTCTTCTTTTAGTTGTAGATTTGCTTGAACACGCAATACTTGACGTCCGAGTTAACTTTTACGTTAATATTAGTACAGATTTTTTCCTATCCATTTAACATAACGGTTATAACTTATTGTGTGAGGAAAGAAGTCGTCGTCTACATTACTAACGTTTTATTTCATTCGTCTAACTAGGTTAATAAGCACCTTTATAGTCTATATTTTACCTTAAAATTAAGCATGACCACTGTACGTACCGCGTCACTTGGAGAAGTACATTAACTATTAAGTAAAAAGTTTTATGTTGAAATAATCGTCTACGAGCCTATGATGGTCGAATTTTCCTGGAAAGTAAGTTATGGCTACACTATAAATTCCTGCAATTAAAAGAGTAGCTTATAAATAATTTATTTTCTGCGAATTGGTTTTCACAATACAATATCGGATTTTATTGTGAGAACGAATCGATTCGAAAACCTATGATGTACATAATATAAGTTTCAGAAGTGGTTAATGTGGTTCTAAGGATCAAACGCGGCGTGTAGTGCTAGTGATGTAACTCTTAATAGTTTCGATCATTTATTTATTAACATAGGTACACCAACAGCTTCTGCATAAAAAATATTAAAACACATAGGGTAAGATTAGTTGTGGGCTTATACAGTTGCCAATAACAGGGGAACCAAAAATCATGTCATTAAACAATGTATTCGACTAGTTTTCTGTTTCAAAAGCTTAGTGGTTGCGAAGCGCGACTGCTGAGCGTGAGGTCCTGGGTTCAAATCCCGGGTCGGGTAAAGGGTTACTGGGTTTTTCCATTAGGTAATTCTCAGTAGCAGCGCGGAGTCTGGATTTGTGCCCGGTTGATGGGAATAGGCTCGCCCCCATTACATTAGACCCAAAAAAAAATGTATGTGGGTGTAATATATGTGCAATTGTGCACCTCTGCCTACCCCTTCGGGGAATATAGGCGTAATGTTATGTATCACTTAAATACCCTGACTTAGGTATCTATGCTATACAAATTTATCAAATTATAATGATGTACAACAGCAAACAATTAATTGTATTCCTAAATAAAAAACTTCTATCCAGTAATTGAATCACAAAGCCAAATGCAATATAAGATTAATTAACCCCCAGGATAAACACTGTGTATCGTTCGCGTTGTCATCTGATAGCGTTTATAATTATGCGTGCAAAATTACGAGTAATATAATTGCATACCGCCGGGCGGTAGAGGAGCGCGCGTGTCTTTGATTTAGAGCAAATTGAACTGGGAGATTGGCTGTTGAGGGAACATCTCATTTGACGCTGCAACGCTTCCAATTGTCTCTAGACTTCGACTCTATCTATTGTGTCTGCAGTTATCACCTCTGCGTTGTTAATGCAAACCGGCAACTTCCATCTCGTATATCCTTGTTGTTTTCCATGCATAGTCTGTACTATTAATCCGGTTTTGTTATCGGAAATGTTACCGAGTTAAGCAACTCACCTTATGCAATAAGAGCTTTTTGCCTGCCTGTTTTATTTAAAGGTGTTTAGCGGAAGAAATCTTTTCCGTATTTCGTTTTACTGGGAAATTAAAACCAGAAAGTCAGGATTTGCAAAAGTTCTTAGTTCTAAATTGATTTCGTGTTACAATTTATCTGCTAGCTCTTTCAATTAGATGATTAAGCTACAAATTTCTACTAGTATTCATTTAAACGGAGAGGATAATTTATGTATATAATTAACATGTAGTTTATTCGGTACAGCATTTATAAACTGGTAAATGTGATACTATTAGTTTAGGAAACTGTTGGTAAATTGGTAACTGAATGTAAATTCAAATAAAGTAATTAAAGGCTGGCTTCACGGCAGCCCGTTAATTTGGGCGTTGCTCGTTACCAGTTTCGTTTTATGGACGCGTAGAATTATATTTTGAAATTGGACGGTCATTGTGAGTGTTGACGCAGATTATATCCTGCAGCCTTGTGTTCAACTGGCTTTTAATTGCGGGCCGGTCGTGCGTTCCCAACGCTGATTTAGAGCAAATTGAATGCTCCGAGCCCCTCGCACCCCGTAACCGACATCTCATTCGTCCAGTCGCGGCACCTATCAATTAACTAGCACTCTACTCCTTGCTCTAAAACTATTTTCTTCACCTTGTTGCCAAGCAGCTTGTTATTATGCCAAGAATTCGTTCAGAAGCTCATTTTTACCAAATTTAAATTAAAATGTGATAGAATATTCGAGGCATTCCTACGCCTATACCACGGATTCCCACTCAAATGTTGTCTAAAATGTAAGCAATGGAATTAAGTGAAAATAGCCATTATATCTCCGATCTTAAGTAGAGATCTCGAGGTTTGTGTGTGAATTAAATTAATTGTGCTTAACGTCGGATGTTTGAGATGGTGGTATTGTCGTAATGGCAGCTTTTCGCAAGTAATGTGTGTATGGATATTAAATGAATGGCAGATTATTGTGTGTACTGTCAGTTAATATGATGACAGCACAATGAATAATATTCGGTTGGTTGTCAGCTGACGTCTTCGGAGGCCGCTATCCGCATAAAAGCTGCTGTCAAAAGATTTACGATACATCTAGTAATAACAGATGTTGTAACCTCCGCTGCTAGGTAAATATTTCACTTAATTGGGTCAAACATTTTACACTCTATTATTTTGACAATTTCTTGTATCTTATGGTATATTTTTTTTGTATGAGCAAAGTAAATATGGGTATAAAAAATCCGCGGGTCAAAAACCGACAGATGAACATCATTTTGTATGAAGTATCGGTTTCCGTAATTATCTTTTGGTGACAAACTAACCAAAAAAGTCTTATTGTAAAACCTGTTACATGAATGGAATAAAAACAATCACACATAATAACACGAATATAAACTGCGGTCCTCATCTCTGTCAATCTTAAAATCTCGGTTTCCAATTAAAATAATAATATATTCCGAAGTTATTTTTATGGCTACAAGAGTCAACGACATACAGTGCTATTGGATTTTGTCCAAATAAAATATTTCACCCTTTGGTTCCCATTGGAAGCTCGGTCACAGAATGATCGCGTACAAAATTACAAATACCTGTAGGTATATGATGTACATTAACAGAGACAACAAAGTTAATCGTATCTTTTGTTAATTTTATACTAAAAGGGTCGCACGAGGTTATTGACATCCAAATAGACTCAGCAGAATTACAACGAAAAATAAAACCTCACAGTAGTTAACAAGGACACGTAATATCGACATCTCGTCACGGTTGGTTTTTTATGCTTACAAATTGCAGTTGGCGCGTTAATTGGTCAGAATTGGACGGATGACTGGTGTTTTTGGTAGTGCGAAGTGCGCGCGCGACGGCTACGTAATGATAAGTTGCGCGGTAATGGCGGCCAGTGCACGGGAGTGCGGCGGAGCGGCCTGCTGAGTCAGCGCAGTTGAACGGTGGCGGCGCCTTCAGGTAGTAACACTCTTCCTGATTGTGACCGTCTAATATACAATTTGGCGTTAGAATTACTCACACCGTCACACGGTAGTCGCTCACTTCATTCGTCCTAATTTTCTTGAATTATTTTTGTGAGAACTAACCAGAAATATGCTAACAACCACATTTTAAAAATAAATATCACGGTAATATAATGCAGTTAGTTATCTATAGTTGAAGTTGTCATGGATTTATTAGAAAAACCTTATTAAAATGCACTTAAATAACTTGCAAATGAGAATGTACATAAATGGAGACTAACAATTTTCCCGTACACTTAGTCACCCAATCGGGAACTCTTTCTCTTTATCTATTTTAAATTCCCGGCACGTACGCCTCCTTGTTTGATTGTATTTCACTTAATCCGTTCGTTCCGCTCATTCTCTATGGTAATTCATCGGCGGCATTGTTTTATTTTGTTACAGTTGCCAGTGAAGCTAGCTATATATGTCGTAGTTATACATGCTACTATAGTCTTTACCCAAAGGGTTGACTGCCTACAATCGCATCTAACCAGTCAACTTTTTGATGTAAAACGTAACTAGTTCGGGTGCCGACCCTACGTATCCGGTCGAACCACTCTCGTTTGCACCTTGTCAGCGCTACTGATTCTATCTGTAGCCCTAATTGCTGATATTCCATTAAAGTAATAAATACGCTTCGCCTTCTCACCTTCTTATTAGAGTTGATTACTGCACTCCTGTTTCTATTATGTCAGGAGTTGTTAATGTTTGACGAGCGATTGTTCGGCACTTTTAGTTGTATTAACAATATTCGTGAGATTTCATGTTTACTTTCACAGGTGTATAGGGTATCATCAGAATTGAATGAATAATTACGTAGACGGTTGTTAAAGTACGTTTATTCGAGCTGTTAATGGATGCCGGTGTTTTATATGTAGCATGTTTCGGAGTGATAAAAGCTTTGGTTCGTAACTCGACGTGGAAGCCACGTGTATGCTCGGCACGTTATAAGTGTAATATTAAGATAACATTTCTTCAAAACAAGGAAGTTCACACCGAAGTGAGTAATACACATTTTTGTGACTACGGTTCTCATACACATAATATATGACATCAGATTGTCATGTGAGTGGGTCGATTTTATAACGCAAACGGGTATAAGTTCACAAAGCTTAGAGCATGTGCATTGAATCTAAAATTAATGTCCGATAATTCGAATCGTGTTTTTTTTCTCAATATTTTTGTCACGACGTGTTTGTAGGTCTACGTGTTGCACATATTGACCAGTGATTATATTGTGTCATGGTATTTTCATAATTTTCTTTATTAAATTATAGGAAACAAACAAATCTATTTTTACAATATAGATTAAAAAGTACAATATTTTTTTATTTACGTATAACTGTCCAAACAATTACTTGGATCAAGAATCGCTAGAAGCTCAAGCTTTAAAGCGCTACGTTACAGCATCTCTGTCATCAAACGCACGGCCGTGGGCAGGCTACGTGTGTAATGACACGATCGCTTCATACTGATAACAATAGATAAACATTTAACTCATGCCTTGAATAAAACATCGGTTACTTAGCGCTAACTTACTACCGACCTGTTTGCACATTCCTAACATCCGGTATAGGCTGATTTAAAACATCATTTACATAGTTTTGACATTAAAAGTCAACATGCTCGTATTGTAGTGACAAGTGCCTAACATTTTAGATAAGGTTTGATAGTCAAACTAAATCTGTCAACGTGTTTGATAACGGGATGCTAATTTGTGGCCCGAAATGATATTCCTTTTGCATCCGCCATATTTTTAGAAGCGAGCAACATGATAATGAGATATCTTACGTGACATAAATGTTAAAATTTTATGTGTGAACTCATTCTAAGTTATTTATAGATTTTTCAAGTAAATCGATATATACGCGTTGAAGTCTTTTGATAACGTGATTCGAATGTATTGTAGCAAGTTTAAGCTTATTCTTATTTTTAGTAGTAGGTATATAATATTGTTAAGATAACCACCGTCTACGTTAACATGGATTTGTAATTAAATTACCATGGACCTATTATTATGATATTTTAGCGAATAAATTATTTAGTACTATGTAGGTAGGTAGAAAACCCCCATTTTCTTCAGTTTTCGATGTCTTTGTAGCATATATGTAGAGACTTTGACTACTAGTTATTACTAGATACGCTCTACTAGTATTCGTTACTAGTTTTAGTAGTACTAGCATGAATTCTGAATTTTATTCTGTAAAAGCGTTAATGTAACATCAACCCTCTTAAACGTGCTAAAAGTTTTTTACCATATCCAATTCTTATTTTTTGACATGCAAACGATAGTGACAAGTATAATAATTTAATCAATAGTTAAATGTTGTATTTTTTTAAATAAGTAAGTTTGAAAATATCTTAACCTTATAAACTAAGTGACACGGTGGCTCAGTTGGCAGAGCGGCGCCACGGTACGGCGACTGTCGCGGGTTTGAGTCCCGCTCGTGTCCATCATTTTTTAACTCCCCCCCCCCCCCTTAATCAATTTAAAATATCTTAACCCATCAATTAATAAGCATACATTATTCACAAGTAAGGTGTATCTTGAAGTTATACATGTATGTGATTAAAATGCATCGTAGGGCTCCACAGCGAACCGGAGACGTGCGGCATCTACTCCGGAGGCACTTAATGTGGGCCTCGTTTAAGTAAACAAGGTACACGTCTGCGAGTAGGCTCCATGTCTTGTTTTTATCCGTCTTAGTCCGCCGCTCTACGCTTGTTATCTTGTTATCCTATCTTGGCGAGATTGTGCCTTTTTGTGCAGCTGATGCACTCAATGTATGCACATATTTCTCTCATTTTGAAACGCGCAAAGTCGCTTTACGTTTTACGATTGTTGCAGTAAGATCAATCCGATTCTAAGTCCCTTACTTTATAAGAGCTTTTAAATGTAGAAAAGTAATATGCCGGATTAAAATCACTACTGCGTTTGCTATTGTAAGTAACATTAAACGGTAAGCCGGGTTGAAGAAAGTCACGTTTTTCCTGAGCACCATTCGCGGTTACAATACTGTCATCGTATATGGCGTTAACGAAGTTAAAGGTCTCTTTGGTTGCGACCCTCCTATGTACCGCTTATTATGTCTAAATTAAGATTAACACGCGCGTTTTATCGACGAATTTCATCTAAAGTACTTAGAGGTTAAAATCATCTACCAAACTCAAATAATTTGTCCATGTTTCTATTATATAGCATTATTTAAGAGTCATTATTATTTGCGTTATTCATTTCACCCTTTAGTTTTATGTTAATTAGGGACGTAAACTATAATTTCCTTTGAACCTCGCGACTCGTGGTGGGTATAAAGTTGCATTAAAGCCGTTTCTATTCGGCGTTAAGCTTATAATAGAGAGCGAGGCGGGAGCGACGTCGGCGCGCGCTCCAGCCTTTGTGAGGGTGCTCTGTGCGAGGACTATCGTGGCGACGTTCAACCTCGCGAATAACGTAAAAAATATTTTCTCTCCATCGCCGCTAACAAAACGCGGGCCCCGTCGACCGTTTTCCGCTGAGTTAAATTCTCATTACTTTCCTTTGAAAAATAAGTTAGCTTTTATAACCGCGCAGCGGTCGAGAAAGAAAACTCTATTACAATGATGGCTTTTGACAGGGGCGCTCCGTATGCCGTGTCGAACTCTTTCAGCCGCATCCCTTTATTCGGCAAAAATTACAGAACATTAAAGGACATTCTGAAATTGGAGCGCGGGCGAAGTATCGTGAACGTTTAATGATAAAGCGGACGGCGGCGGTGGCTTTAGATCGCAAATCTCACTTTAAGTCGACGTGCGAGCAATGGCTTCGATAATAAAATTAATTATGAAATTTATAGCACCGGCCTCTGCCGCGGTCGTTTCTGACGCGAAGGCTTTTGTCGTTCAAATGTGTACCGTCTTAATCGACAATTTACGAGGCCCGTTTAGCAGGACAGGAACGATTCCAATGTGCTATCCGGTCATAAAAGCGTACTCGAATCAAATTATAATCGCAAGATACATTATTATTTAAAGATTGCAAGGTTGAGCCTTTTGTCGCCATTACATTACAATACGTAAGCCTCTAACCGACACTTCAAAGAGAACTTGATAGTCCCTCTCGGTACTGAATATGTATTAAGTTATTGATTCTTATAAAAGTTGTTAATATTTGTATAAGGATGGTTTTTTTTTATGTTTTGCAATGCATTGCCCGTTACAAAACCTTAAGCATCATCAATCATTAAGGCAGTAGATTATGTTGCAAATGTGAAACTTCATTTTTATTACACGCGGTGATCAGACTTCTCCAATAACATTAAAGCACAAATACACGTATATATCAGAAATATTGGGGTCTTCTATTTTTTACTTAATAAATTTAAGTAGTTTCTTTTTTAAAAGTTTTTCACACTCACAACATAACTAGGATCATACAATAGAATCGTATGTATATTAAATAATTGAGCATTGAACTTTATAAGATCGTGAGTGTTTCGCCCGTGGCTTGTGGACTCCGGGGTCACCCATACGTATTGACATCGTACAAAGAGCGCAACATTGTACTACCCTCCAACTATCTTGATGTTGGTTAATACTATGCTTTGTGCCGCATACACCGCTACAATGATATTACAGCTCATTAGTAAAAGGTATATCGAAACAGCAGTTGCAAAGTGTTCATACAAGTTTCGTCCACGCCACAGGGTCGCAATGACTCGCAAATTTGTACATAGAGACACTTATCTGCCGGTAATAACTCAACTAGTACCTAATTACATGGCAACTTCTTATGGTTTGATAAAAAAAAACAATTAGATATAGGTACTAAATGTTAAAAGCATGCAGGTTGTTAGTAAATTGTAAGTGACTGTAATGTATCCTCGATATTCCTAAGATAGCTTCACTAATGATTAAAAGCTGCAGCAGTGGATTACACCAACATTTATAAGGTTATACTAATCGCGTAATTAGCGCGCTAAGAGGATTCTGAGTTTCTCTTCCTTCTATACCATGCCGTCTCATTCAGATGACGATTACTTTATCATTTTTTTGCTATATAGAGCTGATTTAGTCAATTGCGTTCTACTACTATCGCAATGTGTTTTTGGCTATGAACGAATACTTCAGGTTGACGTAGACATCCCTTCTTATAGTGTGAAAAATTTGCCTCCATCTTTAACTTCATCTATTCAGTAGGTACGTTGTTTTCATTTTATGCTGCCAATGCCTTGTAACTGTTTGATATCACCGTTTATTTATTTTATACGCTACATTTAAATCATAGTAAAGAAAAGACTTAAGAATTATGTTGAGCATTAAACTCTATAAAACAAATCATTTTTACGCCTCATATCAATATTAAAGCAATTAGGTTTAAAGTCGAGTCCGTCAGTAGTCCTACTCAAAGCAATCATCGTATTAACATGAGTAGTTGTCGAGAATTGACTGATTGCCTGTTCAGTATACCCGTTCGTATTTAATCACCCTCAAATTGACGCAATTAATAGCTCTTAATCGGTAGTGGTAGTATAATTGTTTATGTGAATTGTTTCACTACCTACAGACAAACTAGTTAACCGTAATTTGAAGTGATATTTCGACCTTAAATGAAACCTCACAATTATGCTGTTGCAATTAAATAATTATCATTTGTACGGTAGTAATGAACTTGTTCGATCACGGAAGAATGTTGCTTATAATGTAATCTCTTGTACTTAATATCCGTCAAACTAAAGGTGATGTTGGTGGTTCCACAGCATTAGCATAGCGCATTCACTAACAAGACACGTTCGAGTACAATTGCGTTCGCGAAAGAACCCTACTCAAACAACCCATTTCTATTTTCGGTCTCAACCGCTTGTTTAATGTTCGGCCCGTACAACCGCGTCGGCTAACACTTAACGCTTTTTGCATACGAAAGCGTTTACCTCCCGGTGTCTCTTGTTATTACGCTACTCTGTATTCAGGTCGAGATAAGTTGAAGGTCGTCCTTCTGCTCGAGATAACGAACAACTAGTTCCTTTTATTTGTTTATGTACTGCAACAGCTCACCTCGCAATGTAATGTAATATACAAGCTACACTTGAATTTCTCCGATTTAGCGATGACACAATAACAAGGTAATTTTTTTAGTTCTATAAAGTATTACTATACATCAATCCTAAGCAGCTGTTGAGTGAAAAATCCATTTCTCTTGTTGTTGTGTAAAACTGACCTGAGTAGGCCAAATAAAACGCTACGCGCCGCCACAAAATAGCCCATAAAAGAGCAACTATGTAGGACGTAAATGCTTAGATAAACGACTGCACTTAATCCGGGAGTTAGAATGTTGACAAGGAATGAAGGCGATCAAATATAAAAAAGGCTGGGCATTTTATTCCATTAATCCACGTCATGTTGAATGTATTTGTAACAAAGCTAGCACTTAATAACTCAAGTCCGTCTACGATCGAGCCGTAGCGCTTCTAGTGAAACGTCTAATCATTGTGTGGGTTGCCGTAATTGAAGTGGAGTATCGTCCCTTTGCTTTTATCTTAATTTTATTCATTCTGAGCGCAGTAATGGTTAATATTGCTGTGACCGCTTGTCACTTTCAATAACAAGTTGCCCGTTAATGAGATTGTGCACCTGTAAGTTATATTTTGACTAACTATAAAGTGGATACTTGGTATTTAGAAATCTTATTTGGGCCGGGTTCGATGGTAATAAATTATATCAAGTTTATTGATTTTTACTATAATTGACACATTGTGTTTTACATTTGGAAATAATTAGTTTAGTTGATCGTTGCGTGACTAGCGCCATATGATGGATAGCGTGCCTAAGATATGATCGCCGGCTGCCGCCGAATTTCATGAGAATCTTACTTACAGCCGAAGGCGCCCTCGCCGGATTCAATGTTGTAAATTATCGAATTATACTAAACCCGCCAGAGCGTGCCTCTGCGTGTTTATTTAGTTTTGGAAATGTTTTGTTCCTATTAACGTTGCGTTTTATATTATCTAGTGAATTGCAGGAGAGTGTGGGAACATCGGCTGTCGTTCTGTTAATTCGTGTGTACATTTGAAATTGTTTGTGGTCACGAATTTAATTTAAAGGTGTCAAGTTGTTAATGCTCAAATTACCCTTTTGTGTAATCAAAAACGTTAATTTACATTTTTTTGTGTAATCCTTACGATTTAATTGTCAGTTACTTTACTTTTATACTATTTAGAACTCCTTTTAGTTAATGGCACGTAGATTTTAGAATCCAGAGATCTAAATTATAATGATTTTGAATTGCATAACTTTGTACAGTAGTGTAAGAGTTCCTAATGTATCATCTAGTGAGCTTCGCGCCATTTCAGCAGTATTGCTTAATAGCTTCACGTAGCGTGCCAGTTCTCTGAGTCCAAAGTGCATCAGATTGCCGGTTACATTCCGAATTATGTATCTCTGTAAACTGGATCGCTACTCGATCTTCGACCGTACAAAATAGACGAGTTTGTATGCATGATGTCCAAGCAACATAATGTGCTTTTGGTATATAGTCTACAGATTCCAATGCAACATTTTGAACGTACCGGTTTTGCAACAAAGCTCGTGGATTACGCGACATTAGGGTCATAGTTTTGCCCCGTCTTCTGATATAACTTGTCGATTCTGATCTACTTTTACTTTAAATGTTAATAATAATAGCTGAGTAATTATTTACGATTGCTTTTTATAATTATGTTTCGTAACACTTTATTATACCTTACGTTTGTATGAGCTTGGTGTAAACTTTCTAAGATTACTTTCTTTACTAATTGCCTATGTATAGTAGTGAATGGAATATTTCTAAGCAATAATGTATCGCGCGAGTTTATTGAGAACAAACTTAAGTATATCACAAACAATATCTGCGGACTATTCAAACACAGGGCTATGGAGCCCAAATCTCTTCAGAACATTTACATGGCTCCATATAAACATAGACAATAGTAGACACGCCAATAGTAGACCAAAACAATAGTGAACCAAGGTCCTTTATATGTCAAAGATGCCGAATTATATATTGACCTCTGGTTAGTCACGAATTCCACCATATCAGATAATTGCAACGATATTTTCTCTCAACAATAAATTCTCGTTGGCCTTGTCTTGTTAATGTAGGTACATTACATTTTAAGCTTTGCCATCTAGGAGCACTGACAGATATCGATAGCAGTAAGTTTTTGGAAAGAGTTAAAACTTTCCCATTATTCTTTACCATTTTAGTTGTAACAACAGATGTGGGTCAGAAGTATGACAATAAAGTTTCTTTATAGGGGTGTTATCGCGTCGAGCGATCGCCGCAAACCGTGAACAGTTTTTGCCGTTTGTACACAACTCTAAATTATGGCACGTCATGTACCTAGCGACTCGATGGGCTCCGAAAGAATTATTGCAAGTCGCTGGGTGCATCTCCCGTTTCGCACGCCCGCTTCACATTGTTATTAAGTTCAGAGGTCGCTTTGTTTATGAGTCAACGCTTTCGAAAGGTAACACGACGGGCGCGCGAGTGAAAACATCGCTCGGAAGACGCCGATGACATACAATTGATAATGTAAATATTGCGGTTAACCTGTGCCCCCAAAAACACTTTTTTCAACAATATTTAGCCTCCAATCATTTTTAGTAACAATAGTATATTAACCACCGTTAACAGAAATACCTTTAGTCGTTGCTAAATTAGTTTTGTATAATTTGTCCTACAGTATCTGAATATTTGTGCTAAGCATTTTTGCCACGTCGTCTGCTTGTTATGATTCCCTTAAAGGAAGCTACATTTAAAAGGCGGCATTTCATTTCGAAGTCATCGATCGGAAATCGAAAAGGTCGCTTATGTTGTATTCTTAATGTCCGATTGCTTGAAAGTCTAGTCACGCCGGCACTACAAGCAAATGTTGGGCGACATGTTTGTTGCAAGCACGACAATTCACTTTCGATGGCGGTCGTGCGCCTCTCGGCCTACGGACACAAATGCCTGCCATAGTTGGTGCACTATCTGGATTATGATCAACGGCCACAATTGTGGGGCGGGTTACCTATTGCACATCGGACCAGCTGTTTGCTTATTGTCTTGCGTAACCCGGTGAAGCCAACTGGATGATAATTTGCTTGCTCGCCTCGGCTTTCATTATCGTCGGGGCTACTTCGTGCATGTTTAATTTAATTTTCTTGGCGGAGTCACATCGCTATTAGGTAACTGAAATTACTAATTTACCTAAAAGGCTCTCTGCTTGTTAAGTTTCTACGTTAACTTAAGTAAGTACAAAATTAATTAAAGTTTACTTAATAGTTTCCAGTAATAAATTTTTAATGACTATGCAATACACGGTAAAACATGGCTCATATAAAATAACAATATTGACGTTTATCGGCAGTATTAAAATATGTCAGAAATATTTGGTCTTCTCTGAACGTTAATCCTATTTGTTTTATTTTTATGCTATACAAAGATGGTATAAAGATTCACTTTTACCCAACATAGCTTCTTCGACAGTGAGAGTATCTCCGCGAACGAAGGCGTGTGATCCGTTGACTCAACGGTCTAATAAAGCTTCGCCCCTGACTCCGAGGAATGTCGAAGTAAGCCGATCCTGTAAATGAGTGAGGAGGAATCCCGCTCGGTCGTGGTCACGCGAACAACCTGACACTGACACTACCCTTTGTTACGTGTAGGTGCCTCTTGTACCACGATCGTGAGTTATTCAGATTCCAGATTCATTCCGTGTTTGATATATTTTGTAAAGGTCTTGTTCCATGGATATAATGTTGCGTTTTTGTATCCATGTAATTTGTGGAAAAGTAATTCAATCAATTATAATATAGCAATTAGTTAAGAAGGATAATTAGGCATTTGTTGCATTGCCTTTTGGTCGTAAATAGATATTTTAACTAGGTATATTTACAAAACAAAATTAATAGCTAATTAAAGCGGCTTGCATCATATTTGCTTTATTCTTGTTTGGAATTAACAGTTTTTAATAGCTTTTATGAGAACAAAATTATTCGTTTTACTAAAACTAAAACCTATTCCGGTAGCTTACGTCGAAAACTGTTCCCTGGGGCAGGATTAACGCGCGATATAAAGGTGAGTGCTCAGCGCCAGCGATGGTTTTATTGGTTGTAAGCCTTAGTGAAAGGGTTGTGATGTAAAACGAATTGCGACATCACGCCCTCCGTTGCTTCGTCGCCGACTTGAGATTAGTTACGAATTTTATCTTAGTTTAAGGTTTCAGTTTAGTCTCACAAGAGTAAATGGTTTTCAATTAGAAATAAAATAACAATTTACTTTACCAATAGATGTTGCCTATACGAAACAAGCTTTCAAGCTATGGAGAGGTCTAAACCTTATGATTAATTAATTAATTGGCAGTTATATACTTTTCTTAGTGTTTAGTTTACTCTTGCAAGAGTTACTGGTTTTCAATGAGAAATAAATCACTTTGCTGTAATGTATATGGTAATAGATACTAAACAGGCTGTTAAGTGATGAAGAGTCCTAAATATTTCGATTTTGAAATTAATAAGTAGTGTTGTAACATGTTATAATTTACACTTGGATGATAAATAAGCACGAATTTTATTATCATTTTAATCGGTTAGTAGCGACCCAGTCCATATTTCAAGCGATTAAAAATAGAAAACCTATTTCTTTTAAAATATGACTCGTACACACATAGTTTACTGTGTAAGCATAAATAATAAGACACCAGTAAATCACGGACTGCCTAGGTTCTTCATAGTTCTCTAACACCGGCGCATACGCGGCTAGCTCATACTTGGTTATACAAAAGAAACACGATGGACTGGTAGGAAACACTTGACTACGTGAGAACACGACCTTCACATTATATCGAACTTCGAATAGTACTTCGCTACCGCAATTGAAACGCGTTTCAAGTACATGAGCTACCTCTAGCTAGGACGGAAGCTTTGATACGAATAGGCAATATATATATGTATTTTCCATCACAATAAATATTTTATGAATATTATTAAAATCTTTTGTAAAGTTTTGAATAACCGATAATTTTTTACACGCTTTTTATTAGCTTCACTTGTATGTATGTTTGTATATTTGTATGTTTGTAACCGACTTCTTTGGGCGCGATTTTGACCCACTTTAAACGGCTATATTTCGTTCAAACTTTGTAGATTTATCGAGGACCGATGACAATACACTAATTTGGTAAAAAAAATAGAAAATAAATAATATTTTTTTTTATCCACACTTTTATTCATTTATATTTATTGAAATTTTTAACACTATTCTTAATTTAAATTGATTAAAACATATTTTCTATTTTTTAATTCGGTTTTCGATAAAAAGCGTGTTTTTTAGTTTTTTCAAACTATTATTTATTTTAAGTTGCTTAAATGAAATAGTTAGTTTCTATTTCGAAAAACTGAACACAAAATAAAAACCTCATGTGCCAATGTTGTATAGGATCATGAAAATTTATAATAAAGTGTGTATTTTTATATTCGCAAAATTTTTCAAACAATTTCTAAGCATTTAATTTATAATATCGTTACTCGCTCTTGAAACATTAAGTTTCAATTCCAATGCGGATCTTTCACCATTAAGTTATTGTTTTATGGCTTTATTGGAACAATTAGCTGTAACGTAGCATAGTTGTTACGTTACTCCCACGAACCGTGACGCACTGCTCTGACGTTCACAGGTACAATAGTTAACTGTAATTACCGCTTTTGTCTTTGCTGCCGAAAATGAGATGCGCTTTGTGCTCACCTCTCAACTACTGACACAGCCTTTATTATGTATAATATTGTAAGAGCGGTGTCTTACTCGAACGACGCGGCGACGACGTACCATATAATACACTGTAGATATGATACGGGTCAAAGATTTCTCTCCGTAATATTTTTTGTAATAAGCTATGTATACTCTCACAAGGTTTTCTTCATTGAACACGTGTTGATATTTTCCTTTTTGATTCATTTCATCCGTTTTCAAGCTCGTCGTAGCTTTCTCCTATTGATGGGAGTTGGTGATCTTTAAATATTCGATTGGCCCAAAGTGAGTAAGTGTGTTGGTCAATGTATTAAAAGGCTGTTGCCTTGCAGTGTGAAAATTAGGGCCCTTTTTATCTATGCACATTACGCAATATGTATAGAATGACTATCGGAACTTTATTATTGCCGCTAGGTACAGATGCAGGTACATGCTTCTGTCAGTGATCTAAAGCTTAAACTATCGTAATGCCAGAAATGCCGGCTCTGTATAAGCGGTACATAGATAGGAAGACCAGTGTAAAGTTAAAGCTCCGGTGCATATTTGACCCAAAAAGTGAAGCAACCATCATAAAGTCTACTTCGTCTGTTATCTGCTGTACGGTCAAATATTTCGCACATTGCACCTACTACGAAATAAAAGTTGTATAAATAGTGTGAAATAATTATGGGTCATACAAACGAGAAAAGATGTGATGGTAGGAACAATAGTGAGTAAACCGGAGATATCAGTATACAGCAGTTGTTATTTAGCCGTATGTGTATTTGTTTTAATAAATATTTATCTTTCAACTGCAGTGGGTATGTATCTAATTGAATTGGTATGCTACATGGCTGGAAACTGGTGCTACATCACGGTTGTTGGGTTTTATCTACCTTCTACGATATATGGTATAAATGCAAATTGAGTGTTTTTTAATTAGAGTTATGGAAAATAGAAAATAATGGCGTATCTGATTTAATTTGCAAACGACAGCGGGTGCTTTAATTTAATGCGGCTCGTTACATATGATTTTAAATCGATCTCCAGTTTAGATTACGAACGCAGAATTGGAACAGAAAAAAGAACAGGTCCGAGTAAAGGCCAAGTAAAACTCAGCGCGCTATTTATCTTAAACTTATCAGAATACCACAACGTGTTCGTTTTTCTCTCCCGTCCCGTGTATACTTTGAAATGGGTGTCGTTTTATTCTCGTTTCAAAAACAATGATTACCGCGTTGTCTGGAGCGCGCGTCGTGCGAGAGGGACGCTATGATCGTTTTGCATGGAACGAGGTGAAACCATCAATTTGCGCTGAGCCGCGCTAGAGGTAAACGCGTCGATCTCGCTTAAAAGAGGCGAAACTAAGCTTACTTGTGAGGCCTCACTTTGTACTTCGCTAGCTTGCAATGCGGGTGCCCGAGCCGCCTTGTAAACCCTTGTTGCATTTGTAGCGCAAGTAAGATCCTTCGGCAGTGTCGTTTTTATCTTCTACTTTACATATACTTAAGGTAACACCACAAACTGAACAATAGATACAATACAATGTTTTGGCAATTGGGTTATAACGTTCCTGCGAAGAATGCTGTTACAATATAGAATATAAGTGGATCCAGACACTATTGCATGCGGTGGGCTCAGGCAACGGTGAGCATCGCGCTGAGGCGCGACTCCCAGCAGGCGGTAAATGCAACACCTTGGGTCCTTTTTTTGCAACTTGCCCGCGTTTTTGCATGAGAAGCGTTCGAGCCAGTTTCGACTAAGAGGGCGTAGTGGCAAGAAAATTGCTATTTTTACAAACAAGCTCTTTATGGCGTAAAAAATGTGTGCAGCGGCGCCGCAACTCGGTAATCGATTCAAACGAGCTTCATTGTTTCAAGAAAGAGGAAGGGTTCGAATATGTCGATATCGGGCGCAACTGCGAGCTGCTCCAACCTCCGATGTGGCACTTTATCGGATCGAACGACTGTTGCTAGCAGTTTATGTTCACCCGCAATGGGCATTCCTGTTCCTTCTAATGTTCACCTTATGTTCACTTCCTTGCTTTTACACGTAGTTATATTACTGAGTTACAACAAGACTAGTTTCTATACAATGTAGTAAACGATGTAAAGGGTGCCTCCTACCGCGGTGTTATGATACCGACTAAGGAATTTTATTGGCTCAGTATAAATACATGGTTGGAACGCCAGCAATTCATAATAATTTGCTGAGTTAACAGGTTTAGGTAGTCGCGCCACGACAGGACGAGCGTGTCGAGCCGCCGCATCGCCTTTTAATGAGCAACATCTGCGAATCAATGAGGTCGGTGCGCGTTTTATTAAGCGTCGCGATAAATTTGCATCGTCAAACAGCAACCGCGGTGGAGAGGCACGTTCGGCAAATAGAATAAATACGTTGCGACTCCTCGTTTCCTCGCCAGCCTCCCGACATCCCCCGCCTCTACTACAAACACAATTTGGACCTATTTATGTGTTGCTATTGCCTCAGCGCCGGCGCCGCTTCCCAATTGTATCGTAGATTTATTGAAAGCAAGCAATGACATACGTAAGTAAGCGTTGGTTTGACACATAATCGTGTGTGCAAACCGGTACAACCACTACTCTATGCTTCATTAACCTTTTAACAGTGATTTGATAATAATCTTTAATCATTAATTAATTATCTAGACTTGCTTTAAGCTTGTGCGTTGTAATACGTTTATATTAGTAATATGACTTATGTTTTGTATGACTTCAAAACAATAAGGCACGTTTACCTGTTACTCATCACACACTCGATAAGTTCATATATATATATTTTTAATTATTGTCTGAAATATCTTCCAAGAAAACGTTACCTTTGTATCTATTACGCACACTTTAACTTATTTAAAATTAAGAAAGGAAGAGAAACCTCATTTGTGTTCTCGGCTCATCATAAAGTATAATGACGTCGTTGGTTAGGTAATTTGCAGTAAAAAGAATTCCTGAAAAAGGCTTGACGGAGTGCTTGGATGTCGGTGACGCTCACAGGACCCAGTCTCGATTACATGCGTCAATTATACCATAATTGCAGACAGCTTCTAAAGCTAATGTTACGCGTGGGTCAGTAGCCATCGTTAAATTTCACGACCACTTGTATCCAGACTAGACGCTGAAGGGAATCTCATGGGCAACAAGTATAAATCTACCGACGATAACAAAACATCAGTTTGGTTTAGGTTTTCTAATGGAAACATACAATTTTGCTATCTAGCTAGTTTGATCTACAATACGAAACGAAGCGAGGTAGATAAGAGTGTTGATAATAATACTTCTTATGTACTAGTAGGCACTAGTACTAATAATATAGTAACAACTTGTATCATAGAACATACATAAGTATTACGTACGTAAATGTTCAGTGTCCTAAAAGCTGTCAGATTAAGGAAAGATAACTGGTTCGATAGTGTAGGCTTGGAGCAAGACGAACGATGAACTCGGTACATGTTGGGCTGATCCGAATCCGTTGGAAGAGTTCAATAAGCCAGGCTTAGCATCGATCTTCGATCTGGCGATTACGACAGGCGGCGTTGACGGATGTCAGCTTAACTTGTCTGTCACCCGGACGGCACGGACACCTACCATATTAATCTCTATTCTCGCCGAGCAACACGTGGATTTACGCATTGACGAAAGTAATTTATATGCAAATCATTTCAACCTTGACGATTTCGTGACTCTAATACGGCTGTCATAGTCTAAAGCTACAAAGCCTCCGGATTTATAAATAACGGTACCCATTAGATAAAAAAGTGTGAATTAATTATAAACTCAATCATAAAAAGCGTTAATTTGCTGGTAAATAAATAATAGGGTCATGGGGTTTCTGATAGCAGTGGGTGTTGTACTGACCTGAACTACATAAAACACCTAAGGTAGTAAGTTTAATATGTTTTTTTAATGGCAGGCCAGGTTTTATTGTAAGTTTCGATTAATATTTCACTAATACCGATGTCGCTTGTCATGAAACAAAGAGGTTGGCGTTGTACCGGCGGAGGCGGCATCGCGAGCGATCAAGTTGGCTCTTTGTGTGCGCCACAACAATATTACTGGCGTCTTGATAAATAGGAACAACTGTTGGTCCAACAATGCGGCTCGTAAGGCGATACGCGCGCTATCGACCGCTCGATTAATGACCGTCTCGCCTAAAAGAATGGACCATAATATTTATTATCAGATAAGCGCCCGCTACTGGGTAATTCGTGTGTCTCCGACTATTATACAACTCCCCGTGAATCGCCTATGCATTAGTCACGTTGCGTCGCGTCGTACGATATCATTTTATGGATTTATGCTTTATATTATAGATCGCGTCGGTTTTATGTTTCTCGGAACCATACCTAACTTACGGCGCGTGGTAGGTGTTCTTTATTTTTGTTACTTATGCTGCTCTTATTCGATAAAATGCAACAAAATAGCCGTAGCTTCGAGAAGCTCTCATAACACGCCTTAAAAGATTTTTGTATAAATATCGATTATAGTTTAAAAAGCGTTAGACGTTCAAGGAACTAATCAGCTTGGACTGCTTTTATATTATAATAGTTAATGAAACGGTCCGCCCACGGCTCGAAAGCCAATTGATCTCCGGCGCGTTAATGGTCGCGTCGAAAGATGTGTGCATGCGCACCCAGACACGTGAACTGAGTCCCCACCGTATACCATTATACATTTAAATACGGATATTTATAGATTTTATCGCTGTACGTAATCAGTATTTGAAAATGGTGGATGCAATGATCGTGGTGATTTCGGTGATGAGAACATTGGTTGCATATATTATTATGTGTTAACATGATTCTCAGTCTATACATCATACTTGTTCAAAATTAAAAATATCTTTGGAATGTTGACGGAAAGTGTGTTACTATTAATTCCTTTACGGTGGAGGAGTTGATGATGAGAAACACTTGTTGTTAATAGTATATCGTACCGTTTTATGCATAAAAGCTTTCATAGTGTATAATACATACAGGTATTAAATTTAATTAGATATCTACTTTGTACTATCTTTGTATTTGTATGCAAAATATCGTACAGAAACAAAAACAAAATTACTCATTCTTAAAAAGGCCTTTGCTTATATTGTCAAGTGTATGGCCCACAACAATTAAGTCTGAAGTTTACCTTAAAGTAGTATTACATAGTAGCTATTATGCAGTTGCTTGTCCTACTTACTTTAAAAAGACATTAAAACTTATACTCAACAAAAAGAAGAATACTTGCGAGCACACCATTCAAAAAGTTCAAATAGTATTGTGTTGCAACAATGTCTTCCAAAATAACCGCAATGGCTCGGCATCACTAGTAACGGAACTAAAAGCTTCAAGTTGTAAAATAATACATCCCATCCGCGGGTTGTTATGAAACATAATCATAAGTGAAGGCCCCGCTGCCGCGCCGGGTCTCAGTTACAAGGGAATATCTTTCCCTCTAAAATTTATAATCCGATGTTGAGATGAACGGCACCTCACTCATACTAAATTAGTCAGAATGAATAGGTAACACACATAAATTGTTTCACCTTGTGCCACTGTGAATATAGGTACACATTTTCGGTACTGAAATGTTAATCAAGTGGATACGACAGGCTCGGTCGAAGGTTTGCTGGTTTCCATGTTACTAACGCATATTGGTGCTATTACATTATTGTTATTGCAACCTTGTTACAATATAATTATCTACAGCAAATTATATAGTTATTGCTGGTACTTAATTGTTTTGTATCGTCTGTACTCTAAAATATATTTATTCATGCAGCATTTCGACTGCTTCTGACAAACTGCTTTCCCTTTACTTGTTCCCAGTTTGGACCAGAAATGTAAAAGGGTAGGCATTTCGGATACTTAGTTTTTACACGCTTTATATTAGCTTCACTTGTATGTATGTATGTTTGTTTGTATGTTTGTAACCGACTTCTTTGGGCGCGATTTTGACCCACTTTAAACGGCTAGATTTCGTTCAAACTTTGTAGATTTATCGAGGACCGATGACAATACACTAATTTGATAAAATTATTTAATAATATAATTAATAAAAAGTATTAATTAATAAATAAGGACTGCCTCGTTGGTCTAGTGGTTGCTAAGCGCGACTGCTGAGCACGAGGTCCTGGGTTCGAATCCCGGGTCGGGCAAAGTGTTATTGGGTTTTTCCATTAGGTAATTCTCAGTAGCAGCACGGAGTCTGGATTTGTGCCCGGTTGATGGCAATAGGCTCGCCCCCTATTACATTGGGACCTAAAACATAACTGGCGAAATGTGGGTGTACTATATGTGCACCTCTGCCTACCCCTTCGGGGAATACAGGCGTGATGTTATGTTTATGTTATGTTATGTTAATTAATAAAAATAGCATAATTACAGCCCGCAACACAAACGCCCTCTGCTAAGCCGCTAGTCGCTACGGTAAAGTTCCGTGGTAGCTAAGCGTCGCGCGCGTGTCCCGACTCCAACGCCCTCTGCTAAGCCGCTAGTCGCTACGGTAAAGTTCCGTGGTAGCTAAGCGTCGCGCGCGTGTCCCGACTCCAACGCCCTCTGCTAAGCCGCTAGTCGCTACGGTAAAGTTCCGTGGTAGCTAAGCGTCGCGCGCGTGTCCCGACTCCAACGCCCTCTGCTAAGCCGCTAGTCGCTACGGTAAAGTTCCGTGGTAGCTAACCGTCGCGGGCGCCGAGACCGGCTCGCGTTAAGGTAAAGCTTCGTGGTAGCTAACCATCTTAATAAAAAATAGAAAATAAATAATAGTTTAAAAAAACTAAAAAACACGCTTTTTATCGAAAACCGAACTAAAAAATAGAAAATAAGTTTTAATCAATTTAAATTAAGAATAGTGTTAAAAATTTCAATAAATATAAATTAATAATAGTGTGAATAAAAACAAAAAATATTTTATTTAAAAAAGCGTGGGGTGCATGGTGTCAATAGTTATAAATATTTTATTGACAGATACGAGTAGAGTGATTATCACTTTGATAATATCTTAAAAAGCACCCCACGCTTTTTTTAAATAAAATATTTTTTGTTTTTATTCACACTATTATTAATTTATATTTATTGAAATTTTTAACACTATTCTTAATTTAAATTGATTAAAACTTATTTTCTATTTTTTAGTTCGGTTTTCGATAAAAAGCGTGTTTTTTAGTTTTTTTAAACTATTATTTATTTTTGTAGGATATATTGAATTGTTTTCGACGTTGGAAAAAATGTGCGTTAGCAGTAAACAAACTATTCATGTTTCAAGTTGGTATAGACTTTGAACAATGTGCTTGCTACTGGAACATTATCAACATCTGCCTAGCCTTTTAAGTAATATGTTGGGGTGGCATTCCATTTTAACTGGATACAGTGAAATATCAGTATTCCACATTGTTTGACAGCCTTTCTAATCTCTACAACCCAGTAGCAGGGTTATGAGTCTTTAAGACTGGTCATAACATTTTTAGGATTCAGACTAGGTACTTGTAGCGACTGCCAAGGATCTACGAATAACGAGTGTAGCCGAAAACTTGACGAGTTGGAAATTGCACCATCCATACATACCTATGTATTTAATGCATGGTTATATCCAAGGGCCGATCGCGACAAGCGCAGACTATCCTAGATTGATCGAACTTTGCGCCTGTTGCTTAAACATGACTTTCCAGCTAAGAGACCACACATTAGATACTAATTTCTATAAACTAATATTATAGGTAGTTCCTTTAGATTATACTTCTTGTTATGCGTTTAAATCCATGTTTTTAATTGGTTTATAGTAGCTCAATACAAAAATGTTCGCTCATAGCTGGGTGTAGTCGATCAATTTTGGTTGACAGTGTCAATAGAAGCAGTGTCGGTCGTCGTTCGTTGGCATCGTTACAATTAGCGGCGATTGGTCGCGGTGCGGGCCCGACGCGCACGGCCGCGCTTCCCATAGCCACCTGCGGCTCTTCGCACTGTCACCGTCAGCGGCTTTAATTAACTTTTTGTCTTCTCCACGTCGCACAATCGACAGACATTCCGGACGCTACTACTACTGAATCACTGCCACTTGTTTAGACGACGTTTTTATCTTCATTCACTATACTTTATGGGAAGTGCGCACTGCACAGGTCCACTCGGCTGTTACGGTTTCAAATCAAGGTGACTTGGTTTAAATCGATTAAATGCTTTAAGCGTTCAGTTATATCGAACATCACTTTTAAGCGAAGCTTTCGTAACCAATATCGTTATTGACTTGTGACTTTATTTTATATTGTAAAAGTATAAGCTTTTCGACGGTAGGTATATTGTATAATAAGTATTAATTAGATCAATAGGAAATGTACGATAAAGATTTACTTATTTATGATGATATAACTATATTCACTCTACGTTGGCCATGTCAACAATCACATCATGAGATCTATGAATTATCATAGAGAAGGAGAAGTCGGCAATGAATAGTAACATTGCGCTTGACCGTCCGTCTGCGAGTTCAAGTTCGCATGGACGTGGCGTGCGCGCAAGTTGCGCAAACGCGCCGGTCGTCCTCCACAGCGCAGACGCATGACTTGCGTTATGACTCATCAACAGTGTCAGCGCGTCAATGCCTCGTTTATATAAATACGTTGCATTCTTTACAATGTTTATTTATAGATGAGAGTTTCAATCGTAAATCCTTGATCATTGAGCGAGTGCTTATTTATTTTCTTTTGTCTATTGATAGTCTCTACCTGCAATGAGATACTTTCGCAACTGAAATAGATATTTCTTTCGCACTATTTAGTATAACGACGGGTTTTGTTGCATGTAGGTAATATCAGCCACGCGTTACACTGCGACACCAGCAGCACAAACATTCTTATGCAAATGTAAAAGATTGGAGTCGAACAAAAAGAACGATTAATCGAAGTCAAAAGTAAATCGACCGTGCGGGCTCGGCGGCTCTCGGTTCGCGCGCTGTCTCTTTAATTGCTCTTTGATAACCAGTAATAGTAGTATAAATGCACCCATTATAGTTTCTTCTATTTATATTGATGGAATTAATGCTGATCTCTTTTGAAATTTAGAAGGCTTTTGTTCAGCCTTCGCCTGGTCATACCGTCTCGGTGAGCAATACGAATAAACTCCACTATGAATGGTTTCACACGAAACTCGTACTCCGTTGGACTTGTAATGCGAGGCAGGCGTGGGTTTAATTTTAATCTCAAGCGTGTGTCGCGTCATTTTCTTATAGCTATAGATATAATTTTAAAAATCTTCAAACAAGGTTGTTCTGTCACGACATGTTCATTGGAAATTAATTCAAAGTACAAAAATGCACTGCTCAAATTGAGCTTTTAATGATACTTATTTAGTTTAGTGCACTTTCATATTGGTCTATTCACTTGACAATATTGGTACCTTCTACACGTCCAGACGTTAGGATTTATGTCGGTCTGGATTATTCCCATTAATTTCGGATGTTTTGTCTTTTCAGTTCTTACTTCAATTTAGTTAACTTATTTGTATGTTTCTTTTACCTTAAAAACGGCCTTTTATTGAATTTATTTACTAATATATAAATGTGTTTCGGGATATTCGTAGAAAGTATGTAGCATTGTAAAAAATCTTATTAGTAATATTGTTGCGTTAGTGTTACTTTTGTTTCTCGGGTTTAATTTTACTTGACATGGCTCGGGCGTTTACGATGGCAACTTGTGCGACTCCACGTTTTATGGACCACTGTTAAATAATGCGTACTCTTTGCGTATTGTCAGGATAGCGAACCATGTCGTTTTGTACACTTTTTATGAGTTGTAGGGACGTGTCTCATTTTATCCGATTGCCAAGGAGGGTGAAGCTTTTATGATTTTGTTTAGTACGATATGTGCAAAGTACCTATCCGTACGCTGTAATTTTCCTGTTTAAGTAAAATGAGAACAGCTCTGACGAGTCAAACGAGCTACCTGCTTTGCTAAAATGACACGTGCCGTACATATTATGTTGGTTGCTAAATAATAAATATAATGCTAGCTTTTTACTTTTATACTTTTAATGAAAGCTTAGATAATTATGTTGTGTGCAAAAGTTTATAATTTTAATGCATTACATTATTGACCTTTGGACACTATTTATTGGGTAAATGAAATAATACAATAAAATCTGTATGAACCTTTGTGACAGTTTACATGTTTAAACATTTTTATAAAATAGGGCCAAAACATAGGTACCTACTGATGCTGTTATTTTTATATAATGCCTTATATTTCTCTACAAAGTAAGTACCTACAACAGTTTCTAACGTACTTCGCAACTCATAAATTGAGATTGCTTTCTCTGCACCCGTTGTCTTCGAGGTATTCCAATCAGTCGAAACGCCTCAGAGGACGAACGGAGTCTGGGAAAACCGTTAACTAGATCTACTGCCGTATTCGGGGCGCACTTCATATTCGAGGCGATGAACATCCTCCGACTGATGCAGAAGCGCCTTCTAGCTATGAAATAAGGACTCAGATGTAGGTATAGGTTTATCATAGCCATGACAACGATTATATAATAAATGTAAGTATGAATATAATCACCGACGTTGAGATGCAAAAAGCGTTATTTTTTTGACACTGCAGCATGTGGCTTCGGTATTAAACCGGGTGTTGGCTATGTTATATAGTACACTTCGCGTCACTGGTATTGACATGTGGGATGTCATTTGAGCCCGACGGCAACGCAGCGTGCGGGTTAACGCCGATAAGATTTTCCAACCAATTTGCCACCAATCGCGGCACCTGCTCAGTTTTTACGGTAAATCTGTTTGAGGCACGCACTTAGTATGGCGCGAGCCCTTATGATCTTTTGAAAGCATATGGCCTACAGATAAGTTGCACTTAAAGAAGTTGGGGCTTTACGATGCTACCGTGCCACTCCACGTACCATTTTTGTGGCGTACGGGTATCCTAAGAATGTAGTACGCGTTTTAATATTAGATTCTGGAGAGTCGCTCGCCCCGTTATGTCAGACACGAGGATACATCCCGCCACATTGCAGCAACATTTCCTCGGATCGTGTGCCCGCCGAGTTTTGAACTCGGTTAAGCTTGGCGGAATAGCTATTCTGAAATTTCAGCAACGCATATGCAAATGTCAGCTCTCGACACTGATTGTACGAGTGGCACGGGGAAAATTCATGCATTTACATTAAATTTCACCGAAATTGGATCCCAACTTCGTAGTTTATATACGAGCCAGTGTGTCACGTGCGACGCGCCGCCGATATTTACGATTTTCAATCGCATCCGTCCCGACACCGGTTTAATTGTTTAGGATGCAGTACCTATATTATGCATACGTTTAGTTTGTTTTCATATTTATTAATAAAAGCTTTTTTACAATTAATCTGATATGTAACGAACTTTTGTAATAATGCATAGCTTTACATTTTTATAACAGTCCAGCATTTGGTCAGGAAGAATAGGAAGCGATAACGATAACCAATTGTACGTCAATTGGTAACCTCATCTAAGTTGAATTAGATGAAGTTACCAATGGTACAATTTAGTGCAATATATTTAATCACGTTTGGAAAAGTATAACCAAGCATTGCTTTCAAAATTTCATGTGGGTTATTAAGATGCACACATATTCATGCGCTGCTGACGGTCGTAGGTATTTGTTGTGCAAGAAAATAGCTTTAGTAACTGCTTGACTTCCTCTTCATTAAGTTTCTAATCAAAGCTAGGCTATCGATACTATTAAAACGGTAATGCGTCGCTTACCGGAATAACTAATCGAATGATTGTTTACATTCGTTCGCTTCGCAGGTACCAACAGCTTTGCGTATAATGAATGTTGGTTACATTAATTACTGCTTTAGTGCCAGGTTTATAGCTCAGCCGTTATCGGCCCGTGTGAGATTACGTGTTCAACCTTATTACTTTTCCTTTTTTATTTTTGATGACTCAATTCGACTTTATTATTACCTTTTCAAACAACTATAAAACAACAATGAATCTGAGACTTAATTACAGAACTGATGTAACGGTGGATGAGGTACGGAATATAACAAGAAAACCTCTAAAGATTCACGTAGCTACATAAGCCTAATCCAAGTAAGTATAGGTACCTAATATAAACGATCTCGGATCAACTAGATGCATCCTAAACATTACTTGTTGTTATTTGTCGAAAGCTCTAAGTCTATACTATCCCTAAAATTAGACATAATAGGCTTTTCTAAAATCTGAGAGAACACAATATTTATTTATTTTGAAGATAATAGGAAAATACAACCCTTATATGAATCAAAAGTGGTTAGTCTCCTTTGATTTTCTTAAATTACAACTAATTGTATCATTAGAAGAGCAAGCGGAACAACCGTTGTCCCTAATTTGCGGGTAATGCAGTCCGGCGCATGAGAGCCTAGGAAAGGTAATAAATTGGCGCGGGCGATCGATCGCGGCGCTCGCGCACAAATCAACCGGCACGTCAAAACAATGGCGGCTACGGCTGCGGGGGCGATCGTGCAACCACCCGCCGCTTATCGTCAAAACCAACTTATTTATACCACAATACCTCGGGACCTACATACACTCGCGGTGGAAATCATTTAACTAATAGCCATGTGCCTGATTCCATCTTACATTGCTTGTTATTTCTTCAATGCTAAATAGAAATGATCTGATTGACATCAAATTAGAGAGGGTTTACACTATGCGCGTTTTTGACTAACAGATACTTTATTTAGTTGGATTGCCAAATTTTCTTGCTTTACGTCCTCATAATAATTCTACCTACATAAGTTCCTAGCAATATTGATTTTAACAAGATACGTCTTTTACCTATTGTTTTGACTTACATCAGATTATTTATTAGTCCAATAGTTGTAGGTATATGGTATTTTTTTAAATTATGCGGTTAAAATTAGGCGATGCTTAGGTAAGGTAGGTTTTCAATTGGACATAATAAGTAACTTTTCAATTTTCTTTCAATTACTTATGTTCATCTTTAGTATATATCGTGAACCTGTTCCTCTGAGGGTTATGGGAAAAAACCATGAATGAATGTTAGTGAGTTTTTGTTCACTTGTCACTGCGTTTCCGGCGGTTGGCCGGTCGCACGACGGCGCGCGCGCGTGGAGAATCGCCGTACGCGTCGGACCGTCGCGCGCACTTGATCGCCTTTAGGGTTAACCTCAGCCCTTTTCCTTGAGATTTGTTCTCAAATTGTGTAGCTTTTATATGCACAGTTCCCTTAAGATATAATATAAAGATATGAATACATCCATCTGCTGCTAATAAAACTGTTGATTTTAATTGCATATAGGTACTTTGCTTTATGATAAAAGTATAGTATGCCCTATGACCAACTTTTTGAGCCAACCCTAAGCACACGGTGGTCATGCTTCACCAGTTATTAGTGATTAAAAAACAACCTAAAATAACCGATCATCATGAGACCGTACTGTAACGTGCCAGTGCCGTTGTTCAGTAGAAAGTAGTCGGTCACGTTTACTCCTCTTTTTTAGAATCTTGAGTTCCTTCTTCCTACCGACATTAACCTGTGAGCAGGTGTTTAAATAAATCATGCCTTTTTCAAGTTAAAGTCTTAAATACAAATCGCTTAAACTACAGAACCAATATGGAACGTTGTCCTTCTTATTTACACTGAAAAGAAATGAGTGAAAAATTGTGCGTGTTACGCAAATTATTGTTACTCTTTAAATTTAAACAAATTATTTTTGTGGGCAGTGATTTAGGACGTAACAACTCCTTTTCATCTTAAGCCAAATAAACGATAACGCTCTTATATTAATAGTAGGTATGCAACACATTAACACACTCTGACAAGTTTCAGGAATTGTGTTATTGTACTTCAAGAATTTTTGGCAGCGATTGTGTAATTGCAACTTAATACCTTCACAACTTCATCTGGCATTCTGGAGAAATACAGGCATAAATAAAAAAAGTGCAAGACATCAAGAAAAATTGCCTAGTGGTGTATTACGAAACTGTTCACGTGGAGTGCTCATCTCCGAGTGTATTCGCTCGAGAACTGAAAAAAACAGTAAGGCGAAGCAACAGGTAGACGTCCAATTAGAGGGGGCCGCACTTGAGTGGCCGACGCGTCGCGCGACACCGAGCTTTGACGGCCTCCACAAAAACAGCGCCCCGTTTCGCCTGCCGCCATTACACTAGCACTTTTTGCACCACAAACTTGTCGCGCTTCACTTTGACTTTCTCGACCTCCTTGTTGCATACAAGCATGCACTATGCACGCATTATTCAGTACCAAAGTCGAGTAAAAAATATAATCGGTTTCTCCACGTTGATTTAGACTTACAGCAAAATTTATTATGACTTTAATTTGTGGTGATAAAAAGGAGTAACGTTAAAAGACATGGCCATAATTTACTACGAATTCACTTGCACAGTTTATCGATTAATCTGGTGCGAATTCTTATTTACATTTTCAATTTAACTGGAAATATTATTCGGCGGCGATAAATCAGGAGTGTCCTCCGGCTTCTCGCGACATTTTCGGAAAGAGCTTTAATTCTTAATTATGGCCTTGGTCGCTCTGTCGTATTTATTTTGCTTTGTAAAATTATCTTTCGAGCAGACCTGCTATAAATTTACTCACGCGATCAATAATTAAGATGTTAATATATAATGTAACGAAGTTCACAAATTTTGATCTTTAACATCCGTTTGATATACGCCGATTGCGAATGTGTAAAATTCTTAACACAATATTTATGATATTATTTAACTATCCAAATTAGACTTTTAGGAATGCATGGTTGTTTAGTACCATAATACAAGAGCCGGCTCTCAAAAAATACATATTTCACCACTACCCAGTTCCATTGCCGGGAAGAAGAAACACACACATTAACAAAACCGAGTACCTAAAGAGGGAGAGGTTTAGATGGAAGAGGTAATAAAAAGAAAAATCCATTCATAGAAACAATTAAACATTAATTACATAATCCAGAAGTAGGAAACAAAATATTTTACTGTTGTTGACACAGTGCAGACTATTCGTTAAATTCCACCAATGGAATTTTAATTCACAAATTTGTCTTCCAATTTTAGGGTTTGCTCGGAACGCAAGCGGTAATGGGAAGGCATGCCATGCGGCAGTCGCACGCTGTCTTCGAATACGCTACCATAAAAATAATCTGGATTAAGTGCGATTGACGACTTGGGTTGAACAAAATTGAGTTTACTCCGAACAAAGTATAAAATTGTCTAGCTTTGCGTCTGAATCTTCGAAGTTCAGTTAGGTGAGCGGACGACCGTGTGATGCAGTTTTAATGACATAATCCAGTTACCGCTGACTTGATTAACCCACGCTTCTGCCCGCATCACCAAGCAACTATCTTCACGTATTGCTGTTCAGTCCCTGATCAGCTACCTAGTAGGTATATTTTTTATCTTCATTGAAGGCAGCAAGAGATGTACCGAGTTCAACCAGGATTTGATCTATTTATTGCAATTCCTTAATGATTGATTATATATTACTTGCTTTTGTCCATGGCTTCGCTCGCGTTAACCTATGTCCTTTCTGGGGTCTTAAACTTTCCACAAGCTAAATTTCATCAAAATCCTTCAAGCGGTTTAGTCGAGAAGGCCTAACAGACAGACAGAGTTATTTTCACATTTATAATATTGGTATGGATTATGTACCATTGTTCTCTACAATATCACCCTAAAGTTGACTAAAATGTGTATTATGCCTATTCATATTATATCATTTCCATAATGTGCATTTGACCTGTAGGTATGTGTTTCAATTGCAGCAATTTATTAAAGTTGCATAATCCCGATTATATTTAATCGAACGATATTTAAAAAAATTGTAAAAGCATTTTTAGGTTAGTCGTGTTGCGAGAAGAAGCGAGTATTATCGTAGCAACTAGTACATGCACAAGTACTGGATTTCAGTAGAAGCTCATAAGATAAGTATACGCATAAGTTCACACAGTGACTGCGCGCACACAGTTAACATTGGTACCATGGTTTTTATTACAGTGTAACTTTAGTTATAACATAATATTTCTGTTGCAGTATTAACTCTTTAGTCTGGTACTGTTAAAGAATTATTTATATGATGACCCTACTTAATAGAATCTTTAGAAAGTATGTGGGTTGATGACGTTAAAAAATCGTCGTATATGTCACATACATGTTCTTTGATGTTTAAGTATCTCTTAAATTAGTACATACCTTCTTCAGTAGCCGAATAAAGAAATAGGGGCTATTAAATGTGTAAGACACATTTATACCGATAATATTTCAAGAGTTTTTATTTTATAGGTACCAGATTTACTGTCTCCGGTAGTTAATTTATTTGTATTTTTATTTGAAAATTTGCATATTATATGGGCCGAATAAACATAAATATCTATCTGTTTTAAATGGGGAAGTGTTATTAGTGTGACATGAAATCTCAAACGTAACCGGATTTCACAATCCATTTGATAACTTAAATCGTATGGGTAGAACCACAATACGATTACGGATAAGATAATTTACAATAAAGGGTTGTTAAAATAATTTGGGTTTATTAATAGAAGTAGCTAACAAAACAAATCTTATCAGCGATAAAAATGTACTGCTACTAATACATAGGTGGATGACTAAATTGAATTTACCCTTACGATATTTTTTAATTATGTACAATACTGGTTAATCGACATTAATTAACGCTTACACAATATTTTTTTTTGTAATTTCGTAATTTGGGGTTTCTGACCTTTTAAAATGAATATGGTCCGCGTTATTACCATGTGCATGTTACCGAAACGTGTTTTGTCTTTCTGTACAAAAAACGACTTGGACAATTGCTAGGTCCGTTAGACTTTGCGTGTATCCGATTGATAACCTGCTCATTCCATAATATAAAAATATAGTTCCTGTGTCTTCTACTAATGGGCAAACATAATTATTTTTCTACTGAGGTGAAAAATGTGCATTGATTATACCTATTCACTACTCCAGAGTGAACTTAATAAAAAAGTAAAAGTTGTACCTATTAGATAAATGCTGCAGTCGTAATGTACCTAGGCATACGAAGCCGAGTTTATATTACTGATATGGTTCCCTATAATTATTGAATGCATTGTTTTAGAAGTAACGTATAGAGAGCATGGCTTAGCTAATGTTTCGCATTTCATAGCCTGTCAAGAGTTCAAGTAATAGTACCAAGCGGGCGATTACCATCGACACTATGCGGTATCTTACTGTACATTACAAGGTGGATTGAAATGAGCGTGTTAACGAGGCAGAAACGAGTGAGACGAGAGCATGCATGACCTCGGGATCAAGCGCGTGCCTCGCGCCATGACTGACAAATGTAGGCGACAAATCCGATCTAGAGCAAGCTTCCAACCACCTACTGGGAACCACACACACAAAAACATTCCCCGTTTGTTCAGTTTTTGCATGCCTAACGTTTGTTAGAGAATACTATGTAACCGCAATTACAACCTGTATTCGGTGTTTCGAAATACGCGAATAGTTTATACGGGTTTCATTGAAACGGAATCAGGTAAACAAGCAATCTAAAAAGCTTTATTCACCACATATTTAAAAGGCGGCTAATAAGTGTTTGTAGCAAATTGTAAAGTGTTAATGGTCTATGGATTTCACGGTATACACGTAATGGTTGTAGCTGTTGCTTTGCTTCTAATACTGACTAGCGTAATTGCTCTCTTGAACGAATCGTTTATCATATTAGAAGATTGAAATTGCTTCGAGCGAGAATTTATAGTATTCTAATTTGAGCTTTGTTACATAAATATGTTATGCAGATTTTGCGTCTACTTATGCTTATAAATTATGTTATTGACACCTTTCTCGGTCTATGGTTGATTAGCTATACACGCAACGCGTAAAATAACAGTAGATATGTAGGTGCAGCGGGTTTGATGTGAAAAAGCTATCTTGCTAATGCTATTAAAACTTCTTCATACTCGTACCAGCATGAATGAATTGTAGCATAGAAACAGGTCAGCTACAGCTAGCCTGAAGTGACTATTTTACTATTATTATATTTAGTGAGACAGGTACTACCTAGATATTTAGTGTTGTTTATTGAAAGTTCATTTTATGAAAGAACTAACTGCGCCCTGCGTCGTTACCCGCTAAATCTTTTCGAGATATAAAGTATATGTTTATTCCAGGCTGTCAGCTACCTACATACTAAATTTTATCAAAATTGGTCTCGCCGTTTGTGCGTGAAGAAGTAACAAACATACTAACATACTTTTGCCTTAATAATATTAGTGTGATAAATGTATAATGTGAGTGTGATTAAATTTCATTCAATCAAATTTTCGCTCTGGTGTATAAATTACGTCTTTATGTTGATATAATAAAAGGCTAACGGAAGAATTTAGGTGTAATTAAGGATTTATATTTTAATCTACCGTGATTGTACAAAATTACTTAATAATGTTATTGAGTGAGGCGTCTATAAAAAGTTAATTCAGAGATACCATTATTCGATTTGCTTGTTATTTTTATGAATAATAATATTTCAACTTTGTATTTCCACTGTTATATAGTCAAGAAGACGAATGTTAAGAATTTCTTTTCATTAACTCCACATTAAGTACATGGAAGTACTGTGTTGGTGTGGTAAGGCGATGAAACCCAGCGCAGTGCACAATAAATCAACGCGGTAAGACTGTATTTCTTTCGTAATCAGCTCATATCGGTTCTCGCGGTTGTGGCCGCCTAATTATTGTCGACTTTTACGATCAACCTAACGAGTTTTCACTTGGAGCCAATCACGATTTTACGGCGCACATATTTTGAGTTTTAATTATTATAAAAATATTCCTGGACGCAGGCATAAAATCTGAAGTCTAATAATTGTTTAACCGTTGTTCGATCATTAAATGGTAAATGATTTTCAGGTGTGTTGTCTTAACGACTTCAGAAAATATTTATAATAATAATTAACTGATTTCTATGGCATTTTTATTTCGCACATATTTTGTGAATACATACATTGATTTTACATGTCCTTATATGTATAAATAATGAATCAGATATTACCATAAATTATAATCTTTAATTTAAGATTTCAAGCTAAGTTAAAGTTCAACTGGTTTTGCACAATTTTAGATAAAATATAGATTACCTAAAATAAGTTTATTAAGGCAATTATATTATAATTATTAGTTTTCAAAGAGAATATTTACATATTATTGAGATAACAACGAGAAAATCTCATCAGATTTGTCTTTACAACGGTGAGATGATTGCCTTATTTATGATCGTATCTGTCAAGAATGTGGGTTACTCTTGTTCCACGTCGGTGACTATATGTTTTATGTTTAGGAATCTGACTGCCTTATCTCAGATATTAACATATTGATTGTGCTCACCGTATTGATGTGCGACAGACGACTCTCTACGAGCTGGCGCGTTCCACACTGAACTAGTTAGTTCAGAATAGTGCTGCACCTTAATGTGTTCAATAAAAATAAGTTACAACACCGTAAATACACCTTTACGATAGCTCGTATCCATTAGACACAGGCTGTATATGGCAACATACTCGGTTCCTTGACTTTAAATTATTAGATCGTGAAACACCATGCCGTGTAATATTCCCATTTATGGCTTTCCAAAATTAATAAAGAAATTCGTATAATGTTAGTGGCTTAGTGTCACGTAATACAAATAAAATAATATACGTTTTATCGCTAGTTAGTGGCAACACTAGTGCTGTGCGCGCGCCTCTGTCCCCGCACCAACTCGATCAAGTTATCTCAGAATCCAAACATAGTGTAGATGTAAGTGTTGATAAAGACTCCTATCTCCTCAGAGGCCGAGGTGTCTGGATATTAGGAGCGTAAGCAATTTGTCAAGTTCGATGTACGTTTTGTTAACGGTATTTTATAGAATACATCCAATGCTTGTATACCAATTTCTGTAAGCGAGGCTTGCCTCCGGCGCGGCGATCATTACATTATCTGATAAAAGTAATTTTATATTATAACTACTAAGGAAAGTTTATGATGTGTTAGTTTTTATATTGATATTAACGTTAAATCAAATCGGAATAAAGATAACAGTCACTGGTACTGGTGCTGTTTAAAAGTGTTTTCTTCAAATACTCAATTGTTTCAATTATGCAGGATATTGACAATTTGTTGGATTAGATATTATATATTTTTTTCGTATGCTTGTTCATAATACACAATTATAAATCGTTGTCCATTGTATTTAAATATTTAAAAAAAAAATTGATTTTAAAATAAACACGTTGGATTTCTTAAGTATCACACACATAATATAAATAAATCTCAATCACCTTAACAAACGTCATGGAATTTATCAAGAAAAAACTTATTTTATTTTGGCAATTTGCCTCATGATATTCATTATTCCAGTCGAGAACGATTGGCGGAACTCATTGGCACATGGCAACATTTTGACAATTTATGAAGCAATCAGTGTTTCTTTTCCCGTGTTTATTTGGAGAGAATTATTTATTTTATCTTGAGACGGTGTTGGAAATTGTTTCGGAGGTTGCTTAATATTCATTGATCTCGTCTCACGATTTGTTTACGTCGGTGCGCGTAGGCGCCGAGGTAGAGAGTGGTCAAATTAAAAGGTATCTTAAGTTGGCCTCGGTGGCGAGCCGCCGCGCCGCGCCGGCCAGCCGGTTTTACTCCCCGGGGCTTCATGAGGTGTGAATATGCGGACCAATGCACTTGTAACGATTCACGCACTGTGACAATTTTAACCAAGTGATTTAGTAATTGCTGTTGTTTTCCTTGTACTTGTTATGTAAGTTGCGTATACAGAAGTAATACTTACTTAAAATTATTATTGTAAAGTATTTGTAACGCAAAAGCTTCTAAGATGTATTACCGGTCGCACACATGCATTTCTTTGGGGTTCAGCTCACTTTGAATGGCTATGCATTTTAGCTGTATGCAAATTAATAATGTGGCACGTGGTGTTATACCGATCTGTATGAACATAATATTTTACCTATACTCGTACTCGTATGTTATACCTATACAAAACAAAGGCCGCAGCGCGTTCGATGCGTTTTAAGATTACTTTACAAACTTGTGTACGAGTCGATCATTTTATATTTAGACATGCATGATTCGATAAAGCTCAATAGTAGTAGCTGTCAAATATTGTCATGGATCTGGACACGCAGGCTTCCGGCGTGAAATTTATAATTTTAAACTTATCAACTCTACGGTTTGAAGGTATACAAGAGCAATTTATATTTAAGATTGTTTATTTCTTTGGTGTGAATAACAATTTTGATTGAAGCTGTAAGTTATTATAGAAAAATGTTCAAATGGATCTTTTTTTCAAAAATGCTTTTGTGTTTGTATGAAAGCCTAATGATTCTTATGTATGGAAATAATACACCGTTGTCTATTATTAAACTGAACATGAGGAAGCTCATTCATTGACGAAAATGTATGGCATAGAAAGAATTTAAATTAATTTAAATTACTTTAGACAAGTAAATGCACAAAAGTATTGCTGGAAGAAGGCGAACTAATTAAAAGTTTCCTTCTGTACTAATAATTCGTTTGACTGTCAAAGTTTTGCGTCGTTAATTTTAATTAAAGAAACGCGGAGCTGAGTTTGTAACAATATTAAAGCATTGAAATTGGTGATCCGCTAAACTTCGACATTCTGCTCGCGGATGACCGTCCATTCGTTTTAATTAACCCTTCAGTGGGTCTCATCTGCCACGCTATTAGAAAAGTTTTAACTTTTTTGCGAAACTGCGGCGACCACGCGATTATTCAATTATGACTTGGAGTTATAGCGGCTCTTACATCAAATCATACTTACCTACTGTTCCGGTTTTGAGACCTACCTACTTTTATTAGATGGTAAAACTGTGCTTCTCTATCATGGATCATGTTATATTGTAGAAACGGGAAAATGTTAGTAAAAGTGAAAGCTTTATATTCCTTGTGAAATTTGAAAGTAATTTTTTGTTCAGCCACCGAGTTCATTTGTATGTCCAGCTTGTACGTATCCAATCCCCAATTCTGCGCGTTTCTCCCCTCTGTCCACGTATTAATCTTGGCTGGTTTCTTCGCGTCTTTGATTAAGGCTCGCTGTGATGTATTTCTTGCGCGCTAACCTAATGGAAAGACATACGTCAAGTGTCCACCTTATTGGCTAGCGGATTGGCTTAATGGTGCCAATGCCTGGCATACAGTAAATTTCGTCACTCGAACCAACGTGAGCGTATCCAGTACCATGTCAATACATTGGCACACATGTGAGGCACGGTAGATGGAACGGAATCGTAAAATAACTGTTAAGATATTGGTATTTTTTTATGAGATAAATTAATTTATATGCGAAGCTTATTTGCGTGTAGAGAAGATAAATAGATATATACAGATATCCTGGGATTAAAATTTGTTCAAAGAAATCTAGTTTTCCTTCTTCCTTACCAGTGAGTTCTGTACCTACATTTTATCTTTCACTAGCTGTTTATTTCATCATCATCATCGGCCGGAAGATGTCCACTTTTGAATAGAGGCCTCCCCCTTAGAACAGAGGCCTCCCCGTTATAATGAACGACAAATTGGCATTTGCATCCACCGTTCCCGCAACTCTGACGATATCGTCGGCCCACTTGGTGGTAGGCTTGCCAATGCTGCGTCTTCCGGTTCGTAGTCGCTTTTCTGTCGCGCAAATAAACTCCGAGCTTCACTCTCCCCATAGCTCGTTGAGTGACTCAAAGGCCAACTGTTAGCGACCATGCCTCGGAAAGCAACACACACTGGTTAAAGACATTTGTGTTTAACCACTGCGAAATTTTGGACGAAAAAATATCACGTACTTTCTTGAACGCTACCCATCCGAGTTGGATATGTTTAATTATAAATTTACCTATTCGACTTGATCGATAAGAAGAATCTTCGAAACCTTGGTATCTATGGTATATTTCAATGAAGCACGCAGTACCCTTCGGTAGCAAAACGTATCATGTTGACCGGTATCATAACCAAACTCTTCCGTGCATGTTAAGATAAAGATAGTCATCGTAGCGTGATTAATAGTCGTATCGTTTTGTTAACTAGCTAACGGTCTAGAAGCCTTCGTTTTAGTCAATACATCAATGAGGCGTCACTTTTTTTAGATGACCGGCGAGACGTAGCTACAGCCGCGGTTGGTATGTCAGACTTATACTCACGTCGAAGTCCAACCTAACGTGTGTCATAGTTCACTATTTTAACAACAATTTATCACGACTCTACATCGTCTGTTAATTTTTTCTTGTCGGTTCCATATTATATTACTGTAAAATGCCGTTGGAGATGTCTAATATATCTCATAATCTTTAAAATATTATTTTTGATGAGTAAATTAAATCCTTGTAGCGACTTAATCCGTGGTTTATAATTGTTGTGTGGCGATGTTTGAACGTTGCATTAATCATATTGATCCGACTGAATATGGAAATTGACTAGTGCTACAAGCGTAATACTTGTATATTCAAGATGATTCCACAAATTCGAAAAATAATTTATTCAAAAATATCAAATATGTGACACTAATTTTCATCTTGATACTTGATTGGTCGGCGCCTGTTCATTTCGATCGATTATAATGTATAAGTGTAATTAAATTTTATCGACGTATTTAACCGGTTGTTAAAGTTTTGAGAATGTTTAGTATTATATTGTTTGTTACGTGATCCCTTCGTTATGAGAGATGGCGTGCTAGAGACGATTATGACCATACCATAACTCTTGTTTGCGCCGGCCTTTATATGTGTCTGCTTTAAAATTAGTATTTTATGGACGATGGAATTCTGAGGTGTCAGTCAGTTTCTAGAATCCAATGTATTTTTTTTAACATCTTTTTCCATATATTTGTGTATACAACTATTATCACGTCGCATGCTGTTATAATTTTTAGTTTTGATAATAGTTATGAATGACTACCTACAAAAAAACTCGTAGTTAGATTAGTTAGATTAATTATATCCAAATAAAAGCGATTCAAAAACTAGAAAAATAAAATCCAAATAAAAAATAGAAATAATACATTGTTTCGAAGTTTGTAGAGGGGGCATTCTCTACAGCTCTAGCGCAAAACCTAAATGTACGGGGCGATGTGACATTTACTATGCAATTACTTAGGTGTGACGTCATTTCTAAGCAGTTGCTATGTCTTACAAGAAATTTAAAAAGCCTATAACTTTCTAATTTTTTGTCGTATTCATTTTTTTTTCAGCCTTTTAATAGCATTTTACACCTTTTCAGAATATATTTTTAAAAATTCGTCGTTGTCATTCCTATTGTGCAGCTGCATAAAACGGATAAGTAGGTAATAACTTAAATTCATATCTATAATAGACATGCTGTACAAACATTGAGTTATAGAATAAAAAGCCTTGATAACACAGGATGCCAACTTATTTCAATACATCATCATGTTGTATGAGTAAGCACTATTAGTTTGATATCTGTATATAAAATCCAGATTGAGTTTTTGCTTTATTTTTTGGTCTTGTTCATATCTATTTATACGTGCGACTTAAGTGATTAATGTAACGAGATAAACTCCATACAATACACAATATGCAAACCGACTGAACGCCGATCAACCGTTTTGATATCTACACTAATTTGCATTGTTAGATATCTAGATGTGCTAATGCAGCATGCCGCGTGGGCAATTATACATTCATTTATGTTAGCACAATATGTTCATACCCTTTTGTCTTTCGGTGACTCATTTTCCATTGTGACTTATCAGTGGGGTAGAAAAGGACCGTTTTGTATGCCATACCAGCAGCACTTCATTTGAACTAAGCAACTTATTATTCTTAAATATGTATATTCTAATGTACCGCAACTTGTGTATTGGCCAATAATGTGGCCAGAAAGGTGAGTACATAAATTAATGACAATGCAAGACGATCATTAGGTAAATTGGTAATAAATAAAAGTTTCAAACGGTATGATAACGTTTATTTTACTCAGAGTCGTAATTCTTTGCTATCTTTGCTTAGCACGTGAAAATTTGGCTCGGCGATGCATGCCAGCCAACGGCTGGTTGCGACAGAGAAAAAAGCTCACGTCAAGCATAGAATAGATTAAGGAGAAAAAAAATTAGCACAGCCTTCCATTTTAAATTTAAGAATATTCTTGGAGAATATTATCACTTTGCCGTATTTTGCTTTAAATATATAAATAATACTTTAATAGGATTTGTCTTCAGTTTAAGTCCTTAGTTTTACCAAAATTTCACATTGCCGCAATCTAGTTTAGGTCGCAACTAAACAAAGTTTTGTTATTTGTGAATTTTGTAGTTAGTGGCTAAATTCAAAGTAGAGAGGCCGACCAGTAAGTGGTAGGTGTAGTTGCATTGTCTAACTATAATGTTAAAAAGCATTGTGGCTGGTCATATTCATAACTTATGAAGTAGTTGTTAAAGCACTAAACAGTTTAAGAAGAAAAAGCTCCAGTCACCACACAAAGTTAAAACGAGACGCGTATTGAAAATACTCGTTTTGATTATAGTTCACGCAGCGGCGATGTTTCGGTTGCTCCGTGTGGAAAAATGGCCGGTAGCGAGTGCGGCTCTCATTATATCGAATGAATCGGCGAAGAGCATAATGGTGGGCCGCGTGCATGGCAAATTATATGCCAGCCGATGTCATTGTGATAAATAATTCACCCGCTTGCATCCTCGACTGAATGCGTACCCAGTTCACACTGCTACGGTATAGGTAGATATTTCTCTTGATCCACAATTAAGCAAGTCAGTGACCATGTATATGCTGTTCGTTCTAAAACAAAAAGAATATTCATTATTATTATTCCTTGTAAAATCAGTTGTTTGAATCAGCCTTAATTTCTTACTAAAATAGCTGTTATTATTTTATAGCATATTAATAATCTACATTATATTCAACAAGAAGCGATTTTGTATGGATTTTTTATATTTATATCTATAGTAGCTACAGAAATATTTTCAGTTTATAGTTTTTTACTATATTAAAATATATTCAGAAAGTAGAGCAATCCTACTAGTACTTATAGTATAAACGAGAAAGCTTGTGAGGATGGATGTATGGATGTTTGTTACTCTTTCACGGAAACACGACTTATGTGCTCCCATGTTCTCATGTCAAAAGTTTTTTTTCTGTTTAAGTTTGCAAATATATTGTTCATATCAATAGAAGACTATGTCGACTTCTAAAAGGAAATCTAGATACTATAATATATCAGCAACACAATAATTGTCTACCAGATATTAATTACTGGTTTTATTGGTATACAAACCACAATCTTTCTGCTTTTGTTCGCTTGCTTTGATTGCAATTTCTTTGTCAATATTAGTGTTAGATACTAAAATTTACAACATTTCAACGTGCACATGCATTAATCAATTGCTTGAAGGCCAGTAACTTTAAAAATATTTATAAATAGTGAACAATAAATGGGAAAATTATACGTTGCCTAGCTAGAGCCAGTAGTTAACGACAGCTCGTAAAAGCCTTGCGTGATTGGAAGAGCAGGGGAAATGCCTAGCTCTTCTAGAATAATAACGTGAAGAATCTACATGGCATTACAGCGTTTATGGTGAAAAACTAGAAAATATGTAACCTTTAAATACTGATTCTTTTGCCTGAATTTTTAATTCTATGCTTGTAATAATGTTCAGTGTATATTTTGTTCGGCTACATATAAATTATAGGTAAGTACATCCGGATAACCGTGTTACACAAGTATTGAATAGCAATTGACTTGCTCAAAACACTGACTCCTAACAATATTTGTTGATAAATGGAAAGATAAGTGGGATATTTTACGCCGGCGATGCTACAAATTGATACCGGCGGTACACCCGAGTATTTTATTGTTGATCTTGCCAATGTGTGCGTGTATTAAAACTTCTATCTAACACGTTTATATAGATGCAGTATCACGGCGCGCACCGATCGTAAATGTCATCTGAAAATTTATATTCATTACGATTAGATAGCAGTCCACAATGGCCAACCCATTGTTGGCCCTTTGTACCACCTGATCGATGTATGATATTGCATTTTTATAGTTGACGCATGGACTGGTTATCTTCCTTTTTTTATAGATTTTTAGATTTCTAAACTAACAGTCACAGTAGGTACACTGTATAATATTTTCTATAACTTGCACACATTAAAGCTTTTATGACAAGCTAATTTATACCTCGCCCACCTACGAGCTCCTTCATACCAAAAGTATAACGTTACATGAGCGTCAAACGTAATGTATTGCATAATTTATTCATATTTCAAGTTTTTGACAGAACAGCTTTATTTTAAAACAATAAAAGGTGTTCATACTTGGCACATTTATATTTATTCTATTATTTTCTAAGAAAGAATCAAACATTAACGTTAACGTCCACAAATTAATATCTGTTTCCGTCATCGTAAATAATATTAGTCAAGTAATAAAACGGATTTAATTGATTTTTACAAATATAACGAGATCTATAGGCAGTAAAAAGAGTTACAATCTTTAACAATAATATAATTTTTATTGTTTCATTGAATCACAGTTTACGAGCTTTCCTAAGAAAAGCGCATATAAGTACTGTGAACCTCAGTCTGATCAAGAACCCGAATGCACGGCCGCGTACGCGCAGCAATTTGCGACTCGGCTCAATATCGCCGATTTACGAGGATCCATTTCCAATTTTACGAGCTGACTGACGCGCCCATTTATACGAGAACTCCAATCCTTTGCTGCAACACTCTAACTAGAAAGTTGTTGCCCAGAGAAACGGTAGGTCATGTTACAACGGCGGCACTCAGTCCACACGTTTAGTTCCTATTCGTTGTTACACCACTACTAAGCTGCTCTGACGTTCAGTTAAATTTATACGACTACGAACAGGCCTCGGGGCCCGAGGGTTCTTCTTACGCCAACACAACTTACGCACAACTTTACACTTAAAATTAATTCCTGTCTCTCGTTTAAGAAAATTACTGCAACTATTAACAATTACATTAAGAAAATAATATCCCAGTGTGGTTGGATTCGCTACGCAAACTGTGTGTGTTTTAGCGTTGTGCAGTGTTTGTGGAACCGGTATTTAAGGCTTTATGTGGAACCACACGTGGGGGTACATTTCATGCCGCACTTAGTCTAACACATGCAATGCGCTTTCGCGGAAAGCTAGCTGCGTTGTGGTTTTGCGATGAATAATCGCATACAAAACCGTCTCACAATGGCCAATGCGAGTGTTTAAATGCCCTATTAAATCTTACGGCCTGCGTAGGATTCTGTGGGATTCAATTACGCTTTGTGCGCGATGAAAGGCGCCGGAGTTGTACGTGTAAAGTGAGCCGCGAGCCGCGGGAACACATCCCGACACCTCGGCCTCAATGAGCCCTGTCACAAAAGGTGCAAACGAAATAAGAACACGGCACACAACACGTATCGCGCCGGGGGCAGATTGAATAAATGCTAAATTAAATAAGAGCAAATAAAACCGTCCATTAATGAGTAAAAGCGTCTCGGATAAATCGAGTGGCGTGACATTCACGACAAAAGGTTGGCTCGGTCGCCACCGTCGCGTCTCGCCTGCTCCCCCGGGTGAAATGCTGACGACATAGATTTGAGCCGGATTATTTGATTGTGTAAGAAATGAGTTTGCTCTCTAATGTATTGTTAGGGATTTAGGCAAAGTCGCAGCATGTGGAGATTCATAAAGAGCTTATCATTTTATTTGTATTTTATTGTTCGTCTATTGTTATTTTATTAAATCAGTGTCATATGTGTTGTCGTATTTATTGTGTTCCCTAAATCAAGGTCTAAATAATACAAAACTTTCTACTGTGTAACTTAAACTTACTGCTAATGGGATTCAATGAACTTACATTATCAAACCGTAGTTAACGTTATTGCTGTCAGTATTTTCGTGTGATATAATTCATAACGTATGTTTTACGTTGCATGTAACGTGTTGACATTATGGTGTTATAAACAAATAAAAATATTAACATAATCTTATCACATAATTACAGCCAGAGTGTACGGTATGGGCGTATTAAAATTATTATCGACACTTGCTCCCCGAACGTTCGTAGCAACACAAACAGAACGTTTTCTATTCGGGAACCAATTATCATTTACATATCATAGACGAGGCACCGACACTCGCGGCACGCAGCCGGGGTCAATACATTTACACAACCGCCATTTTATAATGATACCTTACTCCACTCGCCGTTCGTCAATCTACGGAACATTTGAAGAGAATTGTATTCAAGAATTAGAGGTCAAGTTTTACTGGTCATGGCCTGTTAGATTGGTATATAGATGCATATGTGTGGTATGTGAGTACCAAAACAAGACGGCTAACCAAATCGCTTTTGTTAAGATTTTATCTCACCGTTAAATACTTCTAACCATTATAGTATATCGAGCGACTCGTTTAAACCTGCGGCAACCAATTATGCTTGTTACCATTGGGGATACTGTGATCTGGAGAGGTGTGGAAATGTCTGGGAACTTTGTGTTTGTTGTTTTATCCAGTATGGCTTTTAGTTTTTTAGTCTTACGGATGCTAGATTACTTTAGAAGAGTAAAACCGGCATTTAACAGCCTGTCAACCTGAACGCGTTTGTTTTGATTAAGATTTCTTTGGTTACTGTACAGCAAACGTTCGTATATATATATATATATATATATATATATATATATATATATATATATATATATATATATACATACGTGTTAACATCATTTGACCGGGCGGTTTTTCAGTCACTTACTGTTATAACAGTAACAGGTGTATTTAACTCGATAGGCCGTTCATAGCCGCTTTACACACTTAGCGGCTCAAGTGGATATCAATAAGTAATTAAAGTAACCACTCGGACCACTTACGACCAAACAAAGCAATGCTATTGGTCGTTTTACGCTTCGTCCACTACATTTGTTTAGGCGAGAAATGTTCGGGCTATTATAACCAGGCGTGACGAATTCATGTATCAAATCGTTCATGTTTCAATTGAATGAGATTTTATTACAAATTAAAAAATAGAAATGTTATTTTAATGTGACATTGAAGTGATATATTTATATAATCTTGATTTATTTTAGCGGGCTGAATCAGACAAAGCTGTTAGCGATTTTACCTAGAGGATAATATAATATTTTTAAACTTTTTGGATTACATTCAATTTACGACCTTCTTCTAATCTTATAATTAAGTTTCTCTAAATTCCTAGAAGTACCTACTTACATTAAATTGACATTATGAATCTCAACTGCTCTCTAATCATAAAATAATAGTGTGCCTGCTGCGCATATTATACCTACCTACTTAGTCCTAACATTCTCAAAATGATATTCATGCTATGCTTGTGCTAGCTTCATGCTCACCTATGTTCTAAGTTTCTCAATATAAATGATTTATTAGGAATTACGCTCCAGTTACAACACAACACGTGATAGGTCCGCAGTCATTTTCATAATTGTAGCAGCTTTTGTGTCGAAAAGAGGTTAATGCAAAGTACATTCGTCTCACGACGTGACTAGATTATAATCCGTTAATTTCGAGATACGCAGTTAAAACAAATAGCTTCGTTGAAATAATAACTGCCTGTGAACATAATTGAAATAAGAATTTGATAATCAAATTAATCTCATGCAGGCAACTTAATTAACGTTGTTGCTTATAACAGCGTATAATTTGCGTCAAAATTGTTTCGCGTCCAATGAAGATCGTTAGGTTGGTGAGTCACAACGGAACCCAGCACGTGATATTGTTTGGTTTCGTAATAGCAGCACAAAATAACAGGTTGCGTCTCATAACGTTAACGAGAAAGATTAACACTCGTATTTATAGTGAGGCTCTAGCACTCAGTCAACATCACCGGAGCTGATTTCGCGAACATCTTTAGAGCACCGTTATTTTTTAACAGTATCGGTTTTTAACAACCGACCGAAAAAATATCATGCGTTTTTTATACTTACTGATGCTTCTTGTGATCGATCGATGGAAATTACTGTTCGTTAAAATATGATTTCAAATGTTTTATTTGATTTAACACGACGCTCTCTTTTATATACGCTGCCGAACTGAAGTTTACTGTATTTTTACCATCTACCTTGGAATTTAATTGAATAAGAAATTGGTAGATATAATTAATATACCTCTTTAATAAAATTTTAACATTCTAGTTTTGTACTGGTTCGATTTGAAAAAAATATACCTAATGACTTTTTATATAATTTAGTCATTCTGATATTAAAATCATTCCTTAAAAAATAATTATAAATTGATTAATATTTATTTTTATAAAAAAGTTTGACCTTAAAGAACTGTGATCTTTGACTTGTGGTGTATGTAATGCAAGTTGTTCAAATAACTATGGATACGAACAAGGCGGCGCGGCATCTCGTTGAACTCTTTCGTATGACGGGCGCGGGCGGGCTCAATGCCCGGTTTTTTCTCCCTCGCGCCTCTAATGAGATTTAAGTCCAAACATCGAGAACGGTTATGGCGGAACATTACACGCTCTAGGATATTAAAATGAGACAAATTTATTGCCGCTCTCCGATTATACTTTCGATAAACGCGCAGACCGGTGATTATGATATCTCGTGGTTTAATCGTACGATCGATACGGAGTCGCGTTCCGTTCTACACTAAACCAGTACTAATAAAAAAGAAACTAGTTACGGGCGGGTCGTATCCGACAGTTTACGTTGGAAAATCAACAAGGTGCTATAGTGGGACTATAAGTCGGAACCGCGGTGCGTTATCGACTCAATCGGGCTCGAACAATGCATCGAATGTTTCAATATAGCTCCGACAGCATTTTTAACGTTTCATCGGTGCTGTAACAATCGTAAAATAAATTCTCTACGCCTTCTCAGAGCTCTGATTAATGTTGTACACAGCGCGGCGTCGCGTTTTTATTTTTTTCACCTGTGTGTTATTCTCTAGCTTAATTTATGGAGGCTAGTGACTGAGAACGCGACTTGTTTCTGAGTCTGTGATTTCACATTGTTTCTGTACCTAGATCATGTTTTGCTGACACTTGTGACGGATATTTATATTCGCCTCCAAAAAACTGAAGTGTGTAATTATATATTTTGACATGTTAACAATCATGACATTGCAATTTTATAAATTGTAGTCTTGTTATATTACTGACAAGTAAATTAAATTGTTGTTACACGTTTTGACTGAATGCAAGTTAAGTTTCACAGTATTTGATGTATGTGGTGTTATTAGTATGGACTGAAGTTAGTCTTCGTTGACCGCAGTATGCGTTTGGCCGGGTCTGCGGCCGCGGGGAGCGTTACCCTCGAGATGGATGGACACGAGTTACGAAACGCAACTGACTAGGATCTATTATCACGCCTTTAGCAACTTCTATAAAACCAATTCAATTAATCTACTTAAATAAGTATACCTACTTATTTCTAGTTGAACACCAAGTTACTAACCTAATTATAAAACAAAATATTTCATTTTGATCAACTTGATCATTTACGTGTTAAAAACCGTTAACCGTTTAACGTTAAATTAGATTTTATTTTTTAAATAAATTTGTTTAATTTTTAAAGTAGAATAGTCGGTAGGTATTGCCTATTCCTACTGAAATAAAAAAAAATGTTAAAGAAGAAACAAAGCAAAAATCACATCAAAATATAATTTTTATTTATAGTAAATATAACTATAATGTATTTTACGTAGTAAGTTAGGTATTTTTCTACGCAACCAGTAACAATCGATTATGTGAACAATTTACTATGCTACTCGTAAGCGGTCATTATTTAGCGTAGTTCGGATAAAAAATATATATGAAAACAAATAGGTACATTTGTGCCGCATATTTACCTGCCTATTTTGTATTAGTTAACCTTACTACTATATTTCATACAGTTATAATGCACGTTCCCATTTCGGATGAAATGATAACGACAAATTTTACTTGGGTCTTCTCACCTACTAATAGTGATTGTCTATCTACCTAGAGTCCCAGTACCGTTAATTCTGCCATTATACCTCTACGTAAATGTTAAAATACGGAAATGTTTTATCGGGTAAATCCCTACTAATATTATAAATGCGTAAGTTTGTAAGTATGGATATTTGTTACTCTTCCACGTAAAAACTACTAAATGGATTTTGATGAAATTAGGGGCGCAACTAGTATCTAATAAATCGTTGATATTCATTTAATCTAGTTAAAATACACACTTTAATAGAATGTATAAGATTATAATTCTTAGGTCATTTTATCAATTTTATAATGCCTGTGATTAAGTATATGTTATTAATGATATTATGCCTGTAGTAGGCGTAGAATGTATATCACTAAAACGGCACCGTCTTGTTAGATTTATTTAATTGACTAACACTACACCGTATAATAGAATCCAATAGGAGATACATAATATTTTACATTTTCCTATACGAATTTCTGAATAATTCGTGATCTTATAGGTGAAGAGACTCAAAATTCAATAGCGAATAGTACCTAGTATTTAGTGGTAAGATAGACAACATTTTAGTGGTAAGATAAAGAGCTACTGTGCAAGAAGATTGTTCTTATAATATAAGAATGATCTTCTTGTCTTATAGGAAATAATATATTTACATCGAATTACAACAAATACTTACCCATAATGTCGGTTGCAAACAAAAGTATTCTCATGGCTGTAAAACACTTGTAAATCGTATCTTGTACGAGGTGTTAGCGCTCTATCCTTTTGTTCGAGTCTCCAGTTGTTTCGTTCGCTCATACTTAGGTGTGAGGCGTGTGAGGCGAGAGCTCGTTACCTCAGATTGAAGGGCCGCGGTCGTCGGCCGGATCCCCACAGATCCTGTGGCAAAAAACTTCGCATGCTCACGCTTACCCACTTACGTATAGCTATGATTTGTTCTCGTTTCGATGGAATGTTGACCAGTGTGCAATATACACTGTCGTTTTAACATTTTTACGAGTTGGTGTTAATTGGAAAATTATGAAAGTGTTTACCTACTTATCATTAAAATGATGAACTATTATATAATATTTCCTCAGCCATTATTGTATGTAAGTAAAAATGAAATAATTATTTTAATATATCAAATTTATGTAAAAAGACAACATAGCATTTAAAACTGTTTTTAAACACGTACAATATCGGTTTGTGTCGCGTTTATGGCGCTAGAATGATTGTAAAAATTAAATCGAAACAATTTAATTAATTCATTTGCTATATAAGTTAATGTGAGATTGGTCTTAATTACTTTGAAGCGCCAACCAGTTGTGTAAAATTAAATAAATAAATAACCCTCCCATACCTTGTTTGTCATTTCAAAAGTGTTAACACTCGAATAAGTGTCGCATTAACCTTTATTTATTTTGTGCTATATGGTAATATCGTCATAATCATACAATAGACCTAATTTATGTTTAAAATATGCCTATTAGACTCAGCAATATAAAGTTTCACTTACGGAATGTAAATGGCCACATGCGTAGGATTCACTCGATTCTGCAAATTCTTGCTAATTGCTGTGCCCTGTTAATATAAGCTTATTTCTCTAGTAGGTAGATAATACATGATATTATAGGTTTATACGTTAGTGATTTATTTTATTTTACACTGTTCGTGGAAAACTACTATCTACGTTAATAAATATGTATTTATCCTAAATGTATCCTATCGCACACATTAAAGTAATATAACTGATGCTACTGCTATGCATTTAAAATTGCTGGGTTAAACTATTGAAGGTTTTTAAGAGTAAACATTTAGGGATAACATTACTAAAAGGACTAAAGATTTAATCATGTCATTTGCACGGTGTTTACTCTTCATTAATGTTAATTACAACAATAATTAATACATTTTCTAGAGACTGTAACCAGACTATTAATCCTACATTTGCTATTTTTACTTGTTGTTTAATCATGTACAGCAACTTCTTTATAAGGATGCAGTGTACATGCTAATACAATACATTAATCCGGATTTAAAAAAGGAATTGTATCCATTTATATGCAAATTGTATGTATGAAGTAAGGCTGCATGAGGTGCAAATGCAACAAGGTGAAACGATTATTTGGTATTAATAATACGTGAATAAGGCATTAATAACTGACAAAATGTAGGTGTACTTTACAGTCACCTCTGCCTACCCCTTTGGGGATACAGGCATAATGGTTTAGTTATATTTTAATTCATTATAGGCGAATACACATCATAAATCCCTTCATAATCGTTATGTAGTGGTACATAACGATTATGAAGGGATGAAATATGAATAATTCTTCCATCCTTATGGAGTTTTTTTGTATGTATTTAACGGCTTAGTTAAGCGATCGAGATATAGTAATTAGAAAAAGAAATTGTGTTGTTCTATACCTATCCATTCTTGCAATAAAACTATCTGGATAGAGATATAACTTGTATGTTTTGTCTATGATTGTATGTACCTATCTAAACTGCTGCCGGCGGTGTTTGTGTATGTATTTTTGTGTTTTAAATGTGATTCAGAACTTAAAAAGTCGTGGGTAAATCTATATAATGGAAGTATTAAAAAAACTTGGTATAATTGAATTGCAATTTATTTTTCATCTATATTTTTTCTCCAAATTCACGGTTTTCGTTATGTGTTTTCCACAATAAATATTCTTTTAGATCAGACTACAATACAAAATATACATTAATGTGATATAAAATGAACGCTAACTATATCTAATTTTATCACAGATTGCGGCATTATTGCCATTTTAATTAATAGTAGTCGGCAAGTTTTGCCCAACAAACACAGCCTAAATAGGCCTAACTCATACATATCTATTTATTTATACATGATTTAGTTAAGCTCAGATCACATAATATGACAGACATTGTAATACCAACAAAGTTGTTACAACAAACCTTTAAATCCTAATATTCGTAAGAGATTATTTGACAATTAAGCTTAATTATTAAACATATACAATATCAGACGTATTTACACTACTATGACTACAGATATAATTAATTATGTACAGTTCATATACGCTAACCGACTAGCCAACACAATTATGAAACAGAACGGTCACATTTTTAATGTCCTAAATCACTCGTTTTGTATTTAAAATCACTTCTTTCACTGAGTTACATTTTAACAGTTCATTATCACTTTAAACATGGACGGACATGGTGCGGGGAGATGCTCGAGGTGGCATCTGATGAGAAGGGTGTGGGGGGAGCACAGGGTGTGCTCCGTGCACTGGTGGTTGCGGCAGCATGCCCAGGTGGTTCCTAGCGTGGTGGTGTCGGTGCATGGGCAAGCCGCCGCTAACCACAGGGCTCGGAACTCCACGACACCGTTGATTATTGCGCACATCGGGCAACGCAAATTTCAACTTTTCCCAAAACAGTCTATCATCCGCACGCAAACACTTATTCGTTTTTAAATACAGTCTTATGTCGGGATCGAGATCCTTTTGAGGCACTTGACCTAATAACACTACAATCAGTCTTTTTCGCCGGTCTCTTAGCACTTGATGGAGAGCAGATTTTAACTCGTACCGCACCCACTCACATCTTAAAAAGTTTTCACTGAGAACCATGATAGTGCGACGTGAAGATTCAACAGCCTGTCTTATTTTTTCCGTCACATGGTCACGGTAGTGGAGACAAAGTTTGTATGAAGGGTCACCGCGCTCTAACATCGGTGCCAGTTCCTCAGTAACCCACACTTCATCTTTGGAACTGTAGCACAAAAATGCATCGTACATTTTTTCAGAATCTTCTCTGTCACTTGCCCTATAAAATAGTCTCACACCAAACTTTGAGTGGAACCATACTCGCATTTCTTGTCTGAATATAAAAATAAGCATGCTCACTAGCGACACAATAAGGAAACACGCGAGGGTGGCTACTAAGAGTGGTATGTAGTCTTGTACATCTTCGTTTGTGATTATTGTCCGAGTAGCAGTCAAATTCCCATTGATGCTGTTGTTTATACTGGGTAATCCAGTACACAGAGTTCCATTTTCACTTGAAATTTTAAATCCATTTTCTGGGTCGGTAAATATGCTTTCGTTATACACCATTAATTCTGTCGTATTTCCTTTCGAATAAATGCATTTGATGTCTGATAAATCCGATATTGAACTCACTCTTTTCGTCCACTCGCGAAACATCTCAGTGTATTCGCAATCACAAGACCACGGATTAAATGAAAGAGTAATTTCCGTTATCGCTGGATTAATTTTCCACACTGTCAACGTAACAAGTCTATTATGATGTAGGTGAAGTATTTTCAGGCGTGCCATATGATTGAACATTTCTTTGCCAATATGTTTAATCTTGTTATTATTTATGTGCAATTCCCGTAAGTTATCTAATCCATCAAATTCTTGACCTTCTAGCGTTGAAATGCTGTTGTAATCCAAGTGCAATATTTCCAATTCTTTTAAACCATTGAATGTTCTATTATGAATTGTTTCAATACTTGACGCGTTCAAAAACAAAATCTTCAACTTTTTACGACCGATAAAAGCATGACTTGGTAATACTTTGATATCATTACCATCGAGATAGAGCTGCGTAGCTTCCATAGGTATTTTCTCAGGCAGCATATTCACATAACCGGAGTTGGCGCAATCGACAACATTAGCCGACCATGATGGGTCGTGGTAACAAGTGCAGTTGTTAGGACAAGTCATTTCACAGTCACAGGCATCAAAATCGCAACAATGACACAATGCATGGCAGTGAGATTCATATTTACACAAAAACTGGTGGGGTGCAGCTTCAATTAACGCCACATGAGCATTTCCACGACTGTATAATAATTTACAATTTATGCTGTCTAAATCCATCAATTTTGGTTGAGTTCTAGCTCGGTTTCCACTATTTATTTTTTGCAACCAGTCCATTGTACAGTCACATTCCAGTGGGTTACCGCCAATAAAGAACTCTGGCACTGTTTTATCCTGTGGTACAGCAGAAATTCTCAATGAATTTGGATCTAAACTTGTAATTTTATTACCATACAGGTCGACTCTAGTTAAATTTGGTTTCTTGAAGAAAGTATACGACTGTACTTTAGATATTAGGTTGTCGTTTAAATATAACATTTCTACTGAGTTGGGTATCGCACTACCAGTTATTTCTGTTAACTTATTAGAACTGGCATCGAAAGTACTGAGCGATAGCTGCGATTCAATCTCAAAGTAATTTCCAAGTTCAGCAATCCTGTTAGCGTGAATATCCAGCCACTGCAATCCAGTTGGGATCATAGCATAGTCGAACCATTCCAATCGGTTATCAGAAATGTTTAACCACACTAAATTAGGCAATTTCGCGAAAAGTCCACCAATGTCCGTTAAATAATTTCCATCTAGTCGTATTGCTTGTAAATTGACGTTTGCGTCGAATGCACCGGCTTCAATTTTATGAATTTTGTTTCTTGATAAATTTAAAATTTTTAACGAAGTCATTTTATCGAAAACTCCTTTGCTAATATTGCCGATATTGTTTTCTGTTAATCTGAGACCATACATTTGTTCCATTGTCATAAAAGACGCATTTTCTATGCTGACAATTAGGTTTTCTCCCAAATCAAGGGTCTTCAGTTGAGGTATTTCTTTTAGAGCAAGGGGAACCTCATCCAGTCTATTGCCATTGATGTGTAGGTCTTGTAAAGAAGAACAATTTCGTAAGGCATGCGGGTGTATTTTGGAAATGCGATTACTATCTATTGACAAAACGGATAGCACTTGTAGACCCATAAAGGCATAGCTTTCTATGTTTGTTAGTCTATTGTTTGATAATGTTAATGTGTGTAAATTGCTCAACGAACTGAATACATTTTCAGGAATGTGTTCAATAAAATTATCTTGCATTTTCAATATTTGCAAGTTATGCAAATCACGTAATAGGGCTATTTCCATTTTTGACACTCTGTTGTGTGAGAAATCCAAGTAAACGAGTCTTTTCAGTCCTGAGAAAGTAGAAGTGTTGATCCAGTCTGAGGTTAGTTCGTTGTATGACAAATCTAACACTAAAAGCTGAGTTAGATCGCTAAATAAACCTGGAGCCAGAACTGTTATAGTATTGTTGTTTAGATATATTTCTTTCAGTTCCTTTGTGTCGCTAAATAATTCTGGAGGCAAGCTTGTAAGTTGGTTGTCAGAGAATCTTACTGTAGTTAATGATATAAGTCCTTCAAGAGCCCTGTCTGCGATTGAATTTAGTCCATTGCCTTGGAAATACAACTTTTGTAGTCTTCTTAATCCTGACAGAAGATTTGGGGGTAAAGTATCTATGACATTGCGAGAGAGATCTAAAACTAATAGATTGTCTCCGCACTTCTCTGTCGGATGTCGATGTGCTGAAGAGAATTGAAAATGGCTTATGTCTCTCATCCTGTTACCAGTCATGTTCAAATATTCTAGATTCCTCAACGTGCACAGTGCACCTTCTGGGAATACTAACATGTTATTTTCACTAAGATCTAAACGTTCTAAGTTTTGAACATCTCGAGAAAATGCGCTGGGTGTTATTTCAAGTGACATGGTTGACCAATCTGTATTATGTGTTCTTATTGTCAGATTTCTTAATTCACGAAGACCAGTAAATGCGCTATCGGAAAGGTTCCCAATTTTGCAATACTCGATAGTAAGTTCGCGCAATTCAATTAATTGGCGGAAGCTACCCGGAGCGAGTGAGCTTTGGAAGAACAGGGCGTCGCTGCATTCAAGACGCAGCCTGACTGTCGGATGTGGTTGAATCGCACTGAAGTTTGTATTCTCCAACTCGCTATTTATAGTTCTTAGTCTACACTGTAAGGCTACTCCTGAGCCATCATAATCCGTCATCCATCCGCATTCATCGGGAGCTTGGTACCGCGTACCCGCCGATAAAGATGCACCCCTAACCGTTAAACTGGTGCTTAGCACCAACAAGGCGCATGTAAACCGTGTGAGGTACATTGTTTTGTTTTCACTGTTATCACTTTATATTACATAGTTTTATTTATCATCTTTTCGCACTAAAATTCCACTTAAACATCGCATCATCAACGCACTAGTTCATTTTATTTCGCTTTGCAGTCGAGTACTTCACTAGTCGAACCGGCCACTTAACTCGTTTCTCGCGAGAACACTAATTGGACGGGATCGTGCGCCAACAACCTACTAAGTCTTGGTGCACGTGACGCGACCGACCGCGTAGAGGTCTGGGGTGGAACTGAGTCGCAGTCGAACCTGCGCTGCGCTCGCGCACAAGGCCGCGCCGGTTCACGCGTTCCAACAGGTAAATTCACGCCTAGAGCCAAAACGCATTAAGCGCCTTTAAAATTGTTTCGCGTTTGGTTCTATCGGTTTTGCCACGACGCTTGTCAGAAAAATACACTGAACGCACACAGACACATGGGACACACAACACCATAGAACGAAACCGCTTTTTGTGGTGTTGGACCAAGCTTTCATGCGGTGTGTGTGAGCAAGACAGAGGGATGGGAGCGGGGTAAGACATAGCGCATAGTTTGGTGGGGGCTCGAGGCAGCTGGCCAGGTAGTGCGCGGGCGCACTGCCACAGTCGCTGCTTGTTAACACTCCGGTTGATAGAATTGTATTGCAGACATTTGATGACTGTTGACATTTTGTTTACTCACTATCGTTAATTAAATTAATGGTAGATATTTAATGCAATCATATTGTATATTTCTTCTTGTAATTAAATTTTAAAAAATATTTAGCAATTTTTTTATAAAAACCAAGTACTTATGTGTAAACGGATGTTGTACGTACACAAATATTTTAATGATTTGTTCACAACGTAGTGTGTAAACTTATTACGCTTTAAGATATGCACATTGCATAATTATGTCCTCATTCAGTGTGATAATATTAATCAAATAATAAAAGTATGGAAATAATCCTACTGTATTAAATAGTGACATAATTTTATAACGATTTTTTACTTTATTAAGTTAAATTAGCTATAACCACTGTATAATCATATTGAAATGTTATAAAACGGTAGGAAATGCCGTTGTTTAAATATTCTGTAAATGTTTCCTGCGTTAAGCACGCGATGACTTTGATTCTTTTGCATATTAGTTGCGAACCAAATTGCTCTTTCCCAGTATTCTCGACATAATCACCCTTTATTTCAGTTAAACGATTTTCATATAATTCCCACCGTTGAGCGCCCAAACCTTTCATCAAATTAAACATCTGCACATTATGCATTTTGTGTAGCCGCCAATTTGATTTAACAAATTGTGTTGGCACTAATATTAGATTTCTTTCATGATTAATACCAACAACCTAAATGCTTTATTTCTCCGTATCATTATAAGTTGTTTGATTTTTTCCAGTATTCGAGTATCTGTGCCATTAAATTACAATAAGATACTTCTCCAAATTGTATAGCATGGCTATACAAGGAGGCGCGACGCATCTGTTTCTATTGTGTCCGCGTGGATGCTAATTGTTGGGCTCATTCACACCTGCTGTTGTGCAAAAAATTAACGAACGTGCCCTGAATTTTCTCTATTGACTGGCATGTAAAATAACTCGAACAACAATGACAAATCATTTGAATACTGATAGCTTCTCAAGCACTTTGTTCAGTCTTTCACATGTCCTTATTTAAATAACTTATTAAAAAAACTCCCAAGTTAACGAAATTATGTTGCTGCATGTGAAATAGTGTATTCCTACCTACTGAATATTTTATTCTGAAGTTATGATAATATACCCGTAGTCTAGTTCACGATAAATATTCTACTTAATCTCGTATAATAAATGGTCATGATCATAATTTTATTTGGTGTCGGGATGATAGGAGGACGTGGCGCGTCCGTCGCGCGGCACTATTTATGCGAGGTGTTGTGGCCTCGATCCCGAGGCGCCTGCTATATCTCAATTGCAATAAATTATCTCCTTTGACACGCGAGAAGCGGAAAATTTGCAATCGCACCAGTCGGGACCATAGAATTCGCATCTCACCTCCTTTATGTAAACAGCGTAAATAGCTTTGTAATAGGAATCGCGTCCGTCCCACTATGACACCGCCTCAATATTTCACACCGAGTCCCACGGGTAGTTTGTCCAGATCGCGCCTAGAGACATTTACTACAAAAGGCCAGCGGGAGATCTCTCCTTCGCCTTTTTGTCATAAGTGGCGAGGCGTTTCTTGTCCTGTTTATTATAAAAAATTGATTGGCGGTAAATTGTAGCTTATTGTGGCGCTATTTGAAATATATTTGGAGGGTCGTCATCTGCCGTTATAACAAAACATACTGTATTCAATTTACCGTGCTCCATGTCGACACGCAACTGTCCGGGTTGGATTGTTGGCGTGGGTACGATGCCATCGATGTAGGTCAGTAGCTTGATGATTCATCTGGAATATTCACAATTTAGCTGTAATAAAACCTTTGACTGTTTTGTTAACCTAAAAGCAAAAAATTATAGCACTAGCAACATCAAATATTAAAATTTAAGAAAATTATTTATAATTCGGTCGAAATGGCTACTAATGAATTAATTGCTAGCTGCATTTTTAAAGTACTTAACATTTAACGGTGACCGGAAGTTAATTACCTATACGGGTATAAAGAATATTTTAGTAAATTATGTTATTATCCTTACTAATTGTCTATCCGTTTTTGCAGCAGGTTACTGACTGGCGAATGTGCCCCAGTATACGAAATTGGTTCTTTGCGCCTTTTCTCCATTTAATATTTTTTTATTCTTGAACAACCTGGTTACTAGATAAATGATTAATTTCAATAATTTACTTTGTTTATTACTGATGTTGATGATATAATTCATACAATAAAAGTTGGCGATTCATCTTAACATGTAGGTACTGCGTTCACTTTATTTCATTCCTTTTATCGACTGTGTTCATCGGTGTGTAAAATCATTCTGTAGTCGATTTCCATTATGTTATTAATTTTTATAATTTCGGAACCTAATCTCCGGCGACAGGCCCGATACCGGCGCGACACTTATCTTGGTGTCGGCGGACACATATAATCCATTAAGTCGTCATTTCCACGCGGTTGATCATTCCTCAACCACGCGTCAAACCCGCCCCCAGGCCGACGCGACGCACAACGTATTGTTTGCTACCGCTTTATCTCCCATCCGATGCACCGAGGACCTTTTAAATCAGCCCTGTCGAATTATAATATGGACCTTAAAACAATAGACACAGCCTTCACAACCCTGCGGGTCCCGGGTTCATTGAGACTATATCCTTGTCGACTAATGGACTAGTTTGTTATCTAATCGGGTACACGGCGGACCTATTAATAATTTCCCACATAATTTTCTAATTAACGTCCTGTCTAGCGTACGGTCGGGGCCTCTGGATACACGAAAACGGAAATGATGTAGAATTAGGGTTAAGTACTTACAGTATTTATTAAAGTAATTTATTCGTGTTCATTTTGAGGAGTTGGTATTCCTATTAACATTAATAACATTTGCTTTTTGTTTCAGGTAATCAACATTAGCGATGACTAAATCCAAGTTGAGCGGTAAGCAAAAACAAATATTGTCCACAGAATAATTTCACAACGACGCGAACTATCGCAATACATATATTAAGTGTAGGTGATTTGTGAAACGATTCGCGGCCTTACTTAATCCTATTTACGAATAATGTAGAAAATAAAATTTAATGCGCACATTAAACATTAGGAGTGTTATGTTACCGGGTGTTAACCCCTGACGGGTTAAATTGTAGCGTGTAAATTGAAGAGATTTTACACGTGAACGGAACCCTTAGTAGTGCGTCAGATCGCGACACGGGCAATTTGGCGCGCGAGAGAGCCAACGCGGGTTTATTTGTTCGCTACGGCACCTGGCGATTCAGGACCTACGGGGTGCAGAACATGAGTGTTGTAGAGTCGATTTTGGTTTATTATATTATTACTGTTTAAATAGAAGTATTTAACAATGTTAAATAAGTAATAACCTAATAGTTTTAAAGTAACTTATCCGTGATGGTGGAGATAGAGTGAAAAAGGTGAGAGTCTACTATAATAACTTTCGTGAGTGTTATCCATGTTAAGGTGAGAGTCTGTTTACCTGAGAAAGTAACGTCAAATTGGAACGTCATGGATTTTTGTAGGTATGTAATTTTTCTTACTTGTTTATTAGTACTAGAGGTCCCTTTTCGCTTCTCGTATTAATATATAGATTAGAGTTACTATATGAGGAGTTTTAATTACCTTATACCTTTTAGTATCTTAAAACAGAATACCTATAGCTTCTTAAAAGCAACACGTTATGCAATATTCAATCGTTATTGGCTTCAAAAGTAGTAACACCGTTCGTCTCTATGTCACCATTGTGCTACTCCAGAGACGCACGACGTGCCGTCGAATGGGACCGGTTAGATTACGCATTGTCGTGGCACAATTAGAAACTGTTGCGGAACCATGGGCTCACTTTGTTATTTGCAAACAATCGACGATGACATCTGCGCCCCTCACTATCGTCTACACTATACAGTCTATGCGGTGTCACTGCTGACTAATGGTGAACGCCGAGCATCTGCTAATTGCAATCTATTCAATTAAGCCGATACAAACGTGATATAGGTGCTTAGTCTTAGGGAAATTTTGCTTAAATATAATCTATCCGTTTTATACTCATTCCATATACATAATTATATAGCCTTTTAGGATTGTTAGATCATTACATTGTGCAATGTGAATGTGAAAATTATGTACATTACATTCACTCGTCTTCACAGTATGTTGATTTTGACGAGAGGTCCGAGAGTTCGGTTGTGTTTAAGACTAATTGATCGTTCCCCAAAATCTTAACGTCTTACGACACATTTTGGGGAAACAATTAAATTAGTATTTTATTGTACTCTTTATAGAAAAATCTGCCCAGCTATAACTTATGCCATTTAATTTAATCAATCAATTATGTTAAATAATGTTACAAATCATTGGTAACAAGTTTTAAATTTGATTTACCATTGTCTCCTACGAAGGGTTAGCTAAAGGCGCTGACTAATGATTGATGAATGATTGAGTGACTCATTGATAACGTGACATTCATTGGTTATCGCTATGAGATACGGACGTTACCGCGCTATTGTCTAAAAGAAAGCTTATGTTAAAGCTTGTATGTGTATGGCAGTATTTTATCTTCTTATGACTAATATTTTTTAAGAAAAAAAAAATGTCTACATGAATTTGTACTTGGTTGTGACATAGGTAAATTAATATTATACCTTACAAATATATTTCTTAGGAATTGTAAGTCACGTTTATTGTCAATATCGCACCATTTATAATACAATTTTAAGGTGTGAAACCGTTTTTACGTCGCATTCGTATTAAAGACCGGGCCGCGTGACATCCCCCGTGGTGAAATACGTGCTTCTACTAAGAAAAATGTTAGTAGGCATCTTAGAAATTTCAATTGTAACATTTGTTGTGTTCGCACACAGCCATCCAATTTGTTCGGCTTGTGAGCCGCCAATGAACCTCTTAAGATATCATCGGCATACCAGCACTATCCCGTGTGTTGACTCGTGTGATTAAATTCTTTGTCTTGAATGAATGGCAAATACAGCACAGATATATTTTGCAAAAAACGTACCTACCTACATACATTATAAAAACTCTTCACTCAATTTACGTTTTATCGTATGTTTAATCTAAATATGAAATTTAAACAACGATATTTCAAATACTAGATAATTATTGCAAAATTTAAGAGAATATTATACCGACTTCACTAAAATAGAAGCAGTGAATAAAATTTGATTGTAAAAAACTCATTTTACTATCAATTTAATGTGCAATTTATTCTAAAAACACGCAAATGATTTTATTATTTAAATTGATGCAAACGAGGTAATGGTGTTTAGTATTGTTATTTATGATGTATAAACAGAAACGGTGACAAATTTTGCAACGCTATGCCAGGAAGGGACTGTCGCGCCTACTCCTTCCACAAACACAATAAATATCAACTGTACAAGGGACACAATGATGCAAACGCCGTAACTTGGGAGATTAATATAATATTTTTGCGCCCGTACACAAGCGGACCGTTGCCGTTGGCCTAATGAAATATGGCAACATGTTCCTTCATTCCTGATAAAACCTCCGGTGTCGGAGTTTTATTGCGACTCGAGTACGATAATTCAAGTTGGCCAGCCAGTGAAATAATTTACATGGTGGTCCCTTTACGTTTTTTAGGCTCGGCTACCGCATTTTTACCATTTGCTTGCGAAATGACCTGAGCTTTTCGGCATACCCACCAAATCCTTATCTTTCTTTCTTTGCTCCTTTGTGATTTTGTTGGTGTCACAAAAACATCCTAACAATTTAAATAAAGTAGATTTGTTAAATAAAATCGGTTGTATTCTATATTTATTTTATATCTTTACTTTAAAGATTTTTTTGCTTGAAAATACTACGAATACAAAATGCAAGAGAATTAACTTATATAAATATAAAAACGCGCAAATCATAATTTAAGTACGCTGGACTTACAAAATGATTGTGCAATGAATTGCAGTACGGTCTTTTATTAAAAAATAACAATAAAGTAATCACTTTTATTAACTTGGGTGTTCGTGTAAAAAGTGCACAATTCCAATGCCAAACCCAAGAGCATTGTAGTATTAACTCTCTATTAAATATTTTCCGCGTTGTTGCGGACTAATCTTTATCCCACAATGGGGTAATAAAAATACCTGAATAAAAAATATGTGAAGCGTAATATTTTGATGGCTGTGGGGTTCCATCGATAGAATTTTTAAGTACATTGTATAGAACATTTCAGTAAAGTCTTTTGTAGAATTAATGTCCTCCAAAGATCTCAATTAACCTATAGACTAGCATTTCTATTTGAATTTATATAGGTGTTTCTATAAGATTTTCGACATACGTGCATTGAATTTATAGATTGTAGAAATAACTACATTTGTAAAGCTGACGGCTAATTTCAGTAATTGCGAATACGTAATTACTTGTTAACATTACATTTACTTATAAGTCTCTTTGGTTCCCATCAAAGAATTATGTGTTTTATAACTGACCCCTAAAAGTCACCAAATTGAATGAGCTATTCAATCCGCGGCGCTCGGATCACGTGTCAATCATGGCTTGCTCTTGCCGCAATGGATCGTGTTATTCTATTTAAACGTTATGTTATTCATTGGCTCTCTCGCAGTACCCTACTGTTGGGTGATTCACAATGGCCCGGTCCCATATTGTGCATGATCCCTTCTAATAATAAGTGCTTATTAAGTATGTTCATTCGCATATATTAAAAATACACGTAAAAAAAATTATAAATCAGTTTTTTTAATGTCTTACTTAATTGTAATCTGGAAGCCTACGCACTATGTTTATTTTATTTGGAATATTTTTTTAACGCTTAAATGAGTAAGTTTCAACTGAAAAAATATCAAGCGACAGTGACTGAAAAAAATATATCTTTTATCCACTATCCCAACCAAATTCGATTATATTAACTCTTTTCTCAACTTAAATATAGAAAATATCTTGCTTCCAGTGGCGGCAATGCTTGCGAACACTTCTATAGGGAATAATAATTGTCGTTCATAGATGATATCAAATTTTCATAGTCTCCATACATAAAAAGGGCAAGTGGGTTGTAATAAAAGGGGGAACTGGGTGAAAAAATCTATTGTATTGTTACATCAATTTACGTACAGAGGTTACTAGCTCCCAGCCCGTACGCGTTGGGCGCGTATTGTGTTACCCATGCTACACGCATTCTTTGAAACCTGAGCTACGAGATGGGATTCTTTTGTTGTGACTCGATTTGAATATTACTTCAATTATGATAGGTTCTAGCTATTAATAATAACCTAGAGTAGGGAGTCTGTTGTGGGGCGTGTTATTAAATGCTTTACACGGCTAACAAGTAAGAATGCGGTTGGGTGACATGCTTTCATTTTAACTGTGGTCTGGTTGCGTTAAAATTTATATTTATTATGATAAAATAATGTTGTAATATATTTAACGAAGCCTAATATTCAGATATTATCCAAGCTTTAAAACTTTTAGTAGTGGATAGTGTGACAGTCGATTATAGAATTCTACTGTAGGTCAGACAGTATTTCGGAATATCTGTCTCAATGTTTCCTGTAAATGTGATAATTAGAATTATGAGCTTATATATTTATATATTAAAAACTCTTCGCTTAATTTCGTCGTGGCAAGATTCTGAAAAGGCTTGTCATCTAAGTATTTTTTTAAATAATAACAGTACTTTATTTTAGAATAGTGAATTGAAAAATATTCTCGGAGTGATAGCAGCCGTGCAAACTGAGCGCGTGCCAATATCTCACTATATTGTCAGTTCCGTGTAAATCCCTTGTAAGACAATTGTAAAACAATGCTTATAAAGTATCTCTGGTACGAGCTGCGACTGCAGGCGTGATACGAAAGCGTTTACAGAATTCATAAATTTTGGACAACAAAGGAATCGAGAAACCGTTTAAGGCCCATACGCAGATTCGACCGCATTATATTAGTGATATGGTAATGTGATTGTTCGCGATAAATTAAACTGGCGAGTCCCGAGGCTGGGTCGCTCACAGCGGGACTTCGCGACGCCCGCGCATCGTTTCGTATATACGCCAATTTGAGGTGAAGAACCTCACAATTTTCGACAATAATGCTCACACTTTTATATTGTGGGGACATTGTTAAATGCCACGCCCTGGCTGCTACCCAATTGCGTCAACTTTGTTTTTTATTTGCATAACCCAGCTGGCCGGCGTTTAACGAAAAGTTTGTGACTTGCTAACTAACTTGAAACTATATAGGTAATTAGCTAGCTGCCTGCTTCGCGTCTATTCGTAGACCTAATGTATTGAATCTTTATCATGGGATATTCAAAACAATCAATCAATAATTCTGACCTATATCAAATTGTGCAACAACACCTTGTACTTTCCAACCTATATAATACAGGCAGGATAGAAATACACGCAATTGACTAAACAATGTTGTACATAATATTCAGTCTCCATTTAATAATAAGGTGACTTATGTGTAACGCTAAACAAAAGATGGTTCATAAAAACTCATTACTTATAAGGGAGAAAAAAAATGAGCTCAGAAAAAAAGCGTGGTATAAAAACAAGCAATGGAAAGAGAGTAGGGAGGCCTTTGCCCAGCAGTGGGACATTCCAGGCTAGTAAAAAAAAAAAAAAAAAAAATATTTACGCCAGGCAAAACCCAGCATTTTCTGGCGTGGGATGATGACATTTCTGCTTACTATCGAGAATACCGGAACCTTGCGAGTATATTTTGAAATATAATTGAAAATTATAGCGTTCATGAAATAAACTGTCAACATCGGCGAAGTGTAGACACGAAGTTCGTGTCCTGTCGCCTCCTTTAATTGGCCACGCTCATTGTTCTAACCTATCCTTTTAAGAATACGAGTGATTGTCGCCATTCCTGCAGAAATTCCTTACTTTGAACGATCGCCTATTGCAAAGCTCACAGTTCGTATATTTGTCTCTGAGGTGTCCAACAAATTACTACACATGAGCTAGTCTAGTCAGTGAGTCACAGTAAATTGACAAACTTTTTATAACTTAGTTCGCCGCATAGATCTTCACTGCTTTCGAACTACTCTAAATTAGGTGAGAAATGCTTTGACGGTGGTCACTTTGCATATCTTAGCGATAAATTAGAAGCTGCACCTACGTTGTAAGGACAATGCTAAAACACCGAGTACCTACTTAACATTTTTAAACTAACTTATTAGTAAAATATACTCTGCTTTTAACTACTGTTTTTTTGTTTTAACGCTATTTTTTATTACAACTTGTGTCCTTCTATAAGATCTCCTATCACAAATAAATTTGTTGTCCAAATTGCGACAGAGCCCATTTATATAAATTACGGGTTAATTAACTGCTTTGTTGTTGGTCGAGCGCGTGAATTCTTTGAAACGACGTAGTTTGAGGGAATAAAGTCAGATGGTAACAATAAAATATTATCCTCTTTTATTTGGAACTGTTTTATAAAGTATTATTCAATTTTTGTTTTTTTGAGCTGGTTTTTTTATTGAATTGCAATCATACTTTATAAAACATACTGCTGGTTGTATATTTATCAAATTGTTATGCACTAACGGATGGCTCGTGTTAATAGTTAAAGCATAAGTTGTGAGCCAGTTTGTTTAACCTTAGCAAAAAATTGCATCTCTCGCTAGATCGAGCTTAGGGCACTTAAGTTTATTGTTTTACGGTGCGATAATAATATTGGCCTATCAAAGCTCTATTCCAGAAGGCGAGCGTCCAATTGTTTTCTCACACTGATCGATTTACTGCTAACTATTGATCGATTTTTTTACCCTATCGATCTTTCAAACATCTAGAGATTGAAATACACGTAACCATTCTTATTCCTTGTTTTGAGATATACCAATAATAAACGTAAAGAGAAACAAAAACTTTATGACATACTCGCTTTGGTTATCGCCAATTTGTGTCAACTGAAGCGTTCGTTTAATATTAATAAAACTGCTAGCCCCTCAACCCTCGTCGTGCTTTTACGGTCGGGTTAATGGCGACTTATTTGAATAAATATTTTCGAGTGCGGCCAAGTCGGAGTCTTGTTTAAATTTATTTATTTTGTAATTTTTTTCAATAGTACGGTTTATAAACAGGATAGTGCGTTTGACGCTGTTGTGTGACGCGACGCCCCGCCAGGAGGCGCATTACTAATGTAGATGACGCGACACTATTACAACCCATCCTTTATCTAACACAATATGTCCTTTATTATAAAACTAAAATTAAATGCCCGACCTCTTTCGAAGTTATTTGATCGCCGCGGGAGTCCATCACATTTGTTATGTGCAACAGCAAGTAAGTGTTTATTGGTTTATGGATTCTTTTTTGCTTTCTTAGTTGGGTTTGAAAAGGATTGATTTGTTATTTATGGAAATGTGGGATTAGTTCTCGTTTGCGAGAGGATATTTTAATAAATTGATTCACAAGACAATTTGTTGTTTATTATTATTGTTTCCATAAATGTTTTTTTGCAACCGTCATATTTAATGCCGTGAATGCAATTTCCTAATTTTTTTTTAACTTGAAGATATAATCGTTCTATTATCATCTTATTGTACTTCAATCGTGATTCATTTAAATAGCCTTGTTAAACTAATAAGTGGAATTTAAATGTCAGAGTGGCTCGGAGTCGGAGTCGTTGAGTCTTGTTCACCGAAGCCCAATTCGTAATTACACACGGTCTGACCGACACCCATGTCAGCGCGCGGAAGTTAATCGGAGCCGACGCCCGGCAAATGATGCGTGCCTCCACCGCGAGTCTACTTATGTCACCTGCGATTATCGCGCACCCAACACAATGACGGATCGCTTAACATCATGTTTAATTCCAATGATAACAAAGAGCATCTATGATCAAATCCACGTAATACATCATTCACCCATTAAATTGTGGCTCATTATGTCAGGCCTGCAATGTTTTATCTGATAAAAATTTTTGAGTATGTAGTGTAACTACATACTCAAAAATTTTAACTTTTAAACTAACATGTTTAACTTTTTGCATGAAGGGATGCAGATATATGTAAACGCAAAACCAGTTGAGCTTCTTTTCTATGTGTTTAGTTTAAAAGGTGCGTTATTTCATATGGCATCTAGTACTGGCCTTTAGGTAGCAGATATGACAGAAGTAGTCCGCCTATTATTTAACTAATAAAATCCTAAGTTTTCATTTAAAGAAGCTAAGAGAACAATGCATCATTATTATTTTGAACACATGTTATTCTTGTTTTCGACAATGTATTCGATTTCATGTTATACACGAACGAATTCATATTCCACGCGAACTAAAAGAGTCGTCATACGGTAAATCGTTTATGGTAATACAGGCTGGTCGTACACGTATTTCGATCATGGTGTTCGATCGTGAGGCTGAGTTCGTGAGCGGTGGACTCGCGAAAGTCCTGCGGTCCGCGGACATGAGTTACTCGCTTGATATGACGTTATCGCACTGTGTATACCCCGCGTATTGTGACTAATAATGGAACTTCACCTCCAAATCTTATAAACAATGCTGTGGACAAGTTTTTTATTTCAAACTAATATCCAACGATAAGAAGCCTAGCAAACCTTATAATATAATAGTCCTTGCGAACAAAATTAAAGCCAAAGCCACGGTAGACACATAAAATAGAAAGGTTAATTTAAATTTCCATTACAATGATAACTTTCTATAGAAGCTGTAATAGAATATGATCGCTTCGGGGTTGATTTTGATTTAGCTGTACATAGAATCCCCGGAACAGATTGAAAAGGGGTAATAATAGACTCAACCAGATTTATCTCGTAGAGCCCATCTCTTGTTTGATAAATAGATTTTTTCTCAATGGTTTCGAATCAAGCTCTAACAGAAGATGGTGTTTCCATTGTGATATAAAATAGCTCTTATTTATTTGTGAAACATGACAGATAATTCAGGACGGCTACCGATAGAGATGTCTTTGTTGAGAAGAATGCTTGTTTGGTTTTGTAAAATACAAATACAGTCGCTCATTGTTGTGCCGTGTTTTGGTTATGAAATTTATTATTGTGACAAATTGTTAGGTCGAAGTTAAGCCTTTCGTTTGTGTAGCATCTGCCTGGCTTAAGATATCGTCGACGTCATAATTCTTTGAAATGTTTGATAATTTTGATGAATTGGCAGCTGAGCAGAAGTTACTTGTCGCAGGTGTTTATTTCTCCATCATGATTTGTTTTTATTTATTGTCTTGTGATTTTGGAGTGTGAACTTTGGTGTTTTAAATATTTTTTTAATAAGAATAAAAAGTTAAGGCAAGATCTGAAATGAGATCCATTTATTAAAAACAACTAGTAGTTTTATTAGTAGGTTGTTTATTTATTTAGGATAAATGGGAGACTTACAGTTAAATAAACCTATTATTTTGTAAACCATAAGCCAATGACAAGTGAATATTGTAGATGGCAACGATAGGTATATTAATTATTCTTACGTATTTAAAGGTAAGAAAAAAAACGTGCAGTTTCAGGTACCATCTACCTATTAATACGTGAACATTTGTTTGTGGTCAACATTTTTAGTTATTCAAAGTATATAATAAAGTAAAATGCAACTACATAAACGCAATGAATCTTTCATTGATCTCAAGCGCTTTTCCTTATTTGAAAATATACTTTGAAATTTGCAATAGAATGTCAGTCGCAGGGGACCGAGCGACGCCGCGGCCGAGTAAAGAGCATTTTATAAATGTGTTTTGAGAATAGCGAGCGAGACGTGAGTAGTCGGGCCGCGCAACGCACGGCGATGCACCAAGTTTAATGGAAAAGAATTGAAAAGTAGCGCGTCTATATGGTAATAGAAATTGCCCGGAAGAAAGGAACACAGACGACAGAGTGCAGAGCTCTAAGTTATGGTTGTTTTCTTGAAAATTGAGCGTTATTGCGTACGTTTTCCCCGGAGTATTGGCGCGTTCGGCGCGGCGTCTCGGTTCACGGGGCGTGCCCGCACCGTGTATCTGAGTTTTATTGGTACCGGAAAATTTACAAATGTAAACTAAGATCATTCACGTTATTTTTCTCCTTAGAGTTTTGAATTTATTCAAGTCAAAAGTCTGTTTGCAATTGCAAATAAAGTTATTTATACCTACCCAACAACGGATAACTTACTAGTCCATAATGTACTCGTATGACTGTCAAATAAATACTCCGTAATTTTCAAGTATATGTTAAATCGTGTTTGGAAACTAAAATGTTTGAGTCAATTTCAATAAGTACATAACGGGTTATGTATATTTACAATGTCTGCAGTTTCCGCGGAAACTTTTTCTCAATGAAATAAGTATTTTGTCACGTTATTCGTGGGTGTACACTACAGCGACGCGACGTCCGGCTCGTTCCCAATGATTATTTGTAAACAACGCTCTGTGGGCCCGGAATTTTGGTACAAATATTTATTTGGAGAGCATAAGAGGGCACTTAGCGGTATGTCATTGTTATGTTCTTCAAGTGCTAAGAAATTTTAACTATCGAGCAACTCTACCAGCCGTCTTCATTCATGTAATTTGTTTACAAGGACCAAATATTTTGATACAAGTTGTAAGCATTTGGTGTATCTTAATGAAAATAAATATGTAAAATTTATCGTCTTAAGGCATCTAACCTGTTGATTAGAAATCCAATCGGCATAAATATCAAATCTGGCGCCGTCACTCTAAGCCACTTTATACTCGTAATGTGGGTTTAAAAAAGTTAAATATGTAGAAGATTATTAGTGACCTATTGACAGCCATCCAACCTACGTCACTCAGAATTATTCATTACTGTTATATGTTATACAAATAGAAAATATATTGCTCGATGAGATGATGATGACTTGGGAGTAGCATGTAGCTTGTTACACATATTTGTGATCTCCAACCCGTTTGAGACGCGTTATTAAAAAGCTTCATTCATGATATTGCGATGTTTATAATCTAAACGGAGCGGCTGACTGGGAATGTACGTGGCATAAGTTACATAGAGATATCTCTATTATCTCGCTTTTATTTGAGTTACGTAATGCTTACCAAAGTGCTAGGAAAGTTCTCTGATTTTCACGTGCTGCACTTCTGTTGCTTTTGCTTGAATAATTCCAAAACATTCTTCATAAAATCCACCAACTTTGGTTATTATTAGCCTGGTGTTTGTCCATACCGTCTCTTCTTTGGTCAAAATATTTTCACCTCGGTATTTTATTTCCAACAGACCTGAATGAATCGCGACATTTAATATTTATACAGTAATAATGATCATCCACTAATTCTCCTATTCGTTTTGATTTAAAATATGTATAATAATCAGGTTTATTACGATTAACTATCCTTAATGAAAAGTAATGTACTCGTTTGCTACGGCAACATGTACCTTTATCTGTCTACCGTTAGAATCGATGTCTAATTGCAAGCTGTTTATAAATGTCGTCACTGCGATCAATATTCATGTCCAGATTATACTTTTCTAATTGCCACTTATAAATCTGAACGCGTCGATGACATCTTAATTGCCAATGTAACAAATCACCTATAATATATGAAAATATTTGGCAGCATTAAAATATGTTGGTAAATTAGTAGAGAATATTAAACACAGTCAAGTGTTTGTTGGGTTTGTGTTTCGGACTCGTGAAAAAGTGAATGATTCTTAAATTGCATTGATACCGCACACGCAATACAGTATTATCTAAGGGGTTGTTAGGTTGTGCAGTTGCACTATGTTTAGTCAATGCATAGTTTCCTACCAATAGTCCATATTTCGAATCTCTGACTAGTGCTTAACTAACCAATTCCAAAAAATCACTTCGCCGAACTTGAGTATTTAATAAAAAGATCTACTACAGGGTAACGTCACAGGATGAATGGTTTGCATTCATGAGGAATAAATCGAGAGGGCTAGATTTAGTACTCGTGAAAGTTTTGATCATGATTTGGGCTCTGTAAAAGATTAAAAATATCAATATTACAAAATGTGCATACATATTATCTATTTAACATTGTTATTCATAATTAAAACATTAACCCGTCATTTATAGCATAACTTATTTGCGTTTTTATTTTTACACACGGTACCCTAAAATAATCTTATACATAATCTGCATAAAATTTTACTGTTACATTTAGTTATCCGAATTCCTGCTGGGATTTTCTAAACATTTGCTTTTAGTTAATTAATGTTGTTGCATTTGTTTACGTCGGTCGGTTAAATATTTCGTGTTTCATAACAAATTGAGTTAGCTTGTTTATTATCAAGCGTCAGTCACGAGTAATTGGCAAACGAGAGTTACCGTCACGTTTTACTAATGGATCTGATACTATCACTAATAAAAAGTAGAGTCGTATACGGTGCAAATAGTTAGTTATGGTTTAATTATAACTAAATGGATATACAAAGATTGTCAAAATATGTAGCTAGCTGAAGCTTCAGGTCAGATTGGCGATTTATAGTCAAGTCTGATAGACTTTAAATCCTTCAATATTATTACCTAGGTACATAACGACATCCTCGCCGTAGATTACTTAAAATATTATTCTTAGTTTAGTTCTCTAGAACTCTTATTCCACCCTACGATACTTTTGCTATTCTATTACACATCAGCAGTGCTTCTTAGTCTCTACCTATATATTTTTTTAAATTTATTATGAGATGTTAATTGAAGCTTTTACAAAATCGGGAAACCCCGCTTCATTGAATGGTATCGGGGTACCTTGTGCTGAATATTTTAAGAGCTCTATACTTCCTAAGAGTCTACTAGTAGATACAACTATAAATTAAGTACGGAGTTATTGTTAATTTAAGATTTTTAAATTAGAATCTAGTCTGATATAAGATTTAGATTGTTGATAAATAAGCCTTAAATTTGATAAAAACCGTATAAAACACTTAATTACTAGGTACACACGATAAGAACAAACATGGCTAAGAACATAATTCAAAGGCTTCCTCTAAAATAGACATTGTTTAAAAAAGTTACTGATATTGTTTTCATCATAAACTACTAAACTACGTCTTGTTCTCGAACCAACACCGTTCATTAGCAGCTATAAATCTGGAACTGTTTGTCGTGGACGGTCGTAATTATGAATAATTATGTTATTTTATGGTAGTCGACAACCACATCGTGTCTTAATATTTAAACATTAAGATTGTAGACATAAATGTAGTGATCTTAGAATAAACATGACGTAGAGTAGTTTTTTATTTACTTGATATTACAACATGAATTATAGGAATCGGTTCTTGCTACATAAGAATATTTTGTTCGCGATCAGCTTATGAATGCTTCTTAGAAGTGATAAATAATTTCGCGTGAAAGTATGGACTAATTAAAGGAAAGAGTATCCGACAGTAATTCGCATCTGCCCAAAAATAGATAGAAACGTATTGTTTATCGTGTTCATATCAAATTATGTTGGATTCCAGCTCGTAATTATTGATGGATTAATTTTATCAGTTTCATTCTGATAAAGGTTATCTTAAGAAGACAACGTTGTTTCCATAATTCAATGTTATTATAGTTTCTTTTACAGCAGTCGCAATGCACGTCATTATCATGAATATTTAAATAATTGCAATTTATTACTTCTTACACTCGAGTTCTTTATGGGCCTATTTATAAGAACCAGATTTAAAACTATTAATTTGTTTTATAATAATGCTATCTCTTTTATTTCCTTGATGAATTTCTTACATTATTCCTAGTGATGGATTACTCGTGAGTCCACTCGTGGGTCAACTAGCGGGTGCTGCGTGGGGAATCGGTTGCCTCAGCTATATATGTTTACGACTCATTATATGTGTGGACACTCTATACAGCTAGGTTTATAGCGCTAAATTAACACTCAATTTGAACCATATCAATTCACGCATTCGTAAAAGAGTAAACCAATAGATTAATTCTATCATATCAAGCTCTAGGGAAAACTTTCACACCTATTGATTGGCAGCTTCATAAAAATTGTTTCTTGGTTTACCCAATGCTTATGTTAATACTTAAATAACTTGTTCCCGTTATATTAACGTTTTGGTTTCATAAGAAAGTGATACTAGCTTTAAGATATGCTTTTTATTAAAGCTTACTTTCCAACAAATAACGTTGCAAACTTTAAACTAGCAAACTGTACATATAGCAGGAGTACAACATTCTGAACTTATTAGAACTGTCGAACCTTAAGGTCAAGATTGTTTACTATTTTCATAGAAGCTACAGAAATTTCCAATTTAATGTAATAGGTATTCCAAAATTTTCGTTAATTAGCAGATTGGCGTGGAAACATTTAAATTTATTCAAAGCTTCTTAAAGTTTATTTCGGTCAAATCAAAAGTTCCCACAGCAATTACACAGTGTGGTCCAATCACATGAATAAATGTTTAAATTTTAGACGTTACTAATTTTGTAAGAATATTTGTTTGTTTCCATTCAAAATTTTAAAATTATTAACATTTATTTCTGGTTTATCAGTTATTTATTCGATATCAATGTTTAAAATATTGCCATTACTATGAATGCTTTAAACTGAACTGGCATTTTAAATTGATTTGGTTTATAATTTTTGTTATATAGATTTCAGATGATATAGTCGTAATTAGGTACAAATGCAAATTAATGTAAGAAAGGTTGATAGCCGGTTGTGTCTACAACGGTTTATCGAATTTCCCAAGTGTTAAGACCGACCGTTACTGAAATGATTCATTACTCGTACTAGAATAAACTAAGACGATGTTTGTTCAAATTTTCTCACGCGTGGTCGACGCAGCGCGTCAATTGCCTGGCCCAAATTTTGACACCTCTCGGAGGTCAACATATACATAGTTTTGCGCGCTACACCAATATTGGTTCAACACCATCGTCAACCTTCTCTGTGCTTGCATTAGATGACTCGTAAAGAACGGCATTGTTCAGCTTGTCAAAAAGTACTATTCTATTAACGTTGCTCTTTATAAATAACATAATTTATACATTCATTATTCAGAAACCATAAGCATTAAAAACAATAGACTGTCATTATTTTGTTATTCACGTTAGTTTTTTATACTTTGCCCTCAATAAAACCTAAACAATAAAAAGGAACAAGAAATAACCCTTCGCTTTTAAGATAGATATAAACTCGTCCTTCGGGAAGATTCTCACATTGGGAGCGGGCCCATGTCATTAAAAGGTGTCTTTATATTTTCCAGTCACCTGCCGCCTTATCGCTACCATAAAACAGTCTCGATCTAAGACTTGATATGATAATTGTAATTCAATACATCACAATCAGTTTCATCTGGCTTTACCTGTTACTTTTAAAACGGGAGGTGTGCCTAACTAAATGTTGAAAAAATCACAATCATGAATTAGCTAATTAATCAAGTTATTGAAAATAACATAACCTCTCAAAGGAAGATGGAAGATATGTTTCGAAAATTAATAGAAATAACCTACGCAAGCTCGCGATAACGTATTGTTCAACCTACACGTGATGGCTGGGATTGCCCTCCGCCCACTTTTCAATAGCATTGTCACTATGAGTGAAAATTTTCTTCTATGAGGAAGTTACTAGTCGTTAGCAGTGATGGATCTGCTAAAACTACTCGGACAACTCCTCGGGGCGCTGGGCTTGACGCGTAAATCGATTAAGTTTGACAGTTGACTCTTTGATTGTGGTGCGTGAGGTTCACGGCGGTAATTACTGCAGCCTCTGCGAATATTGAGTCGATGCGAACGATTTCACATGACACACCGCTAATGAATTCTGTCCACGTTGACACGACACAAACATGTGAGGAATTAGTGTTATTTTAATTACTCTCGTCTGTCTACCAAAGCTAATTCGTCTTTTCTGACAATAATACGGACGCTTTCGATTTCGATAATTGATGGTTTTTATAATAAACCTTACTTATGGTACAATCCATTTTTAGGGTAGGTACCAAGAGAAGAAAACCTGCCATCAAAAATGCAATAAGATTCTGTCAAAAGTTGTTTTAGTTGTGTTTATTGCAAAAAGAACACGTTTTGCGTATATATAAATATATTAATAAGCTTGCCATATCATAAAATCGGCATACATTATACTTGAGAGACCTATTAGTATGTATATGTATTATTTACGAAGCAATTGTTTTTAAGAATCTCGTAAAGAAAATAAATAATTATTGACGATTGAAATTTGATTACAAATTAAAATAAAACGAAACTTAATATGACATCCTTATGAGGTGGTGGCGGCACCGTTTAAGTGAATTTACGTGTCCACTCATCTACAAAACGACCTGCAAAAGGAAAGGATCATTTGTTCTACATTTTATAACTGTGAATTTCATTTTGTCGAGAGCGTGGCATATTATTTTCAATTAAGTACACGACTAAATTAATACTAATGACTTACTCTGGCAATCGAATATTTCTATAATAGTATTTGTCAAAAATCAGTGGTCATTTCAACGATAAATGTCATACATGTAGCGGATGCCTATTGGTTCTCATTAACCATAACAATTATCTTAACAAGCTGAATCGCAAGGTGTTTTGTATCTTAATCGGCAAGTGGTCGTTCCAATCTAGGCCTGTTGGCGCATTATCGATTGTCGCACAGCGGGGAGCACGACAAAAGAATTTCATTTTAAATAAATCGCGCGAGACCGCGTCGCGCCGAGAAATTAGGCGCGGTATCCCCCGCCGCGAAAACTCATCGTAAATAAGTGTCGCGGTCGGCTCCGAACAGCGCTTCGCTGCGTCGACGCTTAAAAACACATTCTTGTTATACACTCGTTTAAGGATTTAATTACTTGCATCGCTGATGGGACCTCATCGCAGTATCCCCCGTCGCCCGCAACCTCTTCACACGTGATCGTAAATCCTCAGTTCGTTAATGATCCCAACGCTCGTTGTTCCGCGATGAATTACCGCTTAGTCTTGTTGACTTTTTGCGCGAAATATTTTTTCCGATTTTAGTGAGCGTGGGTTTCGTATAAATGGACTGTAACTCTTTAAGTGGTTTTTCGAGTTCATCACGATTTATGTTTCAATAAGTATGCAAGATTGTATTTTATATCGCCCTTTTATCTTCAAGCACATCATATAAAATGCAGCGGTTCAATCGCTGTCAATGCTCCTACGATAAGAAATCACCAAAAGGATTAGGTAAAAAAACCTACATCCGTTTAATTTGCCAAATTTGCAATGAATTATAAGATAAATATCTCTATCATCAAGGGTCAAAGATGTCGATTGTTGCAAGCTATCTCGCATGCAGTTAATCATATAGGCGTACCCTGCCACACCTTTGCACCATTACATCTGACACTTTAACTTTGGAAAGGTACGTTCTATACGACATAATGTGCATCTTTACCCACCTAGTTAAATGATATTATGTTCCACGTCCGCCTTCTTTTCTCACTAAATCGTATCAGTGTCATGATTTTCAATTTACTTTGGCGTGGTATCGAGTGTCGCGAACAAGTGAGCATCAAGGTCCCAGTATCCGGCTTCAATTGCCTTCGACTAGAAGTCTTCTCAGTTCAGCGGCTGCTTCTGGATCACAATGCAGTCGGTGCGCCGTTTGTAAACGCGATACTTCCTCAGTCGCAAAACCTCTTCGCATGTGATTGCGGCCCCTTTACTTTAATCAAATGGCTGCGACAAAGGATTGAAAGGAACGCTCCTCGATTTCGTACATGCGATCGGTATTGGCTGAGAAATTCCTTTTACGGATTGCCGGCATTTTTTACTGATGCCTCGGCGAAATAGGATTTTTTTAATATTGTCAAGTTTTCGTACTTGGGCGTCAAGGGTTCTTGGGTATTCAACATTCCCATGAACTGTTTAGAAGTTAAGTTCTTGTTGCGTAATCGTTACTTATAGCCAACGATGATACACAACAATCACGATTAAATATTAAAAATAATAATAAGTAAATTAAAATAAGTAGCTGAAATGAGTATTATTATATTTTGTATTTATAAGAACATGGTTTGTTATTGCTCCGTATGTTTTGATCTAATCATCCGTCTCCGATTTACCCTTCGGCCAAATTATGACGTTTAAAATGTTTGTATTTCTCATAACGGTGATGATGATTATTAAATTTGTTTTTGATTACGTAATAAGGAGGTCTGTCAAAATAAATAATCGATTTCTACTTTTTTCTCGAAAAGTAAACGTTCAGCTTTAGCTATTTAATGTTTCCAATATGAAACAATGTGGTTTTTATTGCTCTGTTATTTATACGATACAATATTTGTGTACTTTTTCATTCATTGGCGTAGCACGATGACAATATCACTATTGCGACGGGCCTGTTGGTCTAGTGGTTAGAGACCCTGACTGCTATACCGGAGGTCGTGGGTTCGATTCCCACCCGGGACAAATGTTTGTGTGATGAGCACGATCATTTGTTCGGTGTCTGGGTGTAATTTATCTATAATATGTATGTATTTAGAAATATATAAGTATGTTTATCAGTTGTCTGGTTACCATAACACAAGCTCTGCTTAGCTTGGGATCAGACAACCATGTGTGAGATGTCCCGGAATATTATATTATTATTGCTCACCGTTATTAACACATGGAATTGATAAATAAGTTGTGATGGATCTGTTTAGATCTTCTGATACTTGGTACAAGGTCGTAATTAAGACGATGGATAACAAAGGCCCCACTGTTAATTAACTGGAAAAAATGGACTGCTAAGATTGGACTGCTGCGCCAAGATTTGAGGGTTCGTTTGCTGCACGGGGCAAGCATTTGTGCGAACTGCCGTTATTTGTTTACTCTGTGAAACGCACCCACGACACAGGAGAATTCATAGTGTGGGGCGACTTTTTCATAAAAAAAGTTGTATGTATTTATAAGTATTATCTCTAAACAATTTGGAAGTTTTTAAATAACGCACCTTCACCTTCTCTGCATCAGTATGTTACAAAGCTGATCTTGTTTGGCAAAGAGATTTGCAACACAAAAGATTAACGAAGAATTCCCGTACCTACTCTGAAGAAATCATTCATCACTCTGATATGATAAACAGGGATTTTATATTTTTGGTAACAATATGTAATCGATTAATCTACATTACTGCATTAATATAAGATAAGGGAAGCATATCTCATTGAAAACGATAATAATACTGATAGTATTCAAATAAGGATTACAGTTATAATACGATCATAGTTTGTGTCGCTTGCCTCTGTTATTTGCCTAAGTAACATGAGTTTCATTAATCAAGTAGTTTTAGTGACCGGTGCTAGCTCTGGTATAGGTGAAGCTGTGTGTTTACATTTCGCTAAACTATCAGCTAGATTGTCATTGGTTGATAAAGATGCTGCAAATTTAAAGAAATGTGCAGAGGAGTGTGAAAGAATAAGTCGGGTAAAAGTATTAACAACCGTTACTGATCTACGAAAAGATGAAAATGTTAAACAAGTTATAGACGACACTAAAAGAGAGTTCGGAAGAATCGATGTGGTTATTAATTGTACTGGAGTGTACAAGCCTGTTGACATTTTGGATCCTAATTTAATTGAAGTTTTTGATGACATCCTTACAACTAATTTGAGATCTGTAGTTTGCATGATTAACTGTGTCGCTCCTATCCTAGCAGAAACTAAAGGTAGCATAATTAACATTTCAACGTGTATTTATGGTGCTCCTAAAAGTATTCCATACAAAACGTCAGTTGCGGCTCTGAATCATTTTACTGCCTGTATAGCCTTGGAGCTGGCTTCCTCAGGAATTCGAGTTAACTCTATATCGCCCGGTGTTAAAACAAATATATTGGATAATGCCGACGTTGGTAAAGGAGAAAGTGAAGCATTTTGGTGTGGAGACTCTACTCCTCTAGGCAAGGTTGTGAAATCAGAGGATATAGCTGAGTTTGCCGCGTTTTTGGCAAGTGAAAAAGCAAGAGCTATGACTGGCTGTAGCTATACTATCGATGCAGGACTAACTTTATAATGTAAAAATTGTTTTAGTAATAAGTATTATTTTATAAACATCGTATGACGTTGAAAAAGATAACATTGCCAGCCTTGACTTAAGTACCACTTCGTTCTTTATCATTATTAACTATTACAGTAGTGGCAATAATGTTTTATCTTATAAACTAACAAGATAATGCTTTACAATCACGCATGATAAACAATGGTCGTGATATTTTGCATTAGGAAAAGAAATTAAAATGTTAACACTTATAGCATACAGCTTCACTCAATTTGAGAACAACAAAGGTACTTTATAAGTAACACGAAACCTCCATTTAAATGGTGCGGTTATTGAATAAAAACACAATGTAAAAACGAATCGTTGGACCCAACCTTGCTGCTTATGAGATTTTTTATGAAGCGTGAAATGCAGGTATAGAAATTATGGAATTGAAATATATGTTTTGTAATAGCTTGTGTTTTACTCACTCATACCTTTTCACGTGACTTTATTACAACTTAAACATAAAAACAATTCATAAATAAACACGTAGGTTCATATTATCCTTTTACTTACATCGAAGAGCAGGATTAAATTAAAAATTCACGATGATATTTTTAAACCTAAATCAATGAATAAGGCTTGAAAAGCTATGGTTTATATATCATGACTAATACGAACCGTTTAAAACACGTCGCCGTCATTCTAATAAACTGCTACTGTATAAGACTCACGCATGTCGTCTTTAAATAATACGAGTAGCTAGAACTTGGTGCCATAAACTAATGTATGCAGAATGGACGCCACCCGGTTCTGCACAGACAATTTCACGCGCGCTTAGCTAATGTTTGCCGAGCGATTTGCCGGCGGCATCGCGATGGACGGTCGTTTTTTCCCTGCCGGCGGCCCATCCAAGCATGTTAGAGAGATGTTCCCAATCTAGACGCGACTGTATGCACGAGGAATTGATGTATGTCCTTGGCCATCCCGATAGTTTATGCTCCATACTACCTTTGTTCGTAGCACCAATTTTTGTGACAAAATATGAGGCGGACTGTGCAGTACTGCAATTTATGTTTAGAGCAATAATACATGTTTTTAACATTATTAAAATTGATAATACCTCTATAACAACCGATAAGTTATCGCTATAATAATGTAATCGATATTTTATAATTATTGCATTGACTTTAAATATGACAATGCAAACTATTTCACAGGTCCGTCAGCCAGGTTTTTATTCAAAATACTCAATAGGCCCCCTATGCTAGTAACCTGTACTTGTAACATAACTTGCAAAACGTGGGTTTACACCCACTATACACCTCTGCCTGCTGCTGTTATAGTTCTTACTAATAGGTTCCGTAATCATGTATTACCTAATATAGCTACTAACAAAAAATAACTTTCTCATTACTATCGCCTGTGCTTTAGCATCCAAAATAACTGGATTGCTGATACTTCGCAGGACTTATTTCTAACTTGGCGCTTATAATTATTTAGTGCAACAGGTTACAGTGACACTGATCTCTGGATATTCTCTCGCCACTACAGTTAATTTTGTTTTACCTAGATAAACAAAATATCCTAAATGTAATATCTGTCACACGTACATATTTATCATAATTAAGACACTCGACAGAAGATGAAATGATATAAGGGACATAGAAAAAAGTGTTATCGCATGTATAAGATGTTGTGATAACATCTCTAACCAGTTTCGATTGTTTACTTTAAGTCAAGCTTGTAACAATTATAGTGCTAACCTATTTCATGTCTAATTTAAATGAGAAATAGATTAATCAAACGATATTAACTTTCCCAACCGACGACGATAAAATATTTAACAATAGCCTCATCCTGTGTTTTACAACGGTGTCCTCTTTTTGGGTTGGGCGTTTGAAATTAAACTAGTTTGTATTTCACTAGCGTTGGGACCTTATCGGTCGATCGGTTTCTCAACCCTTTAATGTATGCGTCACCGTTCCTAGTTTAACGAATATTTCTATATAACGTGGCATGTGTAATAGTAGTAAAGGTGAACACTACACTGTGCGGCCAACTAAAGCGAAGTTCGTATTTCCAGAGCACTGGAGCAATAAAGTAAGCAGTTTTACAAGTGAGTGCTCCCAGAACGAATGCGCGGGTTAGCATACGCCCGATATTCTTATTTTATGAGTGAAAAATCTCACTGAGAATATTTTTCGAGGCTAGCGCTGGAAGCAGCCTGCCTTACCTTAACAGAAATGTCTTGTAACCTTTACAATCTCTTATTCAATTGCTCTTGTCCGAATACATTGTGGTCGACGCGCATTGATTTTGTCAGGACTGGTTGTCAAAAGTTCCCATCGTCATTAGCTCGGTTGATTCGTGTATTCAGTCCGGCAAGACGAAGAATGCACGCTCGGCAACAAAGCGTCCACATTATGTTGTCGCACGGCGCGGCGCGTTCCAATTAAGAGAGATTTATTCATCCCCTCGCCGTCATACGACTTCTCCAAAGACATTATCAGAGATTTAACTCGGCAGGACGATTGTTCCCCAATTTTCTAAACACCTCGACAATGCTGTCGTAATTTGTTCCATCGTCTTGGCTGTTTGATTGTTTACTTTAGGAAAACACGTAGCGTCATCACGCAGCTCCAGGGTGTTGCTTTGTACTTGAAGCTGTTCGCATTCGATATTCATTCGCTTGAACGCTTTGTAACCATTCCTAATTTAAATACGCTAAGGGAATGTAAACGATGTTTTCATTATTTTGATAATGTTTACCTAAATTGTAATGGTGAGGGTTTCATCAGGACGAAAATAATTGTAGCCATTACCTAATATAAATCCGCCTCGTTGCTATACCATGATTGGCCATTATTAATATTGTGAAGACATAAATGTGAGTAAATTTTCTCACCTAAATTAAAATCACAACAAAAAGTTTAATACATATTGGTGGTCTATGGTTAATCAAAATTTGGTAAACATGCGTTATATGATACTTGCTGTTGAATTATTACGTGCTCTTAAAAAATGTTGCATGCTAAACGAGACTTCTTGACAAATCTGAAACCCTTTCGATGAATCATTCCTCATCTTACAGAATTTATAAGAGGGGGACATATTCTCCGAAAACACCAACTCCGCTAAATACAAAAAGTAATTTACTCAAAATTCTATTCATATGAATATCTGACCCTTATTCATTAATAACTGGTTAGTTTATTAGGCTACTGACGACCGCGTCTTTTGTTATACATGAACCACGCCCCAGGTTTATCTAAGCAGTAGCTTATTTAAAATGATAAACGAGCTCCCAATCGATTTGAATAACAAGCAGGCAGATGCTCTTAATCCTTTTGATTTCATTAAATGCATGCGCCCCTCGGCCCTTGTCGGAAATATCACTCGAGTGTGGGCCTCCAACTTACTTTGGGTTGTTCGTAATAAGATTCGTCGGATCTTATAACCTTATTTACCTATAATATAAAAACCAGTCTCGTTTTTAGAGATCAGTGTAAAGCACGTATATAGAAATATCCATATTGTTATTATAATTATTGATTTTTATATCGTGCCTCTTTTCTTTTTATTATTTAAAATATATTATGAACTTCCATAAAAACGTTTTATTTCAGCATATTTGTAGTAACGAGATATACCAACCTACATATCTCTTTATTTTAGGTATAATATTTTTGATTTAAATATTTGAAAATACATTAATTGCTAACCACTAGAGTCACAAATTCGAGACAAAGGCAAAATACAACTTCCCTAACACGTGACTGAACAATATTGTTTGGATTTGACATTATTTCTTACAGTCCTATTTGATTTTGATCCATTTTAATAACCAAATATTAAAACCACGATGTCATTCTGTTTATCGTACACAATGACATTTCCTGATCTTTTTTTCGTTCGAAGAAAAACTGTAATGAACTCTTATGGGAGCACAAGATGTAATTTTGAATCTAAGCTTCATTTGTTAAATCGTTTCGTTAGGGAGAGGCCAAGTGAAAAATCCGTCAACATTAATCACGTCGATGCTGAAATATAATTTCGAACGGTCGAAAAAATTTACATAAATAATTTATACCCAAGAGACGGTGCGTTCGGAGAGCTGGAGAGCTTTCTAATCCGTCGCCTTGTTGCGAGGACCGCTGCTTCCGATCTTGCGATACGAACCTCGGAGGCTTGCTTTGTTTTATTGATAAGATGTGCTAGTATTTTGTTGTTGATAAAGCTCTGAACATATATCTGTCTATGATTTTCTTTACAACAAAGGTAAAACTTGGATAATTGAATATGGTATATTTAATTATTTTACATTTGACTATTTAATTTACGAAATCACACTAAATATTATAACGGCAAAGAAAGCTTGTGAGTGTTTGTATGTTTGTTACCTCTTCACGCCCAAACGGCGGGACTGATTTTGATAAAATTTGGTATGGAGCTGACACCAAGTATTAACACATAGGATATTTTTTATCCCAAAAAATGTGCGGAGACACCATGGGGCGCAGCTACTTAATAATAATAATTTATCTATCCAAAAGCTTATCTAGGACGTAAATAAATATTTGGTAAGGACAAGGCGCCTAAGCGTATTTAAAAGATAAATAATATCTTGTTACTTTAGCAAGCCGTTACATATTATGTTTTACATTCGCGAGAAAATAAAATATTTATTTGTGTATCGTCAGTTAGGTTCGTCTCAGCGGGAGGCCTCAAGGGTGTTGGCTGGCGGTCCTCTCATCTCCATAAGAAGTGGCTCAGCCCTGACGGCGGACTGCTCTCCGCTTGATGGAGCATTATTTTAGGCATGTGACTGTGATCGATTCGATCGAATCTTTCTTCGGACAGCGCAAGTTTTTACCAATGGCTGACACTACGTAACAGTCAAAAATACACAGTACCAGATGATGTAGTGTTCGCGGTTTATAAGTGTGGTAATGATAAATGGTTGGCATTATGACCCTTGTTTTAGGTAGTTTGGTGTTATTTATGGAGTGCGATATTAGTATTGTAAATTAAACGAGTAAGGTTTCTCTAATAAAGTTGTTTTTGAAAACAATTAAGAATTCAAATTAATAAAGTAAAGAAAAATATAGAAAAAAATATTAAACAAAATAATTTATGTGTGTAGATAGTTATAAAGTGGGTTTATTATTATAGTTCTTACAATTTCAGGACCAACGGATCACTTTCTTGCGTACGCGTAAGAGTGACATCGGTTCTTAATTGTTTAAACCAGAAAATGCACTTCACACAGTTCTTGTACTTGGTACGCAGTTGCGGCAATAGTAGTTAAATAAAATCAAACGAGGTTGAAGCTGTTTAACATTTTATTCGAGAAAACGTGTTCACAGACGGCTACATATAAGATCTTATCAAAATAAAAGGTGCGTCTTAAGCCTTAATAAAAAATAAAATGTGTGATACATCCCATTCTTTACTTAATTATTATAATAACTTTAATATAATTTAAAAATACAATATGAAATGTTCCAGCGGTGTCGTTAACAGCATCGGCTCGAACAATTAACCTTCGTTAGCCGCCAATAAATAGTGTGCTCGCTAAACAGCTTTACGACTAGATAATAATTAACTGGCCCTTGGTCCGTTACGGTAGCAAGTACTTCATCCAGGCTATACGCCATTTAGCACGCTCGACACCCGATAAATCATTACCAAGATGATCTTATAAGGCCAAGGAAAATGTAAATAGAGCCATTATTGTTAGTGCTACATTTTAAGAACTATACTCAGTATTATGTTACTACTACTAATTAGAGCTATTCCAGTTTCTGATTTAATAATTAGATAATTGAAAGATCGGATTCAAATAAAATACATTTACGATTAAAATATTATAATTAGAAAATTATTTTGTTGTAAAGTTAAATAAGGTAAATAAAATACATCTGCCGTGTTTCCGGAATGAGGATAATAGGAATGTGAGGTTGAGGGTGAAACGATCCTCAATTATTATAATTATGTTCTGTGTCTATTACAAAATAGTGCCTTTGGTGAATTCTATTCAAAGCAGTAAAATAATGTGTGTTAAGGGTTAACGTTATCTGGGTATCTACTTATCAATTTAGTAGCCGTAAATGCTACGACCGGCCAAGGTAAAGTTCCTTGTTTAAATATAAATTTTCTTTCCTAAAAGGTATCAACTGCCACTGAGTTCTGTTTGAAAGTCGTTCGCAGTATTGAGTGCTATATAATGATACCTACATGAAATGACAAATAATTACGTACATGACATTCGATACCATTTAAAAATAACTTTTCTTGTTTGTAAATAAATAACCCTTTGTCTGTACTCCGTGGGTTTTAACAACGTATACTTAAAGCGAAAGTGGACTTCAACAAAAACAAAGCCGGTCGTAACATATTTTTAGTGTAATAAAGCCATCAACTTACAATTATTATAATTGCAGTGACACACGAATCTATTGTCGACATCAAACGGCGAATGTCCTTCGGCATCGAATTTAATAACTCCACATGAATTAATAAGCCATGGCCCCGCCCCGTAGGCGTCAACTCTATGATTAATATAGCCATTGCAGACGACTACCGGATCGTGAAGAGCCGCTTCTTTCGCCCCACTCAATGTACTCCACGCCTTACTTTTAACAAAGCTAACTTAACACGTCTGTATTATTTATATCGATTACGTATACCGATAAACCGTATATCAATCCGAGTGTTAATATTTAAATAATAATGTCAGATTATAAATCGTTGAAGCAATCGCTTATAGTAGACACCTTCGCGCTCGTTTATAACGCATGATCTTAGTAATTTCGATGTTATTTCAACGATAGTCTGGTCGTTCAACTTTTATGATTCGAATAGGATTATACGTGATTGTATATTTGCGAAATCGGTTTTGAATGGATTCTGTTTGAATTCAAACGTTATAATTTTATCGTTGGAGGATTTTATTAGGTGCTAGGTTTTTGAGTACATATTATAGATATATGCGCAATGATTTTGATGTTATAAGTTGGTAAAGGTGCGCTTATACGCGAATTTTACCGGCAACACCTAGCAATGTATGGCAATCCAAAAGTTGTGTAGACATTGCTTAGAATTGCCCAATTTTAGATGTCCATGTAGCGCACCTTAATGAAACCTATAAATATACCAATTGCGCTGTATACGTATAGGAGAGGAAGTATGCTTTTATTTTGTTTTTTATAAAGGTTCCCGGACTCTACAAACTTTTTCTTTGTCGTTTTACAGTCCTGATATCAAATGTAAAAACGACTAGACTAAGGACAAACATCTATTGCGAGTACAACTTTTTACTTACTGTGCTAAATCACTGCTTAATGATCATATTACCTATATCGTAATTTATAAAACAACTTGCACTTTACTACTAATTAAATAGTAGAGTACAAGTTGCTAACAAGCTTCGAGCTCACCCACGGCGCCAATGGGGTTTTCTAAACACTGGCTATACATTGTATTAGCCTCAATTTTTATGGCTAAGCATTCAACATTTTAACTCTGCTACATTCTATTTTACTAGGTTTTTTAACCAGCGAAGCGTACAATTGTCTTTGTTACATCTTTAAATTATCAGGTAAAAACGTTTACGTCCATAATTAGTATCTTCGGGACGCCACCACAACAATCCATAAACGTATAAGAAAAATCATTATTGCTCATTGTCCTTTTGTTTGTTATTATCTCGCAACAATTACAAAGCTCACCATTCTTGCCTCTCAAACGACTCTGGTAGCGTAATCCTTTATTCGCAAAGAAAAGGATTAAGTGTCCATGGATTTGGCAAAAGCTGTTTTTTTAATCGTTTGCAACAATAAATTTTCAATTTTTTTAAAAGTGACGTAAATTGTTTGATTTTTTAAATCCGTTCAGAGCTATTGTTAGAAATCGTATTAAAGTATCGTACTCGTTGGATTTTTCTACTTCGTGTTCTCTAAGCTTTCAGTAAATAAATCTCAACGATCCTTTATTTGTTAATCACGAAAATCCCCATTACCGTCCATTTTGTAATAAAAGATTCAGCATCAGAAGTTCGGCCCATGCGTCTAGCCTTAGTGGTCAAAATGCCAAGTGGCGCAGTGAACGCTAAATTATTCCGCAACCATCAATAATGAAAGTAGTTTGAAGAGAATTTCCATCAGTAACTAGGCTGGTTTTGTAGCTCGCTAATAGTTGGGTCGGTTTGTTCCAAAAATGTTGTGTCATTAAGTCGCGACCGCACGTGACCGAGGGCACCTGCCACCGTCCGGTCGTGCCGACATGCCTCAACAACCAGACGCTGCTATCTCACTGTCGTTCGTTACACAAAATACTTCGTTAATTTTACAATTACAGGAGTTTATTATATGAATTATATTAACAATTTTGTATCTCAATCGTCCTGCACGGAGTAGATATTCAAACGAAATATAAAAAGGGTTAACTTAAAGGTAAAATCGTTGTTGTGTTGTAGTTTGGTATTTAATGTTGCATGCAAGTATCGTGTCATTAATAACGATTTACCATTCTTTAGTTTAAGAAGCATATTAATCTGCAAAGTTATCTTAAACTTGAGACTTGTCGAGTGACTTAAAAATAGCCGTCCTCGTTGACCCCTTTCTCTAAACATTCTTCAACTTATTTGCCTCGTTATAGCCTATTGAGAACGCTTATCGAGCACGGAGTGTAGAAAACAGTTCGGCAGGGACTATCTATGTGTATTTACAAGAACTGTGTCAAGCATATTCATTTTAAATATTTAACAACTTAAGTTTTTTTCTATTATTTATATTACAAAAAACTATCGATTGTTTTAAAGAAAAGAATTTAAATTATTTAGAGACGAAAACGGTGTGAATGTTCTGGTTTGCCCTCTCAACACCACATTGAAGGGCGCAGTATTCAAATTTATATTGAGCTTGTTGTGCTCTTTGACATCACTTTCATATGACACACAAATAAAAATGAGAACAAACTGATTTTGTTTATAAACTGGCATTTATGGAGCAATAATACCGAAGTGATTTTTTATGTTATGGTACCAAAGTTTTGTAAAAGTGACGTTATCTTGATATTACTTTGTTGACCGAACACTATTGCTCGGACGCAAAACTATTGCAGTTAAAGGTGTGTTCTGCTTGATGGGGCCGTATACATTGAGTCGAGAGAGAGTGAGTTGAATCTTAAGATTAGATATCCTGCCGTTCATTAAGTGATTCTAGGAAGAATGCACGACATAAGACTATGAGGGCTTCAATCACTGTAAGGTCTTTACAAAAGCAGTTGTTGGGATGTGATGAAACAAAAGAGATTCCAACCTATATTTACTCTTGACCACGGTAGAACGTGATGGATTACTTTAAGAACACACTTGACCCAGAACGTTAGACATGATTCCCATAAAAAGAACAGGAATGCACCGAGAATCTCATCATTCGGGAATATGAAAATGAGAGAAGTAGAATATATCAAAGTTTATTGAAAACCATTCCACTTGTACTATTATTGCGGCGTCACCGTCGCGGCGTGGGCGGCCGCTACACGTCGTGGGACGAACCGATATGGTTCCTTATTATTGTTAACAAATTTGAATCTCAACAATCCACATTTTTAAACAGCCTTGCACTTTAAAAAGGTTAATACCTAAGGTTATAATTCGTTGCTATCGAAAATAAAAATCTTAGTAGCAGTTTTAACATTACAAAATAAACAAACATCTACAATATATACGTGCAGATATATTAACAAATAATACCATGTTCTTTATAATAATAATCATGATCCTACATCGATGCATTGGAACGTCAATCATATAATACCCAAAATCATTCAACTGGCGTTCAAATAGTCCTAAGTAAACTTAGAAGTTGCATAATGCATTATTCGCAAAGAAATATGATCTTTAACGCTAGGTATCCCTTACAAATATTGACTTTATGATGATAGCTTAAAATCTTGACACCTGAGCTAATATCAAATTGAGTATGCTTTAAAAACATAAATTCTTATGAGATTGCTCATGGTGTTATGTGTTTACAATGCATTTCTACAGTTACTGTTATAAGTAACTGTAGAAATGCATTGTAAAGACAAATTACAGCTCCTTATGTGTGGTCTGTGATACTTCAAAGAACTTTACCGATGGTTGAGAAGCAAGTGAAGCAACACTACGCAGAAATGTTCATTAGGAATACCCTTTTCCAATAGTATCTACCTATGTATCTTATATTTGTAATATATCCGAATGGCATTCACGATCGTAGCGGCCGAGTGTTTTCATAGCGCGTCACTTCGTATTCTCGAAACTTGGGCTGCTCGGTCACTGTTTATCTTTGTAAGACTTACCATTATGCTCCCGGGGACGATAATTGTAGTTGGACATGTTTTTTTTATATATTTTTTGTCTTGTATTATCGAGGCTGATGATATTTTAAATGTTTGTGTTTCTGCTCAATGTGACGGTCAGTGACGTGTAGGGCCGGGATCTATTGTGCCTGAAATCGTTCGGTCCGCAAGGGCCGTTTGCTTTGGTTCATCCTCCGCTATGCCTTTTGTGTGTCCCAACAATATTATAATATACCAATGATTTTGATACTTTCATATAAAATGTTTTTTTGTTATATTTTATTTATAGTTGACAACAGCAATTATTTTAAAGATATAATAAATATTTTATCGTCAATTTAGTGCCTTATAAGTTGATTCGATAATCGGGGAATATTAATGTATCGTGATCATAGTTTTAAATTAAATCATTTTGTTAATGTTTTGCCCGCGCACATTATTAATAAATTCATAATTTTATTTGCATACTTTGGGCGGATGCTAACCAAATATATTATTCAAATATCCTCGTACATATGAAATATTTTGTAGTAAAGCTCTTCTTGTTTTGTATTTGATACATTTTAATAGCCATTTAAGAAAAATGGATATTATAAATAATATAAACTACATTTCATATCCAATATAACCAGCATAATGATGTAATAACGTCAATGCCGCCGTTGAGCATTTCAAAATAATTTTCAAATTAATCGTTTGGCAACACTAAAACCCATTTATTATTTTTAATTAATAAAATAGCAATTCAGTGTGTGAAAATTAATGTAGATTGTATTAATTATAACATAATTAGATTGTCAATACGAAAAGGCTGTGTAATTATCGGTTTAATATATTGATAATTAAAACATGTTAAGTGGAACAGGTAGATATAAGTTAAACTTGACCACAAGGTAGGCTTAAAACAGTTCTGCTTTAAAATAGAGTAAGTATGTCGGTATTTTTTACCTAATACATATGTTATGTATTTCTTGAAATACCAAGTATCAAAAATGTTTGCTGACGCTCAATTCCGTCTTGGCTCCTACGCACATTGTTCAAAAGTAAACATGTAGGAAATTCGTTCTTTTTGTTCGATATCAACAATTGAGCTTACGTCTCTGTGAAGCCGAGACGTGCGTACATCGTACTACAACGAATACAACCATGCATTTTTGGTACAAATATTCTTTGTATTGTCAGCCGTCGGCCATCTATTGTGGTGCGTTTAATATCTATAGGAAGTGTGGGCCATTCATCGAGTCATAAGACCATTTTGGTCAGCTTTTCAAAGGAGGCGGTCTGCGTACAATTAAATAATACACAGTTACACAGGAATCCGTCGAGACAAACAATTTTGCGAAGGGCGATTATTATTTTGATTAAGCCTTTTTTTGATAACATTATTTACATCAACGTTCAAGTTATCGTGGCTCATTAACGTTTTAATGTCCGTACATAACCGCGGTTCAGGCGTTTAAACACTGATTACAGGACGTATAAAATTCACTATAAATTCTTTATTTATGTGACAAAAAAGGAAACAGTGGGGACGCTCTTAGAATTAAATATATGCTCGCGATCATAAAATAAAGAATTTATAGGCGTCCTTTGGAATTACCGTGGCTCGGTTTTATGACTTCACGGGGCGTTTATTCAGCGTTGCGTTGCGTGGTCGGATAACAGGCATTCGTGATAGCGTCTCGTGCTCCCGTTGTCATTGTACAGGAACAATTGCGTCTCCACATTACTTGTTATATGTGTTCCATATTACGCTTTGACTTTTACGAATCTCAGTCAAGTGTTACGACTTGGCGCATATGATTGTTATTCGTTTTTACCGTTAATTCTATAATACACCCTATCCTATACATCATAATTATTGTCTAATGCAAGATAATTAATTACTATTCTTACAATCTTTACGTTATATAAATTGCATCTCCTTTTGTTAAAAGCGTAAGTTAACGACGCCTTTTTTATGATATTTACTTGCTATATTATATTAACTACATTGTAATAGGTACTCGTAAAGTTATATTATTATGTGTATTAAAACTTTAAAATGTAATACGATAATATCAAATTGTTGGGCGACGTGATGCGTTTAAACGTATTTGAACGGTCAGTGTACACAAAAACAGTGTCCGTGACTAACTGTTTAACATGTTTGTACTGTCTATAAGTACGCGTGAAATTGTGATTATAAACACAAGTGAGACTTTCGATCCACTTGTGAGATGTGCACAGGTGAGGATTTATTTTCATTCATACGAAGTCGTACTAATCATCAATGATACGTTTTTTTGTCTTCGTTACGTAAAATAAATACATATTCACTTGTAGCACAAACACACTATCACACTAATATTATAAAGGCGAAGGTTTGTGAGTGTGTTTGTTACCTCTTCACGCTCAACGGCTGGACCGATTTCGATAAAATTTGGTATGGAGGTAGCTGACACCCTGGATCAACACATAGGATACTTTTTATCCCGAAAAAATATAGTGGGTAACACCGCGGGGCGCAGCTAGTGTAGAAAAACTACACACCATGACCAGAATAATTCTGACAATATAGCCATTAATACGATTGTCTAACTGTTAATGTGCCCCGGTAAACCTAAAAGATGTGACATGGTTCACCATGACGCATGTTTTGGTAGGAGAAGGTAGACTAGGCTTTTTTATACTAGTTTAAAATCTGTAAGCAAAACATTGGAGCAATTAAGTGTCTAAATTCCATAATGTATGGTAATTAATTAAACACATAAAATCATTTCCTTTTCAAATCAAATTCAATTACCTGTTGCTGACGCAATTTTGATGTTTGTTTGACATACAGATCCCAACAAAGCATTAAAATTAATGTAATTCTGTTTTGATCTTCACTCGTAAAATGTGATATACTCGTAGGTAAGAAGGCACCTACTTTTATTAACGTCGAAAACATACATAATTACAAAATTATGTCGAAAGACACAAAGTCACGCCTGTTTTTATGAGAAGTACCTACCTAGGTCGACGACCAAAACGTATTAGACATTGAAATTTAATAGAAATTAATTGATTAATTTACCCCTGCCGCACTTTTTACTGGGGAAATCCTTATGGACTTGTTCCATCCTGGGGCGGACGGCGGTATGCCTAACTCTAACCAGTTAAGACCCCGGGGTGTCTTTCTAGCTACCTTAGGACGAGGGACGCTGTGTTAGTCTATTACTCCCCTTTCAGGACCTGTGGGAGCTCCGACGTATGTGCCTCGATTTGCCAAGGTAACAGTCGCTCGCCCCGACACAGCGTCTTAGGTCCCAGGGTAAGGATCCTGCAACGAGGCTCGCTATCTTAAGCGAGATCTTGCGGTACCCTCGTATCAGCCTGACGGTCATCGCGTGCTGGTCTTCGCAATGTAGCCACATTTCAAGCCGCCAGATTGTTTTCTTAAGGACACTATTCTTGAGTAGAGCACCATGCGGCCCTGGTTGTGTATGTGTGTAGATTCAGCAACTACTTTCAGATTAATTTAAGGTCGAAATAGGTATTGTCTACAGTACCTTATAGCCATAGGTACTTATTACCCACTAATATCTGCCTTGTTAATCTAGTGATCCCTAAGCGCGACTGCAGAACACAAGGTCCTGGCTTCGAATCCCGGGTTAGGCAGTGTTATTGGGTTTTTCCATTAGGTAGTTCTCAGTAGCAGCACGGAGTCTGTATTGGTACCCGGTTGATGACCAATAGTCTAAGCCCCGAATTGTGACTTTAAAATATAACTAGCAAAATGTGCACCTCTACCTACCCCTTTTCGGTAAAACAGGCGTGATTTTATGTATATATTACACTCTATTGACCGGAACTAATATCTATCAGGTGTGATGCTGTAACGCTCAGTCGATATGTGCAGCTCTGGCGCCGTTCTGCGACGTAAGGCCACATTGTGGCTGATTCGATACGGTTTTTGTGTGCCGGCGCACAGTCCGCTGCTGCGTCATTATGACGGTGCTTCACAGGTTAGGCTAGGTCATGTTAGCAAGCAGCTAACGTAACTGTTATCTTACAGTTCAGAATAATAGTTTAGAACCAATTTCAGCACTTTAATCTGAAGGTTAAATGAAACTTAAATGTTCTATTTTGCTAAATATTTTATTGATAATTTATTTTTGACGTTAAATCATTAAGAATGAGAATAGACCGAATCATACTTTAAACGTAAGAAAATTCTCCTTCTGTGTAAAGAAACAGCATGTGTTCTCATATTGACAAAGTGATACTCCATAAACCGTTACAATGGTGCAGCATTCAAAACACCACAGGCACGTCTCGAACCAAATGGGAACTTCATGGACATGACTTTACGTACTTACCCCGTATGTTATGTTGTCCGTCGGACGTGAATCGCGGCCCTTATTATAATCACAGATCAGACGATTGTTGTCCCCATAAAATGTATAATTTATAAAAGCAGAACGAAGAATAATCCAAGATGTTTGCTTTTTTTACTACCACGAGTTAGCAACGTGTTACACTTTAGTTTTTACGAAATCAAATCGGACCGATTCAATGTAACGGGCGATAGATGCTTTTTGTTCTATACAAACGTCGTTTGTAACATGACGGATGGTAACGTCGGCCGGGAAATAAATTGTTATATTATTTTAATTAAATCAATATGATAGACTGTTATGACATTCCGGAGCGATGCAATTATGAGACAATAAAATGGATTCATTTAAACCTAATTTTGTAATAAAATTCTAGCATCATTATGCGAATTTCTGTAATAAGGTTTAATAATTATTTTTAATAGTAGTCATAAATAAAGCGGAGGAAGCGCGAAGGTTAATCTTGATTGTTAGTATAGCCATAGACGAATATCTCTCGTGTGACGGTGAGACATTGCTTGTTGTTATTTTATGGCTGCCATAAACCGGCCATTACTATTCACACTGATCTAATACGATTTTTATATCCAGTGTCTATTAATTGTGGTAGTTGTTCGACTAGGTAGTAAAATTGAAAGGTTTATCACTAATAAATTAGATATACCTAGTTTTGGATTTATAACAGGTAAAATTAACATACCTAGCTCGTTTTGTTTCCAATTATGTTCCTCGTTGCTGGTAAAAATACATGTTCCTTTCTATACAAAATTATAATACAACACTGTTTCTATATTATAGCGGCTATATAATAATTAGCTGAATGTCTTGTAGTATGTTAAGTTGCCCCAGATTTAGCTTGAAGAGCATTATGTACGCTAACGCAATATAGAAAACCTGATCACAGCACTATATTCCGTCACACAAAAAAGCTTACCTGCGCACGCCGTCCATTCTTTGATATGAGAAATTCGAGTTGCAATTTAGCGTCTATTGTGTTGGAACAAAGCGTGCGATGCGTTAATAACAGGTGCATCGTTTTCAAAGTTTGGTCGGCGCTCGCGGGACCCTAATGCTACGTGACCGGTTTTATTTTACGCCATTCTCGCCATGATAGCGTCCATTCTGTGTAATTTGCCGTTAAACTCCAAAACTATTTTTCAGTGTTTGGCCCTTTTTGTGCCATTGTCCGGGGGATGTTAGATTAGTCGCCCGTCCGCCCACGTTTCATTAATGTGAATCTAATTTGTGTTGCGAGCCGGCTGTTAGCCGGTCATGTTTTTAGCTTAGCCTTTGTTGCCAAACTGTTGAATTATCAGCGAATATTTTAAGCAGATGTCTGTTTAATGAGGCTGTTACGTTTTGAGTGTAATGCGATATACTTTATCAGCTTTGCAAGCTGTGGATATACTTAACATATGTTAGTGGAAATGCTAATATCAGTCAACGTTATAGGTAAATAGGCATCCAGTTAGAGTTTAATGGAAAGATATAGTAACAATTATACATTACAGTTTCAAACATGGTAAGTTTTTTAGAGCAAGTAATATTTTTTGTCGTTTATTTAATATAATATTTTTATTAGATACATTTTAAAATAACTAAAATATCTAGTATTATTATGTAAATAATATCAAATTAATTTGCAAGTAATATTTTTAAAACAGTCCCGTAATTAGTAGAGAGTACACACTATAAGTAAAGACATATTTCGTCAATCAATACACATATTTGGCGGACATGCTACCGTGTATCTAAGCATTTAGAAGTAATGGCAAATGAAAACCGAAAACTGTTTTGTACGATGAAATATATTTGAAGAATTTCTTAACAATTATCAAGCACCTTCTAAGCAGACTAGGCGCCAAGGCCGCAAAGTATACAATATCCGTTATTGAGCTCAATTGAGATGTAGATAGCATTTATCTGTCGTCTCTCCGTTGAAGCGGAGAGTTTGTCCCAAAGATAAGAAAGATCACAAAAACATGAGCCATTACAGATCGTATGCTCAAAAGATAAACTAAGATGTTTTTGTTATTTTCCAAATTCCACAATTTAGACGATTGCATTTCCGTGTAAGGGTTTTTTTTCTAATAATTTACGACCTCTTCTAAGTAATCATAGACACACTTGTATCATGTAGAATTATAATCACGCTGGTAAACAATACAGTATACCTTTATTTTTGATCTGATTAGTTAGATGAAAACTAAGAAAATTAATTAACACAGTGGCTACCAATAAAAGTATGTTATAAAGTACCTCTATCACGATCATCAACCTTGTTTTATGGGAATACTTAATAACATAATTGCGCGTTTATTACTGCAATGCTATTAAACTCATACGGTAATAATTAGCCGCAATTTAATTATGCTGTTAAGGTGTTTGTAGGATGAAATATCAGTATTTTTTATCATGTACGGACAGTTGAGCGGTAGTTTAGCATTCCAGCGCGTGAGTACGCCAGAGACGTGTAACGCAAACAAAAGTAGTGCGAAAGTAAGGGTAATACAGAGAGACTAGAGAGAAGCATCCCCAGGCACGTACGGCAATTCGTTCTAATAGTCGCAGCCGACAATGGCGCTATTCTGACATTGTTTTGTTAGGACGGAACGTTAGGCAACGCAAAACCCGCGCTGCCACCGATTGTAGCTATTGAAGGCGCCGGCCGTTTTTTTATTTCCCTTGACGTGGGGGGCGAACTGAAGTGGTCTCTGTTCAGTAATTAATGACGGATTGACGTGGGCGGTTGTTTCACGTCATACTGTTTTGGTAACAAATTGTAATGAATCGCCCAGCGGGACCCCACACTTAGAACGTCATCTGAATTACGTCATCGTTGGCGACAAGTGTTTTCTCGTAAGATAATAAATAATTATATATTTTATGTTCATGATGTTGAGTACCTACATTTACTAAACTTCAACTACTACTATCAGTTATGATATCTGCTGAAGTCAATGTAATTAAATTCAGGATTTTTAACGAAAAGTCAATCAAAAAAATTATATTCCACACTCTTAAACGATAAAATAATAATCATGTCTAATTATAAATCATTTCAATTATTATTAAACTTTGTTAGGATTAGGTGATAGTAGGCCATAATAATAAAATAATACTCCTTATGAAATGAATAAAAGTAAACCTAAATATGATCTTAGCTACGAAACTAGGAGTAATTTCGTAGTAATTTCACAAATCATAATAATATAGGTAGGTACGATAAACTGTCACTCTTTGCATACCTAGATCAAGAAAATTATTGACAATCAATTACATGTTAATTTTTAACTTCTTAAGTACTTAGAAATCAATCATAACTCAAATAACGTGTACTATCACATATCAAGAAACATACAAATCTGGACTAGTTACTACATTGATTTAAATTTCGATAAGCAGCTGCGGTATGAAGACATTTCCTGCCCAAATGTAGTATCTATTAAACTAAAAGTACCAACTAACACTGACCCACGAAACAATTTGTTACTATCACTTTTTAATGGAGCCATTAAAATAGTTTTGCGGTTGAGACCGAGTCATAACATTTTGGCGCCTGTTACTGTCTCGGATAACAAATATCTTGTGGTTGATAGGATTGTCCGCTCCGTTTTAAACGTGGGATTGAGAAATCGTGTTTCATTATTTTCTATCACTCAGTCCGTTCATTGAATCACGAAGTTGAATTTTCATAAGTAAGTGACTAAGCCAGAATTCCAAGTATCCCAATAGTCTCCCAATAGTACGTCGTCTTCCATTAGAATCAGAGCAAGGTTATTTGCCTTAGTTGCGGCATTGAAGTTTGTTTAAGTATCATTTTCTATTGTCTTCATAAAAGCTTGTGTCCTTTCACTCTCTACCGCTTTTTGTTTCTTTAGTGTTTTTGTCCCGTGCTACGTGAGCTTTTATGGATATGACATCATAAATAGTAAATATTTTTTAATTCTCATGTTTATGTAGTTTGCAGGTACATTAGGTACATTATAATATCACTAAAAGTACATTTTGAATGTTAATAGAAAATAATTCTAAAATCTAACTGAATTTGTGTTAAACCAGCAAAGATTTTAGGAAGGTCATGTCTATTCTTTCTAGATAGGTCGTTTAAAAACATTTCTATGATATTAGTGTCACATTACTGCAGTCACTTGCGGCGTTTTTTTGTGGCAGATGGACCGAGTATGTCATCTGTCTTAATTGTTTAACAGCTTATTGTTTACACAAAAAGTATTTGTTTTTAAGAGACAAATAGTGAGTTTCTCATTTTTGCAGTGTTACTTAAACCTAATAAATGTGTTGCAGTTCAGGGTTGCTTTTTGGGTAACGTTAACAGCACGTGCAATTTGTCTTTTGTTGTATATTACGGAAGTTGACGTTTGGTATTTGGAGCACATTATTGTCTTTGTCATTTCTATATTGTAAATATCCTTTGTTTTGCTGTGACTCACAACTGGACAAGTTGTAATTTGCGTTCGACAGACTAATATATAAATATTACTGATTTTAATTACTTGATCCATTTTAGTTACACAGAACATGCTCTAAGGCATGTTTATTAAATGCTGAGCTAATTATTCATTTGTATTGCTATTAGTACAAGCCAATCAGGCTATAATTGAGGCAATATGTTATGACTGTTTAAATTCTATCTTGTGACAGACAGATAAAGTATGGTTGGGGTGATGGTTGAGAAACAGCTTTATTCCAGCTATAACTTTAGGAAGCAGAGAAAGAAAATATTTTGGGTCTACTATTAGTAATATCATACAGTAAAAACTGCTTCTTACCTATGCTTAGTTGTATGAAAAGCTTTCATCTTTATCACGTATGAAAAATTGGCCTTGGTTATTTTCTTTACGTAACAAATGGCATTATTATTATTATTCAAAGTTAACTTTAGTATAATTTTAGCCTAAGTATATTTTAACTACGTTTTGTGTTCTTTCTACTTTTTACCCACACAATAGAGAGATTATGTTTATTGTTCAGAAAATGAAAAGTAAAAAAGAAAGCGAAACCGCTGCTCAGGTCATTTGTGCGGTTTAGACCAATCTGGGATGGGTATTATTAAAAAAAAATCATTTATTTTATTACTTTATGCGTTTGTACCCATTGTCTAGTTGCCTTTTTAAATATTTTTTAGCATCCGTAAACCCTTTTGGTTCGGGTTGTTCGCTTTTTTATTGTTCTTTTATTTCAAACCCTTACAAACAAACAAATAAGGTTTCATAACATTTACCTAATTCGACGCTACGCAGGTTTTACAACGCACCTATATTCAAATTTCTGTGAAGGAAGGATTTCCGTGTCGTTTTCGAACGAATCAATTTTATGAAATTAATATCTGATCTTGTCTGTAGTGTTAACAAAACATTAAGATAAATCTTGTTAAAACTTTTGGAATAAACAAAACTTTTTTTCTATGTGGTTATGTCAGCTTGTGCTGTATGCAGCCCTTGGGCACGTTTGCTCTAATAACAGGTTTTCAAAAACAATTAGTCGGGTCTCTTTGTGAAATAAAGAATTTTATCGCTTAGATTTATTATATTTGTCGAGAATTTTATCGTTGGTTCGATTGCCTGCAACGGCTCGTTCAATAGAATATTGGCTTACGGATCCAGGTAGGTAGAGCCGAAGATTTATCAGCCGTTTTAGTTTTTGTTGTTGCTTTTGTTATTATTCCAATCCCTCGGATGTATTAATCTCGCGTGGGTCCGTCTGAACCGGTCATTACCCAAAACTTGGGGGCGTATTGCGTCCGGGTGCCTAGTTATTACGGCTATTCTAATAAAATAACCCCATATCATTTACGAAATTAGATACATCGCTAAATATTTTATAATAAGGGATTGAAAATTAGTTGGGTTGGCATCGTTTATGTGAATGTTTGTGGAGCAAGCCGCGTGCGACGGGTCGGGACTATAATGACACCGTTTTAAATGTTTTCGTATAATGTGGGAGGTTCAGTTGAATTCATTTTGTCAGTCACCTGTTACCGATATGTCATACCTGCTATTATCGGGTTAGCGAAACACTAATCTTATATTTTGTACAGTTGCAATTATACTAGGTACTGTCTTCGTTACAGTCGGCAAAAAAAATGCAATTTAATACATGACTGACTTTTTCGCCCATTGTGGTATATTCTTAGAACTGGTAAGTAACAAGTTGGAAGTTAAAAGCGGCTTTTTCTAAAAATAATTTGAATTCATCTAAAGGCAAACATTTTCAAAGCAAATTTGTCGTTGTGGCCGCACATTATGTTCCCGACATAATGTCATAACATCCCATTTCATTTCACTTTGGAGAGTTGTCGCGAACATTGTCGGTGTAAGAAGTTTCGTTTAGAGACGGAAATGAGGAGGAATTTCCCGAAGAGACCTCTCTAGCAGAATAAGAATATTTTGTGAGCAACGGTCCCACAATAGTCATGGCCGGTCGCCACGCCTCCGGAAAAAATCAATTATACAAACCCCCTGTTCGCAGGCATGTTGCCGAATGGGCGAATTGTTTGTTTAATAACATTTCGGCGCTACTACAAACGTCACTGTAAAATATTTGTTGCTTTTGTCCAGCGACGCTTTGTACGTAAATTAAGCAATAGACATTTTTTCAACATTACATTCCGTCGTGTCATGTCTCTATTCAAAGCGGATGCGTTCGTAGTTTTTGTTTAGGAACGCTTCCTGTCTTTGCTTAGCTTGCTTTTTTAATGGTTTTTTAGATTCTACTCTAAAAAATGCCATAAATTTAGCTTATAAATAAAATTATACGTGAGAATCGTGAATTTTGTAAGATAAACTGAGAGTATCGTGATATTTCTACGCATTAACTATTTTATCTTGTATTGTATAGATGGTCGTTTTTCAACGTCTGATAAAAAGGAAGTAGCGATGCAAAATAACAAATTCTATAGCTACGGCTATACTTGTGCTGAAAACAGGCATAGTAATGATTAGTTCAACGATCATGTTAATTTGGTCATTAAAAACAGTGAAACGAATGAAATGGGAAAACTTTTTGTAATGCCATACGTGACAGTATTAAATAATCCGACCTGCCACACGGTAGCGACTTGAAATTCGTGACCACTTCATTTCTATGCCACCCTAATAGAACTTAATGTGATATGAATATATCAAAACACTTTTTAAATTTAGTTATAATATACGTAATTATGTAGTGGTTTATTTTTGTACCTAGTACCTATAACATATATAATATTATACACAAAGTCAAATGGACTAAAGTGAATACACTGCTAATATTTTCTTATAAATTTTTGGTCTCTTTTTAATGCGTTGTTACTTTTATAGATTTAAATCTCTCAAAACTAAGTACCTTAGGGGTTACGAGTTCCACACAAGCGCATTAATATAACTTTATTTATGCAATAGCAGGTTCATGTCGTTTCGCTAACACTACGTTTCTTATTTACCTCCTCATTGTCTTCATTGGTGGTCTTTCGATTAGTATTAAGTAGTTTACACACTTAATAAATTGTATCATAAAATATTATAAAATCTTTATTCCTGTTGTTAGCTGTTGTTCTCAAGAATTATAAATCGTAAGTAGTTCAGTTATAAATATTTTATGTAGGTCATATTTATAAGATACACCGCACACGTGCTAGTTTTCTCGGAAAGCCGGCAGTTTTGGCGAAAACAGACGCTGCGGTCGAGACCACACACAAGTTAGCTTGGTGTTTGATATTTTGCTGTGTCTTGAGTTGCATAATGCGGTGATAATCTGTTAATAACAATATATTTAACTGCAGTCTCTTGAAGATAAAATCTAGGGGGCAGAGATGACAGTGTTTTTACCATAGATAAGAGTGGCTACATATGGTTTTTCGGTACACGCATTTCACCAGTCATTATAAGGCTTATACTGATATGCCACTAACTATATTGCTACTATTTTCTAATATTTAATAATTTCATCACCTGTAATAATGTTAACTCAAATAATAAAGAAAACTCCAATATCATTGAACGTCATACGTTGTGTGTGAATTTTATAGCAATCTGGGTTGTTTATAGGCAAATAGACACTGGTTTAAAAGCTTTCCATGCCAGTCTCAAACTGCCATTAACCCAAAAATAAATTTAAAAATATTACGCGTTTAATATAAAATTTATTACTCACGCCAGTAGCCAATTTGCAACTTTTATGGGGTGGTATAACAGGCCTTACACCAAATAAATTTAGGAGGTAATAACGTGAAACCACTCGATAATCATAACGTCTTCTAACGACGCACTAACTCTAAACGACTTGCCGGTATCGATATAATAACCGATGAAAGTCAATGAAGTAATATGCAACTAATTACTATGCCTTCGGTGTATCAGCGGTCCTTCTAGTTACACCAATGAATGAGCCCACAATAAAACCCTATTTTATTGCTGTTTCCTCTCTCGCTTCGTTGGCATTCATCCCGAGAACTACCAAATCATTAAAGCTTGTGTTTGTTGATTTTTTCCTGCCTCTTTGTTTGCTTTATGATAATAGGTGTTCGTTTCGTCGCGCTTGGAGCGCGGGAGCGATGCGGTGTGAAACTTAACGCCTTCATTCACGTTCCTTTTTATAGAGGCACTTGATTTAGCGAGCCAATGTCGTTTTTAATAGACTCAGTTGAATTTCGCTTTTACAACCACGTAACTCCGTCTGCTCATCGAATTTCGTTCTTAGGTATTATGTTAATACGTACAAGTTGTTTTCTGGTTTCAGGTGTTAAATATGTTGTCCTTTTAAATTACTTCGGCAGTCAATTTAAAACACCTTTAGGTTCATGAGAGGGTCGACTGACTTGGAGGGTCATTGAGTGGAGCAGTATAAATTCAACAACTTGTCTAAAACGATGTGTCAATGTGGTTTATTTTAAGTTTCACACCATCATCCGCTTACAAGTATCACTCGACGCCTGCTCATTTTACACCAACTATTACAGAGTTTTCTTTGAAACCGAACTAACTGCACTCATTAAAAGTTATACGCGACCGCGAGAACCCTCGAAACTCAGCTAAGGACTGTGGAATTTATCAGCTAACTCAAAAGTGCTTGAAGGGAAGTCTGTCCTGGCCATTATTCGCCATTGTCCCTTACAATAAGATTAAACTAGCGCCCGCCAACTATATAGATAGCGCTTTGACCAATTCGCTAGTGAACTGCTCACGTAATAGTTTTGTTGTTATCGGCCGTAACCACTCTTCAGTTGCTTCTGGGACGATATTAAAAAGATTTTGGCAACGAGCCACTCTGATATTGATCTTTATGCTTGGCCTGACGGCTATAGGAGTTCTGTAAGTGCCACGCCAGTTGCTTTAATGACTTTCATGTTTGTAAGTTTGCTTAATATTTTATATATTTGGCTGTACCTAGAGACATTTACTACAGCTCTGTTGGTTGCGGGGGCCACTTATCCGAGGGTCAAACTGAAAGTTCTTAGAACTGGCCACTTATAAACAATATAATAAAAAAATAATTCTAAAATTTGAAAATAGAACTCTTTGCCAATATTACTGAGTATATATTTCATTAATTTGTCATTTGTTTTACGATTTGGCGGCAAATTGAAAATTGTCTGTGTCACGTCAACATGAATTTAACACGAGAAAATTTTCGTGCAATGATTTTTTATGACTTTCGATGTCATTTAAGTCAACAAGAAAGTTATGATAGACTACGATTGGCCTTTCACGATGAAGCCCCATCTCGTGCGACAGTTTACAACTGGTTTAATGAGTTTAAACGTGGTCGCACTAATCTCACTGATGATTTACGTGAGGGACGGCCTTCTACGGCGACGACTGAAGATAACATCTGTGTTGTGCGGCGTATGATAGAGACTGACAAAAGAGTGACCTATCAGCAGATTCGGACAAGCTTAGGCATCGGTATGAGTCAAGTGCACAAAATCCTCCACGAACATTTAGCAGTCAGGAAGCTTTGCGCCCGGTGGATACCTCATAATTTGACTGAGGCTCAAAAACTCCATCGTGTGGATTGGTGCCGTAAAATGATTGAAAGATTTAACGGAGGTGACTCAAATGCTGTGTTCGACATACTAACAGGTGACGAAAGCTGGATTTACTGTTATGATCCTGAAACCAAAAGACAATCTGCTCAGTGGGTGTTTCCTTTCGAGAGGTTGCCAACTAAAGTGAAGAGAGATCGAAGTGCGGGAAAAAAAATGGTGGCCTCGTTCTTTGGAAGGATAGGTCATTTCGCAACAATTGTGTTAGAGGATCAAAAAACAGTTTCTGCAGAATGGTACACTACCAATTGTTTGCCACTTGTCTTGGAAAAAGTTCGAGAGAAACGACCTCGCAGTAGGATCCTCCTTCACCACGACAACGCCTCGTCGCACACCGCTAAGCGAATGATCGACTATTTGGCGACATCAAACGTTGAATTACTGGGTCACCCGCCGTATAGCCCCGACCTCGCCCCTTGTGATTTTTATTTATTTCCAAAAATTTAAGAAAAACTTAAAGGAAAGCGGTTTATGAATGCTGAAGAAGCGGTGGCTGCGTATCGCGATGCCATTGAAGAGAACCCTAAAGACGAGTGGGCAAAGTGCTTTTCCCAGTGGTTCCATCGCATGCAGCGGTGTATTGACGTGAATGGACAATATTTTGAAAAGATATAATAAAACTAATAACTGGCTAATGTAATCAGTTTTTGATTTTCTAAGAACTTTCAGTTTGACCCTCGTATGCTTAAAATCGTTTGTTAAGATTCATTATTTGTTAAGACTTACACATGCTTTATAACACAACATTTACTCATGCTTGCTTACAGCTCTCTTATAAGAACTACATTGGCAACGTAATCGGTGACAATCTGACGATTAGCTACAAGTTATTTATTTTTTGCTATTAAAAGAAGCTCTAGTGGTCCTAAATATGATATTATCAAACTTTGGCTAATACCCCGCAGCTGTGCGCTTATCGCTTGCGCGAATTGGAATATATTGTTAAAAACGTGTGTAATTAAGTTGGTATGTGTGAAGGGTAACACCTGCGTTTGCTATCTGAGATCGGGCCGTTACGGTTTATGGGGTTCCTACCAAAAACAATGGAAATGGCAAAAAGTCGAAATGCGGGCCAGGTACCAGGGGTGCAGGGAAGGGTAGGCGTGCGGGTCGCGACGGGGCACCACAATTTATGATTGCGCCGTGTCAGAGTGCTAATGAACGCACTCTGTTGGTCTTTATTGAGATAACGCTCGCAATCGATGGCCGCGCTGGTATCGAGTCATTACTTATTGCGTCGCCCGATCTCGCGTGTCCCTTTATGTACATATTTTTTGCTCACTACATTCGTGCAAAGAAACTATTATTAACCGTCCTCTCCATAGGTATGAGATAAACTAATCCATAAACTCGTAGCTGTGTCGTGTAATGAGAATATTCTCATACTTGCCTGTATATCTGCATTAATGTAGATGTAGGACAATAAATATTAAGAAGCTCATATCATTATGGTCATTGCGTGTTATTAACTTTGTTATAGTGGTGCTGAAAGTTAATATCTTCGAGGGCTAATCCCTTAATTACTGTACCTACTGTTCAAACCATCTCACGATTGCTTATGCCTAAGGTTTTCTTCGGGTTTCCGGACTGTTTATGGTAAACCGGCATCATATTAATTTAACATTCAGTTACATACCTACTACATTTAATACCTAATCTTGATCACAGGCACGAAACTTAATATATCAGCTATACCTAAGTAAAAAATATTGGATAAAAATTAAGTAGGTACTTCTAACATAGGTTTATATAAAATTTGTATTTAGTAATACCTCAGATAACGTGTAGATATCCTTTTAAAGACAGTACTACAATATTAATTATTCACTGTGAATGACAACGCTACCAGAGTTATTAAAGAAGTGTTGCGTTGCTCAAAATTTGAAGTGATTGGTGTATAAAACACGTCTTTAAAAATGAGCATTAAAACTAAACGTGGTATATGAAAGTGTGTACTATCGCAATGCCTTATCTATATATAACATTGACACATGAACATGACATACCGAATAAATTTTTATATGAATAGTATATTAAGATCTCGTGCCCACCGCATCCCGACGACTGGTACGTATCGACGATCGAATCGCGCGATACGCGGAGTGAGAATGATATTATCATTGGAACTGTGCGTGTACGCGGCCACTGGGCACTAGTCGTCGGCATTGTGGACTTACTTTATAGTACGCGACGCCACATGAGAAGTTATGAGACAATCTCATTGTCGCCAGATACACGCACCCATATTACTATATAACTTACAGCGGCAGTTAATGCGAGCATCTAAATTTATAAATGCAAAAGTACCTTAGCTTTGCACCTACGGCGAAACGTTGCAGAAAGTTATGTAATCGAGTTACCATGCCACTGATAACCATTAAATAAACAATATTGATATATTTACAAGGTTTAAATATAAAAGCTCCGTTGGGTATTTTATGATAATCACTTTGCTGAAGGAATACTTAGTGGTTGCATGAGTTTGTTCCAATAGCGGTTATTATATTTATTTAATACATCCAGTGTCTACAGCTCTGTCTTTTAATTAATTGTTAGTAATCGGTACAATGTATTATACCTATATAAAATTCAGAAGTACTTCTGCTTTTTGTAGAGAAATAAATACGGTATATTAATGAATAAATGATTATGATTGTGTATTTTTTGGTTTGATGTGACGCGGTAATCTTTGTATTTATAACAAACGAAGATATCCAATAATATTATCAAATACTTACTTACTTAGTAGCTATGGACTCAAATCGCAAATAGAACCAATAAGAAAGTACGCTATCTAACAAGATATCTATACTAATACGTTAATTATAAAAATCGGAATAGAATCTATGCCAGTACTACAAATACACTGAAAGTAGTAATACAAGTTTTAACCGATGCAGGAACCCGAATTATTTTAAAATTTTATTGAATCTTGTAGGCTAGAAGAAATTAACATTGTTAATCTTCTTTCCAAACCTGTATAAAGTGCTGTGTCATTACAGTTATAGTGTCAGTACAGTGTAAGAGTTTTATTTAGACTGTATTAGCTGTGAATTACTGCCAATAGCAGGAGGACTGGAACTCTTTATATCCTTTTTAGTCCTTCCGTCAAGTTTCGACAGTGGTCGCTTACCCGGGAGCGCTCACACAAAACGCGCCGCGTGCGCCGCGCACTTCTGCAGTATCACCGATCCTATCGATCGATAGCCATTGTTCACAGTCATCGGCCCGCCATTTAACTGTTGTTAAACTTAACGTACAAAGTGATGAATAGCTCGCCGATCCCTGGATATGTTTATCTGCGGACTGTCTTATAAGATATGTCATTTACAAATGTTTATCTTGTTTAATATCTTTTTGTTGGATGTCGAGTTATTAGTAGTATGGTTGGTTTCATCACTTTCTGATTAGTTTCTGATAACTTAAATATTTCTTGTATGTTGTCTTGATTGTTAGGTTTTATTTTTCTTATTACAAAAGGACGACTGGTCTCTATTCGGTAGGTAATATTGCGTAGCTCATATTTAACAGGTAATGGAGTTGATCTTCTTTCTATTCCACATTTATTAATATTTTTTAAGTTGATAAAGATATTAACTGACAATGTTCTGCACTTTTGATTTTACCACTCGATAGAAACATAAAACCCAGTATTACCAAAGTAATTATACTAAGATCATTAAAGCCGCTTTTCCCGGAAACATTTAATTGAAACAAGTGAAAACACTTACTGTTTCATACAAAATCTAATCTAAATTAATAACTATTTTTGTTTCATTTCAGGTAAATACCAGTCTAGTACAGGCTACAATCCTCGTTAGATCTGATCAGGTGAGCTGTAAAGTAAACGTTATATTCGTGATCTCACAAGTTTCTCCTTAGCACTATAATATATTCTGAGGTAGAAACTTATAAGATCAAGATATCTGTCGTCGACAATAATATTCAAATAAGATATCTCCATAATAATTCCCCGTAACGAAAGGGCCCACAAAGCATCTCAGAGTGGTGTAACGGACTCACAATATAAGGACGGTCATCCACGAATTGAATGGCGCTGTATCTAATAAATGTACGATAATCTAAATAGTCTACATCGTATTTAAATGATCTTCATTAAAATAACTATTTTAATTTATTTTTTTAAACGATATAGCATGAATTCTTTCTACATATTACGTATACGTGAAGGTGAAGAACGTTCTATATAAGAAATGCTTTTACATAGATAAAAAGTGAAATTCGAAAGAGACTTTGTTATTATATTTAATTGAGCATCATCATCATGTATATTAATACTACTTGGCTCTTTACTTTTCACTTTACTTCATTCGGTTCCGATCACAATTGTACCTATTCTTGCGATCTATTCTAGGTAAACTGATAACTTGCTATAAATTATGACGCAGCCTCATAAAACTAATCAACATCTAATTTCGAACAGCTGCTTACCAATTCCTTGTAGATCAAATGATAGTAACTGTTTACGAAGTGGTTGTGCATAATATTTACAACCTTAACATTCAATACCGTATTATGGTACAAAATAATAGTTGCGCGATTACGTTATCCTGGTATCTACCTAAATTGGAGCTGGGGCACTCCATATGGGAAAATGAGTAAGCGATGCGTACACATATTTTATGTTGCGTTTCTCTATGGAAGCTTGTCCTTAGAAGCGCGCGCATTACGGTCTCATAAATCGGGCAGGAGACAGCGCCAAATGAGACGTCTTGGTTGTGTGTGATGCCGACAAACATAGCTCCGAGTCTTGGACTAAGGTTTAGTGGCATGTCTATTGCGATGTACGTTTTTAACTTACCCCGTCTTAGACTTGTGTCAATTTAACGATGCGTCGTTATGATAAACTATAAGTTATGACTAACGAGTCTGTTAAAATAAATAACTTTTATATAGTATTTGAAGAATATGGTTTTAATTGTAATAAAGATATTTAAAACCATATTTAATAATTTAATCAAGGTGATAACACGTATAGCTTGTGAGATATTGCCTTCCTGAATGACTTAAAATACTATAGTATCTGGTCTTCGGCAAGGAATTTATAAGTTTTACTGACTATTATAACCATATGAGTCATGGCCGACATTTCCCAATACGACCTCAACGTTTGACGTCACAGTGATGAGTAGTACTGACGATGACGTTGCTTACAGACGGTTACAGGCACTTGAGAGGGACAGCCTGTTTGTTATGTTTAGGAGCCATTTGATATTTGGCCTGTTATAAAAAGATCGAACGATTTAAAAAAGGCACATATCTAGCGGAAATCACTCGTCTATAGACCTATTTAGGTTACTTCGATTAAATCAAAATCTTATCTAACGCAAACCGATTAAGTATACATTCGTATAGAGCCGACATTATCAAACGACAAACATTAGCAAAAAACGTAGCGCGAATCGTTTGTATTTCTAAAATTCCTATTAAAAATCATTGATAGGAATCAAATAACTTTTATTTGTAATATGAAATTCAAATAAGTACCTAATATTTTATTATTGCCGTTGTCTTCGTAATAAAATCGTACCTATCAAAAGATAGAAGTTTACAATATCACAATTTTCCGAATTCCATTGAAGTAGAGCCGCGGGCGGTCGCCAAGTTCTTACATAAAATAACAGTCTCTATAGGACGCCGATACGAACTAACGAGTAAATTACACGGCTCGGAAGTGTTTGCGGACCGCCCATCGCCCCGTCTGGCCCGATTTGAAATTCTGCACTGAGAAAATAGAGTAACTATTTTCGTAGTCGAACATATAAACTTGGTACGCAAAGCGTATAGTTATGTAAGATTTATTACCAGTTACTCAAACAAAACTTATGGTCAATATTTAATTTCCATCGCATAAAATTAGCAACAACCGGTACATTAGTACATCATAATATAGATCATTATTGACGTCATTGTACCAACTACAGTCGTCATAACATATAATACACTATTTCACCAAAACTCAGCAAGCCCGGCTAGCTCAGTCGGTAGAGCATGAGACTCTTAATCTCAGGGTCGTGGGTTCGAGCCCCACGTTGGGCGCATCTTTTTGCTCGTTATTTTTATTTTATCTAAAAGTAAACCTTAATTATTTGTTTTTCTATGTATTTTTAGTAATATTTTTCGAATGATTAAGTTTTTTTTTAATAAACACAATATCAAGTTATGCAATCAGTCAGAGGCGTAGTACCGTTAAAGGGTCAACGGATGGACAGACAACGCTTTATAAATGTTTCCCACGTTTCGTAGTCACATGTACACACTCGATGTTGACTGTGGTGACGTCTAATATCATTGGATTTATTTTGACTAGTAACTGTTTTCCACTTATTAGCTGTCAGTGTACAAATCTGTAATACATTTATTTATTGTTTACATACTCTTAACCGCTGTAAGTGTATTTATAAACGTGTATGAAGAATTCTCGTATAGATTTTTCAATTTGACTTATTACGAAATGTTTCACACTAGTAATCGAAGAAACGTGCGTCTCTGGTTAGTAAAAAGTTAAACATGCATCTTTCTCACGAGTTATTAAGTATAAGCCATTGTGTCATGCATGTCGTCAGCTAAACACAGTCTGTCTCGAAGACCCCTGACTCCTTCAACAGTATACAATTTATTTGATCGTGAAAGGTTAGCCTACTTATTCGTCGGTACTACATTTCTAACTTTTCCGCCTTTTGTATTGGTTTCGTCATTCTTTACTTCGACGTTCTTTTAGTTTGTTCAAAGCAGCTTATTTCATTTGACGACGTCGACTTACGAATTGTCTTTGTTACTGAAACTTGTTAAATGTAAACAATATTGTTGTGTTGTTTTTCTAATTAGGTAGGTAGTTATTAAGAGCTACAATTGTAAAAATCGAAATAAAGTTAATATCTATCTGAAGTTACTGTTGTTAACTAAAGTAATAAATACTACTAGTACCATCTAACAACTATCTAAGGTACAAAAATGTAACTCTTTTTTTTTTAAAACGTCGCCTCACACTAGGAATTTCTTCTGTGTCGTGGGTGCGTTTCAGAAACATAAAATATCACATACACAAACACCCAGACTCGGCACACACATCTGTGGTTCGCACAAAGTTTTGCCCCGTGCGGGAATCGAACCCGCAACCATTAGCGCGCCAGTCCAATCGCTTAGCCACTGCACTAATCAGGTCGTCAAGTTGTCACTCTTTTAATTATCAAGGATTAAAAATTCAATCCAATTTCATTAAAATTTTACATTTAAGAGTTTGTATCTGCGGGTATGTATGACAAATTTTCTTAAAACATTTTGTATTTCTGAATTATTTTACCCTTATATCTTTATCCTTTCCAGGTAAAAGGTGTTCTTCTAAGAGTTCTAATTTAGGATACATTTTGAGCTCATACAGTAGGTTATAACATAACCAACAAAATTTTACAAAATTAAGACATGCCATAAAAAACTTAAAACATAACATCACGCCTGTATTCCCTGAAGGGGAAGGTAGAGGTGCACATCTAGTACATCCACATTTCGCCAGTTATGTTTTTAGGTCCCAATGTAATAGGGGGCGAGCCTATTGCCATCAACCGGGCAGGAATCCAGACTCCCAGCTGCTACTGAGAATTACCTTATGGAAAAACACAGTAACACTTCGCCCGACCTGGGATTCGAACCCAGGACCTCGTGCTCAGCAATCGAACTTGCCTATATTTGTAAAAACATAATACTATAGGTGTTTTGTCGACATTTAAGTGAAGCATTGGTGTAACCTTAATACTAAAGAATACTTTAAACTTGAAAAGTAAGTGCTTAAAGTTTAACTGTAACAACATTTTTAGATTATTAAATAAGATTAAAAAGTGTACGGTCTTATTTTTGGCCTTAATAGTTATACTCAGAAATACTTGACTTAATTAGGTAGTAGGCACTTATGTTAACAGTTTTACTGACATTTCTCGTACCGCTAGTTTATTATGTAGAAAGAAATGTTTAAGATCGTTTTAATTACTGTTTACTTTAGCCCAATAAATTTTATTTCTGAATCACCGACTCAAATCATTGCTTTAATTACCTTTGGGTAATAAATGCCAAAAGGCGTATACATACAATGGTCTGGTAGAGTTATGTGTAATCACGTCTGTACTTCTCAAAGGGTTAGGCAGAGATGTGTTGATAGCTCACTATCATTTTGGCCATAAGCTACATGATAAGAAAAACCTCTCAGAAATTCATAAATTCTATAAAATTGAGTGACCAAAGACTCATTATATGATTGGACCCGTAAATATTTCTTGTGGCCGAAAGTTCCTGTGCTCTGTCAAACATTCGCTTATCTTTCAAATTCAAGGCAAACAAAAAAATTGCTATATTTGCACCTAAAGAAAAAGAAGAAAAGGAGTATAAAGTAGTGAGAAGAATCTTACGCACCTCCACAATGCAATAATATAAATAGTGACTTAATAAAATAGTATATTTTATGTTTTAATTTAAACGTAATGTCATTTTATGCCTTGTTTGATTTTACAGAGTTGTTCAATCCTACAAACATGCTAACAAAGCTTAAATTATTCAGTTTACGTTCATACTTGACAAGGACCTGAACTATTTGCATGCAAAAAATTGTCCAGAACCAGTCAACCTTATAACCGCATTTTTAAACAGATATATGCTATCACGTTGGGAAGTTAATGACTCAACTACAGTGCAAATATCTTCATAGTTAATGGCTATGTTATCTATAACTACAAGTACGTATACAAGTCTCTACCTTATTTAATATTAAACGAGCTCTTAAAACGTATGATTAAAACAGTATGCGCTATAAATGTAAATTATAGTGACAAAAATGCATTCATTCCACGCGCAAAAAACATTATCTTGGTCGTATACGACACTGCCGAGCATAATATAGCAGACGCGTACTCTGTAACGTCGACTTAGCACTATCTTTAGCTACGATTTCAAGCTTATCACCTGGTAGAGAAGTTGTAGTAACTTTTTAAATAAAAGTCGTAAATGGCTGACTTAATTGGTAATGTAACATCCTTTCACAGTTCTTATAATATTATGTATGTCATGAGTTAGTACGAAACAAGTAATGTCAAGATATCCACACGTAGCCAATGTTGTTATAATGGTTTGCGATTAGAAATGAAATCCAATTTGTGTTCCAAATATGAAAACCACTTTCAGGTTGCTTTACTATTCTAGTGGTCTACAAGGGACAAGAAAGTATTTGTGAATGCGCCTTTGGGGAGAAAAATGCAACCTCATTTACCAGCTCTTCTATTCGCTATACGAAAGGTCCATCTATTACTATTAACTACGTTTTTAAGTGCAGCTACTGTGCATACTAAATGTGTTGGATAAACATCTTAGATTGGTCGGACGGAATGTGTCTACGTAAAAGTAGGTACATGTACTTACCGCTGACATACATTTAGATATCGTAAAAATATGCGGGAATAAAACATGAACAGGTATATAAAACTGAGCAGTATTTCAAGAACTAAGGTTTTCTCTCTGACAAGTTATATGTTATTTATTACAACAAAACATATCGTTTTCAATTAGAGTCTACTTAACAATCGATACCGGTGCACACTCAAACAAATAAAAGTGTAAGAAAACAGTGTATCACTTTCACTCAATTGTATAAAGCATGCAATAACGTTTATTTGTGAGCGTGTATAAGTTGCCAGTAAAATAAATACCTCTAGAAGCGGTGCGTAGGCAATTGCTTTTTAAATTATTACTAATGTTTCGCGTGAAATTATTTTATACGAAGAAAATTACACAAAGCGTTGTCCCATGGTAAGTTACATTCCCAGTTAAATGTTCGGTCGTTGGCTGTCGCAGTAGGTAGCACAAACATTCCCCAGGTCACCCACGCGTTGTATTGTGTTGTGTATTATAATGTACCCTATTTGTGTCAACTTATTGTCTTTGAATGTCAATATATCATTGTTAAGGATGTTGGACTATTGTGCTGTTGTTTCAGGATACGCAGTAGGTATGTCTTCGGAGATAAATATATTGAGAATATGAATAATTCTATTTGGGTTTGAGTAACGACCCGATTTCCAGTTTAATAAATCTCGTCATTGTGGCGCCTTATTGTTCAACTTAAAGCTTTTGGATCTGGCTCAGTATTAAATGCCTACTGGTGTAATGTAAAATAAAAACTTAGTATGGTAGGTTTTTGTAGCAGGTTCTTCTTAAAGGCCATCGCCTGCTCAAGTTCAAGATTTAGGACACGATAGTATCTTAATATAAGGTGGGCTGTACAAACCATTTACCTTTTTATAACATTGTTGAACTTTTGTAAATAAATGGAACATATTAATATGAATTTATAGGCATGTGGCCCCATACACATAATTATCAGTATTTAATTCTATGTGTAAAACGCTTCACGGGCTGAGCATAATTTATTACGATAGATAATCAGTTAAGTAAGGTTGAGTGGATGTAAATGTTTAGCACCGCCGTAGGTCAGAGTTCTGGTTTCTACATAAAATTACATTTCAATCTCAACAACGATGATTGCTTTAAACCGTTACGTTAAAAGGCAGTAGTTCGCAGAATTGCTCGCAATGTACTACGCCAACACAATTTAAATGTTTCCTAGAATAACACATTGTTTTACAGCGAAACAATTGTATTCGTTTACGTTGTTTTTTGTTATTAAAAACGGTAATCGAACGTACCACAACCTAATTATTCTAACACTTAAACGTAGGTACAATATCTAATATAGTTTTAAGTGGGCAGAAAAAATTAACTACGAAATGTTAGTCAAATTGCGTTAGTCTATACATTATAATAATATTAGAGGATAGATAACAGTCTAATTCAGTATCTAAAAACATAACATGCTTATCACGTAGCATAACAGTAAACGAGGAGGCATATACCCAGCAGTAGGTGATAACGAGCTGAAATGATGGTAACAGTATATTAAAAAAGCGCAAGTAACCGACTGTTTGATAGACATACACTCCGGAAAATACTACTGGCAAATTTATATTTTGTACGTATGAATATGATTATGAAAAAATGAAACTATGTTCCTCTTTATATTGCAACCATGGAGGAGTGCTGTGTTTAGCATAGTTAGTTTATACACTTTTAGTTAGTTTAAATACAGATACATATTATAATTTCAGTTGGATTTCGACTTTTGGGCTAGCTACGGCAAGTTATATCTAATAATGTCCCAATACAATTAATAAATCCAAGCGAAAAGCATGCACAGCCTTCTGTTCAGTTTTTGCGAGAGCTATACAGATTAAACTAATTATGTTAATCTGTTCTTCACTATCCGTGTTGGATAGCTTTGTGATTACTGTTTTAGTCATTGTTTGTTATCTTTGATGCGAACATTATTATGAAAAGTTATATATGTACATGTCTAGATTATTTCCCGTGGTCGTCTGGTACTAGAAATAAAGTTTTAAGGGCTAGTTGAATCTATCGACTGTACAAATATATGTTTTTTGTTAGCATGATAGCTATATGTGTTGTGATATGCACACGCCAGTAGTAATTTGCCACAATAAATATACTTACAATTATAAAGGCTACAAGTAAACACTACTCTAAACCCAATCTTTTCTATTACAATTTCTAACATACAGTTTACGAATTTCTTCGCCCGATCTGGTACAAACGTGTAACTGACCAATTAGTCAAAATATAGGTACTACATATACTCAATACTCAATATGTTTATTGCATTCCACAATGTGAACTTAGGTGGTAGGTACATAAGAATATATACATTAGTTTTGGATCATTGTGGGCCCTGTCAGGCCCATACTTATGCATTATCGCATTTAACGTTAGTAGGTATATCTTGTTGTAAAAATCATAAGGAAGTAACATTTTTATAATAGCATCGCTGATAAGCGCACAGCGTTTTGAGTTGTTTCGCTGCGGTGAAAATAAAAAAGTACATTTTGAAAAACGTTAACGAAAGCAATATTGTAAGGCATCGCAAAACTGTATCAAAGTTGTATCTTCATTTAAATATAAATAAGAACGACGACGAGGGGAAAAAGGTAAAAGAATGGAATCTCTGACAGTGTAAAAACATCAAGCGGTTCAATCACTCTCCACAAGTGAAGTGAGCGACTCATAACAAGCGAAAGATTGAAATGAGATGATAAGGGGAGAATCAGAAATCTTGCCGAAAATACGTACCTACCTATTATGAGGCGGCGGTAATTTTACAAGGGATTCCTCGGTTCGATATGGGGCCAATCATTAACCAGAGCCAAGCATGCTCTCGGTACATCGCCGCGGCTTTTTGCGAGATCTACGAAAGATATCCGTGAGCTTAAATATGCGGAGAGCTCTGTAAGCGGATCAATGTGCGCACAGGCATTTTGAAATCCAATCCCTAGCACTTTGATTGAATCTCTTGTCTTATTATAAAATTCTTAGAATTTTGCCCTGTCCTAATATATCACTTTGAAATCTCTTCAACGTTTGCCAAATTGAATGTTGTTATCCTCATGTGTTTTATATTCACGAGTCTTCAGTAAAATCGTACTTTATTGTTCCGTGCGTCTCGCGTCGGGGCGGCTCGTTAACGCGACCTTTCGGATATTTATTGTATCCTCTCCAGAAAATACAATTTCCAAGTTGAATACCAATAAATTTTAAGCTCTGCACACTCATGTATTTAAACATCTGTGATAATTAGATCTTATTTTTTTATACATACAGCTTATTCACAATACGCACACCTTTTTTTTTATAATATCTGTAAAGTTAACCAATGGTAATAACACATTGCTTATTTTATTGCAGGGAATCAAAAACTGTAATCTATTTTTTATCTGTCAACATTCATTTGCTGCTCTTAATGCGATCGTACATAAGTTCTCGCGCATAATTCACCCGTGAGTCAAGTATAAACACAACGACTTGCGATTGTTACGGAAAGAACAATCCAACTGATACAAGATAAAAGCGAAGGCGTAAAATAAATTTATTTACAACTGGTGACCAAATGGTGTTTAATTGGACTGCCACCAAAAATGTATATCGCATTGTATATTGGAACCGCATGTAGAAATCACTTAAAATTTAGTACCCATTGATTTACTCATGATCTGTTCCGCAAATCATGCGCGCTGAAAAAACACAATGTATACGATTTATGGTGTCCATACTCCAGAAAAAAATGCAGCTGCGAGCGATAAATCGCTCACTTGCAAGTTAGAAAAAAGTAGTAGAGCTCGCTTGGCGCTCAACAAATAGGCATGCACGAGATTCGTGTCTGCTAGTCGATCATTTTGTACCGTTGCTTTACATATTGTTTTGTCCATAAGCGTTGAGTATGGGATGTGTAAACGTAGAATTGAATTTGCACCGTCACTTTGGTGCCTTTATCGTAAGGTAACCATAAATGTATAGTGTTTTATGAAATTGTTCGTCGTGCGTCGCGTACTCAACATCAAGCTTCGTTAGTGTTAAGTGAGTGACTTTACGGTCTACTCGTGAATATCTAATACATTTCGAGGATTACAAGGAAACACGATTTCAAGGAAAAAGGTAACTCTATATGCAGGATTAGGCTACTGAACATTATCCTAGTATTGCATGTTTAAGTAACATTTGAAATATATTTGAAAATGGAATCAATTAGAATATTTGAAAGAAAAATCTGTTTTCTTCTGAATAGTCCGACTCAACATAATCTTTGAATATACAAAAGATCTGTCGTCTAAAGTAACTGTGAGTCAAATTAGTATTACGATAAAGCTCTTTATAATAGCTCACATAACACCAATACTTTCCGAGCAGCCTAGTTGCTCTATCTCATGATCTGCTTGTATAGCTATTGTCAACCTGCATAAATTAGGCTTAAAAAGTCAACAAGTTTACTGCCTTTATCAACACGCGAAGTGTAGGTCTCGTAAACGAATAGAGCACTTTTACTTGAATAGGCTTACTGGTAACTCTGTTATATTATTTGTCGTTCAATATCGATACTACCTATAGGTTGTTGTCTGCGAATTGGTACGGGTATCGCGTGTGGTGAGCCGCTAACGCTTGATATACGATCGTCTTAATCACCACCTCGTTTGTATAAGATTTATATCACACCTGTTGCACCAATTATTTACATTCGGAAGTCATCTTGTTCGGATTTGGTGCGCATCATTGATGAGCTGAAGGTTAATTGTTTTGATAAGGGGTTTGTCGTTTAGGCAAACTCTAAAAGCAAAACAAAATACGTATGTACGTTGAAATTTAATGTATGCCAAAATGTTGAAATAGCAAAGTAGGTACCATATTTCTTAAATGTTTTGTTTATATTGTATCATAACATTATCTGTCCGTGGAACACGATGTTGGCATTATAAGGCTAAAATTGCTTTCTTGACATTTACAAGATGCACAAATTATCTAGAAGCCTCATGAATATGTCATCAATATCGGATTATATTCATAATTCGAATTAGACCTGTTGAAAGAAAATGTAAATTAACCATGTCATATCATATTATGTGATAAAAAATAGCATCTACAAATATTTTTCTCGACCGTTCATAAATTACAGACTTCTCTAGATGATTTAATACCGGTTCTACCACTTTGTGTTTACACTACTTTTGCGATGCTTAAATAATAAATAGCGTGGATATTTTTTAAGTCAGGCGTAAAGCTCGAAACCCGCTATTAAGGAGAGTATCAAGTTGCCAATGACGATAATTTGATAATTGAGAGTGTCATAGTCCCTTGCGCCGTGATGCCCGGCACCTGCTGTATTGGAATATTTTATTTTTACAAAAGTCATTGCTTGGTGCTCGAGTTATTTAAGTAATTTTTCACGGCTTTATGTTGTGTTCTGCTGTGATATCAAAGTGTCAGTATACACTTCTACAATATGCCGAGAATTACTTGTCAGTAAGTCAGTATATTATGATTTCGATCTTGATACTCGAATATTTGGAATTGTATATTTGTTTAAGTTATCTCTAGTCTTCTTATCTTATTATATTTAGACGCGAACTTGATGTGAGAAGTAATCGCTCGTTGTTTTCGTGGTATATGAAGATTTCGGATGGGTGATAATTGGTAGGTGTTGAAAATCACTCGACACCTCAAACTTAACACCTTCTTAGTTCGTGTTTACCTCGAATGTTTGCAATAACGCCGTTTTGTTAAAATGCAAACGTTGAGTTTATTTTACTAAAGACAGGTGCATGAAAAATCCATTAGTGGTTTCTCTTTGTTTGTCATCATATTAAGACTTAATCTTACTATGTGTTCAGACTATCAAGCGAATTAATAAATGTAAAAACACGTATGGCTACTAAAATCCAAGCAGTTTTTATAAATTATTTTGTTTCTTTCCGAATTTGTAAACAATGGATGTGAATAATTAATGTTGTTAGAAAGTTCTAAACATATTTTATGATTCAAATTAAATCTGCCTAGACCGGACCGAGATAAACTAAATAATAATTGTTAACAACGGCTAAATCAACGTGTATTTAGTACTATTGAATATGTAGATGGTAACATCATCACATTTCTCATTCGTAACACTTACACTATTACACACGGACCGTCCCGACCGCCAGTCCCGCCGTGATTTATCTGCCTGCATCTCCGACCTGCGAACAGCTCGTTTATTGCCCGCTTGTTATTTATAATTTATTTTTAACGGTCACCGATTTGTATCCGTATGTATACTATACACAGGAATTCGTTGCCCCACGGCTCGAATGTACCATATCGTGCGCAGTTACGTGTTAATTATGGATCAAAATTGTGTAAATTTCCTGCTTATTACTTGCTATTGAGAGCAGTGCGAAGTGGTTAATTATAATATAATTCGTTCGTAATGGCACAGTCTACTTAATAAAAAATATTTTTGTATCAATTTCATTTTACAAGCATACATTACCTACACACCGTTTTTAAATGGGTTGAATTGGTATGACATGATTCAAAAGTGAGTCTTATATTTGAGTATATTAGTATCTTTTTAATACATAGTTTAACCATCCTCGCCTGAAAGCATTAAAAATATATTTAATTAATGAATTTATGGCTTGTTTACGTACAATAATAAAACCGTACCTAAACAACAATCTTCATCAATATGTTTGGACATTGATATACAAGTACTATTATCGGATATTTCTAGACTGTACTCAACTCATCAACTTACGATACACTTTGGCTAGTGATTTGACCATCGATACTCGCGGCAGATTTACAATACGGACAGATAATTTATAGCGTTGTTCGATCTAGATGTAATTTAATGTCGCCGCTTCACATAAATCACGGTCATCTAACGCTCTGCTATCTACAGGTACAGGACTGGTTCACCTGATAATGTGCGTAGAATTATCTTTTGGAACGTTGACCCTTATAATTAGACTAATGTTCGGGTGAATGAATGTTGCTAAACTAAATTATATACGTAGTATCTTTTCTGTATTAATATTAGAAGATAAATTGACAGTCTATTTTACCATTACTTTTGGGGCGCCTTATTATCGTTAAGTATGTCAATGAACCTATAAAGGAAGATCAGAGGTAGCTCGTGAAAAGGCCAAGCCTCTGATTTGAGTGAATATTGTATCTTGATATGATTGACAGTACAATGTACAATTAAGTTGTTTATTCGGTATTCAGGGTTAATGAACCTAAGCTTTTAGACTTTCAGGCGATCGGGCTTCGATATGAAATTATCTTTTTAGTGTATTGTAGATATAAAACTAACAATTTTGGGTTCTTGAAAAAAAAAACACTAGCTAACTTTAATCTGCCGCCTTATCATTTTCTTTGTGTCTTCACACGCTTCAACAAACGGTGATTACTCTTAAGGTCCGTGAGCCTATCTCATTATCCTTACTTCTTAGGCTGAGTTATTTAAATGCTGCCTTTTTATTTAGGCGTTTCGAATAGTTTTAGTAGGAATACCATTTACTGAACGGTAAGTGCTCGGGCAATTATTTTTCCAAGTACAGGCCTCTGGTGCATTCAAGTTCTCACTGGTTGACTTTAGACATCGAACGGGAGGAAATAACGTCAATAAAAAGGATGAATAAAATTAGTTGATGCGGCACCATGACTGCTTAAATCAAATAGGCAAGTAAACTATGGGTATCAGATGAAATTAACTAAAAAAATTTAGTTAATAACGGCTATAGTGATTGTTAAAATTATGAAGAGCCTTCTAAATACATTTTTTTTTAATTGAGACCCCGCATGGAATTAACTTGTGTACTATAAGTATAACCTTATATACAGGACCTATACCGATTCATGTATTTTAATCATTTATTTATTATGTATTAAATTTGATTATAATCTATATACAAAACTTGTGCATAGGTGACTATTTGTCCATACGAGCAGCTAGTTTTTAAACTTGCATCTTATTGTGTGTAATGCGTATAAAATTATTATACAAAATGTTTGAGACAAGTTATACTCGAGGCATCGCGTTATTTGTTATTCCGTGGCAGCTAAGCGACTAATCGAGCGGCACCGTGTCGGAGAGCTAAGAATAGTCGAGCGGACACTTTTTGTCCTCTCATTCCATTCGTTAGCAAGGAACACTGCACTGCAAACTTGGAGGGAATTTTTGCCATATTTGCCTAGAACGGCTAGACAATGAATGATGCCTTTTATTTTGATATGCGACTTTTACATTATACCTACATATTTAGATAGCATTGGCAGAGTGTTTTGGTGAATTTCAGCTGTAACGGTTATTCGATAACGGATGATACAGTCAGCATCGTAAGCAACACCTGTGTTCTCTAACTTGTTGGTGATTTCAGCTATTACTAATAAGCAACTAAATACATTATTGGACAGTCTTAACTGTCACCTTACTTATGTGATCATAGCTTCTATTTGGAGTCTTTATTGGATTGCTGGAATAGAGCTTTTAGCGTATAGTCGGAATCTGTAATTTCTCTCGCTTCTACAAGTCGTCCGGTCAAAGGAGAAGAGGGATTTACGGAAACCGTATGTTTAGATGTACCTAGTAATATTGCTGGGGCTGAGTTGCATAATGTCATTTTTTTCCTTAAATCCTTCTAACGTATCCCAAGTAGTTTTAAATAATTAATGGAGCTTTATTTGTGTTGAATTTGTTTCAGTAGGTACAAGATGTTGGTTATTAATGGTTGTGGGTATTTAATTACATACTATAATTTGCTGATTCTTTTTGTAAAAAATCTTTTGTCATGTACTGCTTACTTCATTATCGAAACAATAATAAATGAGCAAAAACCAGGTTAGCCATGTGACGAGAATGTCTTAACGGTGGTTATTAATGAAGCAGACGTCTAGTATAAAAAGCTCTAGTGTCTATCAAAGGCATGGAGACAGCTACTTGCTACATACTTCACACCGTATAAGGTAGGTTAATAATTTGTTTGCGCACCAGCCATTTTCTTTAAAGTACGAACAAGTGGGCAGGCTCAATTCATATAAAGATAAACAGGTTGTGCTCGTACAATGCAGATTAAGCGTTTCATACGAGAGAAATTATTATTGAGTGCGTCTCAAAGAATATTATTTTTCTCAGAAAAAGATAGATCGCTTAAGCGATTTTACGGGAAATTAATTTCGGCAGTGAGCGACAGGGCGCGGCGGGCGCACCGCTGCGCGGCCGCCTCGTCGCGATGATTTGTTGCGATCCGACCGCGCTCGTTACACTTCCCGATAATGACGCATACCATTTACTCAAAGGCGAGAGCTAAGGTTGTAATTCAAGTGTCTTATCGAAATTTCTCGGTAACAATCGGGGCTGAACCATGTAACAAAAATTAAATCGAAAATGAGACAGAAATCATTGCACTGTAAATTTAGGACTAAAACGCTGTACAAGACTGTATCATGCGCGAGCGCAGGCTCCGCCCCTGTTGTCGCCACAGCCGGCTCAGCCGCAATTAATCCACTGTAATGCGATACGAGCCTCCTGTCGTCGGCGACGTAATGCATCGTGATTTACGCGCAACGAACAAGCCGTTAATCTTATTACCACTTTCAATAACTTTATTATCGAGTGTTCGATACAAATGCCATACGAACCAATATACACCTTGAACGAACCACGCAGAGATCATTTGCATTTACAATAGCATAATCGGTAGGAGTTAGGAAGCTTCCCACGAAATTTATTTTAGTCGACTTAACGATTGTGTCCGCTTTACCAAAAATGGAAAGTTAATGCGCCCGTTGCTTAACTTCGATTAAACGGTTATATAGGCTTAACAATTTGATCCTGGTTGAGGTTTCCAATTTAAACGTTTACATTTTGCCTTCGTGTTGAGTTCACGTGCATTGATTTAAAACTAAGAATATTTTTTGTTACCAATGCGTTTTGAATAATAATAGAACTACCATGGAAGATAAGGAGCGTGTTCGTGTCGTGAGAAATAGCTTTTTATTCAACCTGCAGAGCTCGAGGCGGCGGTAAACACGATTCAAATTCGACATGTTATCCCCTAAAACATACCAATAATAAGATGTAAATGTTCAAGTCCAGCGGCATGGAGAACAAAAAACCTCTACACTGAAAAAGGGATATTTCCAGTGAGCTGGTAATTTGCATATATTTTCGTAATAACAACTTCCGTTTGGTACGCCGGCGGACGTGTCACGAGTTCGAGCATGTAACTACAGTAGCTCGCATCCGATCAAGCTTTGTTACTTCGCCCCCGGCTCTTTGACACTTCCATATTGTTTAATGATTTTCCACTGCCGCACGCTCCAATAAGACTCCGGAGAGATATGTCGCTTGTGTCTCGCTGAGCGCATCTTCAATTCGGCGATAATGGAATGTTACCGGTTCGTTTCCATAATGCGTTGTAATGAGCTGACAAATTTAACGCTTTATCAATAAATAATTCATTCGTGATTATTATTAGGAAGAACTGTTAAAATGTATTTTAGCCATAACTTAAGTTAACATTTATTATTGTACCTAACTGTTTCTTTTTACTTTATATACTTTACCTATTTCCTTTTCCCTTAGTATTCCTCCAATTCCCTATTTAATTTTAATTACCTACTAAAGCAGTCAAAATCTAATTTGGCAATATCACATAACATTATAATTTTTATTTACAAGAGATCTGTATATTATATTCACCAAGATTGGTGGCGCCAAGCAGTCCCACGGCAGTTTTACGTCGAGTCACGTGTTTCAAATACATTTGTATTCAGGCTTTGTATCTCCCAGTGCCCTACTCATTGAATAAAAATAATACAACTTGCGTAGGGTATGAATTATTTATTTCATTTTTAATTGAGTGTTAAGAGTCATTGATGTTGTCTGTCATGTGTAATTGCTTATTCATTGCTGTGTTTTCAAGTGTCTCACTGTGAGTGTTATGAATAACAAGTGCAGCAACACCATTCATTCTCATTTCTGTGATGGTATTATGAAATAGATAACGTTGACTTTTTACTTTTGCCTTTGTGTCTCATCACAATTTTGAAACAAATTAAACTTGTAGGTGGGACGGCGGTTACATTGGCCTCGCTGCTTTCACAAAATTTCACACTTCCTGATGAAAGTTTTAACACAATTACCCGGTCCACGACCATTTCCCCCGGCCCTCGCCGACTGGACAGGAAAAAACTTGGCAAAGAACAAACTAACCAACAGTCCAATTTAGCGACATCCGTATAAAGTTTAATGTACCCAATCTGAAATGTTGCTGTATTTTCGCATTTTAACTAGGCACACGAGGAACGTATTTTGTTTTCTTTTGTTTTTATTGTGTTATATAACGCCAGGTTTATTTCTCCTAGCATCAAAATGCAAAGCTTTATTTCATTGTATCGTATACCGGAATAAACTTGAAAATCTATATCTATTTAAATAAATTTGATGCTGACGCCAATTGTCTCGGGATACAGATAAATATTTATAGGATGAAACAGTGGATTCAGGCAGGTTGCTGGCAAACGTCCGAATTAGCTCAAAGTTGCTCTTTGATCGGAATATCCGGTGTTTGTCGGTCGGTGTTGGCCGTTATCCTGACCGGTCACCGCTTTGGAAACGTGTCCCAATTGCGATTGGTCAAAATTTCCGGTTCAATTATATTTAGGGAAACATCTTCTATTTATACAACTTGTTTATATAGTTTATATAACTTAGCAGTAGGTAAGGTCGTTAATGAATTAACTACTAAACGGAATAAACACTTTTGGGTTTGATAAGGCAAATATAATAACATTTATGTTCATAGCTTCATATATGATTTTAAGGAGATGATACTTGAGTAAGAACGTATTTCTACATTTTCATTAAGTTCGTAAACAAGAGTTCTATTCACTTCAGCGCGGCGTTGGTTTAGCGTCTGGCGACGAAAAACCTCTTTTATTTCAGCCGCGTACCCCGTCCATGATCTAATCAAAATTTAGCAAATTTGTTTACATACATCATGCGCGCGGAGCGTGGTGTATCACGATATTCACCACACGTAAACAGTGCCGCGCCAGCGATGACACCTCCTTTGATGTCCTCATATTCCTCATATACGAGTCCTGAGCTAATAAAATGTCACCGGCTATGTACGAGACATGTTTGTCATATAAACGAAATTTGATTTCGCGTGATTCCGTATTCCAAACCCTATTTTGTCTCATTTTTGTTTGTAACACATCTGAAACTATTTCCTTTATCCTTCCGGGAGTTAGGGATCGCTGTGAGCTTTTTGGCTTCATGACTGGATTTTTGTCATGTTAAGGATACTGAGATATTTACTTATAAGGATATTTACTTATTCGTAGACGTAGCTTACCTACATATTCTAAAATTCCAGTTGGTATTCGATTATCTTATTGATAAGAAGAAGAGCGTGGTTATGAAGAGGTATTCCGCATTTATCTAGATCGTTACACAACATAAAACTTATAATATGGCAAAACAGAAAAAAGATTAACTGTCTTTAATGAATCGAAACCGTATATTGGAAAACAAACAGAAAAGTTTCTTTTAGGCTTTGACTTTAGGTAGGTCTCGGTAAGATCTACTAAGACAAGGTGCCGCTATCGGTATAAATTAGGCCCGGTGTTGTATCGACGCGGAACAATACCGCTGTCGCGGTGGCCGCCGTATCGGTTGTCCCTCGCCGTCCACTTCTCACAGGAATAGGGTTGGTGATGCACATCTACCGTCTTCAAGATTTCACTTTGAAAAATGTGATGGTGTGAGGTGATATAATTTATATACAGATTAGAAGTGCCGTTGCATTTCTTCGCCCTTATTTTCCTATTTACTCCGGAAATAACTTGTACATGCTTTCATGTAATTAGTTTATGTTATGTTAAACACAATATTAAATATAGTATAAAATAAAGTTATTTAATTTCAAGGTTTATATTTATTAAGATTTTATTCAAGGCTTTTAGAGAAACATGGCAACCTTATAAACGGCTACCGAGTCGAGTATTACTGTAAGCTCTTCGTAGGATGCAATAGGTTTCAAATTGGGCTGTGTTATTTGGTATTGTTTACGGGACGGCCATAGTGTTGCGGTTGGCAGGTGACACGAGACTCTATAAATCTGTGCCGCACGGCCTACGTCGTAAACACGGCAAGAGCACAATCCCTCGATCTGAACTGCGACTGTTTCAATAACTCGCTATTATTTCAATAATTGAAAAGGTGCGCTATTATTTCGCCTGCTTTCGTACAATGGAACTTGAATGTGGGAATTGCCACTGTTACATCATTGAAAACGGAGTTTTTATTACTTATTTGGTTGTGATATAGGTATGTGTAGAACTTCTTACTTTTAAACGAAACAAAAGATAGAAGACGATTTAAAATGCGTTTTTTGTTAAAACAAGTTATAAAATAACCAACTGTAACATGGCTTGCGGCCGTAAGTGGTTTCAGATATTTATCGGCTCCAGTTTTTCTTTAAGAAACAAACTCTCGTAACCACAAACGAGCGATTAGTGTACAACAAGTTCCGTACACGTTATACGGCGAGTATAATAACTTTCACCTATAGAGAATTTATTGGGTACTGTCTCTAGTTGCTAAGTAGCTTCGCACCACGATGTACTCGGAGGCAGGTCCGTGCCTCGGGCTGTTCAGATTTACGAGGTGGCGCGCTCGTGCTGTGCCCCACCCCGCCCCTCAGCATCCACCCCTGCCCCGCGCCTGCCCGCACAGAATGCGGCTCCTTCGGTCACTCATTGTAACGGCTCTCTGTTAGTTATGAACTAGAAGCAAGTACCTCTTACCGTTTCAATTGTAGAAACCTTTGAAGATAGCTGTTAATTGTTTAAGTTTGCAATAAATTTCCAAGCTTTCGCGGCTACACCTTCTGGACTATCTTCAAGTATATATCTGGAATCTGAAGGCTAGGAAAATAAACTTTAATGTTGATCGTAAAAGAAAAGGAAGATTTCACTCAGATTTAGTACGGCTGATAATCTTCCGAATTTATTTCACAACTTACAACTGTACCTACTCAGGATAGCTAGGTTGAGTGAATAGCGGAGTGTTGTTACCTACTGGAATTCTTGTTGAGTTTATCGACTGTGGATCTTTGCAGTGACATTACTGTTATTCGTTTATCACTGAAGATTCCATCTGGACGAAATGACGTCAAGTAAAGGTCTTTACAAACCTGAACTTAGAAGTTTGTACGCAGGAGTTCTTGAGTTATTGCCAATTTGTCTGACATTTTAACTTATTCAAATTGCTATAACTTTCGGTACTTTTAGTGGGTTCAATCGTCCTATTAGATACAATTTATTTCATGCTGTAACGTATTACGAGGATCTATACCTACTTTGAAAAAGTCGACTTCCTAAGGTAGTTCATGTCTTGGATTATGTAAACAGAAATCCATGTCCGACAATACAACACCAAAGTTCAGTAAAAACACTTGACAACTAATGAACAGTTTTATTACATTAGTTTATATGTTACCAGCATTGCCACAAGAAACATGGTTTTGCAGTTTAGAATTACATATGTATGTAGAAACACATGTATGTTCGAAGCAGACTTGCGCTAAAAAGTTGCAAGACTAGTCTGTCCGCTTGGACTGGTCCTTATGTGACGTCGCACGTCATAACTACCGACCAACATGCCTGGCATGATTACTACAGTTAAATATTTAACGAGCTACAAATTGTTTCAATACTTTATAGCTTCATGTTTTCCCAGTTTATTATCAGTAATTAAACTGTCAATATAATAGGTCAGGATCTCCTTGAAATTTGCTATTAAGTGCTATATCCATACTTAATTACACTTTATGCTGTGTTGCTTATTTTAACACAGTGCCGTTTTGGGTTATTTCGTTTAAAGGTTGTACGCATCTATTTCCTAAATATGAACGTTTTCAAGATCCAACCAATAAGGTATCATCTAATTTATCCATCATTATCAGCCGGAATACGTCCACTGTTGACCTCCCCCTTAGGGAAAAAAGGGCCGGTGCCGTAATCTCTACGCTTGGCAAGTGGCTTGGGAATCGCAGTATTGATGGTGAAGTTATGGTAGAAGCTGCTACCTATCTTTTGGATTTTCCCTTAGTTGCCTCCTACGACACCCACGACACAAAATGCGGAGGTGCTATTCTAACCCGGCACACCACAGAATTTATCCTTACGAGGACAATTTTTATGATATTTTTTTCTTAACGTTCTTGACGCTAGCTATCTACTTCATAGTAAACGAATCTGGTTTTTTCTGCTTCGAAAGCTGAAAGCGTGACAACTAATAAAATAAACATTTACGTTAACAAAGAGCGTAATTATGCTCGTATTTGTAATTATACAAACGTTAGCTAGAACACAATTAATAGGACGTACCATTAAATGTCTTGCTATGTGACGTGTAGTAGATACTAAAAACTACAGGGTGAGGAACTAAACCGGGCCTGACAAACCATGAGAACTCAGAACTGGAACTGTAATAAATTATTAGTTAACAATTAGTAGGGTGTTCTAAAGACACGTATGGAGTTTTAATATAATTATTTGTTCATATTATTATCTTGTTTATGGTATTAAAACACAGATAGTTAGTATTGGGTCAACTACTAACTGTAAAACCCGAGTAACTGTTAATATTATTAAAACTTGTAACCAAGCGGTACCTAAAACGATTTTTATGTCATACAAGGTGCTCCTAATCAGACTCGGTCGTTTAAACGCGTTTAATAAGTACTAAATGTATGAAGTTTCACAAAATTAGTCGCTCGTTTAACCAGTATAATAAAATTAAATTTGTAATTATAATGTTAATTTTGTTGCAAATAAATCGAAGCAATGTAAAAAGGATTTCATTTTAATGTCCCACCCATGCCGCAGCATTACAAAAAGCCAGTCAATCTTAATTTCTCTGCGATTTTACTAGCCATTAAACTATGCGCAGAGAATTTATGACGTATTGCTCTCAGTACTTAACACTTTGTAACAGGTAAATGATTTTGAAACAAACAGGTGTCTAGAAGTTTCATTTACACCTTAAGAGCCGACGGCTGATTTTACGCGTTTTAGCGAGATGGTGCGCATAAACAACCTGTTAATTGGATAATACCTGTGGACGCGATTGGATATATCGATGACTGGGTAAATGCTGTTCAGCAGCCAGTTCATTTGATACTGTTAACAAACGTAATGGTCGTTATAACCGAACATTTATCAAACACCACACGATGTCGACATTCATTGCTTTGAAATATCTTTATGAACGCTTTACTCAAGAAATTTATTTTGTAATATCTGCAGACACTTAACTTACATATTTGATAAGCATTAAACTATTTGTGTTGGTTAAATTAATCCCTAATATATTTACTATATTCAATGAATTAAGTATTAAGCAATGCATTTAACTCTTCTACTGATGAGGTAGGTATATCATAATTAACACGAAGCCTAAATGGCTACCATGTTATTTAGCGAGGTTAGACTGCACATATCACAGTAATGTGCTTTTTAGATATCTCCTCTTGTAGGCCTTTGTTAAATTAATAATCATTTTTGCTTATATGTTATTTCACACTATAATTTCTTCCTTTGGTAGCGTAAATTATATAATAATATGAGAGGCACAAACACCTGCAAACGCAAATCATAATTATGTACATTTATCCTTTGCAGAAATTACAGCCCAGCCCCAACCGCATCATTGTGTATCCCTTGTGACATGAGTTTAAGTTATTGTATCTTCATTCGGCAGAAGTTTAGTTTCATTTGGTTTATCAGTTTGTAAAAATGGGAGAGTAGGAATAAGGTAACATTTGTATGTAATTTTAAGAATCGATAAATTTATCTGCCATTTACAATAATAGTATGGTCTAATAGACAAAGAAGGAGCGCCATCATAACTTACTAAAGTCCTTGTCAAGACAAATAGCGCAACGTTCGGCTAACAAAGACAAGCAATATTGGCAATTAAGTAAATGTTAGTAATATTTTAGTTTCGAAACTTCTCACGAGTCTAAATGAGAAATGTAGTACACAAATGACTTCAAATATAATCGTGTTGGTTTATGACATTGACAAAACAGCAAAACACAAATATCAGTTCAATAAGAGAAGGTCTCCTTTTTTCGTCATCACAAGGTGCCTCGAGATAATTATCCGTCACAGGGGGTAGTCTTGGCAATAAATTCTTAAGTTTTATTGTAAGGAGTCTTAAAATCTTCGCATAAAATTGTCGCGAGTGAAATAAGAACGTCCCATTTAATTAGGTACGGGTACGGACGGTAAACCATCAGTTGCTTCACGAATGTCGCCTCCCCCCCTCCCGCGCGTGCTTGTCCCGCCCCTCCCTCGTTTGTTTCGGAACTACCCGCAAAGGATTTTAACGAGATTACTTTCAGCACATTTTATAGGTCATCTCGCGAGATTTATTTAACTGTGATTTGTAAGGCATTTCTCATCTGGCCAGATTAAAAGAAAATTCCGTCATTAAAAGTAATGGTACTCAGTTTAAATTCTGAGGGATTTATATTACTTTATTAAATGTAGATAATCGTAACGTTTTAAATTTAGTTAGTAAAAAAAATATTATGAGAAGTTTATTACTTGACTACTCACTTCAAAATACTATATTGGTTAATTGCAGTTTTAATTCTAGCACAGAAAAAATGTGTTGTAAAATCTACCCGTTTCGCTACAGCACAACACCGCCTTCTAACCTACGTATATTTTCGAAATTTATTGCAATAGCAAATAAATATCTATCGTTTCCCATTAGTCAAGGGTCATTGTCAAACAAAGAACATATAAATTGTCATTAAGTTATAAGTGACTTTAATACTTAGTAGAAATAATAATACCATATCAAAAATCATTTGCATGCGTGTGCCGTTAAGCTTGCGTTACGACCGCGCGCACTTCCCTCGATGTTGTTATTGCTCGCCCCTCGGGAGCCACTACACGCTAAGAGCGCGAAACCGAACATCAAAGACCGTATAAAACGCACTTCATTCCATAAAGTTCCATAACAGAGGCGTTGGCAGTGAAGCGGCCAGCTGAACGAGAGCCCTTGATACCCTTTCATATTCTTCGACCTTCCTACTTGATGCTTCGCCTTTTACAGGATACGGAGTTCAAATGAAGGTGGTGGTTCATATGACCGCCGCAGCCGCACGCGGTATCGACGCGCTTCCCATCTAAATGGAGAGCGGCTCACGAACTACCCGCAGCTATTGTAAACAAGCAGCGTTCTCTATTCAAACTATCGATACGCCTTCTATTCGCCGTTTCGTGCCGTATTGACGATCCGGAAAAAGGTCTTACTGTTTGGCCGCTCTTTGCCGAGGAAATTTTTATCGGTAGGCACAGATTTCTTACGAGTTGAAAGCGTTGAGATTTTATGACTTCATCCGTTCGTTTTTGTACGAATTCTAAATATTCCGTGTCTACATAATAATTCTTTCAGTTATACACAGAGCCCTATATGAAATAAAATAAAGTATTTATACGATTGCGTCGTCAGTCTAGTCACTAGCCCGGCTGCTGAGTGTGAGGTCCTGAGTTCGATTTCCGGTTCGGACAAGTTTTATTACCTATTTATAAATAGTTTGTTTACCTCTATGTGTTCGTAGATAAGTACGGCAACTCATTTTAACTTTCCATCTCTGATTTAAGCAAAGATACTTAAAAATTAAACAATGAAAATGCAAAATGGTTGAATGTTTATGTTGGTCACAATGAATTGTGACAGCGTAAAAGCTTTGTTTGTTGCGAAAATTTAATTTCAGTAAAGAGTGTATCCTGTAGAAACGCTTAAAAGGCACTTTAATATAACTTCCTATATTTATACATTTTCTAAGTTTTGTATTACGATTGCGTCTAGAAGTGTACGTACTCATTTTTATTTCAAATTGTTACGAAGTACGAGCGAAGTCTTGTCTGACAGAACTTACCCTTTACTGTGGCAATAATGAGACAGGCAACGAGAAACAACGAGGCACTCCGTCCGCTTTGCTTTTTAGAGTTTTAGAGTACCTAGTGGAAAATGCATTACCCGAAATGTCATTGTGATATATCTAGCTCCTAAGAAAACTCACACTCTTCTTTTCTTCGGCGTAATGTTATTCAAATTAACGGGCGGACGAGGACTTCTTTTTGAAATTTGCCGTCTAGAGTCTCCAGATTTATACGCGGTAACGCGGCGCTCACGAAGTGGCTATCGACGCGTGGATCCACGTGCGACCGAGGCGTGCCCTCGCGGTAAGAATTCGCGCATTTTTACGGCATAATAAAAATCGTAAATAATGCCAAGTGAGCCAGATGAAGTCGGGTCACGATGTGCCCCGGGCCCTGGGCCGTCATCGAGACTTGTGAATTTACGAGTGGCCCGCGAGTATCGCCCCCATCCCACCATGCGAACGTTGATTTGAAATTAGCATCAACATTTGTTTATTCAAAATCTTAAGAGAAAAAATGTAAGGTCAAAACAGCTCATACACATCTCGACGAGTATTTCTTTATAATAAAAGGTCAACAGTTAAAGCTCCAATTTTACTAGACGGCAATTTTTGTCGAAATCAGGCACACGTCCGAGCAATTTGAGAGAGGGTCCTGAATATTATTATCACCGTCTCGCGGCCTCGTTGCCTCTTTGAGAGGTGCGGAAGCGGCGAGGAAAAATCACCTCTGAATTACTGTTACAAGACACGACGCCGATCGCCCGCCACGCTGATGGGCGTGAGTTAAGATGCCTTTCACACGGAAGGCAAGAGTCCGTCATGTATACATACAAATGGTTGTTCTATAATTTATACATAGACTAGTAACCAATGGCATGTATGATTTTTTTGTTTAAGATGTCTTAGTTACAATTACACTGCACTGTATTTTCAAGCAGGCCCGATTAGCAGAGTGGTTAAGTAAACCGATGCGCTCGGTTGTGCGTTCAATGTCCTCATACATAAATACAAAGTCACGCCTGTTTTTCAGAGGGGTAGGCGGAGGACAGAGGACCACAGATCTTTATTCGCTGTGTCTCTTTCGATTTGTTATTGTGGCCTGTATATGTTTAGTTGTAATAATATGAATTATAAAAATCCAGCACTGATAAACAGTATAAGGCATAGTTTTGTTAAATTATGTGAAGTACGATCGACCCTTACTGCGGTATAAATAGTGAAGAATGCTCAAACACTGAACGATCAAATAATCCACGTTCGATAAAGTTGAAATACATTCAACATAATCTCTCAAAAAGTTCAAAGGTAAAACCTCGAACGTCTGTTGTAATAAGTACAGTTTCAGTAGACCCGTGGTTTAATTTAAAGGCAATAGAGCGAGCCAACTTAATTTTCAGGCTCACCGCAGTTTCCTTTGTATGTAACCTCGACGGATTAACGAACTTCTGGTTCAGTTGAACTGAAGAGGCCATACACGGTGAGATGAGATGAACACGTTAATAATATTCACGTTTAGTTATTATTATATGAGTCTTGTTATTGAAAGCAGTTATGCGTATAATGTGCGCTACTTAGACGTTTATATCTAGTTCCATGTTACGCCTAAAGCAATGTTGTTAATAACCTAAACTATTGATGTTGTATTATTACTTATCCTTTTTTATTGTGAGATGGCAAAGACTTCACAACTTGCTGGTATTTTTTCCAACACCTACAGATTGAGATTACTGAAATGGTTTTGTTGGAAACGCTGCTGCAGGAAGGCAGGCCCTCCGTCTCTAATTCGTTAGGACATCTTAAGCCGCCTAGTGGACGCAGGGTGCGAATTTTTTCGTGATAAATCAACATTTATTGTAGTTATTATGTGATGCATATTTAAATTTAATCAGTATAGTTATAATACTTACCAACTTAAGAGGCCTTTAAACTAAACCTATATTAACGCTAATGTAGGTAAGTTGTTTTTTGTATCATGATTAAAAGATTTTACAATCACAAAATATTGGCTTCATCAATATTCGATATAGATATTAAGTGTAGCAAAATTATGCAAGAAATGAGAGGTGGCTGGTTTCTCGCCTACGTGGGACGCAATAACCCATTATTCTCACTTGGGTTCTTGTAAAATACATGCATAATATATCCTCGATTTTGATTAAATGGAGGTAGGAATGTTATGCAATTTTTCTTCATACCATAAAAAATTAAAAATGGACTACTTTGGTAAGTTTAATCATTATATTATTGGAATTGTAACTGATTAAATATGCCTAGAAAATATTAAAAGACACGGTCAAGTGTTAAAAGTTGGTGTCGCCGTCATAAAGGTCTAAATGTCTACATACATCGAGCTTCCTGTCTAACATCTGTGCGGCATCTAAATGTCTCGTCGCCATGATATCATTATATGAAGCGTTTGTGACATCTTTAAGCCTGATTACTGGGGGAGGCCTAAACTGTTCAATTCCTGTGTTTTCCGTTAACGACAATCCCAGTTTTTGAATTTTTTGAAAACACGATAGGCCACTTAGCGCCCCGTGTCGCGCCCGATCGTAACTTAGCACCGTTCGATACGGCTGCCATATTGGCTCGTTCTTTTTCGGTGCAATTTACTGCGCGGCGCCGCCGGGGGCCTACCGACATCGTCCGACTGAAAAGATGCGCACCGATTTATTTACCGTCGATTGCATTCGGGAGCGTGCCCACTGTGTCCGATATTTATGTTACGCACGGTATGCCCGCGCGAATTGCCAACAATGCGAAAATACATTTAAAGTAACGCCTACAATACCGCGGATGTCTCGTATTTTTTTCAAAATCCCATTTTAATCCGACAGTCTGTATTCTTTGCTTCAGATTTATTTTTGGCATTTACTGACTTCTCTGTGCTGTCTGGTTAGTTTATATAAATGAATACTACAAGGAAGTTGAATGAGGTCAATGCGGTCCAACATCCCTTAGGTCCACTGACCGCCCATACCCATTAACATATCTTAATTTGTCACCTTGCGACCGACCATAACTTGCTGTTAAGTACCTCCTCCTAATAAATAGCGGTCGAATGATCTCCTGTTATAATTTAAATTAATTTAAAAGAAACAACTGATAACCCGTACATTCGATTGAATTTAATGTCCCGCCGCACCGGCCGGTGTATTCTTCGGTCGCAGCATTACGGTGTATACTTAAATTATTTAAAGTAATTGAGTAGATAAGAAGCATATCTCGTGACGATAATGTTCAATAAATCGTATTTTAGAACGTTTGAGTCATTTGTAACATTAATTTAAAAACCTTGTCTTCGTAATCGAGTGTATTAAAGATTTTGGAATAAGTGCAGGCGTCGTTGTTTCGATTTGGAAGAGTTCAGATCCGAAACGAAGATTAAGTAGGTACGGTTATTTAATTATTACATAAGTATGGAAAATATAATACATGATTTTAAATATAACGAAAGTTTTGGTTATCATTGAAATTAGTTTTACGTTACTCTTTGTGATGACAAGAAACTAACAATTGGCTGGCGCTGCGCTGTTTCCTCTGACTTTATCCTCGATCTTGCGTGTTTCAATTTGGCTGAAGCTTTGTACACTGTAGCCAATAGACTGAAAGCGCTGCAAGCAGTTTGTTTTACAGTTTAACATTGTTTCCTGTTCGATCAGCAGGTAGAGACAAACATCTGCTTTGGGCCGCGTTCTCCCCGGCCGCTCAACTTATTTGCTTTTGTAAGTTAGTTTAAGAGTTAAAGAATAATTTAAACTTTTCTAAAATTGTAAGTAATTCTTGAACAAAGGACAAATTATCCTTTTTATATAATAGGGTGAATAAATAAATTATACTTAATAATATTATTTGTCCGTCCTGGCCTTAGCTAAAGATAGTGCTATAATTCACCGTATATAAAATCACATGGGTTAAATAGTAATTGCCGACAGAAGTCCTTCCTGGCGCGTTCCCTTCCATGTATTTCGCCGGCTCCCGTATAGTCTCAGTTCCAATTACTCTTTGGAATCGGTGTCCACTGTAATTGGATTGGGCCGGCAACCGGACTTGTTGGCATTTTAATTGTGCTATTGTGACGCCGGACACCGTCCGCCGCCCGCTACGACGCTGTCTGCGCTAGACAAACCGCTTTTTGTATCACATTGGCACATCTGGATTTGCTAATACATCAATAAACGTTAGTTAACGATTGATACTACGTTGTATTCTCTACAACGACATGTGATTGAATCAAATTGACATCGAAAAATCATTCTTTTTTGTTCCCACGATTAGATCAGGAACAAAACACGTGAGAAAACATCTTCGTCGTCTAAGCGTCAAATATTTCTTCAAAGACCGCGAGTTGCGTTGTTTTAGGAAACCGAGACATTAATGGAATGACTGACACGTATTGTCGATGCGTGTTCGAAGAAGTGTGGTGTGCCTTAAAATTTAAGGTATTAGGGCCTAATACGGTTCTCAGTAGAACAAAGGATTTCTGACAATGTGTTAAATTTTTTTATTTAGAAACGAATGTAAGGAAAGTTTTATATAGGAAATTCATAGGGCAACTTACGTAGTCACAGCAACTACAAATTAGGTTCACTGCGTTACTAATTGTTTTTCGGGATCAACATTAATAACGTTAATTTAATAAAATAGTAACATGTTATTATTATGTATCATTAGACCAGTTGTAGCTCGAAACCTGCTGGGCCGATTTTCATGGATTTTGATTTATTGGATTCGTCTCCGTCCCGAATAGCAGAATAGCTATTGTGGAAAATGCCGAAAAAGTTCACAAAAGGAATAAAACAAGAAATTATTTTTTATATAAGTTAAGTTGACAGCTCACGGCACGCTGCTTTTCCGGACAGGACGATACGAATACCGTCGGGTTCGCTAGTACATTATGAAACGTCGAAAATATACGAACTTTTTCTTTAATGTTTAGGGCCTATAAAAAAGATCTTGACAAGATAAAAATGAATACTAATTCAGTTAACTAGGTCAAATTCAAATTCAAATCAAATTCCGATAGCTTGTTATTAGGTTTAAATCAAGTTTGGATTAAATTTCAAATATAATTTTCTTTTAGACCGTTTTATGTTATCCATTCTGTGTTAGTCTTATTATTCGCCACAGAAACCATTGTCGGCGACGTTGCCACTTCGGAATATTTTATACAAATTTTAGAAACAAGAACAAGGGCCGAGTGACAGGTACACTTATTCGTGTTGCTTATTTTTGCTTAGTGAAGTTTTATCGGATACCAATCGTGGAGGCGCGGCATGTTGTAGAGATGAATAAAATATACATTTCTGCGTTGAGCGCGCCTGCTCGCGCTCAAATGGGAAGTTTGGATGCCGCTTTAATGGAGTTTTGAAGTTTGGCATTCGTTTCTATTATGGCCACGGAATTGTTTGTTGTCGTTGATTTAAATTTCACGCTCCAGTTAGTGAGTATCAAATCTTATTTGTCAATTATCTGCATTATGAATGAAGCTCCCGGTTATCTTTATGCGCCATCACTATTGTATTTGCACATTGGTTGTAATTATAATTGAATTGAACTTTTTTGTACTTCTAAATTAGTGAATTGTTTTCCTTCAACGTCAAAGCATTAATAATATTAAATCACGAGTTTTCTCCATCTAACACGGTTTAAATACCTTTAGTCGTCGGTCATCTTTGTCTTTATTTTATTTTGTCGAAATTTTTAGCGTCCCAAAGTCACTTTTAAATTTGAATTCTTTCCTCGTCTTCTACGAAAAGGTATCGAATGCTTCGCCTTTGTATCACTTTTTGTGCTATCTCGTACTCTGTTGCGATTCGGACATTATTTATGACCTGCAGACTTTCTTACAAATAAACAATTTCGAAGACAACCAATATTATGTATTCGATTGACACACATTTGTTTGCATTTTACATTTTTCTCTCAAATTGCTATTAATTGGTGGTAGTAATCATTTAAATAAAAATAATTACTATTTCTTATTCTATACTTCCTAAAATACTACCTGCCAACTTTACAGACCGTGACAAATATCCCATCATGATTGTGTTATTGTTATTATACAATGAAACAAACAAAATACCTAGTTGCTATTTTGGCAACTGTTATATTTTTAGTTTAACTAGCACGATACATTTTATATTCCAAAATAAAATTAGGTTCGTACAAGTTTACTTTAATTGCAATTTATTTAAAGAATATTACTTGTGTGTTATAGTCTAATCGAAGTACTGTGCAACTATAAACTTTATTTTAAATAAACCTGTATTCTATAATCACTTCACACCAAGTTCCACAATTTATTGACCTTTAATCGTCTGCAGATTTATTAATAATAGCGGTAAATACATAAATCAGTTCATGCTTCCGGTGTTAGCCTGAATCCAGCTGATGAGGCTCATTTATCAAGAATGCTTGCGTTTATAATACTCTATCCAGTCTTTGCTACCATCTAACAAGTACCTATAAGCTCACTGTCTTGTTTAAATGCTAATCTGTCAATATAAATCATAGGATTGCATTGGTCACAGTTTAAATATAACATTGCTGTTTTAATATAGGTATTCGATTCCGGATCTGCGTTTTCACTCACGTAATTTAATTTGTCGAATATACTTTCGCGTTTATTGATCCGTGAAATGGCTTTTTGTTGCAAAAAAAAAGTATCTACTCGTACGGAAAAGTTTCTAAACTGCACCGCCGGGAAATGATTCATTCCGTTTATTGTTTATGTTGCGGCAAAAATATTTGTACAGTAACAAACAAAAAATAAATAAAGTCGCACTTATGCCCTAATAGTTTTAGAAAGTGAATGCTGCGCTGTATTAACTCCGAAGATTACTCTCACGGCCACTTTTTGTGGCTGGCTAATTTAAGTAGTGAAATTACTCAGCATTATTACGTACATATGATCAAATTACAGCACGCTCTGTATTCATATAAATATTGTGGTGCAATTGAAGTGACACTAATCGTCTTTTATACGTAACGCGTGTGACCATTCATTTTTTACTCCCCAGATTGCTTTCGACTTTTTAAAATAGAAATATTTTTAGCACTTTAACCCTTACAAGCTCATGTAATGTTCAACATCTGTCTTCATCCAGTTCAGATGTGAAACAACAAGCCTTAAAAGGTATAAACAACAAATAAGATTTTAAAGAAACCACTTAAAGCATGCTAGGCCGTTATCATAATCCTTTAGAATCACTGCACGCATTTATAGGTGCAATCGAATTGACAGTTTCGCTTCGAAATATATCATGTGAGATCGAAACTCTAAAAAAGGGCAAGAACCCCGAGCCGCCAAAGCCAGTAACTACGGTATTCCATAAAAGTACATCGGTTTGTATCGTTCAATTAATTTAATCAAGCGTATTGATTAAATGTCAGGTACCCAATTAAATTATCGACAGCAGACCGGGGATGCAACGCAAGCGCATTCTCAAGACGTACCCGGAGTGTGCCCGTAGGCGATACAATTCGCGCTTTGCTTTCGTATCTCGTTCCAATTCGATTGCTGTGCCAACATTTGATGCTGCTATATATGGTGGTAAATATTGCCGCAGATTACTACGCTCGACTACACTTTGTTGCACCTTGTAATAACAACTTGTAATTCCGAACGAACAGTGCGAACTAACATAACTTATTAGAACTCAATAAAATTTTATACGATGTTGTTATACTCAGTATTATTTGCAAAAGTATATCCATAACAAAATTCATAATGAATTTCTTAGACTGTTTACTCATGGACTATCATTTGCACAGCGGTAGCCTTCTCCCTATTCGATTACACCAGATTCCAACTCTGCCGTTCTTTTGTAAAGTTAATAAGCATATAAATAGACTTTGCCTTTATGTTCGCTGTTATTATTTTCATTATTGTTGGCATTTTCAATAGCACCATATACAGACCATCAATGAGGCATTCCACCTTTTTACAACTGTTTCTTATTGACTGCAAAAGTCAACAGCGTTTTCGTTTATAATGAAAGCTATAATTTTCTTGTCTTTAACATTGTGCTTACTTTCGTTTGTTCTAAATTGTAGGTTGCTTTGTTTATGATATAGTTATTAGAGAACAAAATAAGGGCTTTCAGACTTGTGGCAGGATGAACCACTCACGTGTGAAGTAGTGTGAACACAGCGTTTGTTTTCTTTTGACAGTAAAATTGCCTATAAGTTGTGCAAAACGCACCAATGGGTAACGCCGCAAAAAGTAAACTTATTTCGTTTTTTGTCACGACCATGGTTTTGGTTAGACCTAATACTAGATTATTTAAAATGGCATTTATAGAGCTGGAGTAACAACTCATAGATATTTATTTTTAACAGCCAATGTAAAATGTTATCACCAACTCGTATTTTCCTATTTATGTAGATACGCTAATGATTTATTACATATAGCTGTCTTGTAATAGGAGGTACAGCTTATAATCGTGGTGATAAATAGATGGATACTAAATGAAAGAGCACCGAACTGAATGAATCACCTGACGTTTATAATCACGTCGTTGGACCAAAACCAATTTAGTAATTTACCATGCTGTGGATCAAAACTATTGAACAACTTTATTTATAGCCCATAAATGTAGTCATGATAAAATATTTACTACTTTTTGTCATAGATCACTTCGCGTTTTATAACAAAGATCTTGTACGCCTTTCTGTTAGTATGTTTTGATTATTATTATCAAACTCGACCTACCTACCTACTGTACTTATTAACGTATGAAAAAAAATTACATAATGAGACTAAACATATTTATAATTAATGTATAATGTTATTTGCGATATTTTTAAGACACTAAGTGTCTTGCGAACCTACTCTTTTAAATAAACAGCTAATAATAGAGAATTCTACGACTCACTTTTGATAACGGATTATATACATATCATTATTATTAATTTAATCAACCTACCACTTATTTCTTGTTGTTAGATAAGTAGTTATAAGTTGTTGCTCTAGAGTAAAATTACCGACGATACAGGCATTTAGGAAATGTAAGGTAAAGCTCACAACCTTATGAAACACATTTATTGTAGCATCCATTATAATATTATTAAGAATAATTGAGTCATCATTTTTACGTATGCACATCTTCTCAGTCACAAAATGATCTGCACGGGATTTTTCCATTTTAAACATTTGAAGCGAAACATTCTTGTGCCTTTGCGTCCGTTGCGAGCCCGCAGATTGCTTTTGAGCGAACCTTCATCTCGAATACTTTCGGAAAGCATCTCGTTACCTCGATTTAACTGTCTTGACACATACAAATTTTATTTGCCTTTTTGTGTTGTAGCTTTTGTGAGCAAATTTTATTTTCGCGAAATTAGTCGGCAGGGGCTTATTGTGAGCGAAATCCAATTATGTCTGAACGTTCTAAGGATTTGTGTTCGGCGACAGACTCTTTTCAATGTGTGTCAAGTAAACTTTGCAATTTCTTCTTCATTTCTTAGAGCTGTATGTACTCTTTTTAATATCCGTAATATAATATAGCTGTATATATTAAATGTGGAGAAAAAGGAAAACAAATGAAAGAGCACTTAATACGCACATAATGGTGATGTGATTAGCACATCGCAAATTAGTCATGTTATCTCAGATGCGCGAGCGACGCATCGAGCATACAATTACTGGATCCAACGTCACTTGTCTTGGAACCGGCTCGACTCGTTGAGTTAAAGTGGTAGTAGATGTGCCATTACATATTAAGATTGTTTTGTTAAGGGAATAATTCAAATGACGCCTTTTATAATATTATGCTACCATTATCCAAGCACTGTCAAGATATACTTATTAAAGGATATGAAATTGACGATTTTATTAATAGTATTCTGTAGGTCCAGGTTAGATAGATAATGAAGATAAACCTAATAGCGTGATAGGGATTCTAAAGAGTTCGTACTAGATTTAATACAGCCCGCTCCTTTCATGGGATTGACAAAGTTGGCTGTCAAAGCACATTTCTGCACACTCTTTTGGCGAATACAGATTTCCCTAATATCTATCCCCATATTTTTAGCGTTCGACATATTTCATCGTATCATAAAGTGTAACGTAATACGAAAATTCTGGAATTAACTTATGGAGTGCGCTTTTATTCATAATTATTATAATAGGTGATAACAACACGTCTTCTTTTATAAAATATTAATTATTTCCACACTTGCTTGTATGTCGGTCGTGTATGTGCAACATCCATAAAAGGCGGCTTGTAAGGGACTTGTTTTTCACATCACGAGGCGTGAAGGTTCTTATTCTGTTCTTGTCAATCAATTGTAACCTGTCGCTAAAGTCTAGAACTTCGTTATCTCTCACAATTTAGAATTGCAAGAAGGTTTTGTTCATTTTACAGCTTTTTGTAATGGAAGACAGAAATGCACATTAAAAATTAAACATTAATTTTCAATTTAATTAATGTTATTGAGTAATTATTATTTATGTTTACGATTCTTGTCTAAGCGGTTGCTCATACTAATAAAAACCATTGTCTTTTAAATTACGGATTTCCTGTAATTAACTGGAGAAACAAGCAAATAAACGCAAAATTGATGTTGAAAGATCACTTACACCAACGTAGCAGGCTATCATTGAGTAATAATTACATTCATAATTGTAAATATATGTGTAAACAGTAACCAAACGGTATTCGATGCATACTGTAGCAGTTCGTAGGGCAATTTTCACGTCACTGTGCACTTTGTCATTATGCATCAGGATCGTGACGCCCCGAGACAACTCGCAATTATTATGTATGTAAAAGAAATTCTTTCTGGCGTCGAACAACGAAAGCCATGCAGGTGTACTGTACTTAAAATTAAGCGATTTCGCATTTATTTACTCGTGGTAAAATTGCTGAACGCGCCTTCATACAAATGTATCATGTAAATATGTAAAGTATTTTCTATTTATATATATTTTTGCTAGAATTCGTTAGATTCATTGGGCTAATTTTTGTAACAACCGCATTTTATTAAGGTAAACCCCAAAATTGTTAAATATTTTATAGACTACTCTGAAGAAGTCGCAATTCCCGAAGTTCACATTATTATAACGAGGTAGCGGCACTAGCGGCTCGGCGGCGAGTGCAAAGCAAACTGTGCCCACGGCCGCTCGAATAACCGATACTTTGGCGTAATAGCCACGATCGAGGCATGCGATAACAAGCCGCCGATAGCTGAACCCGTATTTTATTTATATATCAGCTCGCCTCTTTTTCAATAACGCCTTTTCCCTCTCGCAGCGGAAATTTTGCTCTTTTATGGCATGGGGGCTATGCTCGTTATTTACTAAGGTAATTATCTGGCTATAATACTGAATATTCAAGGGACAAATTGCCAATCTAAGTGACAGTTCCCACCGGCAAGCTGAATAGCAACTTTAACCTGGGATACGCCTTGGTATAATAGGCGATGATCACTTCTCACTTTATCTGTTCATAGTATAATTTATGTTGACATAGGTGTAGGTTTATAAATGCGTGTGCATATATTTCTAAAATTAAATGAAATGTAGTTATTTTAATTAATGTTAGTATTTTTGTAAAAATAAGAACTGACTTAGGTACTTATTTTTATCAATTACTTTCACATTGTAACAACCTAACCTTGTAACAAATAAGGACCAAACTTGTAGTATACCTAGGAAGCATTATTATTATTTAATTTTAAGCGAGTTTAATTCCTGGTTTTTGACAAACTTCTAAGTTTTACCCACTTTACAAATAGTTTTAACTACTACTGCCGCATGCTAAGCATATGTAATTCGATGGCGTTTTGTAGCGGCGTCGGCAGTGATGCGATGCAGCGGTGTGGCGACGGCGACGCCCCCGGGCGCGAGTTCATTAAGGAGCGAGTCGCGATGGCATTGTTAACGTTTTTAATTCACGTGTCCAGTGCACGCGCCGCCTTCTCCCCTGTCCGGAGACTGCTGGGAAATCTCGCTGGAAAATTAACGCCACAATTTTTATACCTTTTTTCTCGTTTGCGAGGCGCTTCCATTTTATTTATTTCACGCTTCGATCGCGCCGCGGCGTTTAGTTAGCGCTTTTATTTTTATTTTGCTAGAAACTTTTGTAATTTCCGTTTGTTATTTTAACGCGGATTTCACGGTTTTGAATTAGCTCCAATAAACTTATATCATTCAATTACTGTACAATTTCCGTATAACAATATTATTTGACATTTATGAACTGGACTTGAACTCAAATAGGTACCACCAACAGGTCATTGAACGGATAAAAAAATGTAACTTACATCTGTTTTGTTTAGATAAAGGTGAACACGGCAAAAAGTTAATTGTTTTGATTGCCAATACACAAATACGTCCGGCCGTCTGTCTGTTGCAAGTTATCGCCTTAGAAAAGCGTCCGATCTTAATTAGTTTTCACGTCTTTGAAGGCGCCTAGCATGATACAATCTCTCCCTTGCTACAATTTGTTTTCCTTTGGCACTCTGTTCATGACACAAAAACACATACCTTTTTGTTTCACTGAGTTTTATTTGGATGTTTCCCGGTGATGTATGGTGATTGGCTCCCTTGTCCCAGCGCTCGTGTATCTTATTTATCATCGTGATAATTCCCTCGTCGTTCGCTCGAGAAACAATATTTGAATGGCCGACGCGTTTTCGTTCTTGACGTTTTGAATGTTTATTGATTAGATTTGTTTTAAAACAAATTAAAACAGTGCGCCGCTGGCGAATTTAATTAAAGCTGTCAGTACGTCGACCCGTAGTACGAGGGGCGGTATCTATGCATTATCTATTTTTTTCTGACATACTTTATACAATGCGTTGAAAAATATTGTATTGTTAATACAAAGATAACATGTTCTCACCTTGTAAGTTTAACAGAGTTACGATGAGTCGCCGTTTCGTCCGCGGGTCGGTTCAGTTATGATTGTCAGTCGGCATACCGCCGGTTTTTTGCTGCAACAGAGATCCTTTCGACCAATTTAATATTTACTGCTTGTCAAATATTATTCATCCCGCTACGCCTTCTCCGGACGATACTTGTAATTTTTATTTACATACCGCTTGTCGAAATTCATTTTTACGACTGCAATTTGCCAATGGCCGACGCGTTGTAGCAATTATAGAATAATGGCTGCTCGGGCGTCAGTAAATAATTTGCGATTTAAACCATTCGGAATATAATTAATAATTACACACGGCGTATTAAAAAAAATCTTAACGGGTTTCATTTCATATTTACATGTTGTATAATTCACAGGTGCGGTGTTTGTGATGGGTGTCTGTTTTGACATGTCGAGACACCTCCGTGCTTCAGTACGAACGTTAAGTCGTTGGTCCTGCACCTAATCTCTTACCAGTCGTATCGGTTTAAGTCAAAGCATACATATCAGCTCGGAAAGAGATCGTTACCCTATCGCCTTCCGCTTCGCCGTCAAACAGGCGTCCAGCATGTAACCAATACGGTTCAGCTGCTCCGATACTTCAACTCGGCTGCAGCTGCGCCATGCCGCGCTTTTGGCGAGATGTAAGCGCAAGCACGGCAAGCCGTAAGTGCGAGAATTGCAGGTTGACTACGCATGGCACCTCGGTTTGAGCTTGTCCCCGGCGACGGGGACGTTACAATTCCGATTAGTGTGCGTTACAGTAGGGAGTTTCATACAATGAATACTGCACGGTTCGAGTTGATACAGTAACGATCCTTTTCCGAGTTGATACGTGTGCTGACTTTTGGTCGTCCTATCAGACTGAGAGAGTAAGGGAATAGATAGTGCACTTGTGTTAATAGGTACTTATGATTTGCAGTCTCAGCGGAGACAAGTACCGACAAACACGCCTCAACCAAAAAAAAATCAGTTAGCTTGGCAGTTCAACGGCTGTATAATGTAAATTAGATCATGATTTATTATTTCTATTTTTGAATTAAAATCCTCTTTATTATATTATATTCTCCTTTATTACATTGTCTTCATTCATCTGACGACAATATCTATATTTCTGGCTGTCCCACACAATCCGCACATTTTGTGGAACTGTCCGCGGGCCATCGATAAACAGACGCGGCGGCCGCGGCAAATTGAAACCCGACCGAGTGTGAAATGACCCCGGTCCGACTTCCTGTCGCTACACGACGTATCTAATACTGTGCTTCTTTGAATTTTAACGGTCTAAGTATGATATAGACAATTGCAGGATACCTTGTAGTAAAGTACCTACTTATTGTATCAAATGCGCCATTTTTGTCACATATCGAAATCCTTGTTGCTATCGCAAATGCTGCCGACAATCAGGACTTCATAGGTATTTTCTGGTTTGTCAATTCTCAGAAGCACACTACAGTTTAAAAAGTTTCAATTGCGGGGTTGTTTATTAGTCATGCCCTTCTTTTACCTACAGAATAGTATAGGGCTTACACAGTTATAGATAAAATTTTGTAAGTAAGCAGATCTTACCCGTCATAGCCTAAAGATGCGGTGTATTAAGTCAAATTTAAATATAGACAAGTATTCAATTAGTCAGTAACAATATTAGTCAAAATATTATGACTCAACCCGTCAACGTTTATGATTACCTCGTACTTACAAGCGATTACTAATTTCATTACCTAACTGCTTACAAGCCTTCATACTTTAAGCGTGAATCATATCGACGCGATCGAACCCAACAACTCTAGGTTCTCCGGTACAAATGAAGTTCTAATGACACCATCAAAACTGAATGAACTGTGAAATCACAGTGAAGTTTTCCGAATGTCGTAATGAGAGTGGCAATTTGTTTTTCCTTACAAATGGGAGCTGTTTTCACCTGACTGGCGCAACAGATGAAGTTTGGTCTAAGTAACAAGCGAAAACACTTGTAATACAGAAACTATCAGTCGAGAAACTGGTTTAATAGAAAGAAATTATATTACTCATCTCATCTTTTTCACGTAAATATCTTTACAGTGTAATCTGCGAAGGTTTACGTTGTCATATAAGCGCTTATCTCTTATTAAATGCACCATAACAAATCCTTATTCAGAAGCGGGCCTTACCAGTAGGGCACTTGAATTCAACGATCATTGTCGCCGCGTCGAGGTGCAGCCCCACGCGACATTCGGCCCCACCGCTTAATTATCTCAACGAGTGACGCTTACCGTCACGTTCACCCTACAGACATTCACTTTCCTCTTCATTGTTGACATCAAACGCTCATTTTACACCGCTTGTCAACCTTAAAGGGTTACTGTCCTAATTGTTTCCATAAAAAATACACCGCCGTCATTTAGATAAAGATGCAGGCCATTCGATATAATAGTACCTCGTCTTAATTTCGGGTCGTTTGATGGATCACATTTTCCATTAGCGCTGGGAATGTCTTAATTTCCTCGTAGTTGTTGGCTAAGTGGTAGGCAGGTTTATTCTATCAATCAACAGCAGGCGGCGGCTGGCGACAAGGCGAGTTATCACTACAAAGTGGCATCGATTGATCGCGTCACGACCGCCACCTCTTATCGTACTAATTACCGTATTTTAGAAAACTATTTTGTGGGAACCGTATTAAAAATATCAATTTGAAGACTATATTGAAAGCCATTTGATTTTAGTGTGCCGTAACATCAATATCGTTTTTTTAATCATTTTTTTTCTATTTGATGTAGAATGATTCTAAATGATTTGTGACAACCTATGAAAGCGGCTGCAGAGAGATCGCAATAAAATAAAAGTTAATCAAACGACAGCATCTTTAAATGGACCCGTATGTAGTTAAAAATGTAATTAAAGCCAGTTGAAGCTACTTCAATCGACTTCGTCTGTAATGTTACTTTGTTTGCATCTAGTCGTAAAACGTTATTTCTCTCAAATAAACTCGAAGCATTTTCGATGTGATGTCTACCGGCTACCTTAATCACTCATATTTATGTCTTTTTTATGATATTCTTTAATGAAAGCATCCTTTCCAATTTTTTATTTGACCTCTGTGTAAACGTCATAAAGAAGTGCCTTGCATTAAAAACGTAATAAAGTATCCGAAATGTCAGACAAAGTTTATTATTCGAAGAATATTTAATACGCTAATTTTATTCTTCTTGGTTTCGTGTTTTATGCTCAAAGTATTGCACTTCAATTCCGAACCTTCAATAAATATTATGACTATGTATCTACCTACTAACAGCAGTCGAATTATCGCTTTAAAATTTTCTCAGATTTCGGCATTTCTAATTTAACCCGAGAGAAGATGGAATATTGAGGCGTAAAATTGTAGGGCAAGGCAGGATGATTTTCGCGTCATCCAGACATAAAGGGCGTAATTGTTGCGCATCGGCTGGAACTAATACGGGAGAAATGGAACGAGATAGGAGCTAAGAAGGATCGTAGAAAATAATTTATCCGCGACGGTAGAACAAAGGGCGGGCCACAATGGAACAAAGAAGCTCCGGAACGGCCCGGTTTGTTTTCTGACGGAAGCCTAATATAGGGAATCGATTGGTCGTAGAACCAACGAAGGGTACGCGCGTTTCCGCTATGCGATGAAAAAACGATGATCTGGATAAAACTTGCTCATAATTGTTTTTTTTATGTGGCACAGCTCACACAATGCATTGTTTGCCGGACGATTCAATTGGTATGCCTAAAAATTATTTACTCGATTAACTTAACAATGCTGTTCTTTTGGTATTTTTAAACATTTTCCGACTTAAAATGGTCTTGAGAACTGACGAAGAATTTGTTTTTTTTCTACATAATAATATATTTGCATTAACATTTACATTGCGTGCGAGCATTAATAGCGGAAGGTCATATTATCATTCTGTGTTATATTTATTTATTCACCCATGTTAAATGACGTATGAAGTTTTAGTTATGTTTTGTAAGGTGATAGTAATCTGAATAAAAAAAAGTAATGAAGACTAAGATTATAAGAATTCTTTAAACTCACCATCCTCAAAAGTTAGAGGTTGTCACAGAAAATATTTCCTCCGTAAAACGTCGAGGTCTCTGTCGGCAGTGTTAGACGTCAATTTGCAATCTCCAAATCGTTGATAGGTGACAGCGAGTAGCAACGTGAGCGCCTGGTTACCCTCTGAAAGTAGTGGCGGTAACCTCACCCCTTACATTTTTACATTCAGACGCTGATTTTACGTTTTCGAATTTCAAACTTAGAAACGTGATGCGAGTGCAAAGTTTGTATCGTACGGACACTTCGTCTAATATTAAAATTGTATGGAACGGGACTTTTTGTCCAGACTCGTACGTGCAGAAAACTTAAATCTATGCACTTTTAAATTGCATACTAGGTATAGTCGCAAATAAGATTTTGTTCGTTTTATTTATATGTGTTTGGTTTATAAGAAACGTACCGCCTTCGTTGTTAAATAAAATACCTCATCAAAACGCGTCTTCCTTAGAGAAAAATCATTAAATTTTCCATAGAAGGCTTTAATCAATCTAACCATCAAGCTCAGTCATAACTCGAAACATTATTTCCCTCCGTTGATATATCTTTAATTTAATACATTAGCGTTATTGTTTAGTAATAACAGCTTTATATCAGCTGCACTAAAGTAAATTGTTTATTAATTGCATCATAAACCGAGTGCAGTTTATTTTTAAGTAGGCACGGTAATAGTGATTTCAAAGAACAGGAAACCTACACAACGCAGTTTAATTAAAAAAAGTTTATTTTTCAATTAACTGAAATATGAAATGTACATATATGGTTGCACGGCAAGGTTTTAGTTCAGGTTTACATCAAGTAAATCAAACTATTGTTATCACGATGGAAAAATAATTATGGTAAGTTAATAAAGCCTTTGCTTATTTGATTTGTTTTAGTTTAGCCAAGTTGTTTCCTCTCGATACCCTAGGGAACCATCGGGTTTCGCGATAAAGTCGGGCGGACGGCGCGTGACGCCGCGGCCGAATTATGTCCCGCGATAAAACTCCTCGTGCCTCCAGTTACGGGCAAGTTTCAACTGGGCCACGATGCCTGTACTATTTTCTATTCATTATTATCGGATTACAGGCGTACCGATACGCTCGGCCGTCGTGCCGTGCACGAACTCACAGCCGATACGAGAGCAAAACCATTCGGACCAGCGCAGACCTCTATCTATCAAGATTATTCACTAAGACATACACACTCAGGATACTAAAACTTTTCAGATTTAGAAGGTTGCATGACTAAAAATTATCGTAGAGATGTTTCACTGCCACGAGAGTATATTGTGCATTTGTTTGTATATTTTGTTATCCAATGTTAATATGCCATAATTATGTATTTAACAACAATCTCGCCAATAAATCAGTTTGGTAAAATGCCCCGATTATCTTGTTCAAATTAACTCGACTTCCAATGATTGTTAAAAAAGAAACAATGATTGTTTTGAACTTGTGTGAGTTCCTAATTTACACACCTTTTATAAAATTTCATTGTCTTAAATTATCTATATTAGTAGATTGTCAGATTAAGCTAACACCCATAATAGCCGGTCCATACTTTCCTTTCGTCCACAGATCAGCATAGAAAGATTCCCCATTTCTGACCTTTATTTTACTCTTAAAGATTTTAATTATAAAAGTCACAGTGCCATAAGGCACCGTGGTTACTGTATCTTGCCAATCTGGTTGTCGTAAATAACGCATCGGGGCGCACGACGTCGTCTGAACGTCTCCTTTCTGTTCATAAATCTTGTTAATGAGCGACGCTGATCGTATACTGGATTAGATCGCGGATTAAGCCGATAGTGGTTCCTGTTTTCCGAACTTCGCGCGGGAAATAGAAATGTTCCCCTTGTTTTTCGGAAAAACCGAATTAGGTAACTAATGTACTTTGCCGCGTTGGCAGTTTATTAGGCGAGTTCGTTAGTGCTAATTTTATTGTTATCACTTTGTACATCGCGCTCTACATCATAATTAATGTGCTTGTAGCAGATTTTCAATATTTAGTTTAATATTTTTATCAAATGTACGGGAAAATAACTCTCTAAAGTAAGTCTAATTGAATTGAACTCGATTATTCCGCGAAATTCACGCCCACGGCTAGCTTTGTTAAAAATGTATCGTTTTGTAAAATAACGAGCACAGCTGTTCACGTTCAAGCACGCGCGTAACATGGGGAAATGTTGGATTTAATGCGAAATTGTAGTATTTTTATTGGATCGCAATATTTCAATTAATATAGTCGTAAAGTTGTGAATAATGGTAATGTATATGCATTACCGTAATTTTCCAGAGTGTCTCCAATAATTGTTATTCAGTGGCTTATTGATGAGGTTTAATAACTTATTTAAAATAAAACATTAAAATTCTCTTAAAATGTACCATGCACGTATTTGATGTTTTATAAACCCCATAATACGTTTAACCTAGCAATATCTGTATTGTAGGCTGAGACATTAACAATTCGATCCTCAATTTATATTAGGTGAACCATATCCCACCCTCGACAGCCCAACTAAGCTTGGGGCGGGTGGATGTACAAATCTAACTAACATGCGGTGAATATCAGGGACACAAAGACGATGTCAGCCGAACTGAAGGAGCTTAATACAAGGGAATAGGTAGGCCAGGTAATCCAGCTTAGGGGGGGAGGATTACACGTAAAAGCCTAATGCTCTGTACACCGCGAACACCACAGTTATTTGATCCTTTCGCGTCTTAGTCGAGGTTCAGTTGCAAATTATTGTTCACGCCGCAATAGTCAACATTGTACAGTACCCAACAATGCGTACTCGCGTCCCGTGCCTTAAAAGACGAAGTGCCATTATTAATGGGCGAGCCGATAAGAACATCGGCATGCGGCAACGTTAACAACCAAACGAAGATATTTTGTTTCCGAATGTGGGAACTGTTATCTATTTAGTATTTACCATCTTAGATGGGTGTTCCTTGTGTTAAATTAAAATGTTATCGGCAGTGTTTCATTTGGCTTTCACAAATCTATATTGTTTGGTTAAATCAAATAATGTTGAGGGATTGTCTCGTAAGTCTTGTGGTCGCAAGCGGGTTTATTGAGCGTGAGGTCCTAGTTCGGCTCCCGGGTTAGGGAACATGTTATCGAGTTTTTCCGTTAGGTTTATCAATAGGAATACTTTATGTAATTTCAAGGTGGTAAAAAAAAGCAGAGAATAGAGAACAGGGATGACTACTGTATCAGTACAGTAGTCATCACTGTTCTCTATCCTCTGCTTTTTTGAAGAATATTGTAAGATCCTAAACATTAACGCGCCTAAAACACAATTATTACAAGTAAAACCTAAAGCTAAATATTTTTAAACATTTCTGCTCTCGCAATATGTAAAATCCGTTCGTGTTAATTTAAAAAACAGCAGATTATGCAAATCCTAACATGTACAAAGCTTATTGTCTGTATGGTACTCGTGCGCGTTAAACGTACTCATTCAAAATGTTTGGGTATGTTGTATCATGAATAACAACACCCTCTATCCTACTTCAGAACCTAATCCTTCCTTATCTTTCTCCTCTTATGTATTTTTGTTGGAAATATTGCCTGTTGTTATACTTTCATCCACTAGATATTAATATAAATAGTGTAATATAATTTATCTGAAATAAGTGGCATCTACCCACATCTCTGGAAAACATGTTCAAATTAAAATTCTATAAAAATAACATTTATTCAGAATGCATAATCAATTATCATTGATATAACTCTTTAAATACTATTGCCATGCCAACGTTACGTAACTACAAAACGAAATGATGTGTCATGCGGTACCGGTGTTTAATTTGATGCCGATGTCTTCGGCACCTTAGATGTGCCTCGACAGCGACACGGCGGCTAACATGCTATTGTTTGCAAATAGCAACAACGAACGTGCACTTATCCCGTTGGCTACCATCGACAGAGATGGCAAATGCCAAAACAGGCCGGCGAGAAAAAGCAAGGTAATGTATTACCTCAACTCATTTTGCTTAACGAAAACCCCATATTCGTGAAACTTAAGCCACAGATAGATGACAAATTTTATAACCCAATTTAATAATACCACGGAATTAAACGGAATGTTGTGTTGGTGACACTTTTTCTTCAGTTGCCACGCTTATTGGGACGACGGAAAAAGTGGACTTTAGCTGAATATAAAGAGGGCTCGATGCGAGAGACGGGCGCGTGAGATGTTACAGTTTTTGCTATGAAACTCGGCGGCTAGCGGTGCGAGCGAGACGTGCTTGTGTTTTGTGCTCGTTTTGGGTGAAAAGCGACATGCCGGTCGATATTATTGCTAAATGAATATAATAAGCTACAGTTAGTTAGGTTTGTACAAAATACACGACAGAAATATATTATGACAGCTAAAGTTTCTGCATTTCGCTCAAAAATTTTCCTCGTTATTAAACCTTTATAACGAACCCAATGCCCGATGCCAATAAAGTGGTACAAATTGTAACACACAAAGCTGTACAGTAAGTATTTTCCATTTTAAAATAAAAGATGCTTTTATTCCAAAGCTGTCAGTACACCGTGCGGGATAAACGCACAGATCTCTACCGTCCATTGTCCCAGGAAATCAGCGCCGACAATCTTCCCGGGATCGGGATCTTATCCCGGAGTCCCGGATCGGATCCTGTCGCGCCGCCGTCCTCCGGATGTCCCGCTACGTCTGCCAGGATTATCAACACGTAGCACTACACTATACAAGTTTTTCCTTCTTTGTTATTAAGCTGCGTCGAAGAAACAGTACTTTGTAGCTTTTTTTGTTTCCACTTTGTAACTACACAGTCTTAATAAGAAATGAAGAAGTTTGCGAACAAATGAGATAGCCAAGGTTATTGTTTGTTACTTTTTATTTGATTTCGATAATTTGATAACACAAAATACTGGTAGATGAGTATTAAGTATATAATCATCAATATCATCATCAGCCGGAAGACGTCCACTGTTGAACAAAGGCCTCAAGAATAAGGCTTTCTTATGTCAAAGATCGAGTAAACTCTCAGCAAGTTGATTCTGTCTGGTTCTGATTATTTTTATATTTGTGCAATATAATATATGAACATGCAATATTTACTACTAAGATACAGAAGTTGTTAAAAAGTGGCTTGCTTGAGTTTACGTGGTGTGCCTATTCTTGGTGTACAAGATCGTGATAAGCTATCATGCGAGTCTCAAATGTAAGTAATTGTTTCTTCTTGCTTTTTATCTTTTAATACCTAGAGTCTGAACGTACAATTCTAATAATTAAATAATACCTGTACTAGGTTACATTTCAACACCACCTACTAAGCTTAAAACTAAAGTTCATTTGTTTGCTACAGTGGTCTATTTTATTGACGCGAATCTCTCCTACCTCTCGACTTGTATTTAAACTCATTACAAACTCGATTCATTAAAGTTGCTAGAAGTAATTCTAGGGAACTGTAGAAATTGCATGTTATAAGCAGGACGTTACAGTAAATTAGTAACATGCTACCTTTGCCTCGGGGAATAACTTTACCTTAATCTATTTCAGGAATAATAGTTATTCCTCTCGTTAATAATAAACTGTAATAAAGCTTTATAGTTTAATTGGTGCATTGCGTTCTCGTTGCAGTGCACGTGTTTCTAATGAAGATTGCCTGGATGGAAAATAAGGAACTATAAATTATTTCTAGCTAGCTATATGTTAGGAGTAGAGGCAATTTACTAACGTAAATTATATTTATATTAATTAATTTTGTAAGCATGCAAGTAAATATATTTTTTCAAATTATTATTTACCTATCAGTAATAACTCTTCAATCGTGCAAAGAGCACTTAAAAGGTAATATCGTTATAATTGTTCAATTTAATTATTTTAAAGTATTTTATCAACTCGTAAGTGGTATTGAAATTTGTCGGTTCTGAAATTAAAAGCTAAATATTTGATGAGTTCCACAGATAGGGTAGTAGCATCTATTAATTAAGTAATTACATATAACATTAACATAACATCACGCCCGTATTCCCCGAAGGGGTAGTCAGAGGTGCACATAATTATGGTACACCCACATTTCGCCAGTTATGTTTTACGTACCGATTTGATAGGAGGCGAGCAATTTGCCATCAACCAGGCACAAATCCAGACTCCGTGCTACTGCGAATTACCTAATTGGAAAACCCAGTAACCCACTGCCCGACCCGGGATTCTAATCTAGGACCTCGTGCTAACAGTCGCGCTGAGCAACCACTAGACCAACGAGGCAGTCAAACTTATAAATTAATATCATCTATTGTAGACCGTCGTCAATGCTATCTAGGCCTTTCGTATTATCTAGCCTATTCTATTAGTAGGTGTCTATTCAATTTATTGTAATATTCATTAGTACGTCTTATCATTACTATTCAACATTTTGCTGATGTCTGCACCAGTGAGCGTAAACTATACATTTGGGGTGGACTAGACGAATAACTTCGGATAATTACTATTGATTGAATTATATATTTTAGAAAATGATCAGGCTCACCCCCTATTACATTGGTACCTAAAAACATAACTGGTGAAATGTGGGTATCGTATATGACTGTGCACCTCAGCCTACCCCTTCGGACTACTGTACAGGCGTGATGTTATGTTATGATTTAGCGTCCTCTATGAGAGACATATTTGGGGAATTTTAAAATACGCTTATCATAATATACATATTTAAAAAAAAATCGCCCATATTTTCCACAATCATGAAATATCACATACACAAACAGTATACCCAGCCTCGGGACAAACGTGCGGGTATCGAACCCGCAACCCTTAACGCAGCAGTCCAATCGCTTAGCCACTGCGCCCATCAGGTCTTCGAATTCGCAATTAATTAGTCTTGTATATTTTCAAATTAGTTCTTTTTTAATGTCCATAATCATTTTACTAATCATCTTCTCTTCCATATAGGACTTGATTAATTCAATTACAAGACCCAAAACGTTAGACACCTTCAAATGTTAATGGCTATACATGGAAACCGCTGTAAGACCCCACACTTAATGAGCTTAAGTACGCAGCACAACAGACATATGTATGCGTTATGTCTAACTGTTGTCCCAAATGTTATCCTTAATTGATTTGACATGTCGGCAGCCCGGTGGGCCACGGTTCGCGCCAACGAAAACAAGGCCCTCGATGGAATTCCGTATGATTGCTACTGATCGCCATTGTTTGTTCTGCTAAGTACCGTGGCCGTTGATACGGTTTGTACGTGCTTTTATCGCGGTACCTTTGTCGCTTAGTAGAGCGGCCCGGACTAACCCACTTGTTTTTGTAGTGCTATAGTACAAGGAATGGTCAACGGATGTGAGGGATTAAACAAATTCGAAATTAAGTGGATAATTGTTTTCTTTTTATAAATATCTGTGTTTGTAAGTTTCACATAACTTGTTCACTACAATTATACTTTCAAACCAAGCTGATTAATTATATGCAATTGTCGTAGCTTGCTACGAACTTTACCGTGATTTAGATGAAGGATGAATTTAATAAAGCCTTCGTTAGGCTTTTAAGCGTATGACCATATTAATATCTACGTACATACAAATAAAAATATGTATCTATTAACGACTGGTTTGTTTTTGTTTGGTATAAACTGATATATTAATGAAACTACACTGTCATTAACAACTTTAACATTTAAGTATTATCAACGTTATCTTCCTCAGCTCTATGAAGAATGAATTCACACGCATCAAAAGGAATTCCTCAGCATGCAAAAGTCAGATAAAAATTCAAACGGACACTAACCACTCACAATGAGGTAGATGAAGTGGCATTTACATTGGTAATTTTAATTAACCGAATGATAAGTGAAGCGATAGGGCTTATTATTCGCTATCTTATGAACTACTTATACTTAACGCGGGCTATAAATAAATCATCCTGACTGGGTAATCGCGTCCAGACTTGAGAACTTGTCGGATGGTCGTCGAGTAGTTGGCGCAAATTAGCGAGTGCGCGCCGCGATAGCGCTGTTTGTTAACAGACTGGGTCCAAGTGACGAGCTGATAACACTGACAACGCAGATACAGAATAGGGCGCATTGAAGCTAGCTCAATGCGATATCAGACTATTTACGGAGGTATAAAAACTGATACCGGTAAAACGTAGTGATAATGGACTTGTAATTATTACTGTTGCCTTACTTCGATCAGTTAACGACCTTCGGATGCAGAATTGATGATCGAATTTGTGAAGGCTGTAGATATACAAACTAGTTCTAGGGTAACATTAGATGAATACAAATATGTTTAATCTTGATCATATCTGTACAATATAAATAATGTATTACAACAGCTATATATTACACCTGTAATCTCCTAAGGTCTGACAGAGGTGTGCTTTAGCATGTTATTATTTTACCAAGCGCAAAGAGCAAGCCTATTACAAAATAACTGGCACATTGTCAGCGTAGTCATAAGTTACTAAGAGCATCTTTGAAATTAAAAGGTCACCGATGGTATAATATTAAGCTTGGGTTTGAACTTGTGACCTTGGACATAGAATCTGGGCCGTAAATCGAAGAGCCACTTCAGCATTTTTATATACCTTGATATAAATATCTTGAAACTCTTGAGTGTAGTCGGTTATATAAGATATCTTGGTAGATAGTTTGAGTAAGAACCTTTTACAAATTCTAGTCCATCTTCTTCAGACTAGCAAAAAATACAGTGTGACAAATTCTTACTATAACTATGATACTATTTGTGAAATATGACTACTATTATGAGCTATAGCTGCCTTGCCTGATACAGTTATTTAAAAAATGTATAACATTTATGACAACCTTCCCAATGTCTGCATATCAGCTTAACATATATTTACATACACACATTATTATAATATAGGACCCCAAAAAGCATATTTTCCACACACAAAATATTTGTATTAAACTTCTCGTAGTTTAAACCACTGATTACGGTTCGAGTCGCGTGGCTGCGCATCTTTCGTTCTAATTATCAGCACCCGCCCCATAAAGCCTGAGGATGTAATATTAACTCCTCTAGTCGTGCAGCTTAAGACCAAAGACAGAGACGACACTATACCAATCCATTCGGCTATCTCTCTCACACTAATGCGCGCTACCCGCTGCAATGTTTGATAGTAATTATCCACCCCGGATAGCTGTAATTGCCCTCTCAACCCTTCTTTGTACATTTAATATTCAGGGTAACAACTTCAAATTGCTTACAAAATTTGGATATAGATTATTCCCGTTTTAGATAAGTTAGATGCGGTTATGAATTTTAACTGCAAAGCAAGGAGGGGAGAGACGTGACTGATAAGAGAACGGCGCGAAGTACAGCACTCGGTGGTAATCAAGTGTTAGTACAAAGTGTACCAGTTCTCCCCTTAGCATTTCTCGGACGCTATCACTTCCTACCATTATCGGTTTGGTACGCAGCGAAACCTGGCCCCTTAACTAATGTCTCCTTTTGTGACCGCGGGGCCAGTTTAATCAGTTGTTTATATTATTGCCAGCAACTGCGCGATTTAATCGTTCGTTTACCGTTTCTCATTGTATCTCGTTGAATGGTAGCGGCTTTTCCACGGCCCTGCGCCATGCGGCAGATAGAAAATTTATAGAGGGAAACGTACAACCAGCCGGCGATATTTGTTTAGGATTAAGAGATTCAGCTGTGCGTCGAGTTAAACGATAAACAAAAGCTGTGTCACCGCAAACTGCTGTTTGTTTAATTGTACATGCATGATAACGCGCTGACGGCCCCCCCACTCGGGATTTTAGTTTCGAGAGAAGGCTTAAAATATTTTGTCAGTTTACGCGTACGAGGCAAGAAAATTACATGTAAGCCAAGGGGTTTTCAACCTAAACAACAATTAGAACAGCTTTTAAATTTAATTAGTTGCTTAGTTCGTGGGTGTACCTTAGGATTTAATAAGCGCATTCCGTTTTCTGCAGATCTTAGTTGTAGATAGCATGCTTACAAGGTATAAATGAAATCCAAAACCACCTAGCTAAAGATCTGCAGTGTTTACAAAAACATGTAGTTTAAATATGCTTGTTTAAAAAGTGATCGTAAATACTTTCTTGCGAATAAATTGGCCCGAAAAACAACCCACAAGGCAAAAGAAGTACCTAGATTTTTGCTTTCTACTATACTGTAATATTCATATACCTATATATAAAAAAATATCTTACAAGAATAAACGCGTGCATCACAATGTCAACAAAATATGTGACAGCGGGTAAGGAGTGACCGTCTCGCGTCGCGACGATGTCCGCGCTGGGGTGGATTGTCCGCGGCGCGGTCGACGCATCCACATTAAGATAATCGAATGTCCGTCCATTCGTTAGTTAATTAAACACGATACGCCCGTCGTCGCGATCGTACCGATTAATGACCTCAATTAAGCTAATCAACTCTTCGCAGATTTACGTTCGTTCACGATACGACAACTGTGTCGTCTGTGTCTCAGCCGAGGGACGTGACCCGGTGTGGTGTCGATTAAGTGCCTATTTATAGCCACTGATAGGTGATATTTTAGGCGGCACCACACAAATAGTTGAATTAAGGAAATTACACACACCTGTTTGCCTAATGCTATTAGCAGTTTATCAGACAGCGTGTCGTTCGACCAACAAATGAAGTCGTCTTATTATGTTAATCATTAGATTGATTGCATGTTCGTACATAGAAAGTAGGCATGTCCAAATTATAATAATAATAATCTTATTTGGAAATACAGTTAGTTACATGCATAAATATCTCACACTGGCATAGAAACGGCAAAATAAAAGTCAACATAAATTAATGATCTGAAGCCTCATACCGATTAACTGTGTTTAAAATGTAGAGTCCCATTAACATAACAAATCGCCACTCGTCCTAGCCTCTAGTAACATTTTCAATAACATTGAAGAACGTTTAGTATTCAACACATAGGTACGATACAGAAAAATCTCGTTTAGCAGAAAAGCGACAGCAAATTATATATGAGCGCAAAGTATTTGCGCCAAGATCTAGAAAACCAGAAAACCCCATGTCACATAACGTTAGCAGTTTATCGTGGTAGTTCACACAACGCGGTGCCGTTCTCTAATTCCGTCCATTGAATTCAAATTGAAGAGTAAAATGTTCGGACATCGGACTGGACGCCGTGTATTGGAACCGAGCGTTTTAGCTAATAACTTAATTCCACTGGGAGTGGAGCCCATCTGTGTTTCATGCGATGTGACCTGTGTTTTGAACGTCGAATGACATTATTCTATTATACGTGGCACATTTTGTGCAAGGATGCATGGATTGATTGTTCTCATTTGTTTGGGAATATAATACTGGCTGGACTCTAATAGAACCGATTACTGGGACCGCTTTGTGAGCTTAGTAATTATTGTATAAGCTTAACTTTTAAAAGCGTTAATCGTTATTATAATGATGTATTCATGAACTACCTAATTTAAGTTGTATTTAACAATTTTAAAAGCTCATGTGCTTTTCTTGTAAGCGTTTTAACATTAAAGGTAGAATTATTTATAGGACGACCGACGTTAATTATAAAAATAAACATTTACTAAGCCTGTTGAGACCGACCCTACTGTCAACTGATGCAAAAGCTTGTTAAAGTCTGGAGAGTTACGGAATTATACAGCAATCGTTTCGCGTTAAACCTAAAACACACTATATCACAGTCCATGGATGAAAGGAACTTGACGGGAGCTTGTTAATAAATCCACGGCCAGTAACTGGTTTGTATTAAGCGTACTCTGGAATTACAGAAAATACTAGGATGAGTTAACATCCTACACCTCAAACCTGACGCTAGTTTCTAGTAGTAAAATATGCTAGTTATGGATTGTACCTACCTCTATATGAATAGAAACCCTTTCTTATTTTATGCTCCACTTTTATTGTGCAACAAATTTAACTACTGAAAATGTTTCTTCTTACAAAGTTTCTACTAAGTTAAAATGGGCCTCAAGTGGCACGTTATTGAATTGGCTTGGCTACTCCATTTACTGGCCGAGTCATGAATATTCCTCATGTGCAACATACTCGTACGCGGACGCTCGTGAGTTTCGTTTTACGCCATTTAGCTGTTTAGAGCAACGGCAATTCTCTGCGAATTGAAACGCGGTAATGACCATTGTAGGCGCCTAGCGTAAACGCTCTTATTTGCATCGAAACGTGTTCTAGTGCATTGCTTTCCTCGTCCTGTATTGCATCGACCAGGAATGCGACCAGTTTACTACCTAGTTGATTGCTTATGTTTTAGCGGGAAATGGAAAAAGACCTACTATATGTTAAAACCATTTAGAGCTTCGACAAATTGACTTTGGATTAGAATCCGTTGCGATTCACAGTTAAAAGCCAAATTGCTCCTTTATCTCCACAATTGCCAATTAGACCATCAGACGCTTGGTTTTTTACATTTGAATGATTAGTGCCTACGTAATCAATTTTATTAGTTCTCGATCTATTCTTTGCGTTTTTTATATTACACAGAAAAGCTTACCTTTAAATAAAATGTAGCGACTTTTGCTCCATATATTGGCAGCCTTATCTTTACACGTTCGAGTGCACTCATAATTTTTGCTAGCAGGGTGTAACGGTAGGATCATCTCCGCGTTCCATGCTCAAAGGGATCCATCATGTTCTTAAGCCAAGTTAGGTTGAGCCGCCGCGCCTCCCCCATGTTCCACTTAAGAGGAAGCTAATGATGGTTGTATCAGAAGTGTCGGAGTTCCCGTTTCATTGGTTCTTTATATCGTGCAGTCGGAGCCCATCGCGGTCGACAGAGATTAATCGACCGCTGCCTCAGAAGGTCGTATTAGCTATAACGGCATCCGGAAAATTGCTCGATTTTTCCACTCACGCCCCCTTGTTGCCGAGCTTGCGTCTACATATTGACAATGAAGCGTGCGATACAATACAGTAAACCTCAACACTTCACAACTCTACACTTATACAGGTCTCAAGTGTGTCTTAGCAACTATTGTTTTAGTGCTAAACTGGGTTATGGTTTGTATGTACAATGTTGTATCAAGATTGTTTGTGTTTCAATGGAATGTTTTGCAAGTTAGAATGGAAGCAAGTTTAATAGTATGGTGTCCCTACTTATTCTAATAATATTGCTAAACTATTATATTCAAGTAATTTTTTAAAACTTTTTGGTTTTGTCTCTGAAATATTTAGGACAATTTTACACGTCACAAGTTGTCACAACAAATTATAAAGCAGCGTATGATTATATAGTAACTACTACTATTAACTACTGAATAAGGCTTTTCTAGTCAGTTTCCTAAATTTTCATCGAACGACATTTATGGAGCCGCAATTCGTTACGGCAATTTTTAGCATACTTTTATTACTCACTGTAGTAGTACTTACTGTGGAGTAAATTGTAAAATATGGACGATTAAACGCCTGATTTACTTACCCCGTTGGTTGCGCACTGTGCGGATTGAGCTAGGAAATTACCTTATACCGAGAAATCATGCTGAATGGCTTCCAAGCTTATTATAATTCGCGGAGTGTGTCCGCGTTTTATTAAATGTTTATGATAGCCGTATATACGAGTTATACTACTATTATAATAATAAGTTATATTGTTTGAATAAAGACTTTTTACTATAGCAAAAATTATATCTAAGCGTCATAACAAATTGTATTTAAGTTATTGATGGAATTTATTGGTTTTATTCGATTATTTTATAGCAGTATTCTCAGTCAATGTTTTCCTTTTTGCAGCCAAACAATAAAATCTATCGAAAAATAATCGAGAAATGCCAATGTGAATTCATTTTATGCAGTTATTCGAAGCTCTTAGCTGTAATCGTAGCTTCAAAGCGAATATCTTTAGACGATACATTTACGGCAGATCATTTCACTTCTCGTGAAACCCTCGAGTGCAGCGTTTAAATAAGCGGACGCTTCAAGCGATCCGGTTCTTTGAAGAAAAACGGTGTAGAGCCTACGTACGTATTAACTGTTCGAAAATTCAAAATATATTATTTACAACAACTATGTTTTGTTGCAGAATATAAATGAATACAGCTATATAAGGTTTTTAATACATATAACAGTTCACCTTGTAACGTCGGTGCGCGAAGATTGTATAAATTAGCGCTAATCAAGTCAGAAGCTAGCTGGCTGAAATATGCACATTAATTGAAAAGCTGGTTATCTATACACTTGCCCATTGCTTATCTTCATAGGATTGCATTTGGGGTCCATTTTACGCATTGTATTAAGTTAGTCTATTATACACATTTTATATAATATGAACGCGTAGGTAGATAATAGTGATTATATAACCAATAATTTTTTAGACATTTAGTTATTTTTCTCATTCGATAAAGACGTTTCACATAATGAATATCTTCGCGTATCTCGTGGCCCAGGTCTTATTATTCACTGAACGTTTCTTCTTTTGTGTCCGGAGCGATATCAATCTGCGATCGTCGGCGCGTAGTGACGCCTAGGGCTTCGGTCTTCACCTATCTACGTGTAATTGCAATGCCCTATAGGGCGAGACTGGTTTTACTGCTACACATACCTAATGCCCATACTGAGAACGTGTAAGTCCGTCCGTCTGCCAATTAATTGCCAGCCTCGATGACCAGTACAAACGCCGAAACTATAAATTTTGCCTCGTGATGACCGTGCGATATATCTTTATTGGTTGGAACATGTTATCAACAACTTCATTTCTTTTTTAACATACACTGAGCGTTTTTATTCGAGTTTTATAATACGCATCGGATTCGTTGACGCGTTTAACAGACCAATTATTCATTTATTTTAACAACATTCAGGCTAGTTAAAATTTTATCGAATAATCAGCAATCAAGAGCATTTAATGTAAGGTCAAAATGAATTTAAATTACTGATTTAATCTCGAGATAAATCTAAGCAGAGTTTTCGTTTAATCTAAATTTATTTCTGTAAATCGTGTTCTGGAAATCGTTAATAGCACTATAAAACTGAGAATTCTCTTAGGTTTATGGTTGTACGTGTATAACAGCGCTTTATGCATTCACTAGTCGACACATAGCGAGAATTGCAAAGGAGTATCACGTTTTCCATATATTTATACGTTTGCGAGGCTGATGATTTTGAGGAGCAGTTTGCTAGCGAAAAACCCCTCGTGTCTGCTGTGTGACGTGTGCATTTACATACAAAACCGCGGCCATGACCGGTTCAAAGATAGCGTGGCATATCTAATCGGCGTGCGGCTGTCAATCAGTGTCTTGACAAGCCTTCGCGAAAGTAACATGTTCTGGATCACTGGTCACTTGATCCAGATTAATGTTTAGCTGTAATTTTGGTAACGGTAGCCCATTGCGTATTGGAATGCTGATCTGAATGCTTTATTGTACCCAAATTATGCTTACATGTTGATTATCTTTGAAATATCAAACTTCATCTGATAAGTAGGTACTTACTTTATAGTTTAAATCAGATTAAGATTTTTTGTATGATTTTTTGTATTTACCACAGTCAACGAATATGGGTATACATATAGATACAATATCTTATCAATATAAATTATAAATATATCCAAGATTGCTACAGGTTCTAAGTCAATGAGCTGGTTGGAAAGAACAAAATAAATTTTCTTCTTACTTGTAAATATTTTTCAGTCTCAGATAAAACTTTTTGCGTAAATGGAACGCAAAACACGAATAATTAAAACTTTAAAGGTATTTTTTCAGATCACTTACTTAGTACTGCGAATTCTTCTTTGTATTTGTTCTAAGAAAGTATGAAAGATATTTTATTACATTCCTAGAAAAATATAAAGAAGTACATAATGTATATTTATTTAGAAATAGTATTCTGAGAAGTATATAGACCCAATTTATAGCAATAGCGTGACTAACAATTACATCGGACTCAAAATGGTTATAGACTCCTGATAAACAATAATAGATATTGGTTGTATAACTGTATGTATGGTATCAGTAAATGAAGCACCTTAGCTAATTATACAGTTTGATTTGTGCTACAGGTTGATGTCAGATGGATTGGGCCGCTCTTTGCATAAACCACTTTGCTTTTTATTACGGCTACTCAGTGCCATACTCTGGTTGAAGTACAAATGTGAAATTGTACCAGAGCTACAAATTCACAACGGTCAGACAATTTGTCGTGCTGACGTTACCGGGACATAACTCTCTAGGGGCTATTTTGCAAGCCGTTAAAATAGTACCTGAATATACGTTTGCAAAATTATCACTCGAATCTTATGGCTAAGAAGGATTTTTCATTATTTACGAGTTTGTAGGTAGCCAAATCAACCCAAGACACACCATCTTGGGTTGATTTGGCTTGTCTTGTTGCAACCATAAAAGATCAATTAGGTATATCACAATATTTAGTTTATATTATGTATATTAGTAAATTGCTATATTATCAGATGGTCTCATAGATTGTAATATTGGTGAAACTTATATCTAAAGAGTGATATATATAATAGAATGCGTGCGGTAATCTATCGACGCTTCACAAATAAGCGGGCGCTGCATATTTCGCGGACAGCCTCACAGTACTGGACGGGCGCTCTGGTCGCGTAAAACGATAAGCTCTGTGATTTATGACATATAAACGTAACACTTCCGCAGGCTTAGCACGCTAGATTTACACAACAATGCCAGACTATTCTGTCGTACACTACAAAAGGTTGCGCGAGAGCTAGTCGTTCCCCGTTCCGCGGGACTATTCATTCATTCGTTAATTCTATTTATGAATGTCATAAAGCCCGGGCAGCACTACCGTAGCAATCTGTGGCCGATACAGACGTGCACTGTGACATGTTTATGTATAATTGTGATACATAATGGTATACCAACGTCGTTTGAGATTTATCACGCTTTCTAAAGGTGATCTACTGTAATGGTATCTTCTATATGTGTACATAAAACACGTATAATGAGTGTAAACATGCGTATGACAAACACCGCCCGAAGCTTTGCTTAGTCGTTAATTAACTTTTACGCGTGGCACGATAAATCTACTAAATAAACAGCTTATCATACGAAATAAACAAAACGTTTGTTATACCGGTGCAAATAAGGAAATAATGAGTCAAACACTAGTCTATTGTTAGTTAAAACAACATAATACCTATACCAAATGATTGTGTCTTACTACTACATACTTGTCAAAACATCCAAAATGACTAATACCTTCATACTAACTTAGTATAATACATTGTACTATTAAATGTCAGTTTCATCTGCAACTTAACATGTAATCTATTTGGAAGTCAGAAAACTAATACATCAATGTTATGTTCAATAAAACTAATCCAGTAGAAATGTACCACCGTTTAGTGATTAGTTAGAGGAGCTCGGGCTAATGTACCTAGTAGTTGGAGTCACGGCGAAAATAAGTCGATTTGGAAAGTTAAGTCTGGTTGCCCTTTAATCATTATGGTCCCGTATACTGGGATAAGATTGCAGTATACGTAGTATAATACTTTTTCAAAATCAGTTTAGTCTTTCTGTAATAAAGAACAGTTTTATATTATGCTATGAAACATGCTTCAGTCGGTTTGTTGAATCATTTTCTTTGCTTGTGTAAAGTCTTGAACAACTAGATCTATTTCTTATCAGTACTACACGACATTATTACTAAAATATTCTAACGAAAACAGGAAATCCAGTGGATTCGTATGGTTCAAATTTGCGGCTAACCACGATCCAGTCGGAAGTCTACGGATTAATTTATAAAGGAAATATATTGAAACCGCTGGCGTTATCATTCGAAGCGGTGGTTAGCACGTTGTTTACGAAATAATCATAAGCCACAATTTTATTTGTATTTCGATCTTATATAGGGATAAAACGAACCGTATTCGGATTTCCAGGTGCTTTTTATTATTGAATAGACAACGTGCATCTGCTTTTTTCTGATGTGGCGGATCAATCAAAATTCTATGTAAAGTCTATGTTATCAGTACAAATTGAGTTTACACTGCAGTATTTTATTCCGAATGTTAACTTGCTACTTACTGATACAGTTTGGTATCCGACTATAACATGAGTCTATCTAAGTTCCGCGACAGTAAAACCATATTAGAATCCTGAATGTATTGAACCTATTTAGACATAAACACTGTATACAGTATAATCTAATCTTACAAAGATAGCCTTAAACTATGTAAGCATTTGTAAACCGAAAGATTAGAGGTAGTACAGTGATTATTAAGTTAATTTACTATGTACCTAACGAATATAATACTAAGAAAGGAAACTCATACCACTTAAAATGTGCTCTATCTAATTTTCCAAAGCTTTCTGTACTCTCTAAATATTGGCCGACCTCGGCTTGGCCGAGTAAAAACCTGCTTCGTGAGATTAGCTAGTTACCTAATGTAATGGAAAACACTTCTAAAGACGCCGCTACATTATATCTTAAACGTTATGTAGGTACACTAAGGCTTAGCTAGCCCAGATTCGCCTATTCACTAAGAACTAAAAGGTACAGTTATCGGAAAACGTTTCACGTTATTTTTGTTCCGAGCAGTTAGCAACTATGTACCCACGTGGTTATAAGTATATTGTAAAGTTTTTCTGTGTGAACTTGCATTGTTTTGTCTGGAGATATTTAAACAACATACTTTATCTATTACCTTTATTATTATATAGAAACATTAGTCTTGTATTTGTCTATGAGACAAAGAATATTTTACATGAATCCAATTGTGATTAAATATAAAATCTTCTAGTGAACATAGCCCTCCATAATACACCTCAAGAATGTCTCAAATAGACCAAATTGCGACTTCTTCTTATGTGTCTTGTACAGTGTGTTCTTGTTGCAATATATTACATTTGTTCTCAAAGTATTAAAGTAATAATCGCGTCTTCCCTGTTAGCTTTTGTTCGTAAGCGTCCCTTACCCTTGAAATAGCAAATATTTGCCAAGATTCTGTATATTGAAATGCGTTGTCTGCCACGTTTAATAACGTAGGAGTTTCCTTAATCAAATACGCTACATATTCATTTACATATTAATGCTCTCCCGTATTGTTTAATTAGCACTGTACCAGAGAATTGGACCGTAGGTAGTAATATACTGGCACGTATACAAACTATTATATTGTTACAAATATCAGACGTATTTAATACTCGATTTCAGTAGAGTAAAAGAGTACCTACCTAAGTACATTAAGAATTTATTCCGTCGTTCTTCGAAAGGATCAACACGGTTCTGTTATTGCATTGCTTGACTTTCTATTATTAAATTATAATAACATATAAAATACGTGTAGCAGGGATTCTAGGGTGTTTACATGTTATTCATTGAAAGTAAAAAATCACCGCCTAAACTTCCTACGTTATTTGTCCTCCAAGAATAACCTAGTTATAGAGGTGCTCTCTAAATTGATATAATCTTTCATGAAATATTAAGTTTGGAGCATAATTGAGATAAATTTTGCCTCACGTTATAAAAAAGACTAATAAAACGCTCTTTTTGTGGTTACTTTAAATCGTTCAATATAAGCAAATATGTTATGTATGTGTAATTGTGTATGTGTTAAACAAAACAACGGGACTGTGTTCTCTTTATCATGCATAAAACCTAAACAATATCCATTTTAAACACATAAAGTAAAATGTAGAATCGCAGATATCTGTGAGCTAACTCTTTATCGCCACAGCTTTATTGGTGTAGCGTCGTGAGATCTTCGATTTGCGTGCGAGCCGCGGTCCGGTCTCTCCGCCCTGACGTCCGACTGACGCGCTGATTTACAAGGCAAAAATCCTTTTTTGTCTTTCATGACGTACGTCACACGATGGAGACGTCCGAATCGATGCGACGATCTGATTTCGGCATCTTTTTAAACCCTTCGTCCGTCCTTTCGCACGTCATGAATCCGCACGTAAGCGGCAGGACATAAGAATGGTAGCTATGTGAAATAGAATCAATTTTAATATAAAACTATGATTCTAATATAGTCCTACATGCACTAGACATAAGGTCGAAAGCGTCTCGTAAAACAACAGATTTCGCACCTTGATTGTTTGAAATAGAAGTTAAACTTCGCTACAAATCAACTACTACAAGTTCACAAATCTACTTAGTACTATTGTTCAACTGGAGTCAGATTGAACAATAGGCTGTTTAAATCGCTAGAACATCCAGTGAAGTGTTTTTCAGTTAATATGATTTTCGCAGAGTGGTATTATATCGATGTTATATGAGGCAACCTATAACATTATTATTAGATTTGGCTTCTGGACTATAGCAGCTGTTGTATAATAACCTCGAGCGCCTCTCGGAATCGCACTAGTAGTTAATTAATTTATAGTCAAGTGGAGGATGAACTGATTAAGTAAACAATGTCGACGATGCAGTGTTAATTGTGTAGGGTTCGATTATCGGATTGAGATACAATGGTAATTGCCTAGTTGGTGCCCATTTACCTACGCGAATGTCCATTCGTTGCCTTTAATTAGACACTGTTTTAATTTTTCTTTTGTTCTATACTATTTCGTTTAGATATTTGTGTCGCCTTTTCTTTGGAAACTTAAGCTTATTAGACTAAGTAGGTATCTACTTATTGGAAATATGACTAGGTATGTATAAAGTTTGCCTACATAGGTATTTAATTGTTTATATAAATCGAGACATTGTACTTTGTATTGTATGACATAATAATTTCATTGAATTAAGATATCATTTAGCTCTTCGCAAATAATGCAATACGTAGGTATTAAAAAGTACTCGGTTAGTAAGTGATACTGTCAACAAGAATATTTTGTCTCTACATTCTTACTCGGTAAACGGACCAATTAAATAGGAACGTTACAAGACCGCGGCCACTTTGTACTAAATGGCATCGAGATGTGTGTTCGCGGTGCGTTTATTATCTGATATCTCTTAAGTAGTGTCGCGTTGAATAAAATCATTGGCGTGTATCCGCTGCGCGGGTCGCGGATGAGTGATCTACTTATAAATGGCCACTTATGGCAACCACAAACAAATTACTAAAAGAACAAGCGTTGGCTCCTACTTGATGCGTCTGACTAACTAAATCGTGTTCAGAATATACATGTAAGGGCTGTTGTAGAATGGTAGCAAACTTTATATGTTCATACTCGTGCGTGGCCATGACAGATTTTGAGTTCTCTTTTTTCAAATGAATGAATAGCGCTTTTTATTTTGTGCACCAAAAATCTGTCAGGCATTTTTATATATCTAAAGGCTATGTTGCGAGGCGTACTCATCTTCCTTTGAATTCTTTCCTCTTTTAATTAAGTTAATAAAACGTTTCGCCACTGAGAGGATCTTTTATTTATTAACTGTCTTAACAAAGCACTTGCAGATCATAATTTTCATAATAAGTATTCTTCATTTCGTTTATTTTCAGAAACTTATTTTACTCTCAATATAAGGAAATGTTAATATATCATTAAACAGTAGGTAAACCAATATTTATTCTCATTAACAACAATGTTAGATTTTAATATTTAAAATGTACTCTTGTTTGAAATGTAATACCTACATTAGTAATTCACGTAAAAAGATTGATAGTAGATTAGATTAAAATCCCAAAGATATTTTTTGCGTACATTGTTGAATTGCTCAAAGGGCCATCGGAGTGGAATCCCTAGTCAAGTTTTTGCCTGGTAGCGATTACAGCACGCCGCTCTGGCCTTAGAAGTGGGTTGGGTTACGACTAGCTTTATTGGCACTCGTCCGTTTGCCAGCCAAGGCGTTTTTCGAACACCACTTGCAATTGCCCCTTTGACGTATGTCTAACGGATAAAGATAAATGCTTGTCCATACATGGGCATCGAAGCAATAGGTAACTTTTGACAATATTTATACGATGCATTATATATTTATCAATGTCAAACAATCATTATTATCTTACATTAAAAACGCATTATTAAAATGTTATTGATTTAGGACTCATCGATCCAACTGAGTAACGACGTCCTTACCTTTGGATAACTTGTCTTTTATCCGAACATCACATACGATCGCAATAAAACTGTCAAATGGTATATACTTGATATGACAGATACGATATCTCCATTAGCTCGCACACCGTCGTCACGACACAAATAAAAAGTTACTTACAATAAAAATACGTATCACGAATTTGAAATAAGTACCAGGCTGGCATACTGCAGGCTGTAACGTCGGGAGCCCGACGGACACGATCATAAATTAAAAGCCATCATATTTGTTTTTCGAACGAGCAAGTAAATAAAATTCCGATCGACGGAGCGTAACTTTGCGCGGTACGTAATCAACAGTTTTATTCGTCGATTCCGCTGCCTTGATTTCGGGCTTCATCCTTGTCGCAGATCGAGCTCGTTCTTCATTTGAATATCTTTCGCTTCGGTTTCACTGTTGATGCTGATTAAAACCAACACGTTCAAGAAATTTTGTTATTGCTTTATTTTTGCCAAGATGACTCCTTATTTCCCTATGATATCTGAAGAGATTATATCGAATTATCTACTCCGATGAGGTTAGATCGCAAATTTATGTGAGTTGTAAATGTGATTTAGACAAGTATGTTAATAATAAATCAATAACATCACTCGATCATTGAAATTACCTACATCATAAATTAATAGAAACGGGTACACCTAAATCAGTTTGGCAGTACAAATAATTATTAATTTTATATCAAACTTTTTCTTTTTGGGCCTTGTTTCGTCTGGATTGTCAATCGTCACTCGCAGACAGGCTAGTTAAAAGTTAAAGTGGAGGTCAGTAATTAACAGGCGAGATCAACAAGCCGCTCAATGCTAATAGGGGCTTTCCACGTCAAAGGGCTAAAAGGCGCTGGAGCGCGTCTGTCCGAATAATGACCCAGCCGTGCCCTCCCCGCGTGCTGCCGGCCGCGCACGCTGCGACCTCGCCCGACCCTCGTCAAACGCTCGATTAGCCTAACGTATATACACTAATTATATTTTTTTACGATTTATTCGTTTCTCAATCTTAGTCGTTTACATTGACGACGCACGTATCTCTAAATCTCTACGATCACGCCCACGCTCAACTCTATCAAAATTGAATTTCCATACGCAGCGTGTCAACACATTTATTGCATGACTAATAGGGATGTTTCTTAATTTTATGATCTGCTATAAGTTCATGGTATTGCTGTTAAGGAGTATGATAGGATTGCATCTCAGGGGAGGTTTGTAGATAATCTTTGTTCGGTCCTAACTCAAACCTTATACGACAGTGGAACATGACATTCGGGTCCCCGAGTGTTATGAGACGCTAATTAATACCTTCGGATGTGAATGATCGGGGAATTGCTGCCGAATCGAGTTGTTCAATGGTAATGAATCGCATTAAGATAACAAATGACAGCACCATGTTTTAGTAAAATTGTTATTTTTTAATTTTATATATAAAGGACATTTTTGTACCTACGGGCTGTTCGCCGATTAATACCATAATTATATAAATCTAGCATATACACTGATACAGCCGCGGAATATAAGAGTCTAAGTTTGATTTCAAACAAGGTTGAAGCAAAATTTCTGATGTACATAATGTTACATTTAAAATCAATTTAGAATATTTTCTATAAGTATTTGTTCTTTTATGAGAATTCTATTCTGTATCTGACTAGTAATGGTATTCTCATACATTACGTCTACTCAATAGTGTTTACTCAATTAATGTTGTGCTTCTCAGAATATCCTGAAAACCCCTACAACCTACGTACTGCAGAGGCGGTGAATTAATCTTATAGAAACTTATTTTTAACAAAACCTATTGTGTAATGTGTAGACCATTTTCAAGTTTTCAAGAATCATCATTCATCTCATTGTGTCTGTTTACAGTTATGTTATGGCACTAGATTCTCTGTAATAGAATGAGTATCTTCTATCTATTTACGTGCACTAATAGACTGGACTATTATTGTACATTAAGTATAATAGAACACTATTAAACTCACAATAGGAAAATATGACTTCATAAATTTAAACGAACAATGCTGTGTGCTATTAAAAATCTAACTGTTATACTCCAGAGTTTACGAGGTCGCCCTGTTGGTATTCCAATGTAATCCCGCTTGATAAAGTCGACTATAAAGTCTAATAATAAAATTTTAGACCTAATTCGTTTTTGTGAAAACAAAATTTATTGTTCGAATACAAAATACTCGTAAAACAGACCGCCTGTTATTAAGTGACAAATCGCTGGATTCTGCCCCACCGGACAGTCATAAAGTTACAATAATGGACATATTATACACTGAAAATAAATACTTGACTTACATTTAAGCTGTTGGCTCTATTACTTATGGAAATTCCTGTAAAGAATGCACTGGACACTATCAAATAAAAAGTTAACATTAAAAAGACATGACATAACATCACGCCTGTATTCCCCGAAGGGGTAGGCAGAGGTGCACATATAGTACACCCACATTTCGCCAGTTATGTTTTAGGTCCCAATGTAATAGGGGGCGAGCCTATTGCCATCGACCGGGCACAAATCCAGACTCCGTGCTGCTACTGAGAATTACCTAATAGAAAAACCCAGTAACACTTTGCCCGACCCGGGATTCGAACCCAGGACCTCGTGCTCAGCAGTCGCGCTTAGCAACCACTAGACCAACGAGGCAGCCTCATTAAAAAGTGTTGTTCCTTTTGTAAACAAATATTTTTGCGCTGAGATAAAGTTTAGAAGTAAAACACATTAAAACTAAAACAGCTATTGAATTAAGCAGTTCTAAGAAAATTGATTTCAGTTGTTTCTTTATTTAAGTTCGAATTTATGATTTTACTTTTGTTTAAAATTACTGAGTTTATTTGATACTCAGTAATTTAAAACAAAATAATGCATATCTAAATAATGTGTTCGTTTTAAATTGTTTGTTGTAAACTGTATACTGTAGTGAGAAAATGAATCAAATATTACTATTATCTTCGTTCCATTACGTTTTTTTACTGCGATAACTGGATTTCGATCCCCTTGGTCCATCAGAAACTTGAGAATTCTGAGGAATTGTTCGAGATTTGAAAAGGATTCCAGTAAAATGCTGTAGGTTTGATACAATTATAGTAGAGCCTGCAACGTCGTCTTCCTACCCCTTCTAAGAATTCAGTCGTGATGTCGTGAACTAGTGGCTAACAATTCAAAATTCCTAACATTTATTAAGAATAAATGATTTTAATTTTCTCTGCAAAGTGTGTATGCGTAGCGTCTCATAAAGGTAACAAATGGTTTTATTTTCCATTGAAACATACTTTCAAGCGTTGCTATGGTAACCTAAATAACCTTTCTTAGATGACGCAATTAGATTTGAGGCTCACCCTTTGTTATACCTCCCTCCTATTTCATTCTATTCGTAAAGTAACACAGGTAATAAACAGATACCTTACAATGGAATACTATAAAACACATAAATCATACTTAAACACATAAGTACATAGTCGTACTTGAAACAAACATCTGATAGTCATACAAACGTTTGTATCGATGCGGAAATCGAACCTGTGACCTCGAATGTAAGTATAATCGCATACTAAGCGGCTTTCATATATATTATGATTTCCTATACTGAAATGTTTCATTTATGCTTGATAAAAATATCGGAATATTAGGTACATTTATAGTAATATATTCTCAATGTATGAATACTTCAAATTTTCCCTTTACAAGAATATCTGTCTGAAAAATGAGTGATTAAGAATGTAATATTTAAATAGTGAATTACACGCTGTTTGAATAATTAGCAATCGGATGAACGTCCGAATTCAATTGTCTTGTTTGACAATTCAATTGTTAATTTATCATTGGCATGTCATGTCATCAATTGTTTTCAGTTTACCTGTTTAAAAGCGATTAAACAATTCCATTTAGTTCAATTACTTATGTAGATAATATTTGAACAGTTTATTTACTGTCATAGGAGGTACTTATTCGAGTTTGACAACGTATTGCTTTATTCGCGCATAGAAATTATAGATTCCTCTTTATAGTTTTATATGCCATTTGTATGTTATAAATGTAATATTTCACTTTATATTCAGATATTCGAATATATTTAAATAAAGCCTGTTTCACATTGATCGTGCTCACTAAGCGTTTCGAGCGTCCTTTGTTTTCAGTTTGGCACAATTTGCAAAATATACCTACTTGTACTTTAATTACAGCTATTTGTGTTCACCGCCACGTAAAATTATTCAAATTACGCTTAATTTAATGTTCTTCAAGCAACGAATTGCCGCGTATTTTTTCCCGCCGTCGTGTTAATGGGCTGATTCCCGAATTAAAATCGACAATCGTAAATTCAACTGTACAATGTTACATAAACAAAACTTATCTTCAACAGTAACGACTCGCGTTGAATTATAATTTCATTTCGCGCAAATACCACGTCACACATTTATTTCTTATCTCTCGGTTTAAATTTGGGCCATAAAACGAAATATTTACCTATCTTTACGATGGCTGTTCCACAATGCACGATTTCGTTTCATTGTTACAGAGTTTGTGTACTATCTATTTTTTTCTGTTCGAACCCAAAAGTATTTTAGATATTACAAGCTTAGACTATAAAGCAAAAATTCCACACAGGGCCACAAAGCCAAATTGCTGAAGCGGTTCTAAAACTGTCGACAATGAGAAGTTCCATAGGGTTGCATGTATGTACTAACATAACATGCATAACGTGGTTCCGTACACAGACACTACGTTGTGTCAGCGACTGGATAAGCCTAGCGTTGTCCAATTTGTCCATTATATTTATTACTTACTTAAATTTTGTGCCGTCATAAGTGGATACCTTTTGACAAAACTGAGGGCAGGAGAGGGTGCCTATTGAAGATCAGAATACTCTTTGACAACTGCATGTAGGTAACTAAATGTGCTTAGAGTTAAGGACTTTTTCTGAATATAATTGTTGAATACAAAAAAAAAATCGAAATATGAGTTGATTTCATTCATGGCGTAACTACACACCTTCCACCTAAAAAGGCAAACTAATAGTCACGTCTAGAGGCTGTATGGAATGTATCCACCGCGGTCGCCAGTCGGTTGCCCGAGGGCACCGATTTCCACAGTATTTTCCATGTGGTACACTGCGTCGCTATCGCCAATTTTAATTCTACACCCACCCCCCTGCGGCCGCCCGGGCCCAAGATTCCACCATACAATTTTACACAAGCAATGAGCTGCAGCGGTGAACTTTCGCCATTTAACTCGTCGGATACCGTACGCTTTTGATATTTCACAAAGTTGCGCACTCGTTAATACGATACTCGCGAACTTGTGTGGGATGTATTTAGAATGTTTCAATTGTAACTTCTTCGTTTCGTGTGTGCCAACCAATGTAAATACCTCATTCCAAATACATGCGATCGACAGTTAACATTCGAGATAGAATTCCACGGTACGGTGAACATTATTATCTGTTTTCTATGGAAGCATGCATTGTACACAACTACGTATGTATGTAGTATACATGTTCCCGCACACATTGATTTACTTGCGTTACACTGTTGGAATAAACGTTTATTTTATTTTTAAAATAACCAGGCTGTTTAATATAACATTTTCTAATATTTCCTTGTCCACGAAAAAGAAATATAGACATCTATTTCTCACGTGCACGCCTAAGGGTAAGCTTTATGTTTGATGAATTGTTCACTCAGAACATTACTTGTGTTATACTCTTCATTATTTTGATAAATAACCCCTTTGTATCGTGGAATTCTTGAAGGCAAGTTTATACAAAATCCTAACTAAAATATTTAGCAAGTTTGTAACTTTGTACATATAACTATGGACCTACGTTATGCCCGTCAAACGCTATCGTAACATTGTTTAGAGGTAGAATCTCGTTGCCCTCTCTGTTGAACTAACAAATCACGTTGACTGCTAGCGTACCGTGATCGAGATTCACGCCGCTGACATAGATCAACTTGATGTGACAAATACTAGCATTGGTGCTGTCGAGATAGCCTGTATGGATATTTATGAGTGGGAAGAAAATTATGTAATGATGTTAAACAAATGCTTAATGTTTTATTACAAAAATAATTCACAAAATAATAGCAAACGAATCAAAATGAACACTGACGTTCATTGAATACTAGTTATAATCGTCAAAAGAGAATTTATTTTTAAATTACTATCGAATATTATCATCATCATCATTAGACAAACCTCGATATATCATGTATCTGGGGTAATGTTCCCAGAGTCGTATGTTTCGTGCGCGGTATCAAACCGTAGTAACGACATTAAACGCTACAATGTCGCCGATGCACTCCAGGTGGACGGTAAATTGGGAGCTCTTTCGGTGCAACCGACTGCGGTCTCCTTGTTAATTCTGTTCGTATGACGATTTTAGGGTACCGGCTTTAAGAAGTATTTACAAAAGTTGGTAGGTGAAGCTCATGAAATATAGTATGAGGAAGATGCTTTCGTATTTTGGAAAAAACGTTAAAAATAACACTACCAGAGAAAAAATGTTATAATGAACAGGACCGATATTAATGAAATTAAATGGAACAAATATTTTTTACTGCCATAAGGAAAGGAAAAACGCTGTTTCAACATTGTTATTATGTAAGTGATTGTTTGTATGATAAACATCCACCCGATTATTCTGGAAGACTGCAAAAACACCAAACATTTCAACCACAAAAGTATACAATTAGAGCATATTTAATCTATCAACATAGAAAAATCTCTGGTGTGAGAGGCGGTTTATAAAAAAACGCCACAGATTTTGTAGGAGGCGACACAATTCCCACCGTTCGTGTGCATTTTTCGAGTCAAATTGTTAGATGTATGGATCTGTCATTCTAGGGCGCATGCCAATCAATAGGACTGAATATCCGACGGCGGTTGATAAAAAAGAAATGCGTAGGTAAACCGAGGATTACGGATATTTTCGTCGAGTTGCATTTCGAGTAAAAGCAGACAATACAGTAGAATTGCAGCGTAATTATCACAAATTGGTATATTAAGATAATAAAACGTTAAACCGCATCACACCTAACTTTCTTAAGGTCACTTGATATTTATGTCCGATTTTGTTTTTAGTTTATAGGTATAACTTGTTTCAATATATTCCAAATTTCAGCAGATGGATTGCGCTTCTGGATAATTTGTTGCGCCGTTTCTTCTACCTAGTTATAGCACTAGGAAGCGGTGACGGGCGGGCGTTTTGTGCTGTCTTAATGTAATTTAACGTTCAAAAGGTAGGTACTGAGTCTACTTTGAATAAATGATATTTATCTTCAAAAAAAAATGATTTTAAAATTTCTTATAAACTAGGTATATAAAATAACCCGCCGTGTGGTATCCAGCTTAGAATTGACCACCCCCTTTCCTCCCGTGGGTGACGTAAGAGGCAACTGAGGGATCAGCGTCTTCCATAACTTGACCACCAATACTGCGATCCTTAAGCCGCTTGCCAAGCGTGTGGATTATGGCACTCCCCCCCCCTTTATGGAGGAGGCCTTTGTTCAACAATGGACGTGTTTAGGCTGATGACGATAAAAAAACCTCTATTCCAATCATAATCTACCTCTACCCCAAAAAATCTAAAACTAAGCCAAATCGATTTGTCTGTTCTGTGGCGTTATTGTATAACAAACATTTAAACAAGCAGAATTACACGGTCATATAAACACATCCTCGTATTAGAAGGATTACACTGAACCCGCGCATCATGTTCGATGTAAACCTGACCATCTTTTTTGAGAACTCGTTCAATATGTGTTGGGGTAAATTGCCGAGGTAATGGGCGAGCGGTTAGTCCAGTTAACGGCTAACAATGTTATTGAAATATTTTTTGTTGACTTCAAAGCTTTAGATCTTTTCAACCGACATTAACACATAATAAAATTGGTAATAAGCTTCGAAACCAAGGCGATGTTTTGTGGCGAGAAAAAAATTCCGTACCATTATTTCGGTTTGAACAAAATGTATTTTATATATGCGGCTTTTTATGCAATGAGAATTAATTCATTTTAGCCATCGCTTGTGTATTTCCCAAAAATGTAAGCAAAAATAAATCTTCTGTTATCCCACTACATTTCGGCAAAGAGGGTTATAAGATCCATGTTATGGGGGCGAGCCTATTACAATTTCTCGGGTACAACTCCAATCTCCGGTGTCCTTCCGGTGCTACAGATAATGTCCTAACAGGAAAATTAACACTTTGTTCTTTCACTACGAAAACAAACCTTTCCTCCACCAAAGGATCGACCAAAGCTAAAATAGTTGCATTTGAGTCTACGAGGATTAGTGAAGCTGTCAATTCATCGTTATTAGCCTGTATGGACCCGTTGGAAATTGACCTTTTTCTCGATCGAGGACTATTAGATCAATAGACAACATTAATTCTAAAATGGGCTTTTTATCTATCAATAGTTTATTTGTAATAAGCACGCTGGCCTACTTAACTAAGTGCTATTTGTATACATTTTGCAACTCAAATGTACAGAAATTCCAATTTCAATTTAATATAATTCTATGTTATTTCGTTTACCGTCATCGCTTAATATCCTAACAAATTAAACTATAGCGTCGGCACTGTAATGGCATTTCCGAATGAACGTTTAATCTAAACAGCATTAACATCTATTCGGTTTGCAGTGACACAATTGTTGGCTGGCTCTGTCTGCACACATTTCGCGGTCTCCTTTTATGGTACTTTAGTTTCGGGCAGTTTATTCGTGCAACACGGCTAGCTGCGACAACGGCTCGGGCTAATATCGTTAAATGGTACACTGTTGCCAGTGCATACACTGAAAGTAGCCTCCAGTGTCCCAAACATTGAGCATAGAATAGTCCCGTTGTTAGAGTAGAGGTGTGTGGGAACTAACTGCACTATCACCTATCGAATAGTATTATAACTCGATAGGTTGTTATTTTTATTGTAGCTTGCTTAAGTACACAAGCAGGAATTATTTCGTTTGAGGGTTAGGTCTAATATAAACAAAGTCTTAATATTAGGTAAAATCATTCACGCAGCTTATTTAGGGTTTTCAATTCCGGTCGCATAGAATAATTTACTAATAATTAATCTAACGAATAAAGTAAGTTGACTACTTAAGTTTAGTGCTTAGCTGCATAGTTGCTTAATTTAAATTCAATGTTGCTGCCATTGAGTGGGTCCATACCAATAGAACGCTTAATAAGTCGTAGCTCTCTTAGAATTTGCTGTTAGAGACCTAGAAGGTCAGATAAAAACTTGACACCAGTAAGAAAGTACAGCCTAAGATAAACATATTGGGAATTTTGGTCACCAAAATGTCTAAAAACACAGCAATTATGTGCGTCTACACACTAAGTAACTCTGTGTCATGAACTTACATAATGGAGTAAGAAATCCACTTAAAGTTATTAAAACACAATAGTACGCTGCCGCCGAGCCGCTATCCCGCTAATTGAAAACTGCATTGTGATCACCATCGTGTGTGGCGGTTTATCAGCCAGTTACAACTCGCCCAACAAGCACTGCAGACAAAGCGAAGAAAGTTGCACTCAAAGACTTTGTTTTGGTATAAGGCAATCCTAGATCACATCCCCTTGAAAGGTTTAAGTGAAATTAAGTAACGATACCATTGATATCTAATACTAATTCATTTACAGCACTTGTATCTTGTTCAATGCTTAATTCAGAATTATAAACTTGCAGCAAAACTTTTCATTTGGTGCGTAACGTTGTATTTTTAAAGATATGAAATAATAAGCATAACTGTAAAATATTTTAAGCTTTATCTCTATAGTTCCTCAATGTAGTTTTAATCAGCTATTTCAATCTTACTAGCTGCACTAAAACTGGCTGTAAATTATGAGGTCTCTACACTAACACCGTGCTTTTGTGCGTCACCTTATCACCTAGTTAGATTTTGTATAAGGACTGACAATTGACAGACATTGGTGTTTCGATGATGTGGTATTATTCTCTCATATTTATAGGTAAAGAATGAAAATAGTGACAGTAATTATAATTTCTCACCGAAGATAATTAAGTAAATACTGCTAGAGATTGACGAGAGTACTGAAAGTAATTGGACGTAAATAATAACAGGTTTACCATAGCTAATCACAACTGGGGTAGCTCGTTTTGCCTTGTTAGTTTTTACACCTCGCCCGGAATGATAACCAATTAGCTAGCTAGCTACACGTATTTATGTCCATATTTAGCGCGATGTGGAATTATAATCGCCTCAAAAGTAAGTGGGTGTTAAGGTATGCTTCTACATAACCGGTATGTTTAGGCAGAGGGGCTTATCAGATCACAGATCTGCATTGCCATTAGATTATAAACTTGTTCTATAAATCACATTAAATAAAAAATACTTAGAAACTGTGTTAGAAACCCTAATGTTAATATAATCTAGTTCGGTGCACTTTGCTAGTCAGCCTTGCTTGCAATGATTGACCAGTCAATCCGTCAACATTTTATAGTATGAATTACTGTTTGTCCTAGTGAATGAGAAGATCAAGGATGCAGTATTTCAAACTGTTTGTTTTTGTTACAGTTCGCAACGGGTATTCGTGCGTGCCAGTGGCTCTTGCAGACGGGCTGGACATCAGGCTGGGCACCGCCGTCACCGACATCCAGTACGGAGGACCAGGAGTTACAGTCAAAGCTGTCAGCACACGGAATCCAAGTCAACCACAAACTTTTAAAGGTAATGAAATGGTTTTTTACTCCAATCACGTTTCCTTCACATAAACACCTGTTTCACCTTTTGGAAGATATTTAACCGAGGATTTATATTTATTTTTGGAGGAGATTAAACTTCTGTTTTGTTTATTTTATGTTTTGAGTAACTAACTCTATTGCACACGAGGGTACTGCAAAATCGGGTGCCGTAACGAGGGAACAATGAGAAAAAAGCATTCGCTATCGGTTTTTGCCGCCGGCACACATCCATATTGCGATACCTACGAGTCCGCATTTCCTGGTCTGTACAGAAAAATCTAATTTATGTGGCCTTAATATTTAAGAAAGTGCCGATTGCGAAAAAAACAACAAAGCGAGATAATGGGTGTTATGAGAAAAATCCACAACGCCGTCGTCTCGGCACCTTGTCATTTCTTTGTCGCGAAATGATTTGCAATTCTAACGCGTTAATTTTACTTTGACGAGGCGCAAAAATACGGTCGGCCCTGTGTTGACCCAGCGGTCTATGCTCCCTCCCTTCTCTTCACCACATGCCTCCCACTCGCCTTGCCGGAGGCTCTTCCGCCACATTTGCATACAGGCGGAGTCTATCGTCGACGAGGCAGTTAGATGTTTTAGAGGCGGTGCTAGGCTGTATCTAGCTATTTCTGCCTCGTTTACGCATCGCAAATTTGCGTTGCTAGTTTTATTAGACAACAATAGGATGGACGAACAAAAAGGCAGTGACACTGATGTCATTTTCACACAACTGTATTAAGTGAGGTTTGTATTGTTAACACCGTTAAAGTAAGTGCCAAAATTAGCAGTCATTCACAGTTGTCCATTGTGTGAGTTTTATAGGCTAATAATTACTATGGATCCTAGCTGTTTTATGATTGCTGTGAAAATTTATAAAAAATGTATGAAATATATTACAAGTAAGTGACTGTATCAAAACTTCAATATCTGATCGACTTTCCTTACTTTCCTATTCGCCCAATGTTAAAGTTACCCTGAGCTAAAATAGATTACGTCGAAATCAAACACTGGCTTTGATACGTTTTGCCGGAACCGTGTGTATCGTTTACAGAAGTGATTGCGGAATAAGATGTTGGCTCGATTCATAGTGGTCCCCGAGGCCTCCGAACTCAACTTGCTCTTAAAAGCTTTAGCGTCGAGTACATGTATTGAGGAAAATATAAGTTGAGTGTAAACATCACTACACACGTATCAATGGCGTTCTCAGTTTATACTTCGATAGAATTTGTAGGTACTCTTTCAGATATTATTTATTGAGTATTTAGAATCAGGTAATATGTTTCATAATAAAAATCATTTAGGGGTTTATTTATGTGTTCTGTAATCAGCAAAATGTACTACTGACTCCTCTAATTTCTCTCACTCCTCAAATCTAATCAAAATCAATAAAAAATACAAAGAAAGAACAGATAAAATATTTAACCACCGTAGGCATATCAAGAGGAGCACAAAATAATAAAAAGGAAACGTCATTCTAAATGTACTTCAGTATAGGTTGGTACTATGCATTTAATGTTGTCGCCGTGCAAAGCCGGGGTTTGTCTCTAGTTTGTAACAAATTAATGTATAACAACTGCACTGGATAAAAGTTTTTCACGTAAACTTACGTCACGAGTAATACGATAAACAAGGAAGTCTGTTTGTATGTTTGTTTATTGCTGGTATCCGAAAACTTTGTACAGAGGATGTTTATGTCACAGAAAAGGACATTGGCCAATGTTATCTTGTTCTGCAAAACTTTATCGTCATTTTCTTTGCTGAAACGTGACTGAGCAAACAAATATTATTCAAACTGGCACATGTGTTATTCGGACATTGTTGTAGCCAATAGAAAATAATAAAAAATAAGGAATTACACGTAGATTTTTTAGTCTTTGAATAATTATGAGTAAATTTGATTTATATTGATGTTATAAAAACATTACTATAATAATAATCAGAACATTTTTGGATTTCGATAAAAAAAAGACTACTGGTAAATGGTATATTACTCAAAATAGTTTATTTTTATTCTTAGCAACATAAAATAGTTATATTCCCGTAAGTGGCAATAATCATGACGACAAATCAAATTTCATTGGGAAAACGACGCCAATAAACCAGCATGAGTATTTCTATTTCTTGAAATTCGTTCTACTGGTTCTTTCAACTCTTCTATAATTGATTTTCTAGAAACGCAATTTGATTCTCGACGCAATCCTTTTACTTTAAGATTCTGTTCAAGAAATCTTTTCAAGCCAAGTAAAATAGATTCAACGTGTGTTCAGGACAAGGAAATCTTTATTTAGCATTTTGCAGGCTTTGTTGGGGTCAGACCTCAGCTTTCACATTGATTGGTTCCACCCTTACAACCCGTTTTATTTTACGAGAATGTTATATTGGATGCTGTTTTATTAATATTGTTCATATTCATCTAATACCACTTCATTTGTTTGGAGATACACCCACCCCCTATAATAGCCAGTCTTGTTGCCACTTAAGTTAAGGGTACAAATAACTATGCCCAATACGTTCATAAAATATGTAGATAAGATAAATTAAATTGAATTTGATTAAGATATTTTTACGACATAAGTATTTCTCAACAGTTTTTTGTTATTGTTTCATTTTCTCTTGTGTGGCTTGATTTCTTTTTATTACTATTGCAAGTACAAAATTTCCATTGCATGCAGAGTGTACCTATAAGTAATTGTTACACTATTATCTTTAATTGGCACTCATTGTTTTGTCATAACTTGTGTAAACAATTGTTGGTATACCAAATTAACCAAAATAATATAATGACTAAATGGTTAAATAAAACTAACGAAGCCAAAGTATTAGTCGTGTATGTAAATAAGAAAGGATATTAACAAAACGATTATAATATAAAATAAATTGGCCTGCTCGTAAACTCTACAAGGCAGCTGCCCGCTTGTCTCTAGATTATAAGGGAAATGGATTATTGGAGTGTTTATAGAAGATAGAGTAGCAGTTCCTACGTAATAATACGAATTAATTAAATCCCCTATTTAACAGCTGGGCAAATTATAATCATTATTATATGTCTACTTCAGATCAATATAATATGTTGTGTATCTACATAAGTCTCTTCATTTTTGGAGGATGATTATAACCTGGAAATTTGTCTAAGACATGTCTAGGCCACCTATGTCAAGTAAATGTCCATTTAAGTGCGTGGTTAATCCTTTCTGTCAGGTTGGTAACTGGTTTCTATAGCTGTCAATTGTGTAGATCAATGAATCTTATCGATGATTAGACCCTTAGAAATTAGCAGTGTGACCAAATCTAATATAATAATAATTAAATGAGAATTTTTGGTTGCCATAAATATTGTTATATTGTGTTATAAGGCTGTTCAATTGCGTCAGTAGGTTCGTGTGGATTCGTAGGTTCAACACTAGTGATCAGATTTCTGTTAAAGACTCAATAGCAGCCCGAGGTGTGGAATTGTGCTTCCTAAATGCCAATAGGCTCGCCTCCTTATTCATTGTATTTAATACCGTTACGATTTTATTGGCGAAATATGGGTGTACCTGCACAGCAGTATAACCTACTTAACGTAAGTATATAGGTATGTGTTTATTATGTTTTTATTGTTTTTGCAGGTGATGTCGTTCTGTGTACTCTGCCTCTGGGTGTTTTGAAGGTAGCCGTTGCGAACAATGGACAAAACCAACAGAACTTCGTCAAATTTGACCCGCCGTTACCTGATTGGAAGGTTTGCAATTCCCCCTTTGTTATGTAACAATACATTCGATATATATCCCACGAATTTAATATTAATTTAAACGAGAGTCTAGATTATGCCCAGTGCTTCGCCTGGATGTGGTCTACACTCATTACATATTTATTACACAGGTTCAAATTTATGCACTCCTGTGGTAAAAATAACAATCGTGTAGATCACCAGTAACTAGACTGGTTAGATTGAATTATTGATTTATTTCAGTTAATGAATTTCGAAAGGTAATTTTTAACACCATAAACCATCTGTGATTAAATTTTCTAATGCGTGATCTAGGTTAAAGCATGTGTTTTTGAAAGATGTTTCTATAGAAATAGAATTTTATTCGCAGGAACAGTCTTTACATTATTTGGTCTTAGTATAAGTATACATAGTTCACGTGCCCCCCTTTTGTCAAAGGCATGCAAATCTATTTACGAAAAGAACTGCTTAGGTAGCCATTTAAAAAAAGTAAGTATGGAATAGTAAAACCTTCCTTATAAACAAATACCTACTGTCCAATTAATTCAATTTACGCGGCTTAAAATATACTTACATTTCTATTCACTTACTGCATTGTACTGTTATGGTAATTAGGTGTGTAGCGTGTTTGTTTTCAAGAGATTTACGTAAACACGCATTAGATGATTAATATGAAAATTGTATTACTAGGGAACAATAATACTTATTTACCACGACGAACATAAACAATTTTTCATTACAATATTTCCTCTGTTAGGTTGTTACGTATTTTTTTCTTTTTGCAGATTACTTGCAGATATTCTACTATAGGTATATCTACGAATATATAAATGTATAAATTTTGTTATAGGTAGCAGCTATCAAACGCCTTGGCTACGGAAACTTGAACAAAGTAGTTCTATGTTTCGAACGTACGTTCTGGGACCCGAGTGCAAATCTCTTCGGCCACGTCGGCACTACCACCGCAAGCAGAGGTTTGATATTATTAACAAGTTAATTCAATTTCACCGCGTTGTTACATAGAAAATTATTTCTTAGTTTGCGTGCGGTTCGTGGACTGATCGATTTACATGAATATCCAACGCTGGCTCATATTTCAAGCGGGCTGCAAGTTAGTTCATCAATATTAATACAAGGCCGTTCTAAATCACCACCGATCAGATGGCTGATGCTTGCGTTAGGAACAGAGCCTTATTAAGTTACGAATATGATATGTGGTACTCGTGTGTGAAATATTAGAGTGTGGTTCAAACAATATTGATGTTTCCTAGTAAATCAAAATTGTTAAATCTTAAAAAACCATTAAAAATAATACTCGGCTACTAAAAACCACTCTTCTAAATTTAGAATATAGTATACTTTTTCTTAATCTTGGGCTCATGATAGAATTTTTATTCTATGATAGACTAACAAGTTATATGTTTTTACTACCAAAATAGTCTCTTTATACAACCTCGGAGGTAAGATTGTTAGCTCTCATATCACCTTTCACACCGCTAATAAATTATAGTTTAAAAAAGGTTTTTCTTTTATTTATTTTACCCTGCTCGGGCTCGGTAACGAAATCATGAATTATATTCAGGTGTAAATAGTGTAGAGCGTAGTAACTTCGGTGGCGGCGATAACGAATTAAAAGCTGAATAATTTAACGCTACTGAGGAACCCTGAGGGGCGCCGCTCGCAATAAATCACAGCAACGAGCCGAGACAAGCTTTTTTACGTTATGCTTTAGTTCACCTCCTTACCTCTTTGTTGTATAGGTACTCTACTAACTTCATTAAGCCCCCCACGTTTGCTCTGGGAATGCCGGAACAATGTACAGCCTCGTGATTTTTTAAATCGTGGCCAATTTAACGTTTTCGGCCCATGTTGCGTTTAAGGAACTTGGCTATCTGATGTGCATGTATCTTCAGACACGTAAAGAGTTATGTGAGAACTCTCGCCCACACAGTTTTTTTCTATGTAACAGGCAATCTGAATTAATTCCAATAGTTTCTAAAGATTCCAATCTGCTTTGTTTAACAATGTAAAACATACATTGTATTTTCAACGAATGTATATATCGAGTTTAATATTTACTGGAATCAATTCATTGCACGTTTGACGTTCTCTTTAACAATAGTCCGTGACTTTGCCTATAATATTATGTGGGCTGGCTGTGAGCGGTGCCCACAAGAATGTTTTGTTCATAATTATTATGAACTATACAGGAGAGTGGCTTTGAACCTCGATTCAAACTCGCATTAATTAATCGTTTGTCCTCAAGGCTAGAGTTTGTGAACGTTTATTGTAACGAAGGTCTATAACGAGTTTGATTAGTCCGTAACATAACATGCTGAATTGAGCGTAAAATAAAGGACCTAAAGTATTAATTATCGTTTGGAACAGACTGAGAAACGAGCCAATTTGTTGGAACAAGATTTAAGTTTAATAGCAGTAGCTACTGTGTATATGAATATTTGAATGTTAATGCTGGATCTTTGTCTTAGGTGAATTGTTCCTTTTCTGGAACTTGTACAGTGCTCCGGTTTTGTTGGCCTTGGTGGCGGGGGAAGCGGCTGCTGTGATGGAAAACGTCACGGATGACGTCATCGTCGGCAGGTGCATCGCTGTACTGAAGAGTATTTTTGGACATGCCGCCGTCCCTCAGCCCAAAGAATGTGTGGTGACAAGGTAAAGAGAAATAAAAGTACTTAGCATAACTTTTATTTTGTTACTACCCAGTGTTCTTTACTGACTCAGACCCTGGATCTTCATAGTGTTTTCTAAGAACTTCAGATAAAATAGAACATCCTTTGATATTTTCTTATTATTTATTTTGCAATAGATGGCGTGCCGACCCATTCGCTCGTGGCTCGTACAGTTTCGTGGCGGTTGGTTCTTCTGGCACCGACTATGATCTGTTGGCAGCCCCAGTGCCTGGTTCACCGGGAGACAATAGACTGTTCTTCGCTGGTAAGCATATTTATTTATCTTTCAACGTAGTACCTTATCTTATTTCTTCGTTAGAAACCTGACAAAGAATGAAATATTTCTTAAGGAAACATTAATTTTTTAATTCAGAAATCGAGTCTTTAGAGGCGAATAATTCATCGCGAAATCTATAAAGGGCTATTGTTGAAAATAAAAGATAGTATATAGACCCCAGATAAAGCCTCTACCTCTGCCTTCCACTTTAAGAGTATCAAGCCTGTTAATGTACTTACTAAAGCATCATATAACTTTATGATTCAGTTTGAAAATAGTTACATTTTTTCATACCATTTTATCATCGTTACAAAGCCTTTTAATTGTTTTCGATTTAAAAACGAATTAACACACAGGAGTTAATGACGTCATAAGATATGTAACACCACTAGCCCCTTCTGAAGTCACAGCCGTGACGGTTATATAAATACATAATGTTGTGTTTCACATTTAAAATTAGAATTACGTAGATTAAATTAGTGTGATTCCAAGTGGCGGGTGAACCGTTTGTCGTTATAAAGGTCAACCAACTTTTAGGATAATTTAAGTACTTTCTCTATTAATATAAAAGGTACGAATTAGCATTTTTATAACAATTTTTTTTCATGTGTGTAACTTTTTGTTATGTATGTTTCAATATCAGTTCAATCGATTAGACTAAGTGTAAGCATCGAATTTTCCTATATTCAGGTGAACACACAATGCGGAACTATCCAGCGACAGTGCATGGTGCGTTCCTATCAGGGCTTCGCGAAGCAGGTCGTCTGGCTGATCTTCTTCTACCGCAGCCACCAATTACGAACGCGACTGTCGCTGCAGCCACAGCAGCGGCAGCCAATCTGGCGTCTTAGTATAAGGTTAAGGTTTGTTCACGTCAGCGGTCTAGCTGATGAGAACAAATATTGTTTCCCTTGATAGGGTAGTTGACTAGTAAAATTCTTCTTACCATTTTGATAATTGATATCACCAATTTGAATTTAAATCACTAAAGGTTGTATGAAAAAATGCTTGTTGTTAGTTCCTCATTTATAGGGTAGTTACAATTTCTTTCGATTTTGTATGTGTTGTAGCTAACTAAGTGGTTTCTAGGTTTTAAAATAAGCCAATAATTCAGTCAGAGCGAGCGCGCCTTCGTTACTTCAACTGTCAAGAGGTATGTTATATTAGGTATTAGAAAATCGTTTATTGGTCGTAAAACGTATAAAACGAAGGATTTAATAGATAATTCAGAAACTGATAGGTACTTATATCAGAAATGTTAAATACTTAATAATAAAAATATCAAATAACGTATCTTAGTAATAAATTCGAACTTGGCAGACACACTGCCGTGTTTTGACTTCTCTATTGTCAACTACCCACAAAAGGAATTAGGAAATTGTCTAGTTTAGGAAGCAATTTTTTATTGCTCTTTGTTGTATTTGTACCTAATGTTGTTCTTAAAAAGCTTGGGTACACCATGACCTAATATACAATCATCTGCTCATTAAAAAAAATAGTGATGTGCTGTGTGACGTCATATTTAGGTTTGACCCGAAATCAGCAGAGCTGTATAATTAGGCCATGGGTTACACATAGACTAGGTATTTGGTTTCACTATGGATGATAATAAATCGCATTCATAACCGATCCTGAATCTAAGTAGGTAATGTCTTCCCAACTTCGTTGTCATGCATATGAAATGTTATAATGAATGTTGTTGTCACTTAAATTCGATCGAACATGAAAGCTGTTTATTATGCCTCAATTTAGATAAGTAGGTAATAGCTTAATTTTTTTTTCATACATTTTAATTTTAAGTAATTTTCATTTCACTTTGATGATTAGAATAATATGACATATAGAATAAGATTAATTTAAAAGAATTTACGTGAATTTCTTTTCTTTTCATACTTCTTTAGGTACACAAGATGACGATGTCGAGTATTTCATTTACAATTATAAGAATAACAAAAAAGCTTTACAATTTGTTTTATAAATTCTATATTTGGATTACAAGTTGCCAGAAATGGAATATCAACTCGGTTTTTAAATTGAATAGCTTCATATGATATTGCTGGATTAATTGAAATTGTGCAGGGTGGAATTTAATTATTGTCGTTCTGTATTTGAATACAATTATAAAAAAGGAATTAGGCGGCTATGATTAAAAAAGCAATAATGTAACATTTAATATTTAAATTTCACCCTTTAATTTATGAGCATAACTTAGCTCATGTGTCTAATGTTAATAAAGTTTGAATAGTTTTGTAACAATAAAATGTTTTAAAAGTTTTTGCTGTCGTTTCGGTTCCAGTTTAATAGCCCATTGATTGGTTAAATGATGTAACAAAAAGTTACACAATATACCCCGAAATTATCGGGATGGATACAAAAGGTCTTCTTTATAAAGGTATTAATTGGACGATTTGATACTTTAAACAAATACACCTGCCTCCATAAAAGAACAGCGGGCACCTGTTTGACTTTGTTCCTAGTAAAGATACATATCTCTTTCACGCCATCGCGTTAGAAAGAGATACGATGCAGCCGTGAGAGAAAATTTTGATTGCTGTTGCGATATTTTATAATCCTCATTCGCGAAGTGACTGCACTATTACACCGATCGTGTTCTGCAATACATTAATTTTGTGGTAATTAACTGAGATGTTCTAACATATTGGCTGTAAATTATTATTATATTACTATCGCTAGAACGGAAATGCAACGTAACTATCGCCAGGAGGCACATTATAAAATATTATTATTGTACTTAACTACCTAAAATTAATTAAGTTCTAACCTTGACTTCCTATTAAATTATTACGACGATTCGTAAATTGATTCTGATTGATATGAAAACCTTATTGGAATGAAGTAATAAGTAGGTACCTACACTCCTTACCTATTCACATTAAAATTAAAAGTATTTCTATTGATAATTATCATCTGCATTGTTAGGACGGCACAGGTATAGTGATTTGTAATTGAGGAATAACAAAGAGATTCCATTAGACATTCTATCCGGTGTGATTGGGTGTCACGTTAACAAAACCATTAAAATCCAGGAGCGTCGATATACGATTACACTAAAACAACATAACGACGCATTTATTTATAGTTTGGTTTTAATTTGAGTTTGTTTACACGCTAGGCGGGGCGGCTGACGGATTTATGGTGAATTTTAATTGCATTTTTAATTATTTTTCAACAACTGCGCTGGCGGCAAATTGAATACGAGCTCACTTGTGTTGCGATCTTATCTTGTTTGCCTAGATACAACTAAATACGATATCCCTAATATTTTTTGGATACGACTAGATAATTTATGAGTGTATTCAAATTTATACAATGTACTGTTTCTATGGCTCGTTGATCCTGTGAGTATCCTGTTTAGTTTGAAGCTAGTTTTTCATATTTTGTTGATAGTTTACAAAGCTAAAGCATTTACGTTATTTTAAAACTATCATTTAACAAAAAAAACGTAATCGCGGTAATGTAGTATACTACCTCAAAATACCTTAATTCATTTCAATTATTAATTACTAGCATTCACTCGCGGCTTCGTCCGCGTGGATTTCAAATGTTTTATGGCCTATAATAGCCTTCCTCGATAAAATAGACTATCCAACACAAAAATATTTTTTAATTCTAACCAGTAGTTCCTGAAATTAGAGCGTTCGATCAAATAAACTCTTTAGCTTTATAATAATGCTATTAGTAGGTATATATATTCTATCGAATTACTGTTCGTTAGTCCGCTAAAACTCGAGAACAGCTTGGTCTTTAAATATTCGTGGAGCTTCAGGAAAGGTTTAAAAGGTGAGAAGGCGGTACGAAGTTTGTCGGTTCAGCTAGTAATAATATATCAACATAATAATATAATTTGCACTTTTGTATGAAGGTAAACATTGCGGAAAACACACACTTATATGACAAATTAAGGTGTAAGAATTTAAGGATTTGTGCCCTATTGTTAGCAATAGGGTCGCCCCCTATTACATTGGGACCTAAAAAACATAACTGGCGAAATGTGGCCTGTGGGTGTACTATAATGTGCACCTCTGCCTACCCTTTAGGGATATACAGGCGTGATGTTATGTCATATTATGTTAAGATTTAAGAAAACCAAGAAATCCTGGATATAATAATAGCCTCTACCGAGACTTACGAAAACCACGCCTGGTGTCCATAGCACCGACAGATAGGTAGTGGGTCTTTGAAAGTTTTATCTTATAATGAAATGGAACGCTAACTGGGAACACTTTATAGCTCTTCTCTAAAAATAGCAAACGATAGATTGTCACCAGCTGCGTAGAACAGTTATATTATGATGATTATGATTGAATTAATATGGATATCATCAAGCGGTTGCTCAGATTACTCGGAATCACCAAATGCTGCTGATTATCATCCATAAAACAATAATAAAAATGATTACCATAGTTTTTACGGTCGCGCGGGCACTTTTTTAACTCATTCAATGCTTTAATGTTCAACCAGCAGATTTAGAATGGGCTCTAAATCAGCAGGATTCTAAATAAACTTTATTAATTTTTATACAAGACTATCAAAATTTTATTGCTTTACCAATAAGCTTGCTCATGCTAAATTTAAGTATAGGCGGTTATGGATTTATCGTTATTCAGAAGCCGGGTTCTCCGTGTATAGAGGTGCTCTCAGATCTAACGAGTTAATACCGAATTAATTGTCTAAGGATGTTCCAATTAATCCACTGTCGTTATTATAAAACTCTAGTTTGCTTAGACTGCTGTTTAACTTGGTACAATCAAAGAGTTACACCTATATTATCAAGCAAAAGTAAGCCTTATCGACCATTATTTTGGGTCCCTTTTCCTCTTGTAGACGCCGATACATAGCATTTTTCAATCCCATTATCAGATTTTACTAGCCCACGCCCATTGATTAACACGGCTGATAAAAGTTAGTTTAATGAAGTATTTTTATACTTAGCATTTTTTCACATTGTTAGCTGACAGCAAGATTTGGAACAGAATTTTGTAGAGTCGCTTCAATATTGAACTACAAACAATTTAAAATAACAATATAATATTATATTAGACATAATACGAATAGGTACTTTGAAATTATTCATTCTGTATGGGAAAAGATTTAAGTAGCTTTTTGATTAGTATCAAAAAACTGTCGTTATGAATTCTTAAAGAAAGTCGAGATTATTTTTTTTATTATTAAAAGGTATTTAGTCTATTATTTTACTAGGCCCCCTATTCCAATAGACCCCAATTCTAAAACTGTGCACAAAAAAGATTTTCCAAGATCGCAACAGAAAAGCGCTCTGCTATGATATAACGAGAAACTGCTCTATACTTTATGTATTTACATCCAGTCCCTGTACTAAATATAGAAGATAACCACTGTAAGACCCACACTATCTGACCATTTAAACAATTTTACCAATTATTTTAATCTGTTCTGTTTACTTATGGATTTCTGTAGTCTGTATCATTACCTAGTGTAGCAACTCTACGTGTTCTCCAATGAAACGAGGATACTCGTGTTAAGGCGGTCACGCGATAGTCGTGATCTCACAGATCGAACTACGACCTCATTAATTATAATAGAAGACCTGTAAAATGTCTTGTAAGTGTTAAACATTTATACTAAGCTTTTAAGGTCCCGCTAAAATATCTACCGAGTGAGTTGCAAATAGTAATTTGAAGTAAGAAGCCTCGCTCAGCAAATAAAACCCCAGAAAATATTGTCCTAGAGTTGACGCAGCTTAACGATCAAACCGCAAAAGAAGCGGACTGTAACGGTAAGTAATTTACTCAAATAAAAAAAGAAATCCCCAAAATTCCTAACTTCTTATTGCAACGCCGCTCCAAATATTTCACTGTCCGAATACCGCTTCGTTACAATTAACCCTACGGTGCCTTTAAAAAAATTGCCGCGTAGCGACTCCGACAAACGAGGAATTAATATCGTAGTCCACAGCCATTTATTTTGAGTTCCCACTTACCACTTTGTAAGTACACCGGCCCTTTATCTCTCTGTAATTATGCAGCAGCACTGTATTGTTTGCTTAAGATTTGTTCGGGTGATGAATAATTACTTTGCTTTGAGACGGCTACCGCGCTTGCTTTATTACTTGTATGAAGCGTAATGCGGTTGCAGGCACAAGGAATACAATTCTTTGTTCATGATATAAGATCTGATAATTTTAAAAATCTTGTAGTTTCATATTTTAGGATAGACTTTGTGAAATATCTGAGGGAAACTTGCAATTTGCCAAGAAAACATTATTCAGACCAGAGGCAACTCAACCTCATAGTGTAAATGTAAATAACTCTATTAGTATCTCAGTAGACTATTAGAGTCGTTGTTTTTATATCTGAAAAAGCTTAGATGCTTTGGAAATAAAATTTAAATACCCATTTATAAAAGAATTCAAATTCTTGGATAAGTTTGCAAACCTCAAGTTACTATAATATTAATTATTATCGTGCTAGACTACAAAGTTAGATTCTTATTCGGCATTGTGAAGTGGCGCTATCTGTGAAAGTTGAACTTAACTAGTAAGCTTTAAGTTTATCAATTAGTACCATCGTGTACATAGATGTCGCTAACAGTCAACGTGTGCGCACTTGCGTTACGAACGCCATCTATAAAATCACACTACAAACTCTTGCGCGCGCATAGGCTGACTTTGCTTGCTCTTTTCATTTAACGCTTGAAGAGGTCGCTGTTGTAAATTTTGACGATGCGTAAACGCACTTAACTTTTTCTAGATTGTAGTAAAATAAAATTCTTCGCTTGATTGTAGGAAAATTCCAAATAGTTTGCCATGACTGTTCATTTGTGGATTTGATAGGATATCTTAGATAGCTGCTACGTATTTACTTTAGAAATGATTACTTTGACTAAAAGATGGCGCTTTCTGGGTTTTTATTTCTCTATAAATAAAGAAAGAAGTTTTACTTCGGTCAACATTAAAGTTAGGTTTATTCAATGTGTCTTTAACTCGTCATTAATTTAAAACTTTTAACATTTCTGTACCTGATGCCGCCGTTGCCCGTACACATGAGAGGCATCTTTATAAGACCCTTACCTATTTGTTTAAAGACTGACTTGTAGATGGCGCTTATATATTTTTTTACTTCTGGGGTAAGTTAAACTCTCCAATACCTCAACATCGTGTTAAACTCGTACTTCATAATAAATACTGCTACTTAATACTTAAAAAAATGCTAATTAAGGCAAAGGACCATCTTTGCCTTAATTAGCATTTTTTTAATGGGTGATACTTTTGTACTTAACTAATAGAGTTTGCCTGCTGATTGGTCTTTGTGGCTAACAGTCCCGGTTAAAAAGTGGATAGATAGAAAATAGGATAGGTACATTATTGATTAAAAATGCCATCGGTTACTGTAAGGAAATAATACTGTTAAAAAAAATGCTGGTACCATAGAAATGTCGATTTCATAACTACAAGCGAAATTTAAATAATAAATGTAAATCGTTGGAAGAAACCAACAATTTAAATTGAATTTCATCCAATTATCTTAGCTTGGATGATTTTATACGTAAGAATTAGTTGTTACTTTCTTTGTTCCACACGACATCCTACAAATAAACCTTTGTCACATTCTCCATAACAATGTGAAATGGCCTATGATCAGCTAGGTCAAATGTCAAGGGGAAGTATTAGAATCCAAGTACCTGTGACAGCTAATTATCTAGCGAAGCAGACCTTAAATTTCCAACAATATATAAAAGTAACACGAAATAAGTGTTTCATTTCATCTTCTTGGCTGAACCAAAGTTAATGTATTTCAAAAATATTAATTGTAAAACAGTGACTGTGACAATGTCGCTCCTATCTATCGCGTTGTTTATAATATTTTTTGTGGTAACCACAGCGAAATCTGATATACAAAATAAAACTCCTTCGAAGTCCTCAGTCCAAAATTTCAAAGTATTCGTCGCTAACATGATAAAGGATCAAAGTTCTAAAATTCAGACGCTGCTCAAGAAAATTCAAACGAATGCGCAATCTGTATTAGAAAAAATAGAAAATACGAAACAAGAATCCAGATTGCATAAGAAAACAAATCTTTTTAAAATCACCGGCGGTAAAGAAGGACATCAAATTGAATCACCAGTGTTGAAGAGCAATGAGGTTATCGATACATCGGTTGACCCTGCCGTAACGGAATCGAGAAATTTTAACAATCACTACACGTCATCAGGATACGGTGTTAGCGGTAATGCGAACTACGGCACCCCGACATATCATCATCATTCCATTGGATTCGATCCGATTAATATAGTGGTGTCGATGTCTCTCCTGTCTTTCTTGTTACAAGCACTGCAAGGTTTGCTTAACAGAGCAAGATTACCGACACCGGTTGTGGAAGCAAGGTCGTTTAATCCCATCCAAGACTGGACCAAGAAGTTTGAAGAGAATTTAGCAGTGAAGGATAAGGACAAATATATATTGAGAAACAAGTATTTTAAGAAATATTTTCGTTAGTAGAGCTATTATGTAAATGCCGTTTTTTAAGATCGAATGTCCCAATACAAGATATGTGAATTCTTAACTGCGCACTATTTATTATACACCATCTTGAAAATAATAATTATTAAAACTTCTAGTTTTATTTAAAAAATCCTATCACAAAATAGTACACCAACGAAATGTTAAGTTAATAAAAATTACATTTATAATTAATGTTTGCTCTAATTATTTTCACTTGACCTAATTGCATTTCTCATCGCGCGACATAATTTCCATTTCATTTAGTGTTTTACGAGTCATAAAACAGTATTAAAATACAAGTAAATTGCTCTTAAATTGTGTGTAGAACCAGCTACTTTGTCCAGTTTATAGAGAGTGTAGAGAGTTTCTTCGTCGGCAACTGTGGCTACTTTTTAAGAATTATTGACTCGGAGTGCGGTCATGATCTTGTAAGCTGGTTACCCTTGATAGACATCACAAAGGAGTCAACTGGCATAATTAAATATGGTTCAATGTCTCACTAATCAATGTCGCTCTAGAATATTAAACTATCTCTTTAGTCTATTTTGTTTTCTATTCGTTTGACTGGTTTTCGTTTTCAATTCTGATGAAATGACTTTGATGTTTTAGTTTTCAATATTTTATAAAGTGAAGAATCTAATTATGTTTTATTTGAAATCTGTAAACAAATATTCTAGTTCTGCATTTATATAAATTAAATTGTATTATTGAATTAAATTGCAGTGTCTACAAACTTTGATTTATTTGATTAAATACGTAAAGATCTTTGTTATAATTTTAGTTAATGTTTTTAATAATCTCTCTTCTTAAATCATCGAGCGTACATAATATTAGAATACTTATTACTTAACATTTAAATAACAAAAAGACTTTTAAGTAGCCTAAATATTGCTAAAAGCCTTGGTTATAATTTATCATAATAATAGAAAGCTATTACGACTGTGTACCTAAATTGGGATCCTTTGTAAAAATTCCTTGTAACGTGAAGTTTTTATAGATGTGCTGACTTAATCTAAGTCAAGTCTACAAGTTATTTCGACTATCGATTTGACGAGTTCCACTGAGTCATCTTAAAAGGGCCAGGACATAAAATGCATCAAGTACTTATGAGTTAATTTAGTGAAACATTGCGTAGTACCTAACTCCAAATACATAATGCCAGTGATGAAAAATTGGAGGTCGCAATGACAACTGTACGGATATAGGATTATATATAATACGCAAAGAAACAAAATCCGATCGTAATGCCAGGAGAACATGACCTTCAAAGTATCTGACTGTAGTTATCATAAGGTCATTGCGGTGAACCTATTGGTAGATTCCCACGATATCGAGTAGCAGATCGAAGTGGATATCGCTTACCAGCCACTCAACTTTGTTTGCACTACCCAAGATTATTATTCTGTATTATCCCGAAATAAAATTGATTGCTGTTGGTGAATATCTTCGTAAATGTTTACTTTGACTTCGCCCCTGAGGGTAAAAATAAAAGATCGTTGATTAATTTTCTTGTAGAGTAATATCTATCTGCTATACCTTTTGCACACAGCTGTAGGCATGTTCAAACAGAGGGTTATTCTAGTCGTTATTTTAAGAAAGCCTAGCTACCTAGGTATTTGATTTTTTTGCTATTTAAACGAATGCGTTTTTGAGATTAAATTATGTTACAAAAACCTTTATATGAAAATGACATACGTTGGTCTTCTAATATTGCCACTGCTGTTGCCGTACTGAACATGAAAAGAAAAAGCAAAAGATTAGGACTAGCTACTAGTTTCATTATTTTATTATCATAGAAATTTGACTATACTACTGCAGGGCAAAGGCTACTCAACTTTCTTTTCTTTATTCTTTTACGGTATGCAATGGGTGAGTCTTTATCTTTTCTGAATATGTCATCGGTATGTCGTCATGTGTGGGTTTAATAGAAACAGTTTAAAGAATAGTGTTCAATCATACTGTTTAATATGGAAAAATTATTTAATTCATGCAGCAGTCTTACTTGATCTGCCTAATTGAAGTTTACGTTATTTGATTTGATTTTTTACTATAGAAGTGATAGTGGTGTGACTGTTGAACTGCGAAGATGCCAAGGCCGCAAGTTCATCCCTCAGCATGCATCAATGTCTTTTCAAACTTAAATTTAAGAAAGTGTAATATGAATAAGGAAAAGAAAACACAGCAGTGGGCCACACAGTAGGCTTTACGCTTCGCTTGTGAAATATGAGGTCGACGGAAAATAGCTTTGTCATGTTTGTTGTACATTTTATGTTGCTATTTGTCTCAAGGTATTTATATTAATACCGAATGTTATTTAACCGTCACGATTCTAAAAAGTTTTGCTTTTATTTTTCTGTATCAAAGCAAAGTCGTGGTGGCCCTAGTGGTGAACATACCGGATTTGTATGCACATGGTTGCAGGTTCAACCCATGCATGTATGTATCTTTTTCAATGTTATAAATACTTTCTTAGTTATTCTAAGACACCACTGACTAACGGTGACGGAAAACATAATGAGGAAAACTGGATTTAATTATGTGAGCTAGCGTGGTGATCAATGCTCAATCCTTCTCTATACGAAAAGAGGCCTTTGCCCTGCAGTGAGACATTTATAGGCTGTTATTATTATTGTCAAAGCTATACATTAGGCTGAAGAAAATGTATGGCGCTTACAATGTTCAGTTCTCTGTAGGTCTATTAGATTATACCGACATAATTATAGCAGTCTAACTTACCGAATACCAACATAATTATTTGAGATATTATATGTATGTTTGACTTTGAGACAACAAATACTGCTTATCTTCATGCCACCTTGAACATAAATCTGTCGATCTTTCTTTGCGCGCCTCAAAATAGTTCTGTGCGATTGGTTTTTCCGTACTAAGTTTAATTTTGTAACGAAATATGCAAACACATCGAAAAACAGCTTAATTTTTTATGTTGAAACTAACGTTACTTTTATTTCTATTTAAATTTTAAGCATTTTAGTGTTGGCTTAAGTTGGTTTCAGTAAAAATCCCATATTATCCTCTGTCGGGTAGCAGACAAGCGCGGCGCTGTACGTTGACCAAATAAATCTGTACGAGGGACATTATCCCGTTTTATGAAAGTTTTGAGTACATAAGCAGGTGGTCTTTGAGATGTTCTGAAGCAATTTAATATAAAAGATTTATGTCATGTTTCACTATGTTTTATATTTGGTCGCTTCGTCAGTAAAAACAAAAGAAGATAGTACCTACACTACATAAATACCTTTTATTTAGTTATTCATTTTTGCATCCGTAAGTGGGCACAATCTGTACAATTTTTTAATTATCAGGACAAGTGAATTCTGTGAACTTATCATTTTCTTAGGATTTTCGACTGCATACGGTGTATCTATATTGATAATATTACCTATATAAAAATTGTAAATGGAAATCTGGATTTTGTCGATCTTCTGGCCGGGCCATTTAGGAAACAGCCGTCTTACCATGAACTCTTAAAGCAGGACAGTTTACGTTGTAGAAGCGAGACGCCGTATTACACTGCACATAGCGGCGTCTCGCTTCCACATCGTAACTGTCCAGCTTTAAGGGTTCATAGAAAGGGGGCTGATCGTGTGACTTTGTTGTTCACGTCATTTAGATAGAAATATTATTATTTAAACCGAATTCTAAATTTACGATTCGAATATCGCGACCTCCCTTAAAGGTTAATACAAAACCCAGAGTAAAGTACATAACGCTCATCAATATAAATCGCAGAAAATAAGTTAAATCGTCACAATACATCGTATTTTTCCTGCTACTGCTACGAACATCTGCAAAAAATGTGTTATTTTCCCTTAAAAGAAGCCTGGCCTGTAATTTGTGCCTAAAACCAATTGTTGTTCAATCATATATTTTTGACTATTAATTCCCATAATAGTCGTTTCTATTTCATGACTACTGAATACTTTTATTTGGTTTATTGACTGTATAATGAAAATAAATGAACTACCAATCAGAAAACTAAAATCCTAAAGGTATACATGACATTTTGGTTTCTATAAATGGCTTGCTTACAATTTGAAAAGCTAAATATCCGCTACTAAACACACTAGCATTTAGATCACAAATGTAACATTCGCTGTAATATCCTAATCTTTGTGAAAGCCACGGCTTCCCTACTTGTGTTTATAGTAAGCTGTGACGTAGGTTAATGCATCACGCCGCTTTGCCTCGAATTTTAGATCCTGCATAAACTATTCACAGATGAGGGTCGCGACAGCGTAGAGCCAATTTTCGTTTTTACTTAATTTATTTTTCTCTTAAATAGATCTAAATTCGTCTGTGGACTGAATGAATTTTAAAGCTTTTTGCATATAGATATACCTTATTCTTCTAACCTCCGGCTTTTATAATAAATAGGTACATTAAAGGCGCAAAAAGGAATAATTTTTTAACAGACGAAGCAAAATACTTATATCTAGCTTTTACTGCATTGACAGAAAGCTCTATATGACCGGCTAACGTTGATTTAAGACACCTAAGTATTGGATTTACTGCAATAGAATTAGTTGAAGGTGTTTTCTGCACCTAGCTAATCTGGCCTAATCTTTTAGACTTCATTTGGACAAGTCAGTTATGAGGTAGGTACCAGTAATAGGGGGCGAGGGGGAGCCTATCGTCATTAACCGGGCACAAATCCAGACTCTATGCTACTGTGAATTACCTACTGAAAAAACCCAATAAAACTTTCCCGACTTTCCCGGAATTCAAATCCAGGACCTCAGCAGTTGCGTAGCGAGCACTACATGATCGAGGCCGACGGGTGATATTATTTAGGTTTTTTAAATCCCAATTCATTTTAGACTTGTGTGTGTCAACTGATAACAGTCCATTGGCAGCCATAATGGAAATAATAATCGATAAATCAACACTTTCACTCAGTGACGTTGTAAGCCAACACTGCCTACATTGACAGTCATATTTTTAATAAAACTTTGATTTCTCTAGTTGTATAATTCTGTTAAAAAAATCCAATGGCCCTGGAATCAAATAACGATAAATTCCGATTTATTTGTTAAATGATTTTTATGATTGATTCCAAATAACAATGAAACTGTAATTTGATTGTTAGATAAACGAAACGTTCGTTATAATATTTTATGATTTATTTAATTTGAAATTGTTTTTTAGTGTTGTATATAAATAAATGTTTTCCTTTGAAGCATCATAGTTAATGACCATAACTAGAAAAACGTTAATAAAAATAGTTTTGATCATAATATTAAAAGTGTTTTCAACAACAGAATTTTACTTATTTATATTTACATCTTAATGCACAAATTACATGTGTTTTACTCAGAAATGTGAGTGTATCGACCCTTTATTCCTCAACATATTATTATCGAGTGAGCTTCTCCTTAAAACACGTGATGTGTAAATAATTTTGTATTTTGATTAATTCTAGGTACAAACTGGGCCCTAATTTATTCTGTGCCCTACAGGGCTTGTAATAAGCTCTAAGCCTATTGTGCTTTACACCATACATAGTTATACATTATAGAATGCAAATTAACACTTGTTGGAAGCGAAAGGCCGAAGATCGAGCTCAGTGGCGTGCCATAGGAGAGGCCTATGTCCAGCAGTGGACGAAGATAGGTTGATGATGATGAATAAAGTATATGCTAGTTAGCTATAAGATGTCGTGGTAGCTCTGAGGTTTATAAAACCAACCTACAAAATGTTACAGGTTCTATACATGCAGTTAATAATATAAATTGTATTTCTTTAGTTCTAAGATACCACTGTCTATAATAATTGAATTATATTGGGCCTAATGACATATCCATCTATTAATTGATAACTGCTAAGGTTATTCGCTTTTCATCACATTATTAAATTAAATTAAATATTTGTTTATTTTCAGGTATGCACCCATAGTTTTACATTTTACATGCACACAATCATTTTCATTACCTACAAATACTTATACATACTGTATCATAAGATAAGATTTTACATAGTATATTATGTATGCAAGTATATTCCACATTATTTTGCTTACCAAAAACCTTGTTAAAATATCAGAAATATAGTCTATTCCAATTACGTTTCGGACTTTACTCAGATCTTAGATAAAGCTAAGCTAATCCGGGTAAACCTGGGTTGACTCACTCTTTTAACATTATCCTTGGCATCGTTATATATATACTTATTTTCTCCGTAAATGAGATAGCCCTGTATAAGCTTTCCTTATTTCGTAGATAACGAAATTACTTACATTTCTCCAAGCTTACATTTTTAGTCTAAATAAGATAATATGTTGAAAGGTAATTATGCTGATCTTTCACTCTGGCTCTTAGAAGACTTTCTTCAGCTTTTTATACTTAAAAGCAACATAGAAAGGTAAGTAGAAAATATAATTTTACGAATGACATTTCTTAATATACTCTTTCAACATAATAATCCGTACAGTACTCTATAGGTACATTTTAAAACATACTCTACATTACGACGCCTGGTGGTTTCAAATAGCAATCACGCGACTATTTGTTATATGATCTAAGTTTTGTTTCAGGCGTCGGTGTTTTTGGACATAGTAGTCTTACAATATGACACAACTAATACAAATCATCTTAATTGTTAAAAGGTACATTTCCTATACGAAAACGTTACTAATAGAAGGATTTCAGGAAAATTGACGGCTGAATAGAGTATTGTTTGACGGCAATTTGTCCCGATATTGATAGAAGACTTTATTTAAATACATTGCCGGTTCCGTGTTTATAAAAAAAGAATACCGTATCAATCCTTTACTTATACACGTCGGAGTTCTGTGACCTCACAATAACTGACAGGGCAGCCTATTGTCGCCACTTTTAACTCAACTGTCACACACAAAAATCTGTTCGCCTTTAAATTTTAAATCCACATTTTATTATAACAATGCGCCTGTCAAAAAAATCAACACCCCGAACAAAGGGAACCCTTTATTGCAACACCTCAATGAGACTTCTTAATTTAATATTCAGCTGCGCTTTCTTTGAGAAAATCGGTTTTGTACTAATTTGACGTTTGGTTGACAGATGCAGAAAAAAACGGTCTGTTCCTTTGTTACCTAACTCCCGTTCTAATGAAAGTGAGTAACCGAAAATGGATTAAAGGGTTTAGGATGGAGGTAAAAAAGACTCCCAACGAAGCTGTCTAAAATCAGTGATTTTATTTGGATGATTCAGTTTTAGAAGATTGGTGACAAAACTTGTATTTACTATATATTTAATATTTATAAATCATGCAGAGGTATATAAAAATTTCGTTTTGGTTGAAAACAAAATTGATGTCGATATTACAACTTAATCCATAATAAATATTTAGATCAATTGTGGCTTTTGATTACTGGTTGTTATACATCAAAGTGCTTTAAACATCTCTCTAAGGCATTGGTAAAGTATTTAAGCAGTCAAAGCCCCATTATTTGGACACATGTCACCAGTATCAAAGCATCAACCCTTGCAATCTAAATTCAAATACGTCGCGATGAAATTTGTATGTCCAATCTAAACATTCATTAGGAAATTTAAAAAATTCTATTCAGAGATGGGCCCCTTGCTAAACCGCTTAAGCTAATTATATAAAACATTACTAGAGGGGGGCTCGAAGCTTATATTTCGACGTTATTACATCCCTCTATATGCACATAATAAGAGCTCATTCTGGGATGTTCCCCTTTGTGCGGGATATTTGTTTGATCTTTCGCTGATGTAAGGGCAGGTTGCAGGAGGTAAAATATATTTTCATTGACTATTTACTATGTTCTCGAAGTATCTGTTGAAGACAAATTATTAACGCGTTGCCAGTAAAGTTCAAACACCCTTTTTGTTTTTGTAACCGATGAAGTTTGGAATTTCTGAGTAAATAATATAAACGAAATTTTCCTAAATGTTAAAATCAAAAAACAGTTTTTGTCATGTATTTCCTTAAAGCGCGTAGAGAGAACAAAGGGAAACAACTGTGACTATCTCAGGTGATGAATTAATGATGTTCCGTGTTACATAGGCCCTAGTATTCAATTCACACGACTGCCGAAAATATTTAGAAATAAGAACACTAGAAATATTTAAAGCTCCAAGAAAAATTAAGATACCAATATTTTATAGACATGCAATATGAACACAAAATACTCATAACATAATTTCTTGAACCTTAAACCATCAAAATGTTACCTTAAAAGACAAAGATCAAGAATGTTCACAATTTAATATTACTTTACGTCGTTAAAGCAAATCTTCCCAGCGGAGTCTAGTCAATTTTCTGCATTAGCAAGATATAATATTTCAAGGGCGGCGTCAATCAAAGGCTAACGAAACGACATCAGAAGGACACTTCAAAAAGGCACGTGCAAATATAAAATTCATTACTAGCGTCTCTTCTGCTAATTCGTCCCCCTCGGATGGGGGACCTAATATCCTTTAAACCGTAAAGACGTCAAAGGCGATACTCGAGACGCCACTTGTTTATTTGTAATTGAATATGAAAATCTTTAGCGCCGTGCGAGACTTTTGCAGCCATTGATATAGAGTCTGATAAGTGTTTTGTTATATTGATTGATGATTTAATCGATTATTTTATTTAATCAATTAACTGTAGTGTAAGAAATATAGAACAAAGAAATTAGAAGATATTCATAGCAGTAAGTAAAAATGCTCTTGGATATATTTTATAAAAAATACAAAGCCAGGTAAAGTGTTTAATGTCCGTTGAATTGATTGTGCACTTATCTAGCTAAAAGACGAAAACCTCCATAAAATATTATGTACCAATTAATTAAATTATTTCAACAGTACACATACTCTACAGAGGCATCGTATGGATCGCTTCTCAAAAAAATCCCTTTGCTTTTACTTTGCATTGGGAACTTTCATAACATATCCAGTAATATTTTATGCCCCTAACCTCTTACAGAAAAACCTGCAGTGAGCATCGGCTCTCGTTCGTGTCTCAAGAGCCAGCGCAACGGTAAATAAAATTTTAGGAGCTCTTTCAAAGAAATTCATCACATAGATTTTATAACAACACTTATAAAATTGTTCCAAACACACTTGCGTCGCCTATTTTTGTATGGTTTACGATAATCGACACTAAAAAAACTTACACAACCATTTCTGTTTGTCAGTTTTGTCTCAAAATATTTTAGGCTTATGTTAAACGTTTAATATTACCTATATTGTTATTCTATACCGACCTTGATGGTGCCGACTTCATTAGGTATTTTTTGGAGAAAATTAACTTGATTCAATTATGGGTTTTTACTTTTCACAACTTGGCTCTCTCAGCTTTACTTACATTGCACCTTTGATGTTTTGCTTTAACTTTATACGATTTTCGACTTGACTTGTTCAACGTCCATGTTTTCATTAGAGGCGGAAAAAAGGAAAATTGGATTTAAACATGAAAGATCGAAGGTCTTCGTACAGACAGCCTACTTTGAGCCCAATTTAATTACGAAAGAACTTGGGGAAAATGACGTAAAGTGATTTTTATATTTTGCATCGCCAAGTCTAAGAAGATTGATGACTACCTACTGTATAGTTTATATTTCATTTTCAAGTGTGTACCTATACCTGCCACGAGTAAAAAGTACCTAAATTAATCTGAAAATACGTACATAATAATTGTTATGAAGTTTGCTATAATATTTGTAGGTAACTAATGTATTTGAATCTAATTGCGTAAGAACCTCCTTTCATCATCATTATCATCAGCTGGAAGACGTCCGCTGTTAAACAAAGGCCTCCTCCCCCATAGAACGTCATAGTGAATAACAGCTTGCTACTAGGTGGACCGACGATATCGTCAGAGTCGAACCTCCTATACCTACGTTTGTAAAAATAGCAAAGACCCGTTTTTGTAAAAACATTTTACCTATAATGATCGTGTCATATATTTTTTGTGATCAATAAAAACTCATTCGAAATATCTAGCTCAGCACAGCAGGTATTAATTGACCAATAAAATACATTTAATATTACGTCGTTCCTTGCTTTGTGAGAAATGTTAAAAATATCTTGCGTCTTTTTACCTCCTTGCAAATTTTTATTACATTATAATAGGTGACATTTCTGCGTGGTGCTACGATGGTAGTAAGAGCATTCTGGGCACCTCTGATACGAATATAATTGTGGATACTGCTGCCAATTTGTGTTAATAACATCATAATCACCAATGCGGTCTTCAACACATTTCGCCAAGCGTGGGTACGATTTTTACAGTCTTTGGTATAATTATAATGTCCGTCTCAATAAAGTTTTGTAACTAAAATTATTATAATATTCCATTTCGTTACCAAATATAAGCATTGTATATCTGTAACCGCACATTTATTGGTCAATTCGTAACTGTGGCATAAAGTTCCAATAATTGTTATCTCTGCGATCCACCCGTCCACAAAAGCTGGGTGTCCCACCGACTTTATTTACTCTTAACCGATTCCCTGGTTTATATCTATTTCGGAGCTTCGTATAAATGCGGTACAATAACAATAAAGCAGGATTTTGCCACAGATTGCTGACATTTTCCTCAAGACGTAGGTACGGCATAAAACGGGTATATTATATTATTAAAAAAGCTCTGCATACAACGGTCCGGCCAGATAAGGGAAATAACAAAAGAAAAATGAATGCGGGCGATAGTAAACATGAAACTAAGGTTTCCTTTTTCGGCAAATAAAACTTAAATAAGCTTTTGCATGGAACGTAAACTCAAACTTAAATCAGGTTTCAAGCGAACATGCTACTGAGTGCTTTGCACGCATCTAAGTAAAATTACTTATTAGGCACTACGTAAGTCTTGTGTCGCCATAAACCGTCATGATCAGTTAAATACTCCACTCAGTATTGAAGATTTCGACGATGAAGTATACATTATATAAACAGTGTTACTTAACTGAGTTAGGTACTCAAAATTGCCATACCCCTGATTATAAGCGTAGCTTCCTTCGCTAAAATGTTTTTCTCAAAATTTTGATTAAGATATTACTTGAAACGATTCAAGAAGTTCATATTATTGGTTAGTTACTTACCGATAAAAAGTCTTCTAGATCTGCGTAGGTTTCAATTACTAGTTCCCCTAAAGGTGTTCTATTAATGATGCTCGCGTGACTTGTATACGTACTTCTTGTACGTTTTTGCAGCGTGTCATTGCAAAAAATAGTGAAAACACATCACCACACATACCGAGGAGGAAAAAAAAGAGAGGACCTACATAGTTATTATCGCCATGTTTATTAAATCACAATGAAACTCACCGGATCCTTGGATTATCTGCGTTTTATTGAAGATTTTACAGCCCTTCTACAAGCAGCAGTGCTTCGTGTGTAGTTTAAAACACTCATAAAGAAGAAAGTTGTAAGTACCAGAAAGTTTTTCGCCCAAAAAGTAATGCGTACCGTGCACTCTAACCCTTCTTGGCTTAAAAGGTGAAGCCGTTTCAATTGGTATTGACGTAGAGAAAGTAGATAGGTTCGCCAATAACGCATTGGGTTTATAGTAAGGTTCTTCAACTAGTTTGATTATTTTTTTCTTTTATACACTTTTTTTGTAGTAAAAATACTTACGATCAAGATTTTTGATTCTTTTTTCTTCACTATTACTTTTATTTTTGCTGACAGATTTCAGATGTTTGCGAAGTGCGACGAAACTTTTTGGACGTCAATCGAGTAAGTTTCGATTGTACTTTTATTAAAAAAGACTTTATTGTCTCGAATTGTCGTCAGCACTGTTATTTCTGTGACATTTATTATTGCAAAATGACAGCTTATCGTATCGTAACAGTTTCGCTGAACTGGCCTGTCTTGTTTGTTTGTGCGACAGTTATTCCCACTTATTGAAATTAGGATATTTGGATTCGTGAAATTTAAGACTCCGAATCTGAATAATTTATCATTTATCATCTGACGAAGAATTTGCGGTATTCCTGAAATATTCCGAAAAAGAACCCGTTAATATTTATCGTATAAAAATATTATAAATAATACATTTACTCAATTTCATGACCTTTATTATGTAGGTACTTTAAGCAGATTTGTGTTGGATTAAGTGAATTTGCACTGAATTCAATATTGAGAAAATAAATATCCTTTGTTACTATTTTATAAACATAACAACCCTCCAACCTTTCTCTTAATAAAGACTTCCACCAGTTTGGTGGCGAACTACCTATATAAGGCTTGACGGGTCCACGTTATGTATTAACGTTCTGATTGACACCCACCGGTTGTCAAGGGTAAGTTATCAACACTTCAGGAGAGTTCATCACTACAAGACGTGGTTAGTTCCAAACTTTCCAGACGTTCGATAGAAATTATAACTTGACGTAAGAGCTAATGTTGTAACAATTGTTCGGTTACAACAGTTTGATGGAGTTTCGTAACGTTTATGTTAACATTATAATAGCCGAGAGGTGAATAATTTGAATTATGTTCTCGATTTTATTCTCGATTAACAAGAATCGATTCGAGTTAACGATTCTACCTGGTAGTCGCAAATGTGGTGTCTGTTTGCCGGGTGTAAGTGTATCTGCTGAGTGGTATCCGGCGTAGAATTGACCACCCTTTTTCCCGTGGGTGTCGTGATAGACAACTAAGGGAAAATCCAGAAAGCCGCTGGGCAGCAACGTCTGTAACTTCAACACCAAGCGTGAGGATTATGGCAACTCCCTCTCCCTTACCTAAGGGGAAGGCCTTTGTTTAACAGTGGACGTCATCCGGCTAAAGATGATGATGAATTGTATGTAGTATTGCATGTTTGTGAAAAGCATCCACGCTCCAAAAGAAATTACTAGTATGTGCTAACAATAATTGTATCTAGCATAGAAATCCATTACGTTGGAAATATCTTATTGTAATTAATTACATCCAGTTTCAAATATCGTTAAACGAGTCCAGCATCAGATACGGGCGTGACTCGATAATGTTGCTAATCACGAGCCAAAGTAGGTATCATTCACTAATGGCTGGTTTTTTATCTAAATATACTTCACACGACAGCATAATAACCGAGTTAAAAGCACCTTATTACTGCGTCACTCTGGTCTACAGGCCACTAACTTTTGTATTGGTTTTGGCGTAACCTTTTAAACTTAAACAGTATGTCTGTGGGAGTATTTACAACTTAGAAAATACAGAGATGCTACATATTTCGAGCTCTACATTATTGAAATTAGAACTTGTAACTAAAATAATAAGATTTATCACAATAATATCCCTACCATTATTGGTTACGCGAAAGTTTGTATGTATTTCACGTAAAAACTACTGAATGGATTTTAATGAAATTTCATAATATATGGAGGTAGCTGACACCCTGGATTAACACATAGGGTACTTTCCCGAAAAAATGTAGCGGGTAACACCGCGGGGCGCAGCTAGTAATAATATAAATCAACGTAATATGAGTCAAAAAAAGTAAGTAGATTAGAATCATATCATTCCGTATAAATAAATAATTTGCTTCGACAATCTTACGTCCATAAAATTGATAAGAGTAGGCTTTCGCGCTAGGCCGATCAAAATCCTTATACTCCAGCAAAATCTAGGATTTACTAACATGAGTTTGTAAATGTTAGGAATAAAGGAAATTGATACAGCTATTTTGGGGGATTTAACGCTCGAGTCGTTCTTTAACTGGAGGGTTACATAATCTAATAATTCGGGACAAGTAGCATTGGACGAGTGCTATTTATTGTTTGGTCTCGTAGACCTTCTACCGAATTTAAGGTCTTGGGGTTCGAACTATAAAAACTCTGATATAATTATGTTCTGTATTAATCTATACCTAGGTTCTATCCGGAATACGTCCACTGTTGAACAAAGGTTGTAAAAAGCCACAATGAACAACAACTTGCCATTGGCATCTATGACAATATCGTCGGTCCACCTGGTTATAGCTTTGATACCAAGAGGTAATTTAAAATCATAAGATTTGGACAATACAATATTTGTATTCAAGAGGTGGTGCTTATGAAATCAGTATTCGTTTGATTGTGGTGCAATTTGGGATAAACAAGGAGTGAATGAATAGACAAAGAAAATCTTCAAAATGATATAAAGCAAACCTTTTAACGAAAAACAGTAAACAAACTGAAAGCACTGTCTTTAAAACTTTCACGTGAATAATATTTACTAAATATTGTGCGATTGATTGACACGGGCCACTATTAAGTACAGTAATTAAATGGCCGCTAACGATCGGTCATCGCGCCTCACGCCGTCGACGTTTTAAGTGAGCGTCTTAAAGAAACTTTAACAGCACGTCACGAAACTCAAACATTTACTTTGTGACCTGGATTCTTGAGTAATTATTAATAGCATAATTATTGATCTGCTTAGCGTTAAGTGATATGTGGACGAGAGATTGGGTTTCTAACAGCCTGTTATTAACTGTAAATACTTTCGTCGTGACAATATTGATGACAAAGTTAACTGTTTTGACTGCTTGCCCTGCCCTTTCCTCCCGGGGGTGTTGTGGGAGGCGAATTAGGGAAAATCCAGAAGATGGGCAGCGGCGTCTTCTGTAACTTCAGAACACCACCAATACTACTGAACACCACCACTACTACAATACTACGATTCCCAAGCCGCTTGCCAAGCGTGGGGATTATGGCAACACCCCCTCCCCTTAATAAAGGAGGAGCCTTTGTTCAACAGTAGATGGCTGACGATGATGATACATGAAGACGATTAAATATTAATTTATTTTAGAAGTAAGTTACTATAATTAATAGTCGTTAATAACTCTCTCCTTTTATAAAGTGACAAATTTATCCTTCGAATATAATTTTAACTAACGATAGAATAACCAGCCCTAACAAAACAAAAAAAATACAAAATGTCGCATAGTAATGAACTGTTGTCATTGTATTACCGTTATTCGCCGTTCGTGTTAACAATATCCTTACAGCCATGTTCTTCCTCGACGAATATGGATATTCCGTACGTTTTGAGTGTGTCAATATGACAAGTCCGGATGTTGCTAGCGACGACGACACGACGTCACAGCTTTACTCGATAACGCAACTCTTTTTCAATATTCTATGTTTCAATATTCTACTTTACGGATGAAATATATCAATAAAATTTGGTTGTCAAATAAACACACTAACTGTATAGAAGAAGCATAATTATTTTGGATTTCAATTTATACAAGAATATTTCTTTCAGGGTTGGGCTGTAAAATAAACACACTAACTGCAAAATTAAAATAATTATTTTGGATTTCCATTCATAAAAGTTTAGGTATCTTCATTCATTAAAAATACAACAGACTCAAATAACAATACCGTATTTAGTATGCGGAAACCAATCCTGACATACAAATCATTAGTCTGACATTACATCCTTTGATCAACTATAAATAAAAGTATTGTTATCATCCATCAACATTTGCGAACTTCATGCAACATTTTTTCAACGTCGTTCCGACCCGTCGTACCCACATTAATATGCTGGATGTTAATTTGTTAATTACAAGTGGACGGTCGCGAGTTATGAGGAACCTGGACCCGCTACATAAAACTGCAGTTAATATAAATCAATATATACATACACCGTTTCTGGTTGATATCCATAATTCAGGAGCGATGAAACCCTTTACGTGTTGTGGATGGGATCGGCGAAGAACGATCTGTATGGTACGGTACATTAAAATTGTTTATTCAGTATTTTTTGCCCCTGGAGTGAGATTCTGCGGCACGCGCGGAGTTTGACGATGTGTGCCTGTTGACTAATAATGTTTAGTGAGTGAAACACACGTTTTGCTCGTACTTGCAATTTTTTGTGAGTGTTTCATGTTTTTGTAGCAAATAAAAACAAAATAACTGTAAAATAAATAGAGGTTGTCGTATTAATTCCCTCTTAGTTATAGTACCCAATTTACTTTGTAAAATTAATTAGGTTAAAACCAACTCGCGTTGATGGAACGTTAGTGACGTAAACAATTTTCCTCCAACAAAAATATTCTTTATATTTCTTAAGTTATCTAACTACGTATGCATGGATGTTTGCAATTAAAGGAGTTTTAATAAACTTATAACCAGTTAATGGTAATACCGATTACTTATTGTATAGAGCTTCTAAAAGAATTTAAATATTGCAATTTAATTATCCATTCTATTATGAATGAATTGCATTAATGATCAAATAAATAGCTTTAATTGGACAATTAGACACAGAACGATTCGCGAACACAGTTGGTAGCGGTCGCCCATCACTTAACCACTAGGGAACTCCACAATCATACGAACCTCGTTCAGTGGGCAGAAGAAGCGAACATGAACACTTTATCACCTGCGACCAAGCTCATATAAATCAAAATAAACCACGTACATTGCAATTAAGAAGGGGCGAATCCTCCTAGTGTACGCAATAAGTTTTGTACGGGAATAATAACATTTTATCTTGGATCTGAGAACATTTATAATAATTACATCATACTATTGACAGGCCCATTAATATCTGGTGCGTGTACCGATAAGTGTGGACACGGAAGCTGTGGAGACGACTCTTTATTGATTTCGAATTTTGGTAATTAATGTATCTAATTGTTGATGAATTAGTGAAAATATTTCAGTGGACGCAAATGGCAAGTTGCCGTTCATTGTGGCGTTCTAAAGAGGAGGGGTATATTCAACAGTTCACGTCTTCCGGCTGATGATAAAGATGTGCCATTTAAGGATTATTCAATTAGCGGGCGAGGTGCACTCAGCTTCGTTATTCCTACGTTCGTAGTAAAAACTAGTTCCGACGACACCTATAATGCAGTATCTACAGATAACATTAAGATTAAAAAAATCTTAAACGTTTAATAGTGATTATGATTTGGTCTCCATTGCAAACAAAGTATTTTGCAAGTTGAGAAACTGATATGCTTGGTAGTGTCAATCAGGCACAACATACCTACAGCTTTAATTAGACGTATAAAAGTACATTTGTTCTTGTTATTCGACAAAAAGAGTGGGATAAACTAAAGTGGCGTTAGGCAGAACCAATTGGTAGAAGGGCACCGAGGCCTTTACCCTTCATTGAGATAGTAGGTACTGGCTAAATACCAATTAATAATAGGTTCTATATTAATTATTATTAATAATTTTTGTTAGAAGAGGTTTATATCCATAAGTGGACTGAGACAGGCTGATAATGATGAGGATCATCATCATCATCATTAACCGGTGGATGACCAATGTTGAACAAAAGCCTCCTTAGAACACCACAATGAACGACAACTTGCTGATGATGATGTTAATGAGTAATGTTTATGCTTTTTTGAATAAAGTTGTGAGTAAATTCGGTTATAAATAAAAACGTTCGCAATTTTAGCACCAACCGTTACTTCGGCCGTCTCTGTTCTCTGATTGTAACTAATATAGCAGTAATCGCGATGCTCTTTTAATTAAAGCTTAAGAAGTTTCTTTGCGGCTTTACGCTCTCAGTACAGTACCTCACTTTGTCTCTTGTTACAAACTTTGCTGTTCAAAAATAAACCTTAAACGCTCTGTAATAAAGTTTCATGCACGTGTAAGTTAATTTAAATATTTTTAGGACACCTAATTTCGTACATTCCTTTAATTAACACCACCTAATTTGAGGCCTTTGAAACGTTACTTTAAATCAGATTGTTTTTTTTTGTTGAAACAGAAAATACTCATGCTAGTGTTTAGAGGGTCTTTTAATTAACATTTTGTTAAACAGAATTTATAACGTGTGTACTGTGTACTTGACGTCAAAAGCTGAAGTACTTCTTTGATTTTATTTACTTATCAGATAAACTAATGACTTCATAAAGAAAATTCTAGTTTCCTTTGATGTTTTTATTTCTTTTACAAAGTTTTAATTAGTTTTGATATCAATTACTAAAACACGGGGGCTCGCCAATGTCTCAGACATAATTTAATATCTATAAGAGCTGTTAAACCTACGCAAATAAGACTAGTGTTACGTATCCCACACAGCGACTCATAATAATACTAAATTTCCATAAGAAATGTGATCTTGCATTGAACTATTTGTGGGTCCTGTATTTACGACTACAAAACAAACACTTGGTGCACATTAAACGATGTTACACGCTTATAATCGCTATAGTTTCGCGTAACAGAACACCGATTTGCAATAAAAAGTAAAAGCTTATGGTCGTGTTAGGTTTTATCTCGTTCACATAAATAGCGCGGGAGCTGGGAGCCTCGTGGCTTGCTTTGTTAACATTGCCGGGACATTATTAAACAACTATAATAAGTAGTTAATTATTGACTGTCACACACTTGCGTACGATGCGCTTCGCTGCATTGCACTCAGAGGTGTCCAACATTTTTGTAGATATTTTTTTTCTTTCTTTTGTTTTTGTTGTTTGTACTAAGGTTACACCAAAATAAGTTTCAATTAAACCAAGTAAAGATGTAATTTTTATACTTACTCTAACATTTGCGTTTATTTATTTATGTATGAATACATTTACACAGTTAGATAATGGTAGTGGCTCCTCTTCTCTTTATTATTCATGGACCACCTGAAAAGATAATTAAGTTATAACTTAAGTTATATTATCTAGAATAGAACCATAGTTTTTGTTTTAAGAAAATATTTATGAGAACATTATCTAGGAGTAAATGTAATAAATAAATAATGAAATAACAGAGTGGGGTATAATTTAGGAGCCTTTAAACTGGTAGAATCTTATAAACTTGGGAAGTATTAAAGTTTTATGAAGATCTAGTATAATGAACATTACGAGCTGAAAGTTGTGAACTATTGGAAATCTATTTTATGGGGAAGTGTCCTCCTACTCTGTATCAATCTATAAAATGACAATAAAATGCTAATCTTGACGCGAGTTTGCGTCGGACAATTATATAGATATTTACCTATCTCTTTGTATTTATAACCATAAACTTAAATTTTATAACCACCTAAAGTTAACTTAAGATGGTTATAAAAGCAGACTACGGTTGTTAGGTAGAATAACGGGCCCATCTACCCTACTGTACTAAAACTCGTTTTTAACTTCGTTTTCATAATAAAAATGTTCAAACAATCCTGTAAAATTAGAAGGGAGTCTTGTCAATTGTAAATTTGAATTCAAATATTTAATTCAATTAATCTATACCTACAGTGACACTCTAAAAATACAAAGTAATCACCAAGCAGAACAAATGGCTTTTCAAAGTAAAACCGAACATTTTGATACCTTCGTTCCTATCTGTCTATAAATTATGTACCCATAAATCCTTAAGACACAACAAAAACTTATCTCTTAATTCCAATTCGCAAAACATTTTTACAAAAAATAAAGAAAAACAAAATAGTGTTCTCAAGTAAAATGTTTGCGATCCCCTCTAAGATTTGTGCGTAAGTATGAGCGTACACTGCGCGTGAAATATATGGCTGCGGGCGGACCGCGGCGTCGCTGCACTAACTCCGCTTGATTGGAATCTACCGCAGGGCACACCGATAAATGAGTGCTGGTAGTACAAGGGCTCCGGGACTCAGCATAGACGCGCTAGAAGAGTCTGCGGTGAGCACGTGTTTTTTTTTCCTCTTTAGCTTCTGGTTCACGTGTATTCTTTTGTTTGTCTGGAAGGGAACTAGTTGGAGTTTATTATAAACTGATTTATTCTAAGGATTTCTTATATAGATTTTTGCAAACTATGCAAGCTAGACGTTTCACGCGTAAGTTGATGATAATAAAAGACATTACACTCGTACCTATTTAAAACACAGTTAAACCACATTAACTATGAAGTTAGGTTGTAAGTGTTACGTTACATACGCATAGATTAAATAAATAGCAGTTAAAACACGGTTCAAGCTTTGGTTTAGACCGAATGCTTTATAAATTCGGTTTAACACATGCAGTTGAAGTCGGCCACGGGATATAAGTAATTAGTGTTAAATTCCGACGGTCAGTTCTCACAGGTGCAAGACCCAGGATTTAATTGTGGTTTAATAATAATTCAGGTACCACCTGACTGTTGAAAATAATGTATAAAATCTTTGTTTCGACCTCAAAACAAATGATGGTCTAACACATACTGACTGTAAGCTACCAAATCAAACCAAACTTAATAACAATGTGAGACAAAAAAGATCAAGATTTTTTACGACCTAATATTTATGTCATTGATACTTGGTTTTGTTTTACCTGCAGCCTTGGCATATTATTCATACTAATATTATAAATGTGGAAGTAGGTAAATCTGTCTGTATTATGTTACGCCTTTACAACTAAACCGCTAGACAGATTTTGATGAAATTTGGCATGTAAAAAGTTGAAGATCAGGGAAAGGAAAACGGAGGCAAAGCTGCGGGCAAAAGCTAGTATATCATAATCACACATTATGGTATTGTATAATATAATTGTATTGTTTGTTTTTTAATTAACTTAGCTTTCAATTACGTGTACCATCTAGTACCTTTACAATTCTATGTCAAAACTAGAGGCCACAATTAAAGTCGTAGCCAACAAGGGCTAGATGTCGTCGCCTATACGCGTAGTTGCGAAACTTCGCAATATGTGATTATTCACTTGCGTAAATTACGACTATCGTCGGTACTGTCTTTTAAGTTAATCTCTATTATTTTAGACTAGAATTTACTGCATAGAATTTGCATAGATTTTAATGGTAGAAAAAGAAAAATACTTTTTTATCGATGTTGTTTTGTTTCTAGATTATAGTGAATGATTGTAAACTTTCGTTTATTTCCATTTCATGTTAAGTTTGTTAGGACAGGTTAGTGTGAAAAGTTATCCTCTCTGAAGGTTATTGATAAAAGACTGTCTTAATAATAAAACGAAATACACCTTAAATAATGCACTAAATATTTACTAATAAAAAGGAGAATATTATAATATGTATTATGTTTCTTTAAATATTTAAAAAGCATTATTTCGGTCGAAAGTCTATCATCCGTCCGGTCTGAGGTCTGACCTCTTTTATTTATTTTCTTTTAAGATCAAAGGTTCAATTTACTTACTCAACCGTACCTTTTAGTAGTTTGATGTTTTGTTATTATAGAAAGGGTAGGATAAAATTGTGGAACATAGTTGTTGTTAAGTAGAGTTTTCTTTACATTTATATTGATGGCAAACATTACCGTTCCCAGCGCAATTAGATCCGTACTCTCAGACAGCGCGATAGACTATCGGTCTTTGTTAACTTAGAATTCGTCTGACATTCATTACGGGCAGTCTGGAGCTATCTTTCTTTATATACGTAGGTATTTATTACTAAGTATATAAAGAAAGAGTTGCCTGTGGGGTGCTAGGGTAGAATAGCACCTTCTTATCTCATCCCGTTTGGTACCGTAGGAGACTAAGGGAATACCCAGAAGATGGGCAGCAGCGTCTTTTGTAACTTCTGTAACAAGCGTGGGGATTATCTCTTATAATATAGACTGTTTTACGTTCAGGATGTAAACACTAAAACTTATTATTATTTATTATTTTAGACATGATCGTCCCACTGCAGGGCAAAGGCCTTCCTCCATTCCTCTCGATTGTTAGCTGCGATAGACCATTCTTCTTTAAATGTGAAAAGCTCTTCACGTCATCGTCTTCTGGGCCTACCGGGCCTTTCTGGGCCTTTTAACGTTGTGTGGCAAACACTCTGAAGTGGTTTTTGCCCACATATCATATCATAACATAAACATTATGCCTTACCTATACAAAAAAGTGGCATGACTGACTCCCGGTGTAACCTTAAGATATCGGTGTCTCGTGAAGTTAAATATTAAGATATGATGATGGTACAGTTGTATCATAAGTAGCTTGGCATGTTACGAAACCTTACCTGTGTCAAATAATTGAAAGAAACAAACATCAACTCGAGTTATAGTTTCAAATTGTAGAAACGTCCAAATGATGATCTGAGAGTATTAAATACTTTTTCCTATAAAAAGTTGTTCTTTATTTAAATTTACTTTTTTTTTACTTATGATGCTGAGCAATGACAACAAAATACGAAATATGCATTTAAACCTGGCTGATCATTACTCGTTTTCATATAAGAACAACTTTTATTCTGTATTTACATTTGACCCCATAACCTCTCGACACTTCATACGTGGTGGAAGTATGAGTAATAAGGTTCATCGCTTCTATAATGTATACCAATTAACATTATCCGTTTCCGTACATTGACCATAGATAGAAATAGTTAACTTTGCGTGTTGTACTTTAGTTAAATTGTTTGTTTAAAATTTGAACCTTGTGATTTGGTAAATCGTTTCCCAGTAACGTCTCGTGACCACCCATGGATTTAGAAAAATTACATTTTTACTTTTACGGTGCGTGCTCAGAATTTAAATTATAACAGTACAGTTCGATTTTTTATAAATAAGGAAATCATAAATAAACAGTTTTTAAATATAGAAACGTTTGTTATTGTCGTAAAAAGAATTATTTGAAATTCGTATGCAGCTTTCATCGCTACCGGGTAACTTCTAGAGTACCTACAGATATCCGTCGAGTGTGTAGGTTTTGGATTTAGAAATGTAATTTGAGCCGATTTTAAATAGCATAGGCTCGATCCTCCTACATGGGGCTAGAACTGTTGTAGCTTAATACGAGAATACCTTATAGCTCACCTTTGTCTAACACTACTATTGTAGCAGTCCATTGCAAAAAAGCATAGAATTTTTACAATTGATATTAATTTATCCTTCTGAATACATTTTTGAAACAGCGAAATCAAATGAAATACTCGTATACAGTATATTTATTTTTAAAACGAACTCCGTTTTATCGCCGCGCTTCACATTAAAATGCAATGTTTCGGTATCACGTAATTGGACTGATTGTGAGAAATGTTGCTCGGGATACCACAGCCTATTGAGTGCTGAATTTTAAAATGCTTTTAGTAATTTATTCTTTTGTGTTAATAATTGGTATACAATTATAATTACGCTGTTGAAGTGGTTAATCAATTTCGATGAATATGAAAATTTAAATTTTGATTTACTTTCATAATTTGATAAGATCAATTAATCGTTGCAGTGTGAAAAATAGGTAAAATAAATAACAAGGTGTCACCTTGGGAAATGGGAAACCGCTCTTGTCAATTAGGCAGAAGATACTTAAGTGCACAGTGCGACGCACAAACCCAGGTCAACTCTCTATTCCCTCACTTAGTCCGATAAGACGGTACACAAACACGACGAGAGGGATCAGGCGCAAGAGTCAAGACCGACAGCCTAACATGTTCTTCAAGACACGGAGGGGTCTCAATAATAATAATAATATCGTTGTGCAGATGTGAAGATGAATAAAGGAAATAATAATAATATATTTATTTGCAGACCTTAAAGTCCAAAGTGTTAGTATTTACATTAATATACTTATTAACTATTGTTAATATCTCAATGAGTGAACGACTGTTAGTACGGTCACCCATTCAAGGGTTGACCTCAACAAATGCTGCTTAACCTCAAATCGACAGTGCAGCAAATTGCAGTAGCAATGCAGGAACGCGCTTCCATTTATTGTTATATTTATTTGACAATAATTATCTGAGGTAATACTAAAATTAGGTACCTACCTACGTAGGTACACATATAAGGTGGAATGTGCTTAGATATATTACAATGTTTGTAATACATTTGATAGTGATGTAGCTACCAGCTACCCGTATTATCTTGCAAGTTATAAAAGTATCCATTTACGGCACCGTGAAATTTAATAGTATTTGTTAGCAACTTAAAGTTGGCAAAATTATGTAGAAACCTGTTTATTCATGGTTTTGGTCATAACCCCCAGCTAATTGTGTTTTATTAATGTGTAAGCAGGCTTCTCAATAGTCAATACTTCCATAAAATAAAAGTCAAATTTGCTAAGACAAATTCAAATAACTTCACGAAAGAAATTCATTTCATTCAACTGCCTACCGGATTACTTCATCATCATCATTACCAACTGGAAGATAAGCCCACTGTTGAACAAAGGCCTCCCCCTTAGTAAGAGGGGAGGGCATAATCCCCACGTTTGTTAAGCGGCTTGGGGATCGTAGTTTTGGTGGTGAAGTTACAGAAGACGCTGCTGCCCGTTTACTGGATTTTCCCTTAGTCGTCTCTCGCGACGCCCACGGAAGGAGAGGGGGTAGTCAATTCTAGGCCAGATACCACTCGGAATGGCCGTATTACTTAAATACAATTTTTCAGACGGTGAGCAATTGAGCATCGGGAGAAAACAAAACAAATATGAGCATAAACAGTTTATTCGTGTGTACTAAGTCAGAACCTACAGTTCAAGTGCTACAAGCATAACGCCTCGCCTTCGCAACAATTTTCTGCAATACAGCCGCGGCTTGCTTTGCCCCTTAAAATTTCAAAGCACTGCGCTCTAGAACTAACAACCGGGGAAAAGAAAAATGAACGTAAGGGTTGTAAGAAATCCAACATGTTACTCCTTTGCCCGCTTAATACTTTAGTTCTGGTAGACTGGTAAATATTTTATGTTCCCACCTGACTTACTAGCGCAGTTAAAGCGTTTACTTTCAACAAAACAAGATTTATATCTTTGTGAGGTTGCGTTGATTTTCTTTGTAAATTATTGTTCGTGGTCGCAGATTTATTGAGATGGATATTTAAGATGTTTATTTATCGCCAACGTTGGTGTTATAGATAGTAAAACAGTTGAAGATAAAAATTATTGAATAAAAACCTGCGATTGGACACAAAAAAAATGAAACTAAAATAACGCATTTTCTACCAAATAACACACCTTATATACTAATAACAATAAATTCAATAAAGTCTTAATTGCCAAATTCTGCTGAAACGTTAAAAACTGTATCAAATGCCTTTGAAGAATGCATGCACAACTGATTTTTATTGCACGAAACCGAATTCAAGTACATTTTATTGTCTGCTACACTTTGACAAAAGAACTTTTGATCGCCGCCTGACGCTAATTAAACGACAGAGTTGATTAATAAGTCGCTCTTAACTATTTAACAAGCGCAGACCATTGTCTTCTCATAAAAAGAGCTCTCGCAAAAAAGGACAATAAGTAGCAAAGAATTGCCGGATTAAAAGTACCGAGTCATTCATTCGAGCTTTAATTATCCTCTGTTTAAACAAATCGCAATAAAGAGCCAGTGTCAGTGCTTCGAGGGATCCTGTAAAAAGACATCGTAAAAAATACCGGAAGCCCGATGGTAACGTCAAACAAATTCCTGGAATAGTCCACCGCTTTCTGCTTGTGTTAGTTGGAGAATATCCCAACAGATGGCCGTTAAAAGGTACTAAGTTTACCTGTGTGCAGTTGATTTTGTACTTTGTATTTATCGTTACAGAATTCAAAATTGTCTGCTGTTCAGTGTGTCATAAAAACGTTTAGACCTGTAAGTAAAGTCCGATGTACGTGTGTAGTAGATAGTGTAGGGATATTTGAGTGAACATTTGCAAAGACGCGAACGATGCGACGATATAGCCGGTACCACTTCCGGGTGGAAATGCGTTTTCAATGGACTAGTAGCGTCGTTTGTACGATCTACAGTTACATTTACGTTCAAGCACTTTTCGCCATTTTTATGTTTTTGGCTGTAAGAGTTCGCTTTCTCTCAAGGTAGTTTTAAATTAGAAGTTGTGTTCGTTTTATGAAGGCTGCTGTTTTCTTCGCCATCTCGACGTTTTATGTCTGAAACAAGGCGAAAACATGGTATTAGGAAACAAAGTATGCAATATTTTTAGACGTATTACAGAAAGTATTTCAAATTCGAATAAATGTGTGATTAGTTTTTAAAATTAAGTATTAAAGTTAACTAAAAATACGACAGAAGTAGGTATGTAGTACATGGAAAAATAAAAATTACACCAATGACTTTGTGGGTGTTTCTGTTGATAGAGTGTTAACATTCTTAAAGTAAAACATAATTATCGTGAATGACAAGTCAAGGTACATAACTGAACACAACTCCAAAGAAATAAAAAACATTACACGTGCGCGTAGGTAGGCAAGCAAAAGTTAGGGTTTCGTAGTCATGGTAACCATAAAACTTATGTAAACAAAGCTCCTCAGAAATTAAAAGCTTGCTAACGTATTTAGGTATTCCAAAACAATGACTGACAAGATAATAAGTTGCTTTTTCTCAAAATTGTTGCCAAGCGGTATGATTCGAACGGTTGTTCATACTTCCCCTCGTAAAGTACTTTTCGCTAAACGCCATTTCAGTAATAGTTACTTAGTAAAAAATTTAAAGAAATCCTTCTTTGTTTGACTACGGAACACCAAAAGACAAACATTTACCCAAAAACATTAAAATAAATCGACTCACAACTATATTTAAACACACACTTGCATTACCAACATTTATTTCGCTCCAGGCAAATTGCAACACATTAATACCGTCTGCCAATAATAGGTGCACGTCTGACCTAATGAAGGGCAACTATCCTTAAAAGTAGAGCCGCCAGCAAAAACAGACAAGCAAGCACGTTAATGCTAGTTGCTCCGACCGGGTATTAAGTAGCTGCTAGACAAATAATTGCTCATCGATTGTTTGCAGCAGATGTAGAACTAGTACTGGAAACTAAAACACGCGTACGTCTGTGTGAATATTTTGATATTTAAAATTTTCTTGATACAATTGTACAAGGAGATGTACTATAATTTATCATACAAGCATATGAAGACTTTTCAGTTAATAAAAAATAGAAATCCTGTCTCTTTTTTCATTCCTATTTTTATAAAACACAACTGACCCAGGGAAGCTGACGTAATAGATGTCTGACAAGGTGATTTTATCTAAAATCTTACAAATCTTATTAAGTAAGTGTATAAAGCCTATACATTTTACATCAGTAGGTTATTAATTGTTCAAATGAAAATTTCTAAGAACATTTAAGAGTATCTAGAAATAAGACTGCTGGCTTCTATAACTGTCTAGAACAATCAGATTTCCAATTTTCTGGTATAAATACAGCGAATGCTACAGACGTTGTTGAATATTTGCGTGATAAGATGATTATGGCGAAAACTAAAACTGTTACATTTTTTATTGAGATAACATTGTTTGTTTCTTTAGTTCCCTGTAATGATAGAGGAAATGCGTTAATTGTTCCCAGCCAACTGTACGATTATTACGAGCGAGGTGTATCGGCATGTTCGTAACTCGGAGCGTCTCTTTGTGTTTGCCGCTCATTCAACAGCGTGTCGTTTAATGCCTATTCATTAGATGCTTCGTTAATTGTCCCTTGTTTATGTATCCAATGTTTATCTTAGAAGCTCCCATCTTTTTGTGTTGAGTTACGTGGCTCGCATTGAAATTGTTATGCAAATAATTAATGTGGAGTATTTAAATAAATCTAGTTGGAAAAATTGCTTTTATGTGAGTAAAAGCTGTTATATTATTATTTTCCATTATATTCTTTGTTTAGATTTATTCATTGAATATTTAATTAATGTTAGATTTTGTATAATTATAGTCTTGAACAGTAATTAAGTAAGGTTCTACAACAATTTAATCCAATAGCTGATTTTACGTAATAATGTTCAAAGCACTATCTACAAAGGAGGAGTCTTTAGGGGTCTTAACTCAGCTTCATATTTTATGCACTACAACTTAATATTACGTAAGACTTTTCATTTAAAATGTGCGGCCATTAATAATTTTCTAGAAAAGAGATTCTTTTTTGCAAATCTGTTTGCATATTCCTTTCTGTGTTGGAAGGACAGGAGTGACGTGGATCGTCCAGTGCGACCCCGCCCCATGGGAAATCTTCACAAAAAGGTTCCACGTACAAACAATGGAGACGACCAGACTGTTTGAACTTAAGAGTACCCTCAGATTGACGAGAAAATATTGCGGTTCGCTCGTATGATTTTAATTTCATTAGTGCTTATCTGATATGTAGGTGCTTGGCAAATATTGTGGTCTAATGTCTACTATGTTTAGTACAATATATTCTGCGAATGTTTGCTTGGGATTATTGGTCTGCAGATAAAATACGAGCTAGCGATTTGTAACGAGAAGTGTACTATATTTTGGCAAATAATTTTTAATATTGAGACAATATTTTCTTAGTATATTTTTATAAAATTATATTGTGAATAATGTAATGTCTTTCTTCACGAATCACGACAACTAAGTACATGCATAGCTCATCCTTATATAGCAACTTCATGAAGAAGTCTAGGTCAGTTGAATTATTTCCTGTTTAAGGATTTCCACTAAATTCGTATCTAGTATCTTACCTACATGTTCATCTCTAGTCAGATCGACATTTATAAAATAAAATACCCGAAAACAATAAAGTTCGTGTGAAACATCTTTAACATTTTGAATTCGCTGAATTGTCGCCAGTGACTGCGTCGTCTGGGTAGATAAGAAATTCGAAATTATACGAAGTTAATACTGTTTTACATTTAGGTAAGCCGAGATAAGATTTATTTTAGAATACATTTGCCATATTGATTTATACGAAAGCCATTTCTAAATCTAACTTTCCCGCGGTCAGTGTTATTTTCAAGAAGCTCAAGAATATTGTAGGTACCTACTAGGTTTCATCATCATCATCAGCCGAAAGACGTCCACTATTGGATAAAGACCTCGCTTATAGAACGCCACAATGAACGATTACTTGCCTTGCCTTGAGTAATTGAATCCACTCTCGTCTCTGATGATATCGTGGGCCCACCTGATGGGACGCCTGCCAATGCTGCGTCTTCCGGTTCGTGGTCGCCACTCAAGAACCTTTCTTCCCCAGCGGTTATCAGTTCTCCGAGGTTTAGATAATTATTATTTTATGTATATAAATTATTTGCAATTCAGCTAGTTATATTATGTATACGAAATAATTATATAATAACGATAAGTTCATAAACTGAAAAATGAAAAAAACTAGATGAAATGTCTGGATAACAAGTAGCTGATTAGAAATCTCTGCTCCGTCAAGCGTATTCAAATCATATCAACTGAGGACGAACAAAATGAATGTTCGTCGGAATAAAATGGAGACCCGAAAATACTTTTATTCAAAACGAAAAAGAGTTGATAAAACTCGTTGTAAGGTGATCATTGAATCTTGTTGATTTAAATTGAGAGTTTCAATTTAATCGTGACAAAACATTAACAAACTGAAAGGAAAAGTAAACAAGAAGACTTAAAAAGTCCGTAACTCAGATTTGTCGCAGGTACGGACTCGAGAGCTGCTGAGTTTGGATAAGAAAGTTCTGAACTAGGCGGATTTTAAAAGATTTCAAAATAGTACTGAGTTTGTGAAATAACGGCTAAAATTATTTGAGAATGATATCGGGTTAAAACAGAAATACAGTCTGTAGACTTTTATTTGCTTCATGCTTTAGGGATGCCCCGAAAAGGCGAAGAGGTAGGAAATATATTTGCTTTATGTACTAAATATCAGCCTATAGTAGTACCACCGCCTATAGTAGATAAGAATCCAGAAAACTACATAAATTATTGTTATAATATGGTAAAATTACAATAAAGGTACGCTAGTTAGTAGTTCATCAACAATTAACGTGTTAAAATATTACCTACTCAGTATTAAATCAATCTAGCTTTATACCCTAAATATATTATAAGCGAAACAGTCAATTTGAAATAATGACGTGTAAAATTTAATAAATTAATTTGGTTATTTTGATAATCATATCCAGCTGACGGCTCGCATGGAAAATTGACGTTCATTTTCCCTACCGGCGGCTGTAAACATTTACCAAAAGCAACTAATGAAGCAATCATAATTAGTTAGTATTAAATTTCGAATTTACATTGATTGTAGACTAGAATATTAATGTATTGAATTGTCCTGGGCATTTATCATGCGTATGCAATCGTGTAATTAAGGAACAAATGAATGAAATATACCGGCTGAATGTCTTGTTTTTGTTATTTATTTGTGAACAAACAAATGGTATGTAGTGTATAATAAAAACAAAACGTGTACTTATAACTTTTTTAACCAACGAACCTCCTTCGTTTACTACGAAGGAGGGTCTCAATTCGATGCATATTTTTTTTATGTATGACGCATGTGTTCAAGTAATGATTTGTATGCTTCCATATAAAAATAATACAGGAACTGTATCCATTAATTTGCTACCTTCCTATACCTATTCAACAAAAACAGTAGGTATAAGTATACATTAAATTTCAGTGACTTGAAAACAATGAGTTTCATCTTCATTAAACAATTAACTACTCCTTTAAAATTCCATCCCCCTTCAAAAATCCAATTAGCAAGTCCCAGCTTAATATCAATTGATTACACAGAATGTACATAGAACAATGACAGTTCATTTGCCCCCGTATTTTCTAAATGGCAATCAGTGTGTTTGTCAAACATTTAGTTATAAATAGATTTCGTTTAAATAAAATCACAAAGTGCCTCGTAGACCGGAAAATTTGGCTGTGTAGTTTTACATGCGGGCGAAACAAACGTACATGTATATTGTATAGCATTAATTGTAGACTTAGGAAACTCAATCGGAGTTGTAGATAAACAAGGTTTTAAGTCAATGTTAGATACTGGTTGCTGGGAAGAGATAGGACTGCTAACACATGTTTTATACCCTGCTAAGTTGTGTGAATTGGATAAAATTAATTAGATAATTATATAGTATAGTTATTTTTGATAAATTTATTTTGCATAAAAATAATCAATACGATTTATTAAATGCTAAAAAATAAGGTTATGAACATCCACGTCAAAATGTACGAAATATTATGTGTGTTTGTTAATCATAACTCTTCAACGGCCGAACGAATTGAGATAAAATTTGGCACATAGGTAGTTCATTACCTGGATTTAGGATTTACTTTACAATTGTACGAGTACCTGCAGTAGTCCCGTATGGTAAAATTAAGTAATTGGTAAAACCGCGGGCGACAGCTAATTCAGAATAAACGCTTTCCAATCTCCCTTTACTTTGTATTGTACCGCTTCTTGAATTATTTTGATACCTATATTATTTGTTATTATATTAGTGTTTTCAGAATAATCCATTTTCAACGCTCTACTTTCAAGACTCTTAACTGGAGGAGGTCTTGGCAACAAAATAGCAACTAGTTTGAAGAACATTATTCAAGTGAAACGTTTTGAGTTAACAGTTTTGTTTTCTCCTTTCGTGGGTTCTTTATTAGACCAAGGATTTCGTATACTTATCGTTTGTCTGTTTGTTCGTCCTAAAATATTATATCCATTTGTGACGTTAAAGAAAAAATAATCGTAACTGTATCCGTCTGATACTAAAGCCATTAATAAGAAAAAAAAAAAATTTTTTAGCTTTTAGTAGTACGTAGTAAAATTGAACTATTGGATGGTAAAAATACGATACACGATAGCTTGTTCAAAAATTAAGTCGTTGTTATAATTAAATAATGATATTAATAGTCAAAATCATTAGAATCTAAAATTAAATACCCCATCGAGGAAGTCGTAACGCGAAATAGAAAATTCGTAGCCGTCTGCTACAGTTATTTCTAAAGGCTATAAAACCGGTTCATCGTTCGTAGGGGGCATAATAAACAAACACAGAACAGATACGGGTGGTCGGATACAAAACATTGTGCGTGCGATTTGTTGACACACCCCCCACCCCGCACCCTCAGGTCATTTGTGGTGTATGACTGGGTGTTTCGGTACAAGTGCTTGAACCAATATTGGCCACGATATGAGTGTTACTTGGAAAAGCAAAATGCAATAGTTGAGCGGACTGACCGATGTCTGCATTTGATGCTGGGTAAACTAGCTGCCTGAAGCGGATATTGTAGGAATATGAAGCCAGTTCTGTTTTACTGCATTAACTATCTATTAGATAGAAAAACCTAAAACTAAAAACAGTACAATTGGCAGTCTTATTGCTTAAAGCAATTTCTTTCAGAATCTTCTTCCAGAATAAATTAGCATATATAAAATAACCTTTTACATAATATACGTACATTTATAAAACTATACCTACTATATATAATAATACCTACTAAAAAATATTATTCACAGCCTCTTAAATTATTATTAATAGCCTCTGTCTAACTTGTATAGAGTTAACCCTGTAACAGTTACTGTAATAGAGTTATTAAACACATGTCATGACAAAAAGGGAAATTAGCCCAATTGACTACTGAGATAGAGGTTGCGGGTCCGTTTGTCGTTTAAAAATAGTATTTGTGCTATCCGACAATAGGTATCGAATTATTTATCGATCGATATTGTTAAGGGACGAGCTACTAAAATTACGTATCTAGTAAATATTAGGTCTTACGTAGATAATGTATAACTATCGTTATACGGCACTAAACCACATCACTATTCTATTAACTTAAATGACGTGTGATTAATTATTAAATGGTGTTGACAGCGCACGTCAACGTGACATGTGACGTTATAATGTCACATGCCAGTAAATCATCTTACAAGTAAGACTTGTTATTCAGTCTGTGTTTTTAGGTTATACCCGTAAGGGTCAGGTTTAAGGGATGAAAGTTATGCCAATGTGACTTTTAATGCTGTAATAATATACCTTTAAAATAGTTAATATATTATGATTATTAATGGACCCGGCAAACGTCCTCCTGTCCGGAAAAGCAGCGCCACCTACCGGGTCCAATAAGGCACCATTGATGAATGATTCCAAGACATTATTTAGTTTTATCAACAATACACTATATATTTTGAATTGACTGTAATATTAGATTTTTATTTGCTTTGAAATCAATAAATTAATAGTAAGTCAATTGACTTGGCAAATTAGTGACATCACCGGTCCCTATTTCCATAAAAATCAATGGAGCAATAGCGTTTGGACGTCTGATAAAAATTATGTCAATTGATTGGTGGTCTCAAATACCCAATTGTGTTTCAAAGCATCCAACCAATTGAAATATACACACACAATGGTCACCTACACACGAAGAATTATTTTTGTTAATAATATGTTATGATATGTTATGATAATTGCTGACCTATTTAGTATGTTCCTTAAATACGGAATCCTCACCCGGTGTTCACATGGTGAGACTTAAATTTATGAATTGCGAAAAATGGGTGCATAATTAAAGCACCGCTGCCTCTGCCTATGCATAATATTTTAATTGGCGATTTAATCAAAGCAGCCATTGTAACCTAACTAGTATATTTTGCGTGATTCTGCGTAGGCCGTGAAAGGCGCTTGCAGAAATTAGGTTACACGATGTTCGTGGGCGATGAGTTAGCATGTCGTCACTATTCACCGTTCTCTTGAAAGTGTTGGGTCCATGATTGTCATCCGTGTAATTATTACCCTTGTAAGGAAGGCTTTAAGCGGTACAAGTTATTGATAATTAGGGTCAAGACTCCAAAATAAATTCCGCATGTTCATTGCCCACACAAGGATGCTTTAGCGAAAACTGCCAAACAATTTTGTCTTGTGTAGCAACCCTGACTATTTAGTTGGAAAAAACCTGTAAAATGAAAAGACTAGAGTAAAACTGGTAATGAACTGCGAGTGTAATGTTTACAAATATTCTGTTGCTGCTCAAAAATTATAATTACCTCACGACACAAGGGGTGCGAGTGGAAAAAATAAAAATGATTTTTTAATGAAGCAAGCGGCGCTCTGTAATTTCCATTTTGATCTAAAAATTAAAGAAAAACACGAATATTTTTCGTAATTTTATATTTTTCTGCTCGTACAAACTGCAGAGTTGGTTATAAGGGTTTTAAGAATGCATGTAAGCGATATGTTACCTAACTTTTGAGCTGCAGGCGAAGCGTGTTGCTTTTCAAATACAATGTAGTGCGAAAATATAGTCAGAGATCAGATTGTACGCGGATTACCCTATCGTGTGTAGCACAGGCTATTTGCAAACGAAACATGTGTACATCACAATGCGTTGCATGGCGCGATGAGAGATTATCGTGCAGTTGCTGTAGGGAATTGGCACGGAAGCTTCCTATTGTGACAAACACTAATGAACAGCCTTGCTGCTATTCTGGTATAGAGTAAGTACGTACCTATTAATGTAAACACTGTAAAATTTTCTAAGTATTGCGCGCTATTTTGGAATGCAGGTCCCCCGGAGCCCTCGTTACTCTGTAGATATAAAAATACGTAATGGCTTAAAGTGCTGTATTGTAGAATAAATTTGAACCCTACATACTCCCTGAGGAAAAAACCCATTAACCATTGTACGATGATTTATACAGATTTCATAATTGGTGTTCTTTCTTAAACGGCTCAGCACATTATTTTTCATGAAAATATAGGAAACAGAGTCCATTAAAAACAGGCTGTTAAGGGAAATTATAAATACACATTTTAATTTTTATGTGTAAAAAAATTATGATCCCAGTACTCTGGAGTATAAACGAGGGTCGTAATTTTGAATTTTATTAATGTTATACTAACAAACGTTTTAATGCGCTATTAATTTTTAAACGTACTGTTTTTGGCTTACGTATTACGTACGTAAATTAAATTTAGGCTTACGGGGATGTTTTTTATTAATAGGAATAAATACCGGTCATCTGTGAAAATTATGTTTGAATTTAACTTTATATTTCCTAAATATAACATCCAATTTTATTGTTTAAAATACCGAATTGTTAAGAATTCCGTTTTCAAATGTCTTATAAATTACTAGCTTTTGCCCGTGGATTAGCCTGCGTTAAGTAGCCTATGTCCTTTCTCGGGTCTTAAACTTTTTACATGCTGAATTTCATCACAATCCGTCCAGCGGTTTAGTCGTGAAGGCGTAACAGATAGACAGAGTTACTGTTACATTTATAATATTAGTATGGATATATATTTTGATATAGTTGGCTGAATTATGAATTAGTTTTATTAACTAAGTAAATTCTAATCTAGATACCACGAACTTATCCGAAGTCAATCTACAATTAGTGAGATTGCTAGGCTAGGGAATTTGTAAAGAACTGAACATTTAATTACTAATCTCAAAGTTAATTATAATTTTAATCTACATTTAAGATCTTTTACAAATAATTTATATTATAATGAAAAGCAACTTACGACCTTTTTGTCTATGAATAGGTAGCATAAATAATACCTACAATCTACATGCTAGCAAATTTACGTTATTTATGGTAATTATACCTACCTGGGGTATATTTTTGCTGAAGCCTTTCGAGCTACGTTTGATTCAAATATTTAAAAATAAACATTAATTAAATCACAAGTCATGCTTGTTCAGTACACACTTGACCGGTTTTAATGTATTCCATTAATTAAACCTTTTGCCTTACATCCACCAAATTGGACGAAAGTTAACATTATACTGTTCCGCAGGAATATCGCGTGAACAAACATTGTTAATATGTTGGTAATATAAAAATATTTACTTTGTACTCATGATACGGATATTAGGCTTAATAATTTTCACCCCGTGCTATAAGCATGGTCGGAATGCAATCACGCAACCCTTTGAGAATAAAAAAGCTAAGTTTTGTTAAGAGTCAAGTCATGCGAACCGCAATTGTAAAAGGAAAAAGCAGAAATTACTACTATGTAATGATCTTTCGTAAATACAAACACTAAAAACATAATTAAAATAATATTTTTAATAATAATTTATTTGCCTAATAACATACAAGTTAAATGTGGCCTATAAAATACGTAGAATGATATTCTATATTAAAATGACTTTACATCCAGGCACATTCAGTTTTTTTCTATTAGCAGTAGGTGCGATATTGTCCAGTTGTACAATAAATGTTCTATGTGTCACTGGCAGTTACATGATCAAAGTAACTATTTTTAGTAACTACATTTCTCATGCAAAAGCTTTTAATTTTAGAATACTAAGAATTAATTAATGTTCTTTTTAGTACCTACAAGCGAAACAGATTAAATGAAACACTTATTTTTAATTATTTACGTGATTCATCTGTATTCTATACTCAAATTGTTGGCTTTCCGACGGTTTATTTCCTAGTGCATCGTCTATCTACGTTGGTAAGGCAAGGCTAACCGGGTGTAGCTGAGTACCAGTATTTTTCATAGAGCGACTGCTTGCCTGACCCCTGCAATTCAGTTACTGGATAACAAGAAATCCCTTGGTAAGATTGATATAAAAAATCTACCATTACAGTCCAGACAGTCAATAGCTTCACGTGCTTAAGCAAAGTTTGGATTCACCTTCTCTGGGCCTACCAAGGAGAATGGAGTTTCATCGATCGATGCGTGCACCTTCATTCTTTTTATATTTACAATGAAAACAAAGGCGAAAACTAAAACGCACTTAAATTTCCTATCAGTCAATAAATAGTGAGATAAAGTCACATTGACACCAAGTTAAACCCTCCCCATGATTGGTCCATGACAATCATTACTACTCGGTAATCTGAAGCGAACGCATCGGATTTCGTATCACGTCGCGTTGATTGTCGGACGACAAACCGGGTGCCCGGCGGGCGGCGTTCCAATTACTAGCGACATAGAAACCCTGCCACCAATACCCTATACATAGATTAAATTAATTATTGATTGCAGATAGTTGTAAAGCTCTCATTTTTATTGCGATTGTAAGATGTATTGTGTAAAGGGAAGTCGGCGTCGATCTGTCTCCAGACGCCTCTACTGTGGATAAGCGTAGTACCAAGTAAGTTTATCTAAGAAACGTGACTCTATAAAATACCGTATGTGTCGGTAATGTACAACCAACCTCTTTATGTATATGCGCTACACCTTGGTAACTTACGAGTTTTTGACCCAACCTGAGCCCTTTTTAAGGCTGTAAATAACTAAATCATGAAATATAATTATTTCATGAATGTACATTTAGTACGACTACACGTGTTCGTATTTTAAATGGTTTTTTTGAGGTTACGGTAAGGTGGAATTAAGGGTTTTAGCAAGGATAGTGTATTTACTGTATTTATTCTGAAGACAAAAATCGACAAAAATCCGGTTTCTAAATTAGACGCGTCGATTCTTTTAGTATCATTGATCTATGACATTTGCAGCAAAACCCCCGTCTCTCACTTATCAGGACTCACAGGCTAATACCAAGCGAAGGGCGCCGCCCAATCTGCCTCGCCGCTTATCTCAATTTAATGGGTTCCGTATTAATACCGCCTTTGTCTAATTTGAGGATGCTTCGCTTTGGCTATTGTTTAATCGACTGGTAAAAATTTATGCCTTGTGGTATCAACATTATCTTTTCACGCTCAAATGTTTTGTTTACAAGACCATACATGCGAATTGTAAAATTAATTTTAAAACTTATTCTATCTTCGAATCATCCGAAATATGTTACATAGATTCTTAGCAGATCCATGACGGCATAAAAAAATATTTGGTTCGAAATAAAAAATAATTTTAGAGACATTAATTTGGTAACGCTAACAACAATTTCTTATATAAGTAAATAAATAATCAAAACCTCTTGAGCCGTTCTAGCTCATTTGAAACAATATCACGTTTACCCTCAAATCAAAAGAACGATATAATCCCAACCGTTTCCGCCGCTGCGTCTCGACTGCGACAGAAAAATTGTAAGTCAAAGCCATTGTTTCCAATATCGTCGAAGGGAGGAAAACTTTTATTGGGCACAAAGTGGGTATTATTCACGGGTCGAACGCAATCAACCACGGACGGTGAAAGGAAGGACGCCGGACGCGACGCCTCTGAATGCAAAGATATTTTTTGCCAAATGCGGGTCATTTTCAAAGGGTTCGTCTTATGAGGGAAAAATCGACAGACCCTTTTCGATTACCGGAGTCATGGATCAAAAACCGAGCCGCAATTAAGAGAGATTATTTCTTTTTCAATACACAACGGCCTCCTTTGTGTCTGGTCTTCTTTTGTGAAAACCATTAAAGGGCGCACAGTTTTGTGGAAACTATTTGATCATCATTGGATACGAAATATAAACGCTGAAATTTATATATTTTTTTTTTATTGTGACCCGTATCAGTATAGCGTTTAAACACCACCAGGAATTTAATAGAAATCCTTGTAGGAATGAAGTATTTGATTGAACTTTACAACGCTTTGGATATTGATTTGTTAGTTTAATGCGGTCTGGTGTTAGGGATTTGACTTTAGGCTTCAATGCAAACGCACGCTTTCCTAGGATAAAGCTAGCAATTTTAAGCAGCCTACACTAAAAGCATTTGCCAAAATCGAGCTTTTAACCAAACGGTACTCTAGCATTTTGTATAAGACATGTGTAGCATAAACCTTAAGAAGGTAAACAGGTCGAGAACGACAACACGGCTGGTACGAATTCCCCATAATGTTTTTCAAAGACCACATGGACAAAGGCGTTTATCCAAAACGGTCGCATAACTCCTTATAACGATCGTCCACTATTCTGCAGCTATACCGCTTATTGCTTGCAGAGCCAATATTTTCAAGCCTCGGGACCGCAACGCGTTTAGAATCTAAATGATTTTCCGACTCCGCCAATTTCGAAATAACCCAAAATATTGCTTCTTTTTATCAATAACATTGTCTTTTACTTTGAAGATTTCAAATAACTTTTGTTATTAATAAGTTTTTGTTTGTAACAGTTTCAAAGTTTTGATCCTCCTTTACTTGTTAGTAGTACCTAGAACTTGATCCATATACAAGAAGAAACTAAAAAGAGTCGGTGGTAGATTTTTGCCAAACAATTTTCATTATTCAAATATCCCTACCAAGTTACGTTAAGAGTTCTTTGTTAAAAGCAATTAAAATTGTGAGAAATAGCTTAAATTAATCCTTATGGCGAAACATTAGTGTGTCGGACTAGAAGAACATAGATCTACCTTCCACTTGAAAGACAACAAACAAAAGATAAGCAAGTGACGAATACATTGTACCGATGCACATTTGTAAGTTCCGCCGCAGTAACAAGTAAATACGACGAAGGTGTTCCGAATCGACAAATAATACCATTTTATGTCTTTACATATCTGCAACGTGAACAAGGTGTATCTGTCGAGTCCGCTGCAGTTTATGGGTTTGTGTTCAAACATTACATTCTATGTGTTCTAAACAAACATTCAGGGTAGTGCATTGAACTGACCAAGAGCGCTATTTATTTTTCTTTAGCAAATGGTTTTAGGGTATGCCGTAAAATAAGTAATGGCTTACGGATATTTTCTCATTACCTACTTCAAATGTTCAATATACATTCTAATACATTTATAAAGACGGTAAAAATATGTTGAAGGTGGTTCCAGCTATATTTTTATATTTTTAGGCGATCAATATTGATGAGTTTTTGTGATGTTTTCAAACTATTTTGTATTCGTCGGCACTTTGGATAAGTATCTTTTTATATGCAAACAACGAAAATGGTTGAACAATTATAATTAAATACAATACAGTCTTGTCTACAAATAAAACCTGTTTATTATTAAAAATGGAAGGACAATATAGACACAAATAGTGTAAACACTAACAATCAAGTGGTTGTGTGATTGGTAGGTTATTATACTTCTTATAATCATAACCGATGGACTGACGACCTAAAAAAGGGTCGAACTGGATGTGGAAGGTGGAGGACCGGGTGTTGTGGCGCAACTTGGGAGAGGCCTAAGTCCAGCAGTGGCCCGCGATAGGCTGAGAGTGTATGTGTGAATAAACCTTACTACATTTAAATTAAGTATTTTATGTAATTATATATTCTTCTAAATATTGTTAGTGTAACGTAAGTACTACATAGACTATACAATACAGTCTAGCCTATGTACAGCTAATAATGTTGTGACTGAATAAAATATCACAAAATTGCGTGATTTATTCGGTCGCTCCACTTAGTTTGGGTTTACTAAAAATATTCTGTGCTTACACTCATGCCCGCCTTTGACTTAACTCTGTCTCGGATTCTACATTTTGCTCTCTGATGTCCCGGAGTCAACATTTCACGCGGAAACACACAGAGGAATTTATATCTTAATGTCAAATTCACAAGAACTATATTTGTATCGTGGACATCAACTGAAGTTACTTTTTGCAACACTAATTCGTAGTAGCTTCTGAATTTTTATGGGGTTTTAACTTTAACCTATTCGTGTCGTAAAACATGCTTTGTGAAACAAAGAATAGGGTTTATTTTGAAGTATTTTTTTACGGATGTTGTTAGGTTTCTACCCTAATCGCCTCTCGAAGCCAAAGGGAGTCCCCAGAGGCATGATCCCGAACTCCTCATTTATCATGCTTGTCACGTGTTGACCATCCCTCGTGTATACTGTACCATATAAGCACATAAGTATGTACATAAATCTATACCTCACTTGAACCTTGGTGCTATGACGCCTCTTGCTTCTTTATGACTTATTTTATCTATTAGAGATGGTGTCGGTGTTGTATCGCATAGCGTTTACTTTAGCTTCAAAATATACGACTAAGATTATTCTAATCAGTGCTGTTTAAAACTTCTATTTATACAGCAATGATTAAAATAATCTTGCAAGATAGGTACTATTTAGTTAGTATTTTAGTTCCATATGAACGACCTGCTTCAAGAATGCAAGGTTTATTAACTTACAATTATAAAATCTTATGATATTGTTTCGATTTACTAGAAAATCTAAATTGAGTTATGAAAATGTTATAATTCAATTAGAAAATACAAAACGAAATCTTATATAAAACCCTGAAATAAAAACCGCAAGTTCTGAAAGCCTCAATCGCAATCCCCAATCCAAATGTAGAAGATATTCACCTAACAGCATATTCAGCAAAACGAAAACGCAGATCACGGAACCAATAGCTGATGGGTACAATCTAATATGGAGTTCCGCAGTTGGCAAGTTGAAGCAAACATTGTCGATAATGGAGAGCTTGTATGATTAATGCATCTCGCAAGAATCCTAGCAAATGGCGTTGATGTTAATGTAACTGTTACAGGCCCAATTCGAAATCGAGATGAGCTGGTTTATTCCAGACAAAATTGTTCGGAGTCTGACCGACGTGGTGCAACTAGTTTAGTAGCCTTTAAAATTTGATTTGTCCTGCTTTGTTAACTTTTCTCGGCTGTGGCGATTGATGTTATTTCATTTAGAAGTTGAGAATGGAACTTGAATATTTCTCACTCTGAATTAGGACTTTAATCAAGGTTATTATAATTATGGTTATATTTTACGTATTATAATGGAGGTGCAAGTAGAAAGCCTCTTCGAGTGATGATAGTTACTGGACAGATAACTTCGCTTCCATCCTTTTTGACTGATCAATCTTCTACTATGGTATGACTTATTTATTTCATGTGGTTATTGGCTCATGCCGATATGAGGATGAAGTGGACTATAATGTTAATCAGCGTCTTTTAGCTTCAGAGCGTCGTTTAAGGTACGAGATCGGCTTTTTGATGGCGTAGCCGAAAATACGATAATTTCTATATTGTGATTTTTAATGCGATACATTTGTATTGAAAGGAATATAAGTAATATATTATGTACATGTACACACAGTAAGGTACCTTTTAAGGGTCAGTGCCTTGACGCGAAGAACTCAAGACGCAAACCGAGAAATGACAACCAAAGCAGCCACAACAGCGAACCGAAACCGAATTAGGAATTCCACAACGAATATCTTCTTGTGAAAAAGGAGGCTGAAATTACGGTGGGCTGTGATTTGAATTTATTACCCTAAGGCTAATTTTATTTCGGTGGGATCCGGAATATGGCTGGGAGAGCATCTTCCCTATTACCAAGACAATATTGTGAACGATGCCCGAGCTCTACTGAATCTTTGTACAATCAAAACCAGAATAATTTGTTTGTTTAACTAGGGAAACAAGAAAACATCTTGTATTCTTTTTGGTGTTTGCGTGGAAGGAATGTTAACGTCGTTGTGTTTTTCTTCACTGGGAATTTATTTTGGCTGTATCTTTGAGTAGGTAATCATCAAATGTTATAAGGTTAAATGCGTAGGAAGGAGTAGCAGAAACGCTTAAAGATAAGGCAAGTTGTAGTATTGCAAAGGAAAGTGAAGTGAATGATTCAATATCTGACTGCGGGTTGACTGAAAATTTGTTTTACTGCTTGATGGAATAACACAAAATAAACCTGAAATATTGTAATCTACAAGCTTGGCGTTTTACGTGTAGTAAGTAACAAAGAGGAGGTAGGTTAATACGATGATAAATAGTCAATAGTTAATACGATCATTAATTTAAAACTAACCCTTTAATCTTTCCTTAAAGGATTTTGTACACATAGTTATAAATATATATACATATCGTTCGCTACCTACAAGCTCAGATAAAAGGTTTCCCTCGTAATTAACTGAAAGAATAAAATAAATAAAGCGGAAAGCGTAACAAGATGCCTGTTCATACCTACATTGAACTTACGCATAAAATAACGTAAAGAAACAGCTTCTAAAAACGGAACAGCTACCTTTTGTGGTTCCGACTGTACCTCCAGCAGGAACTTACATCCGCAGGTAAATGTGGCCTCTTAATAATAAAAAAGCGGGAAAAGGGAAAACTCGGGGAAAACGGCCACTGTTTATTGAGAAACAAAGCCAAGTGAGGCATACAATATGCATAATGATTGTACTAAATTAGGACAACAACGGTCCCTTTTACGCCGACTTAAATTGCTTATTGTTCCCAGTTTACTTCTTATAACTTTGAAAATACAACCTGTTGTGTCATATTTTATGATTTACCGCTTACGTTTATAAGAAACCAATTTTAAGTATCAAATTTTATTACTTTTAAAGTGTTCATAAAATATTGGGCATGCAAAAATATCGATGTCTTGTGGATCACGGGTATCATGTTCGTAATTTTAGACGTCTAGTAACTTCTACAATATTTTTATGGGCAATATTTAGACTTGTCACCGTAACTGATTCACTCGTTACTGCTCAGAATATTTTTAACGTTCTACTTTATTTTTTTATTGCTTTTATTGTGTACCTGTTTAAGTGTTTTTGCTAAAAACCTGCACACTATTCATTTATTTTACCTTCAAAACTATAGTAAACTTTTATAATAAAAACTCCTTTTACTCAGACACCACGTGAGAACAATATTTTTTTACGATTTATCCTCTTTTACTTATATCCTGTAGAACATAAAATTGTATAGGCTATATACTAAGCACTAAATATGACTCACTGAATGTGTATCAGGGCACTCCACAGGAATAAGGCTTGCAGCACACTATGTTTTGACAGCCGAAGTAAAATTTACGATCGCTCACCGGCCGCGATAAAACCGCCTTTGTCACAAGCCAACCCGGTAACACTCCCGTTTTACGAGCAAATAAATTTCAAACACTATTATGATTCAAATCGGGACCGGACCCACAAAATACAAACACCCCTTTTGATCGGCCGCTCATTGAACATATTCACAAAAATATTTTTATACAAACGCATCCCGGATTAAAAAGAAAAAAACTTTACAACGATAATGTCGTTTGACTTTAAATGTGTTTTATTTAGTTACGTTTATAGCTAACACTCGTGATTAATAAATTATAACTAATTTGTTATGATTTTTCCTTTCACACCGGATTACTAAGATTCATAGTTATAAGCTTTTATTTTTATGACTTTCTATAAAAGTATTTTAATATTTTATATAGCATCTGCTATAATTATTCAATATGCGGACGTTTGCGTGAATCAACATTTTATATTTTAATTTGCTCAATATTGTATACAGCTTACTTAGGTTACGTTACTTACTTATGTTATAATTGCTATTTACATTGGCCATTGGAAAACAATAACACAATATCTTCCCATGTAAAATATATTCAACTATGTAACTTAACAATGTGCTTAATGTTATTTATTCGTATTGGGATTGCCATGTAGAACTGACCAATGAGCATTAATAACTAAATTAATGAAAGTTTTCCAACTATCAGCTGATAATAAGTCAGGGCATGTGCGCCACATCTCAGCCTAAATCTTATTTCCGACAGTATAAAGAATATGTTTTCTACATAGTTACCTACAAGATTTCCAATCTAGGCCATGGCACAGCAGCAAAGCTTACGTAAGACGTTTCCATTGTACCTACGCCTACCTTGTATATTGTGTGTGGCATGGAGATATAAAGTAAACATCGCCCGTATCCTATAGTCTGGTTTGAGTGGAGGCTAAAGTGTCTAGTCTGCGAAAGACCAGGCACTCAAGGAAGACAGGTGAGAGCTTGGATCAAAGGGCTCCATTGACCCGTTTGCGGTCCGCCTGTTAGCATTCATAGCGCCTACTATTAGTTACGGGACAGATATTAAACGTGAGCCGCGATTGTAACACACTTCTTCACCACATGCAATTCCTAAAGGTAAATACTTTCGAGATGAAATTGCGTCTTGATTTCATTAAATTAGAACTCTACTAAATTATTATAAAGTTTATAGTTCTGGAAAATTTTAGATAACGCTGTCAATTTTTTTTAAGTTATTTAACCACACACAGTGCCAATTATCGAATCATCTATATTAATTAGTAATTTCAAAAAATACAGTACTTTAAAGAGGATAATATTTTTTCAGTAAACTTCGTAGTAGGGGATGTGAATAGAAGTTTTAACACAACAAACTGGGTTAGCTAAAGATGTTTGATGCCAACGCCGACCTTCCGTAAAGGGACATCGGTAAACGCTGATACGGAGCTTTACTTTGTAATGCTTGCTAATGTACCAAGATGAGTTTGTGTATTTCACGTTAATGTTATCTAGTTGAATATAGCTTAAAATGTTTGGAGTAATGATGAGATATTCTGTCGAATCATCAGCCTTTTCTTAACAGTGACACGGTTTTGAATAAATGACATGTAATACGCAATTGTCATTTGACTTAGTTTTTTTATTCTTTGGCGCAAAACTAAGATGGAATTACAGCAAGTAGTAATAAGAGATATCAACATGGTTTTCATCAACCAAGTCTACCTTCGTGGTTGATGAAAACGATGTTGATATCTCGTTACAATATAAAACAAAAAAAAAACGATAAAGTTATGTTCAGAAGGTTATTCGGTTTACTGTTGAAATGGACAAGATTTTCACAATGAAAATCGAAACGTCCTTTCAGGATAAATTAAATGCCCGTATCAGGATCTTACGTATTGTGCAGGTTTGATTGTTGTCAGTCTACTAACGATTATTATCGGTCTCTATCACAAGATTTACGTGCTCTCCCGTGCATAATAAACGACTGGAGAGGTCACAATACGCCCGTCTCACGTACCTATACCTCAGTGTCCGTTATTCACACATTGATGTTCATCTCGTCATAGCAGGGTGTCGGTATCGGTAGCCAGATTGCCAATAATTAGGTTCTGGTTTTACGACCATTCTATCTTTAGGGTGGATGTCTAGATAGCTCTAGTTTTTGCCTACAAAGTCTATAGTTGATCCTAATTTTATATAAAACCTGGTAGCATTTTGTTTTGACCCATGTATCGACAAGAACATCATATAACTGCATTGATTATAGAATAGATAATTATATGAGCATTGAAATTGACAATAATTTTATATCGTCAAATCATCATCGCAATATTGTAATTTCACTAACAACCAATCCTATAACCCGTTCATAATTGACATTCAAGTAAATTCAAACGTAATGCGCACTTCCACAAATAATTTACCAAACTCGCTTAAATTCTATCTAAAATGGTATCACCAGTAAGTATTGGATACCTCTATAAATTCAAGTTCAAGTGGCCAAGGGGATATCGTCGCCCAAATGGTAACGCCGCCATTTCGTATTGGAGAAGCAGTTACTGGAATAATAATAAAGCTAGTAGGAAGTACACAATTGGCAAATGTTTGGGTCTCGACTTAATTCAAACGTCGACTTATCGCGGGAAAGGGCGGCTGTAAATCTTAACCCTATTAAAATTTCTTAGCGTATTTGCTTATTTATGTAAGCGTGTGTAATGTACTAGGTGAGATTGCGCAGTTTACTTGGTTGAAAGAAATTGCTTACATAGCGTAATATTTACCCGTAACTTAGACTTGAGTGCGTAAACCCCTATTTAAACTATTCTCGTACTTACACACACACACACAGTGAAATAAACCCCTCTGGGAAATAAAGGGGTATTGATATAGGTGCTTATATATGTTAAATAATATATTTCGGAGCTGGATCCAAGACACCGTTTAAAACGTATTTTATGTTTAATTTTTTAAAAGTAATGGCATTACAACAGTGCTTCTAATATGCATAAATTATCTAGCAACTACCTAAATTACCAATTGGTATATATTCAAGTAAAGAAATGCTTCAATTAAATTCTCCAGAGTGGCTATTCCAAGTAACATGCTGGTGTTTAATAAATAAAATTACAATATTCTCACCGTTAAACATATTTGATTTTACTATTTAAGAATTTGACTAAATTCAGGTACTATGCAGTGTAGTATATGGAAAAGAAACAGATTCTATAAACTGACAGATCCTTGCTATTGAGATAAAATAATACCAAAACCTGTCATACTTACAAAGGTGTTTCAAATAACTACTAAAATGGATTTATTTCGACTTGGTCTCTTGCAAATGCAACTAACTTAAAGTCAGCCCAAACTTTAGGTGAAACCAAACAAGGTACAGCCACATGAGCCGATATTCTAGTAATCCCTTGTTTTACCTACATCTGCCGGAATACGATATCTTGAAGCTGAACTGGTTTCAATATTCGTCTTCAGGTAACGTGCCCTTAAAATATTTCTCACAAATGATTTTGAGCTCGTAGTACATATACATACTACTAAATCTAAATACTAGTTTTAACTAGATATGAATAGGTCCTAGTTACTTTCTCCTTTTTTCCATATACTACACACATTATCTACACATCGTATGGGACATTGTCAATAATGTAAAATTTTTATTATCTGATTTAGGAATTTTATTGCTTGAATGGACGCAGTGCGCGCTAGTCTAGCGGTGGGCGTCCGTGTCGGTCCGAACATTTGACGCATGAAACATGTCACTACTTGTACCTACTCACCATCTTAACAAAAACACCGTATATATACGATTGAAGGGGCCAATTAATCAAGCTCTTTACTGTCTTAGTTCCAAAAGTTGTAGAAAAACATGAGAGTTTGTAGTTTCTTATGAAAGTCGATATGTTGGCATGGTGGGAATTTGCTTGATGTCTGATTATAATTCCGTAAGAAATTGTAAGGACCAAACATCGATTAACGTTTATAATCAACATTGATGCATTTTATTTTAATATTGCGGGATATAGAAGACAAAAGTTATGACATAGGGATGCATGATTTATATTTTTGGGTATAGATATGTCCGGTTTTAAATGCGTCTTAATGTCTCAAATGTCCATTTTAATGTATACGAATTAGTGATTGCATTTAAGAATTTTAAAGCAAAATGCACTTGTCTCAAGTCACTCGCGTTCAAGTCACCCCACAAAACTGCAGGGATACCCAAGCGAGTCCCATAAAAATCTATTTCAAGCAATAAATATCTGAAGGCGTAAAAACCGTGGACAGTGGCCCGATAACTATGTAAGCCAGTCGGCGCGGCGTCGCGTCCAAAGAAAAGACGAAATGACGCCAATGCGCTGTCAATCTTTACACCAGATTACTTTTTGCACGTCCAGATAAATTGTCAGCGTCCAAATATAATTACACAATATTTCAGTGAGTTTTTCCTTCAATTATTGCATTTCGTCGTTCAGACAGCTGAGGCGTTTTGGACATTCTTTGGTAACGAGCACGGTGAATACCATGGTGTGCGCTTCGCAAGTTTTGTTGCGTTTCTTGTGGACCTTGTGCTAATTGGATAAGGGTTAGATTTGAACAATTAAATTATAATTACTGGTTTTCGAGGTAATATTGGGTACTCTTAAAACAAAAGATAATTGATTATGTTTTTAGTACTTGAAGGTAACAAGCAGATCTATTTAAATTGTACAAAAATCTTTCTAATTTGTTACTCGATCTTTTTAGTAGTAAGAGATAAAAATTGTGTAACCATTTTTATATTATGAACACAGAAGCATAACTGGCGAAATGAGTACTATATGGCCACCTCTGCCTACCCATTCGGGGAACACAGCCGTGATGTTATGTTTATGTTATGAACACAAAAACCTAACCTGTGTGGTTAGGTTAGGTTAGGTCGCACGGCCGGACAAAATTTACAATCAAAGTAGGTATATTTAAACGTACATGGCAACATTGAAAAATAAATTATACTTTTTTATGCCGCACTCATCCTCTTTGCTCCAGGCCGCTGGCACATCAAAGCGGCGGCCGAACGTCACGGCGCATCACTACTGACACATCGACATCGGACGGACTGTCGCGAAAATTAAGCCTCGGATTGAAAAAACCGACGGCAGTCCAATGCTTGCGCAGATAATTAGTGCAAACTCTGAATTGAATAGGGCCCTGCTGTAAGTTGTCTTAATTGTGCAACCTGTTATATAAAGCTATGGAGTTAATACATTTTAATTAATAAGTTAGAAATTAGAACCTTTTTTAAAAATGTTTGAAATTTTTATTTTGTCTCATTAAATTAAAATTATCTATTATTGACATTTTACTCGTTATCAAGTTTAAGTTGTTTGTCTCTCAAAAGTGGTCACGTAATATAAGGAATAAACTTGACGTTATAGCTTTACAAACAGTCTTTGCAACCGTAGATATAGAGTATAAAAATAATACGTACATAAAGAAAAAGATATGTACCATAAACTAAAATTCAAATGGAACAAAGACCGAATTCAAATAAAACAAATCAATTTATTCACGGTACCCCCAAAAAGTCATATAACTGCAGTGCAAAAGTATCAGACGGGTTTCGAGCTTCTCTTTATAACTGATCACTGATGTGGATTCGGAAGCCCTAATATTTACCTACATTCTCGGATTTTCAGATCCACACAATCTGAATCCGTGTAGCTATCGCACCGGAGCTCGGAGGACAATTAGGAGGCAAAGTAACCATGGTAACGGTTATGTAAACATGAGGCAACTAGGGAGCGATGTGAATCCACCACCAGTCTGTCTTAATAATTGCGACGAGTTAAGTTAGGGAGCGGCTTTTGTGTGTAGATCGGCGGATTGATAATGTTTTATTATTTTTTTGTACCATTGTATGTTGTAACTATTCAGTGACATCTGGTTTCATTAGTAAATGACCCTTACAGAAACGAGAGGAGGTGAAGATAAAAGTATCAAAACTGTTTCGGAGAAATAAACTATTCATCAACATTGGATGTCACTCCAACCGCAAATGAATACTGGAACTGAAATAAAAACAGCACCGAATGGATTATGATAGAGCTTGGGAATACGTGGAATTTGAATTCGAAAAGCTACTAATATTCGTATGAGGAACAGATATTCTGTCATTCACAAACCACTGGCATATTACATCTGTTTAAAGGAAAGCATCGTATAATTTTACGTTGGTTATATCATGAGTACTACAATGTATTTTTTACTCCCCTAAGACAACGCTTCACAAATTGAAGATGAACTTTTACTACTCAGTTCCGCCATACTCGATAAATCCTCAGGTGTAGCAACTATATAAAGTTGTATTAGATCATTGGTTATGTACTTTACAGTACGCTCACTTACTTTGATGAATATTTCGTTATACTGGCTATTTGCCTTGCAGGTTCCATCTATAGAAGTTGTGTCGTTGGCGATAGCAAAAGTCACGTGAATTGTGTGTTTATCACTAGATTTTATTAACAGTGGTGATGCAGTCACTAAAGCCTTGAAGACACTTTTACTACATCTTCCTATCTATTTATATGATCGATTGGTCGTATATATTTATGCGACAATACTCCTAAGCTCGCTATTCGGCTACTAACAAATCTCCTCCCTTAAATTTGATCCGCGTCTACGTAATGTACTCTACATCCCTATTCGCACAAACACTCAAAGCGAATAATAAACAGACTAAATTGTGCAAACATCAACTCGCACCTACCGTAGAAGACCCCAACAAAAGGACGGTTCCTCAAAAAAATATGCTGAGAACTACATAAACAAATATTCAGCTCAAAGCTACGAAGATCAAATAGTTTTACATTAACATCCCCCTGGTTTTGTTTACGTTACGACGTCGCGTTCTCTAATAAATTTTAATATGCTCTTTTTATCTTTAGAGTATAGGCAAACATTGGTGGCATTATTGTCGTTTTATTTTACGATTATCGGAATACAGATGACACTATTTGCTTGCGTCATGTTAAAACGGGCCTGGTATTATGATGACCAGCTTGGATGACATAAATATGTGCAGTATTTGTGCGCGAAAGGTTTAAATTATAAAAAGCAATTAAAACAAGTTAACGTTCATTTTAAACTAAGGGGAACGGTGTATAATATTGAAAAGAAAACCAACAAAGTTGTGTTACAGAAATTTTGCTGTCGGTGAAATTTAATCATGAATTTATAAGATCTAAAAAGGATATTTTAGCCGCACGGTAACGGATTTTAAAATTCAATTTATAAAAACTACACGTTCAGGCAACATTATTTTCAATTTTAATTAAATTTACCTTCGCTGTTGTATTACTAATCAAAAATTTTAATCCAGCATATAGCATCACGTATGGTTCCCTGGAGTAATTACGGCTCGATGGTTTTGAAGTCTAAAATCAGAGCAATAGCTTTAATTTCAGAACATTTAACGTACAAAATTAACCCTTGGCAATCTCACGTGAAGTTTATCTAACGCACCCAGTGGGCAAACAAAGGATTGACAAATTGTAACGTGTTTGACAAATTATTTGAGACGAGTATTTATTAAATTTTTGTTTGCCATTTGGTTTGTCAAACAAACTACCTGTTTGAAACCCATTTTGGTTTATGGCGAGTTTGACGGAAAATTGCGTGAATGATTAGGTAAATTGAGGTTTGATACGTTTGTTATAAAATTGTTTGTATAATGAAGGATTTCGATTTTTAAATTATTTTTCTATTGTTACAAAAATGGAATTTACTTAACCTGTTTTTAGATATTGTATATTATGGATATTTCTTTTTTACTAAAAGAAAACCAGTGGAGTATGGAGACTGTGATCTTTAATTTATTTATTTGTTTAAAGAGGTTGCTACTTTTTTCACAAAATAAAATCAGGTAAAGAAATTCAGGTCTTAGATCCCTACTAATATTATAAACGCGTAAGTTTGTAAGTATGGATGTATGTTTGTTACTCTTTCACGTAAAAATGGATTTTTATGAAATTTGTTATGGAGGTAGCTGACACCCTAGATTAACACATAGGCTACTTTTTATTCCGAAAAATGTAGCAGGTAACACCGCGGGGCGCAGCTAGTATAGAAATACGTCTACAATTTGTCACCAAAGCAGAACAGTAAATCGCTTACAAATGACGCAAGCAAACCGATTAATACCCCATCTACCATCAGCCATTAAAACAAAACAATACATTCACTATTAAATTGAACAAAAACACAAACGTGTAGGTACTTATTGTAGCTTTTTTTAAAACACTTTGGTATAGACCAAAGTTACCTGCCATTAATTAAAACATTGTTATCCAAAAAAGTCGTGAGTACAAAACACAAGATAATATTAATCGTCCCTTTAATTTAATGTTGTTATTTTTACTGTTTATCCTTGTACCGACGTGAATTACGTAAACATAATATTCGCTTTGTTGTACCTACATTATATTATTTTTCCAAGTAATTCCGTCAAAAATAACATTCCAAATGTTTCAATGTAACAGGCAACATTAAACAAAACGCTCCGTAATTTGAATACTGATCTTATTATTTGTACAATAAAAACACTTGTATAAGAAAAGTTTTTTTACGAGATTCCTCCACCGAATTAAGTAAAGACTTCCAATTTCTTGGATAAATCGTGTTACACAACAATCATGAGGTCGGACCCCAATATATCTTACACTTTATTATATCGTGCCGGGTCTCTTACTATGCAAGTCTGAAGGTGCCGTAAATATACAACAACAAACGCCTCATTGGTAACGTTTAGGGGCAATTCCGACCAATAAAGCAGCGTGCGTGGGTTGGATAACTCGACCACAACCATCTGACCCCTGGCTCTGTACGATCCTTAGATTTGATTCTTTATATTCTGTAAATCCGCAGGGATGTGCAGTCCATCTTCGAGTGGTTACACGATATCGGAGGCGATTGAGCAGCAAATACCCGAATACGTGGGAGTTATTATTTTAATAATGTAAGTCCGTTTCTGGAGCACTGTTGTCGTTTCCATTGTTGAAAGAAATAATAAATACCTTAAACAAGTTGCAATTTTGTGAAATGTCTTAAAAGGCATGCGAATATCTTCGTGTGTAAATTAAATTCATGCTATTGTAGAGTAGTTTCAAGTAAACAAAGGTTTACAAGTAGATAAATTGTTCTTTGTTTAAAAGAACTAACTGCACAGTTTATTCCTTTTAGAGATAAAGAGAAGATAAAGAGTTAAATAAATTAATAACGATTGACATCTTGAAATAGGTACTGAAGGAATACTTACAAGTGTAATGTTATTTATTTCATAGAAGATTTTTGAAATCGTAAACAGACTGAATTCTACCATACCTGAATATGTTATACATTAACGATGTATATGTACAATTGTACCATCTCACTTCATACATATATCGTTAAAATTTAGTTATTATTAAAATTGTTACAACAAAGTCAAATATTGAATGAAGCATCAATCAAAACAATTAAGCATAACACACCGCCCACACTCCGCTGAGACAACAAATCATACAGCCAACATTTAGTGATACGATTCACCGCAAAAAATTGTTCGTTTGTTGATTGAAAACGGGCGTATTCAATAATCCATTAAACCATAACGTTAGAGTTTTGACAGATGACGTACGAGGCTGCCATCCCATGACTGATGCGTGACCTGGGGCCGCTCTGTACTGGTTTACTATTTGTTCCTATTACTCACGAACGACTCGAACAGAAATCATATCCTTATGGCTTGTTTTCCCACACTTATAAATATTATAAGAAATAACGTTATAGATTGCTGAGTGTTACCCGGTCTAGAACTGGCCACACTTTTTCCTCCAGCGGGTGTCGTAAGAGGCGACTAAGGGAAAATCCAGAAGATGGGCAGCAGCGCCTTCTGTAACTTAACCACCAATACTGTGATCCCCAAGCCGCCGGCCACGCGTGGGGATTATGGCGACCCTCCCTTTACCTAAGGAGGAGGCCTTTGTTCAACAGTAGACGTCTTCCGACTGATAATGATGATGACGTTATAGATTCGTAAACGGTAAAACTAAGTAAGGTGATTCCCTTTTAAATTAATTATTATTAATTTAAGATAGGTCAAAGCATAAATTATACCTTTTTTAATATGAACTAATATAAAAAGAGAAAATCAAAGTAATAATTAATTACTGCCGAAATTCACTTTCATATTTCCAACGAAATCATTCTTAGCATTTTTCAAAGGTCCAAATATTCTTATTAGTGGAAAATCTTAAGATGTCAATTGAATTTCATCAATCAATTTTATTGAGCTGAGATTTTTAATCATAGTCTTTTGTCAAAGTTTTCGTCGATAGATTTATATTTCAAAACAGCTGCTTTCAAGAAGCTTTTATTATTCTTCGAAATTCTTGATTAATACTTCAAGGTCATGAATAATTTTATTACGTAAAGGAAATAAGGAAAATTAGATTTTCTTATGTCAATTTAGGTAATAGTCGTCGATTGATCCTCCTTTTATCCGACTGTGCTAAATGGAAGGTTATATTTTTTAAAACGTTCTTTGCTTTAGATGAATCCAAGTATTTAGGTACTAACCACAAGGATGCTAGATAAGAAACTGCGCTTCCGAACGTTAGTAAGGGAATCAACAATGATGTGACCGAAATCTGTCACTCGCGCACTTATATGCAAATCCCACACCGGCTCCGTACCACGATATGCAAATGTATGCATTACTCGCATCAATGAATATCACTCTTCTGTTCTCACTTATAGCCTTAGAGAGGGAAAGAGTATTTAATGCTTATTTTACGTTTAGAATGTATTTGATATGCTAATGGCGTTTAGTTTGAAAACTGTTTACCTATACACGAAGTTCACCTCTGACACCGTTAAGCGCTGCCTTTGTCATGTCGCTATCTTTTTTGATACGATTGTATCAGACCACGATAATGTCGGAGCAGATGTCGACAGACAGTTGTATAGTTTTTCCTTATCTATTTACATAAAACACACACGGAAAACCTTTTCTCATTGGAGGTACTAAAAAGTTTATAGTCTTTAGGTGGTATGTGGTAACGGGATGGTTCTGAGATGCTTATACTGTTTTGGTGAGAGGTCAGTTTAAGGTACACGCAACCGAAATTACTTAGATCATTTTATTATTCGGATATAAGTATGCCTACTAGGTATATTAAGACTTAAAGAGAAAGAATTATGTTTTTACTAGCTTTTATTTAACTTGCAATGTTTGTATGTATGTGAAGTCAAATCTTGCAATATAAATAAGAACAACTTTTTGACATAATTATGTATATGTGAATATATTTTTAAAAACATGAAAATGCATAACATCACGCCTGTATTCCCTGAAGGGGTAGGCAGAGGTGAACATATGGTACTCCCACATTTCGCCAGTTATTTTTTAGGTCCGGGCATAAATCCAGATTCCGTGCTGCCAATAAGAATTACCTAATGGAAAATCCCGGGTCGAGCAATGTGTTACCTACTGGGTAGGTAACACATTGCTCGACCCGGGATTCTAACCCAGGACCTCGTGCTCAGCAGTCGCGCTTAGCAACCACTAGACCAAAGAGGCAGTCATAAATATATTTTTAATATTAACTTATTAATAAATAAATCTTGACATACTAAAATAACCGTAAACTTGTACCTACTGACGTTCGAAACATCCTGAAGTATCAAACTAATTTAACACAAGCAACTTAGGTGATGTTTTCACAACTTCCCATACTTGTAGCGGGAGCAACAATACACAATATGAAATACGCGGCTATCAGTACAAAGCACCGCTGTGCATCCGCTACACATCGAAGAAGAACACTATTTCATACTTTCCCTACTTGGTAAGTGCAACGATAGGTACTTCTAAACTTTGCCATTGGCCTCTCCACAGCGTTAAAGATTCAAAACGCCACCAACTTATGTTATGTGATAAGGGAATAATGTCTATTGCTTTTAAAAGTAAGTGTAAGTGGAAAACCGAAGTTTGAGATAAGCTATCGGCTTGCATTACGGCTTTTCGATAAGTAATGAATAAGTTTCCACGCTAATCTAGGAAGAAAAAATATGGTATCAGGAGTTTATCTGGTCGTTAATATTAACAAACATAAATATAGATGCGGTTATCAGAATAACTACTTGTTTTACTTATGAAGATTATGTCTACGAAGGCGCACAGACATGTTTCCAAGATGTATAGAAAATAAGATTTCTTTCAATACTATACCATATTATCAACTTACCTTCTTTGCGTTGTGGAAGGATTCAATTTTAGAACTTTAATTGTTCTTTTTTTTGCTACTTGCCAGATGTTATCATCAAAATTATGTTTTTAACAGTTTGATATAGGTTCCAAAAGGTAATCCATTTGGAGACGAAATAACTATTGCATCATAATTTATGACAAAATCAATAAAAAAAATAATAATTCAAAGAAACAATTCAAGTTATGTGTCAAATAATAGAAACATCCAAATGACGTCTAAGCATATGTTTAAGACTCTTTACTATACAAAAAGTTGTTTTTTTATACATGGTATGTTAAAAAAAATGTTCAGCTATTTATGACGCTGACTGTACCTATATCCAAAATTTCAAATAAAAGTATCTGTATTTTACCCTTGTGGTTTTACCGATCACTATCAACGCGTCGATACTCTGCCACGTTAACGTAAATTGAAGGCAAATTCAGGTGTTGTAGCAGCATTAACCGAGTCTTGTGGATTGTTTGACTTTACTTAGGTAATTGGTGACACCGGTATTAATTACGTAAGTAAAATCAAATAGCCTAAAATGCAATGTTCAATCTACATAAAATATAGAGCTGGTTCCAATCAAGCAATGTTTCAGTTGCGTTAGTTCTTCACATAATTGTTGAAAGATAATATAATCTACACCTAGAACACAGTAGATCTAAGGAGGGGTGGTACCAAATTCTCCACGCTTGGCAAGCGGCTTAGGGATCGCAGTATTGGTGATGAGGTTACAGCAGACGCTGCTTGCCCATCGTTCTCTTAGTCGCCTTTTAGACACCCACGGAAAGAAAAGGGGTGGTCAATGCTAAGCCGGATACCACTCGGCACTACAGCACCTGTAAGTGGTATTTATAATCATGTAGTTTTTTAAATAGCCTTAATTTATCTTGTGGCTAATACTTAAGTTATAAGTCTTTATAGTTGGTCGGCAAGATACCTCTACGCGTATTATCTAAACTCTTCAAAGGCAGTAAATAAAACTGTATTTAACATATTTTATTCAATATACATGAGATAAACTCAATTAATGTTAAAGTTAGAGCAATAAAATATTGTATCAATATCATGACGGTATTAATTATCTTAATTGCCATTTAATTGCCTCTGATATGAAATGCGGTTGTAGAAAAGAGGTTTCATTTGTTAAAATTGAGTCAATATTATGTAAATAACCCACTGACTCGTTGGTTGCTAAGCGCGACTGCTAAGCATGGTCCTGGGTTCGAATGCCGGGTCTGGCAAAGTGTGAAACCCAGTAGGGTTATTCCATTAGGTAATTTCTTAGTGTAGTACAAAGTCTGGATTTGAGCCCGGTTTATAGCAATAGGCTCGTCCCCTATTACATTGGGATCTATAACATGATTGGCAAAACGTAGGTGTACACATTACACATGTCTACCGTTTCGATGAATACGTATATTATTATTATCAGTTCTGGTTATGTGCTCCATTAATGCCAGTTGACTCTTTTACGTACTAGTCGTGTATCTAAAAAATAAAGGTTATATATACGAAATATATATTAAATAATTATGTATACATTATTTATACAAATTGTCAACTGGCCTTGAAATTATAATTTATTAAATTGATTTCATAACAAATTGGCAAGTGCCAAACTTTTTAACATTTTCCGACGAAGGCCACACAAAGTTCTGCCGGCCTGGTTTAAATATTTGAATTTCGAATCGGTAGTTTAATAAAACAGGATTTAATTCTGAGAAATAATTTAATGCGGGAAAGTTGCATGTCTATATTTTGGAGTATTCGAAGTTTGAAAACCAAATAATAAAAACAGCTTATTTTTATAATACTATGTGGTTTCAGTAAAGCTGGCAAATTTCACGTCGTTTAATTTGACGTTTTTGTGATTAAATAACTAGTAATATTGTAATTTGAATAAAGGTTGGTGTATAGAAAATAGAACAAACAACACGTCTATTAACTAATGCGTCACTATGAACAATGAGTTGTTGTCATACAAACCTACTGCATTAAATACATAGAATCAATGAGCTGGCCTGACCAAAAACGGTACGTCCCAGGCCATGTAAGAGCGATCGAGTTACAACGAGCCCCAGCGAACATGTGCACACAATTTTACATACAATGCGAAGTGGGCGGAACGTACTGCCTGCGTTCTAGAGACTAGACTTTGTCGAGGGAAGTGCTTGACGCCAGATTTGGGCGATGATTAGCGGTTTTTACTAGAGAATCATGATATGTTGAAAAATAAAAGAAATATTAGACCTCACTGATTGCTTCCTAACATAATGTTTTCCTGACTGACTTTTAGTCACGGTGACCTGGCGGTCATTTGAGCCTAGCTAACTACGGAGGAGGTATTGTAGTGCACAAGTATGCGCGCAAACACAGGTGCACTCCGTGTCCCTTACTCTCATAGTCCGATGAGACGGTAGACAGACACGGCCGGTGAGAGATCAAGAGCGGGAACAACGGCTTAACGAGCCTTCCAAAGTATGAAGGAGACTCGACATGTAAAAACGGTCACCCATCGTAAGACTGACCGCGGCGGCCACGGCTTAACCTCGTAGATCGACTGCGCGGTAGCTACAAGCCCTTCGATTCTTAACATACAAGAGATACTAATATTAGTGTTCTTAATTAGAATGGCATATCAGCACAAGTAAGTTAATTTTCAATAACTAAGAGAAAGAAACAAAACCTGATCAATAGATAATTCACATTCGAATACGTTTGAAAGGTCTGTAAATATGATTCTGTCTGTGTGTTCCGTAATCTTCTGCATCAAGACAAGTTTCTAGCAAACCGTAGGTACTGGGCCTCACAAATATTTGTTTAGGGTGTAGGATGCTAAATGAGTGCCTAACCGACGATCTTAAGAGCATAGTATACCTGAGCCAAGCATTAAGAATACGCTAATCAACTTGTCAAGTCGACAGGAGACGTTAAATAAAAGTGTCCCTGTACCAGCTTTTACGACTCGTCCCTCACAAGTCGTAAAGCTGACTGAAGAACACGGCACACGCTCGTCTTGTGAAGCCAAATCAGTAGAAGTGACATTTATGGGAAAAGCGTTTGTAAGAAAACGATTAAAATTTGTATCAATGGCTCTGATATAATAGTTTTTTGTTAGATAAAGCTTATGTTTTGGTGTTAATGAAATTGAATGAAGGTAAAAAATCCTTTTTTTTTTCAGGGCAAGAGTTCCTCATGCAACGAATTAGCGATCATTCATTACGACGCATGCGCACTCAGGAATGATTTCACTTCACCGTCATCAGATATAGTTTTGTTTACCACTTTAAAAATAACATTCACTTTACACTACACTTTACTCAAATTTAGATAATTAAATATTGATATCAAAGTAGTGCAACAAACATACAACCGATGTGATTTATCTTTTGATTCAGTGAATGCGCGGGCGCCGGCTATGGCACGCATTTAACGACTATCACTATCAGGTGGCAATGGGCCGTAGTGACGTATTCTGGGGTTGTTAGTACGGCTTGTAGCCTAAGTGGACCTTTATGTACCATTTACAGTCAAGAATCAAATGCGTTCGTTAAGTTTATACGGGCAGTGCATTTATTAAAGTATGAAGATTGCGCTTGATGTTTTTCTCTGTTGGGAAGATGGCAGTTGTAAAGAGAAGATCTCTTAGAAAATTAGATTCTCGAATAGTACCGATACTGTTCCAGTCCAGTCCATTCAAATAGTGTTGTAGGTATTGGTATTAAAGTTCAACAGTACACTTATAAGATTTGGATTATTATTGAAAGTATTCTGCCTGGTCTAGTGGTTGCTAAGCGAGACTGCTGTGCACGAGGTCCTGGGTTCGAATCCCGGGTCGGGCAAAGTGTAACTGGGTTTTTCCATTAGTTAATTCTCAGTAGCAGCACTGAGTCTGGATTTGTGCCCGGTTGATGGCAATAGGCTCGCCCCCTATAACATTGGGACCTAAAAAACATAACTGGCGAAATGTGGGTGTACGATTCGTGCACCTCTGTCTACCCCTTCGGGGAATACAGGCGTGACGTTATGTTTTGAAAGTATTCTTCTGAAGTAAACTATTATTAAATTCGATCACACTCTAATGCTTACTACGGCCGGAATAAATGTAATGACTGTTACTCAAAATCTTAAAATCTTGGTACATAGGCTTAATTGTGATAACACAATAATCATTCTGTATCTTTAAAAAAATCTGTATCGTTTATGATATTTTATAAATATTGTTCACTTCACTATCATTATTGTAATTTTCATAAACGCTATTCATGCTTGACGTAACTTATGAAATAGTTTTATTACCCGCCTTAACACAATTGGATTAAAATGTATAATTCAAAGGACATGCCCGTTTATGACGCCTTAGAAAATGCACTCGGTGTGGGTTGATCTGAATCGTTTTGTCACTACCAAATGTGGACTAAGATTTACGAAATTGCGCAGATATTTGAATTTAAAATGATATTACCACTATTCCAGAGTGCTAAAAGGATATATATGAGAAGTGAATGTTTGAATATGAGTATTCTATGTAACGAGGTAGTTTGCACACAGTATTGATAAGAATTTATACGTAAAACGCAAGAGAATATTTCTATGAGATAAAACGTGTGTAGCGCTTGTTGGAGGAAATGTTCATATTAAATAAACATGACTTGCAAATGTATATTTACTGCTTTACTTACACCAAATGCCTTTTCAAAAGCAGTCTCTTATAATTCCATAAATACCAGCTGTGGGTGTATGTTTCGTGAATAAAAACTGGATTAGCGTCTCCGTGTGTTAATAATCCGAATATATATCGGAGATTTGCAAAACTCATGCCACAGCTTATTTCTGAATAAACATTCGTTGTATTTCGTCAGAAAATCGGCATCACTACCTAAATACGTTCGCAATACACAAGCCAGCTCCATTATCCTCAACTTTCATATATGGCTCAATGTTTTTTACATATGCAAATAGAACAGAAAGGTCAACATTATCAGACAAGGATGTAAAAGAATTAAAAAATCCTCCCTCCAGACATTCTACTAACAAAATTAACATATTCACTGTTTCATCTCAACTGGTTCCCACTTTTGAATTTCCTATTAGTGTTTACAAAGGCAAAGTCAATACGATGTGGTAGCCAGAAATGTTAATGTAATATTAGTTGTTAATTCCAATCATATGTTGATGGGATAAGGTTTTAAATCGCTTGCTCGCGAATCGATTATGAAATGAAGATCCACACGCTTCTCTATTGTTGAAATTTGTTTACAAAATTTTCGAGTTATTGACTTTGGCGTGAGAATTGGTTTCTAACGTCCGTAACCCTGGTAGGTCTGATCGATCAAATATCTAACATACTACTGTTAAGCATTTTTGAGGCGCATAAGTATGTAAATAAGTTCAGTAGTCCACTTTAATGCATCATACAGACGGTCCCCTTACTCTTAAGTACTAAAATGCTATTAACAAAAATGTCTCACGTTCTTATAATATTTGAATGTAGCTACTGCTGTTTGGTATGTTATCTATCTTTATCTAACTCTTTGGTAACTGGTAACCCTTTAAAGTATTACAAATTACTGATTCACTGATATTTGTGTAAACGAAACGTTGCTTCTGTTATTAATTGGTTATTTTAGTCACTATCACACTACATTATCTTCATAATATTTTATGTGGTTTCGAAACGATGGGCGTCGTCACTTGTTTATGGTCATTTTAAAATGTTAACTGTTTAGGTTTTAGAGACTATATTCTTAACTAGCTTTTGCCCGTGGCTTCGCCCGCGTTAAGTAGCCTAGGTCCTTAAACTTTCTACGTGCGAAATTTCATCAAAATCTGTCTAGCGGTTTAGTCGTGAAGGCGTAACAGAAAGCCAGAGTTACTTTTTCTTTTATTATAATAGTATGAATTTATTTAATTAAAAGGTTTATGAATCAAGTAAGTTTGTGTATCTTGCTTTATTGGCAAACGTTCCAGATTATCCTAATTTTAAAGCAAATACTAAAATTACTTTGAGTGTTTTTTTAAGATCATCTTTCTTGGCAGAATAACAGTGCTATTGAATTTGCACTGAAGGAGGATCTAAACAATCCTATTGGCTTAGGCTAAATGTTTTTTTATAAAAAAATCTCTGTTCCACGTATCACTGTCTATTTTTCCATGACCGGATTTTTAGATATAGTCATAGTACCTTTTTTTTAAAACGCACACACTTACACACATTAGGAATTTCTCCTGTGTTGTAGGCGCGTTTTACAAACATGAATATCAGGTACACTAACACCCAGACTCATTTTTGTCCCGTGCGGGAAACGAATCCGGAACCATAAGGCGACGCAGTCTAATCGCTTACCCACTGCGTCAATCAAGTCGTCAACCTTATCAAGCGACGTTTCATATTTGCTCAGCTATCGACAACTTCACAAAGGTTCTCTTTGATAGTGTTCTAGGTATTAATTACGGCTAAGGTTTACAACTATGAATTTACAATGCTTCTTAACAAACTAGTGTATATTTCCACCTTCTACTATACAAATACAGGTAGCATAGACCTATACGTAGTAGAACTAACCAACAGGTTCACAGGAAGTTGATAATTAATACTTGGAAGATTCCCTAACTTTCTAATCATTTCCGCAGTGAACCGTCTAATGATCTCAGTGTCATCGACACTAACAAGTTCCTCATATCCATTTGCTACTGAATTAACTCAAACAAACTCATTATACCTCTTGTTTGATATTAGCATTTCGTGAGAGGAAGCCATTGTTAATAGACTTGTTATAGCTATGGTAATTTTAGTTTTTCACGGTAGGCATGAGTATACTTGTGTTAATTCTACTTAAGTATGCGTCTGTCGTAATTTCTGCAGATCATTATTTAAAAACTAGTATGTAGAGAGTAGATTGTATGTCTTTATTTATTTTATTTTGTTTGGGGAGCTTATATCATACTTATTTGTTCTATACTTCTAATCACTTAATCTTCGTAAGTCCATTTCTTTTTAAGACTACGCCCCATACTCGATTTTTCCTTTGTCGTGGGTGCGTATGACAAACATGTAGTATCCCATACACAAACGCCCAGACTCAAGACAAAAAATTGCGGTTTGCACAAATTTTTGTCCGGTGCAGGAATCGAACTCGCAACCCTTAGTGCAGCAGTCCAACCGCTTAGCCACAGTCATAACTTCTGAAGATCATTACTCAAAGATTAGTTCGGTTATTATAAATCTAATTATACTTTTTTCTTCTATACACTCAATCACTTATTCTGCGTTAGACCAATCTGCAATGTAAATGGGTTCCGTGATTCAATATTGATATTTACTCTTTACTAATATCGTACATACAAACCAAGTTCCTTTGAAAATGAGACTATACGTCCCAAAACGTCGGATCCACATACATACCATGTTCACCGGTGTCCAAACAAAGTCCTTGGCATTAATGCCACCTTCAGACTTCCTGAGTTGGACTGCGCGTAATCGAATAACTCAAATAAACTCAGGTGGAACTTTTCAATACGCTTCGTGACCATGACGCTTACGATTGAAACGCTTTATGTTGAATGTTGCCAAGCACTTTCTGTTTCCTGAGATACAGGCTCCCTAGTTACAGTTCTTCTGGCCTCCCAGTACAGGAGACAGAGCTCCCTTTGCATTGTGACATATTTGGTAGGTAACAAAAGATACCTGTATATTTTTTTTTAAACATAACATCACGCCTGTATTCTCCGAAGGGCCAAGCTGAGGTCCACATATAGTACACCCACATTTCGCCAGTTATGTTTTTAGGTCCCATTGTCAGAGGGGGCGAGCCTATTGCCATCAACTGGGCACAAGTCTCGACTCCGTGCTGTTACTGAGAATTACTTGGAAAAACCCAGTTACACTGTCTGACCCGGGATTCGAACCCAGGACCTCGTGCCCAGAAGTCACGCTTATTTATCACTAGACCATCGAGGCAGTCAATACAATGAAATATTGTTTTTATTTTACTTGTTTGTTGAATTTGTTCAAGCGTGTAATATAAATTGTAATACCTAATTCTAACCTAACTAAAACTAATCTGACATAACATATTGTTAAATATCATTGTTTGTACTTCCCTGTGTTGTTCTGTTATTTTACTTGGCAGAGTGACGTTGTAACTTACTAAAACATTAAGCAAGCCCTCAGCATTCATAGAATGCGCGTAGAGCGATACGAGTAAGATCATGCTAATACAACCAACAATGTAAGTGACGAGAACGTGAAACTCAATTCCAGTTCCTAAATATGATAGCAGTGCTGGCTGTTTCATTTTCTGGGGAGCGGCGAACCGTCGCCACATGATTAGCGACCCTCTGTTGTTACAGGAACTCATCTGCAGCGGTGATTACTTACGTCACGTGTCGTGGTTGTTTGTGTGCTATCCTATAGGCATCATGGGTAAGATTAGAATATCTAAAATTTCCTTCAATTGGCAGGAGTAGGTAACTTTCTGTCATTTTTAGATTTCAATTTCAATTAAAGCATTTTGTCATTTATATAATTCTCATTACTTATTAACCGCGCAATTCTTCAGTATTCTGGGATTGAGTAACTGATACCTTACTACATAAACCTATCCATTTCACCGAATCAAAGCTTCTGTAATACGAAACACGTAGATCGATTCGTTCCGAACTTGCGCCTTGTATGGCACATCACAAAAACTTCCCCAATTCGGTTTTAAGACGCCGGTAGCTTAGTGTTACCACAATAAAACCACTTAAAAAAACTGAAATAACGACACAGTGTTTAATTGTGCGGCTTAGTTGGAAAACGGTCGCTGCCTTTACGCATCTAGTTAAGCACGGGAAAGATTAACGAGGTCTGCGTTTCGAATGAAACAGAATTGCGAAGGAAGTCACGCTAATTAGTCTTGTAATCCTATGCTCTGTGGTCGGTCATGAATTTATACCACACTTGATTAGTTTCCATTGTGAATTATAGTTTTTTACTTTTAGTAACGGAAATGTGAAAAGAGTCCAATTACAATCATCACTAATCAGGGTGTTAAATGATAAATGATTTTATTTCTGTAAATAGGTTTTAAAAAAACACTTTTACACGTAATTTTTTTTAAAAAACTAGATGGCATCGGCTTTTCCTAACTGACTACCTCTGAGAAGAAATACCGAAACAAACTCAGGGGTCAAGGTCTCTTTTAAAGTCCAGACAAGCTCAATATTCTATGCGAGAACAGTGTAGGTAGTCACTGTAGGTAGTTACAAGTATAATGATAGACTAGACTCTAGAGCATGCGTTAGGTTGGATAGATATTTTTTATCCTTAAATTCAGTAAACATGTATTTGTGTCAAATAAAGAAATTATAAAAAATCCTGTATTAGGGTTTTTAGGGCAATAATACGCGAAAACATCAGGGATATAATTATCTGATTTTATTTTAAAATGATACGACTCGTTTAAAATACAGCGTTTCATACGAAATCATTTGATAGGTACAAATTAATAGTTCAGTATTAGGAGATAAAATAAATTATGAGTAAGTTACAGTATAGTTTGTGCTTTACATAGATATATACAAAAGGTAGAAGTTCGCGACAATATCAAAAGTTTCTATGAATACGTTTGAGCTATACCTTTGTTTATTTCTAAGTTGCTGGTTATGTTAATTAAATCCTCCATAAATTAGATTATTATTTATTAATGAAACAAACACTACCTTTTTAAACAACGTGTCAGTTTAATCATCGATAGCTTGTACAGAATTTCGACATAGATACCTACGTATCATGAAATTATGTCTGTCTGTATAGGTACCATGATAAAAAAAATGAAATAGGCGTTTATATAATTTATCTTTATTACCAAATACTGTGGTTAAATCCACTCTTTTTATTTTTGCGAATTGGATTCAATTCGCAAAAATAAAAACACAGTATCAAAGCAAAAACGACCACTGTTTGGAATAGGGCCATGGCACCATGCCGGATAGGTACTCCAACCCAGCCAAATTACACAGAGGATTTAATTCGCAAACCATTCACATTATTGACCTCTTACCAACCCTATTAATGTGTGGTGTGAATGTACAACTCTATACACATTTACTTTGTGAGTGCTTACATCTAGCGCTTTAAGCAGGTTGATTTTGTCGCGTGATAACTAAATTGATGAGTATGTAGATCTTATAGTATAACAAGTAATGTAGTAGACAGATTTAGAGCTAATATTGTTTGAGAAGATAAAGTACAGCTATCGATATAAAAATATAACAATGACGCGTATTGAAGGATGTATACAGAAGGAAGATTACAGTAGCTAGGGAATAATCCCAAGCGTTCGACACAATTACGTAGATATGAAAGAAGAAAAAAGGTTTTAATTAAAACAGGCTGTACACATCCTTATTAATTTACACACGTATAATAAAACAATTATATTTTACATGGCCAATAATTTACATTCTTACAATAATCCCTAAATTCAATGCCATTTCAATCATTCGATGAAGCCAAAATGTATTACTAATTTAGAATATTTACATAATAAAGTATAGTTTGTACAATTATCAATACGTTGGATCGTGTGTTATGAAACCTGGATTCTCCTACGTTATAAAAATAAATCTTACGATTAACTTCTTATATCTAATTGCTTAATGTAGCTAATATAAATACTAAATAAATGCAAACACTTAGGAAAATAATAAATAAATCACAGCAAATCTCAATTACCTATCTACATTTACAATGTTATCACTAGTGACCGGATTATATGCATTCGTATATTGAACCCACTCTTAGCGAACATTGCATATTTTGTCCATATTCTACTGATAATGCATATTTTATTATATTTACAATATATTTTTCGGTAGGCTAAATAACCTAACGACATGTACTTACATTATACATAATTATCTTGCATATACATTATATATGCCAAAATATGCATAACCTTCATGCATATTAAGCTTTATATGTTGCATATAATCCAGCCTAGTGATCACTATCTATAGGTATAGTAACAATCAATGGTGTCATATCTTACATCAAAGATTTACATGAAATTGTACCTTAAGAATATAGTTACATTTATGAAAATTCGTATTTTGTAGATATAGGAATATTTATAATAATTGTTATGTTTTAATGCTAAGAAGATTCGTCGACAAAGCTGATTTTATGCATAGAAGAATATGACTAAAGTAATGGATGACAATATGAAAAATAATTGATACAAATAATATTTCAAGACCTATTATAATAACTGCTTGTGTGACGGCTGTATAATCAAAAATGTTAATACTTCTGATTGAATCTTTACGAGGCAAGTTATGTGAAAAACAGTGAAAACTGGCATTTTGGATGTGAAATTGATCAATCTAAACAAACTACACACCTTTGTAAACAACTTAATAAAAAGGCTCCATATTCAAATTATGTATAATATCAATTGATTGTGTCTCACTTGTTGTAGTCATTGGTATCAACAAATTTCTATTAAGTATTCTTTTTTATTACACGATTCAGTTACGTTCGATAAGTACATGGAACATTCCAACTTTGTCCATAAATGGCGCATTACTCGTTGGCCGTCATAAATATTCATTTTCGGCAAGCGAGAGGAAGTTTTCACGGTTTCTCATCGAGCCCCAGTCGAAGTAGACGAGGTTATATTAGCAAATTTATGAGCAAAAATATTCCATACTACGCAAAGATTTCGTCGGCACAAACTTTGCAGAATTCTTATCTGTCGCTGAATTAATCGTATGGTTGTAGATCGGCAAAATTGCAGTTCTTAGACATTTAATTTAAAAGGAAGACAAAAGCTACACAAACAAAAGTTTCTTTTGCTAAGATTTTCATGTACATTCTTTCAGAAACTGCACATAATGGGACGTTGCAATTTAAATTGCAAAAGGTTCTGTTTGTTACTTAAACATTTACATTACTGCTCGGAATCTAATTACTAAATGGATGGCATAAAAATTGTTATCAAGGAATTTTATATAAAAAAGAATAACTATATACAATGACTAGATCTATTTTACGATAAACAGTAATTAACACAAAAATATATCATAGGAAAAACAGCGAACAACGTCAATACTAGATAAAATTGTCTTCGACGTCACTCAAAAGTTTCATAGTACAGAGTATCGCACTTTAAGTGTCCGAGATCAAAGCAAAGCTTCTTCGAGTTGGTCGAAGCCCTCGTACCATCAGTCGCTCTCGTAGACGGTAGAGTTCGAGCTCTTTCGCCGGCTGTACGGCGAGCAGAACTCAATCCTGGTGTCTGGCAGCCAGGTGTACGCAGTGCGCTCCGAAGAAGCACTGGAAAAAGAAAGAAATAGAATTAACCTTTGCCCACGGCTAGTAGTACCGACACAAGATATATTTTATGCATTTAAAAGATAGGCAAAGTAAACGTAGAGTCAGTAGACATTAATAGAGACACAAATAATGTTACTTGCTAACAAATTTAGTTAGGTACCACTGTTATTTTAGCCCTTAAAACTATTTTAAGTACCTACTGATTCTGACAAATACGTTTATTTTAGAAGATAATATTTAAACATTTTGACAACTACGTCGTACGAACTATTAAAATCATGATTTAATTAACTGAACTTTAATGAACATGGCAGCACTTTTGAAATGATTTTACTTTATTCTGTAATGTATAGTAATTGTGACTTTAAAATGCTGAATGACATTAACTTTTGAAACTTAACAGAATTATTAACTTGCCAATTAGGCTGACAGAAAAATTTCGAAATATCTGTTGGTCCAGTACGTCAATTTAATGAGTCACTTTATGTTGTGTCTTGTTCCACGTCCAATTAACGTTTACAGTATCCAAAGCTTGACTTTCAATATCGTTGTTGTAACTGTGCCTGCTCCTAATGGTAATCGAGTACAACATTTACATGCCGTAACAATTGAAACATGTTTGGACAAAACAAAGGCGTATCTAGACTTAGTAACGCATTGTAACATTTGTAACCAACCACTTGTGTATCCTGATCTAGTCAATTTACTTGGTCGCAGTTAAACAAACGCTAAAGAGTCTCCTGGCTTGAACAGGTCGAATTATTTACGTTGAAATGCAATGAAAAGTTAATGTATTCGCTCCTTCAAGTGCCACCTACGAGCACTTGAATAAACAGAAGCGCTATTTATCTTTACCTTACGTAAAGCATGTTGTTTTAAAGGGACCCTTATAGAAGGGACTGGGGTCAACGTTCTTGACATACTTTATGAGATGGGCCTACGTACAACATAGTGCGTACTTATACAACATCATGTATGTTCAAAGTTAAGCAGAAATGTTATCTTTTAGCCGTGATTACAAAATTATTCAAAATGGTTGGTCTAATTGCTAAAATAATATTCTGAACGTTGAAGTTAAAATTTAATATTCATTTCACGCCTTCAATATTTTTTTACTTTCAGTTCTTTCAGCATTTTGTATTATGTGATGCGAATAAAGAAGGGTAGATATATTATATGAGTGTGATAGATTGGGATAGAACCGTATCTTTTGACCGATTACCCTTCACGCCCTTGGCTATAGTCGGCCATTGCGGTCCAGTGGCCACAGACATAAGATTAACCGATGTTCGTATCACTCAACAATTTAGTGTTACTCGAATGGACGAATTCGATATTATCGGCACAACACATCAATCAATACAATATTCAGAATACATATTATAATAATGTGGAAGATTGGTTATCACATTTGCAATGGGTATACGAGTAATATTATTATTTATTATCATCGCAGATATCTTTGATTCTTAATATTATATCGTTGTTTTTGCCACAGGTAACAGGTACTAGCAGTCACTAACTTAGGTACTACTAGGTAACACTTATTTAGAAGTTACTGTGTAACAGATACGTCTGAAATCATGACTCACGCACGCAAATATTTGTCAAGTCTTGGAATACGTTCCTGTATATTTTACCACAAAAGGCCATGCACATAACTTCTACAACGGGTTAATCTTGGCATATGGTATAGATAGTTGCTGTTATACCTTAGTCTAAAGTAAATGTTATTAAAGAAACATTGTGCCAATCAATAATTGGTTCATAATTGACATCGAAAGGAGACCAATAGAGAGAACAAGTCGGACACTATTAAAAGGAAATGAAGGCGACACGACGCAGACGCTAAAGTCGCGGGCTCGAGCGAAATCCAATTTGAAATAAGTGCCTTCTGAATTAATCCGGCCACTTTGAGCGGACCGGATGAAATTTTTGGTATTTTTCACGTCTAGCAATAAAAACGAGCCCTCGACGCGGGAAAAAGATGAGTAATAGCTTCACCCTAAGTTCTGAGGAACTGTGAGGAATAATAATATTATGCTCGTGTGATGGAAACCTTTTTTAATCCGTCTGCATGGATATCAAGCATGAAAGTGATATAGGAGATACGAAGAACGGAGAACTGCTGACACGGCTTGTTTTATGACATGAATATTGAACGAGTATTGAAAACATTCGAATTAGATGCCGATAAATATTTTAGATTTATCAAGGATTTGCTAGACGACTTTAAATATGATAACAAATAATATGGCCAGTAATGATTATGTAAAGTAGACGTTATGTTAGAATCTTGTTTGTCTAAATGAATCAATAAATTGTCAAGATATCTCAAAGCTAACAGGTATGAAACCTCTAAGCCCTTTAAATGTAACTAATGATCTAATTCGGGAACTATTGAATTTCATAAATTGGGATTGTCTATTATTAAACGTCATAACTTCCAATGTTATGATGAAAATGTTCTAAGTTATAATGATCACGAAACCGTTAAATCCAATGAAGCAGTTATCCTAAATTAATATTAATTAAATCTATAGATATTGATGAAACAAACGATGAGATGGACATAGAAGTTTGAAGACTGGCACAAATAAAGTGAATTTGGACTGTAGATGAAGAGACAAATGAATTCGAAACAATATTGTATTCCTTCAATACTAACCGGCCCTTAGGCGTTGTCCATTTTGAAAATAAATTATTATCGGCCAATTAGGTTGCAGCTAAGCGTAGTGGCAACGTGGCACTGCAGTTTGATTACTCGTACCAACAACTTTGTACTTTGCAGCACCTGCTTTAGTTAAACTTCAAACTAGATCAGTTAACACCTCATCTTAACGCTCGCGTGAACATTTATGACTTCAGATTATTGAGTTACAGTTCGCTATTAGTTGGGAAACATATTTTGTTTTATACTTTGTAACTAGTTTATGATTTCGTTTGAAATTTCTTGCAGGTATTTATTTTAGTATTTTATGCGTCTATTGATTTTTTATATTATGTTTCTTCTACGTTAGGTACTTTAATTGGGAATTATATATTTGTATCTTTTTTTTTATCCCTACTCGTTATAGTCTTTCATTACTTAAAACTTACTATCGTGTGAGTCGATTCGAACGTGCTTATAGTAGGATTCCAATTTTATTTAATCGACTAAGGTAATATTTTGCCGATCAGTTTGTTTCCAAAAATATTCAGCTGGTCTTCCAAAACACTAAATGGCGAGACTAGTTGGCATTAAAACTAAGAAAACAGAAAACTAAGGAAGTTACTGTTTTAAGTAAACCTATTTAATATACTCAACTCATGCATTACTAATAAAGAGCTTCACTTAATAACTTCCGCCAGTACCAGGATAGCATAAAATAAAGAAACCACCACAGCATTAATACTTCGGTAGTATAAGCCAGTGGAGCGAGAATTGTCTGTGCAAACAAAACGCAGCGGTCAAAATGGAAGCCTCATTGTGTCAGAATGTATTCATTTGTATGGCAAGCCTAATATTGACTGTACGGAACTCGTTTTGTGCATGTAAATATTGAATCCAAGCGATTTTATGGACTTGAAGCTACCTCGGGATTAAAAATTACTAAAACTTCTGGAAGTTTTACGTATTGATTTTAATGAACTTTGTTTTTGGTTTATTTTTGGTTTTGTATTCATTAATAATGAGGTTACATCTACACATGTGCCTTTATAAGAAACTACAAAAAAATACTCATATTATTCATATTTCGAAATTATATTACAATCAAAGCACTAGGTATAATATGCCCAATGCCTATGTTATTATTTAATTATGTGCATTGAATGTGAGATGAGTGAATTTAGGCAGACTTGCAGCGACTAACGATTGTGTGATCCTCTTTAATGCCTACAAATATTAAGTCCAGTCTTCAAAAACTTTATTCATTGCCTGACACAGTGAAAATCTACGGAGTTTAATCGTTATTTTTGTTACGCGTCCAGACGGTGTGAATCAGCATAAATATTTTGACAGAATAATATTATATTCTCGATGGGACATTTGCTGTATAAACGACCGTCATCATTTGTCATCACGCCGATACTGGCACGTTAAAAAGGCATAAAAAGTTGATCTAAAAAATATTAAAAACTGCAGTGTTGCTTGGAGTTGACAGTACATTTAATTTATCGTCTTTTTATTGTTTGATCACGAGTTTTCTGGACATATTGAAAGTGTTTTATTGTTCTATTAATCTTTGATATCATCGTCTGTTAGTGCCTACAATAAAAGTATTTTCAGCAAGAAATTGAAATTTTGTATAGTAAATACCTAGTATAATTTAAATAGTAAACTATTTAAATACGTTATGACAAAGCTAACTGAACTACAATAATATAGTGTTTATAACAATCAAACTAATTCTTAAGACATAAATCATTCTGAACGAATTGAATTGTCCTACAAATGAACAAGATCTCAAATTCGAATTAAGACTTCTTTGGTGGTCTCCGTCGTTCCAATTAGCATCCGACGCCTCGTACATTTTCAAATCATGAAAACATAAAACGGGTCTCAACATTTTTATGACCCGTCCGAATCCACCTTTCTATGATTTCCAAATCTTTCATTGTTACAGATACGTTATAAAGTTTATTAATTATCAAAGCGTATTTTATAGGTCGTAAACTGGGATTTAAGGTAATTCAAACATCTGAATTAATTCCTTGTTATCGTACAAATGTTACATCTTATTAAGGAACGAGTTATTGGCTTAAGTAATAGCTTTGGTCATATTATTATAATTTAAATACATTTTAAAATGATAGGTTACGATTTAATATGCTGTTTATAGAGACATTTATATTTAGAACGCTTACGCTGAGCTTTTTTAAGTGTGATATTTTTAGTGTATTAGAAATAATGTTAAATTTAGAGAGAGAGTATTCAATTGGATACCACAATATTAACTGATATTTGCACATACCTACGATCGGTCATTGTCAGTGAAAAATAAAAAGTGGGAGTGTAATTAAAAAAATTGATTCGTAGACTCTTTATTATTTTTAATCATAAAAACAATAGAATATATTTTAAGATCGCGTATTATTACCCAGACAGAGTGCAATGAAGTGCCCATACCCTGCCATTGCCAAGATTCTGAGGATAATGTTCTAGCCATGGGAATTATGACAGTGAAAGCAATAATTTACATTGACGACGACGGCTATTCAGCTGTTTTAAAGATGGTTCCGAGCCAGGGGTCGCGTATCAACCGCACCAATGTACACTGTAAAAATATTTGGTCAGCCCACAAAGCAAACAAAGCAATTTATTTGTTCGATGTCTGGGTTGTATGGTAAGTAATCCACAAAACAGAAGTGACTTTAGGGTTACAAGATTGGGGACAGGTAACAACAGTTGACGTCTTTTGGCTGATGATGGACTGTGTTTTTTAGGTAAATTGACTTGTAGGATAGATAAAAAAATTTCTAGATTTAAATAAAGTTAAACTAAATATATTTAACGTATGCAGTTTAGCTCAAAATGAGTAAAATCTTTTACATTTCACATATAGGTAATGTTTGCCCAGAAAGAAAACACCCGGAATTGATGCTATGTGCTAAAGCTTAATTCGTTCTTTTACTATCCTCAAATCGACCACTCGATCCAATTAAATTCCCCGAGATCAACGATCTAGCTAAAACGAATACCTACAAACCAACCCACGAAAAATCATTAAGCGAAATTGTAATTACGTATTAAACGCGTCGAACGGTGCGTAATCCTCACACGGTCGAAATAGGGTTGTCGAAACGGGGGAGTGAATTGCTTTTCGACCATCCCTACGAGCCCATACTAATCAAACGGCCTGGGAACACAATTTTAAACAATTCCCGAAATCTGTTCGGCAACCAATTTAGTGAATAGATAAACGCATTGTAAAGTCCCGTTGTGGTACGACAGCCCCTGCTAGCGATGGTAATACGCAAGAACGGTTACTGATATAGGGATGATAATGTTGTTTGGGCGTGTGTAATCACTATGGTTACTGATATCGGTGACGAAACTTTACCTATTGTTTTCAACCCTTATTTGAAACTTTATTTTTATTAGTATACAAATTCGTAGTACTGATCCGAAAGCCATTATTGTCCGCTAGAAATGTTTTTGACTGTATCAGCCAGCAAAGTTCTACAAATAAAAAGGTGATAACTATTTTTCACACAGCCCTGAGCAAAATGTTGTTAGTCAAAATATGATTGCGGTCTACTAAAATTATGTCATCTATGTTCTCGTTAATACGAAGTAATACCTCTTTACGTAGATGGTAGGTGTCTAATTAAACCTACATGCCATTACTCTTTCTCCCATGATATAAACTGTCTGTAGTAATTATATCATATAAGTGATGCGTGTTAAAACAGTAATTTGTTTGCTTGTAGGCAACTAATGTTTGGATCAATTAATCGCACCAGTAAAGCAAATAATTGTATTTGTCTGTACACTTTTGCGTGATTAAGCGTTGCGCCAGAATTGTCCCAGAATCGGTAATCGATTGAAAGGGAATTAACCATTTATTGAGACAATTGTTATCTAATCGAGCCAGACCCTGTCTTACTAACTGGCCGAAAACAAAGGACGATTGTGATTAGAACTCTTCTTTTATTCGTCGTTAATGGTATAAATCTGCTACGTGGTTGTAAACAAAAGATGAACGCAGGAGATTGCAATTTCGAATGACTATTACTGACCTTTATTTACGTAGAGCAGAAGAGAGGCAAAGTTCTCTGCAGTTTTTAGCAAATGAAACTTCTAATATTTTGAGGGGTGTTTTACTTGGGTTGGCTTTTTATGAAACCACTACTTTTTAATATTTTAGGGAGTAGGTACCTATCGATATACTTAACCTCAAAAAAAGAATTACATTTGGAAAAAATATAAATATTTTTTATTTATTTAAATATTACCTAAGTACGTATTGCTTTTCTAAATACATAAATTATTGTTTACCAAGGAATAAAATCACAAGAAAAAATGTTTCCACGTGTTCCGATACCAAAGTTAGACGTTTGATTTTCATTAACAAAGTTGCCCGAAACGAATTAACTCCAACGGCAAATAAATGTTTCGAGCCAATAATATTACCATTCTGTGGATTTGATTGAATCCGCAAATAGCTTCTCATGGTTACATGCGAGGGTTGGGTTAAAAGTTTAATCGATTTAAATTGTATCGATAGTACCTACTTGCATTATGTATCGATAAAATATTTCTACGTACAGAGGTATTCTAAGTTCGAAATAGTGTTTTGTCAGAGTTTCTAAAGTAGGAAAATACCAAACAGTATCTGTATCAAATGCGTTCTACTTAAAGTTTCGAGATTTTAATGGCATCAGTTGTTGGCCTGCTGCCTAAAGAGACTGTAAAGCTTTGGTTACTTTGTCGGCGGCTTGCATTCAGAACTCATGAGAAAAGATCGCAACAAATATTTTATTCTGATTATATTTTAGATACGTAGGTCTAGGTATATCACGTAGCGACCGTGTTTGTTTGCTGTTAAACACAAATATTTGACAAGACCAGTGAGTCGAGTATCGCACAGCAGGTGCTATGAAATAAATATTTGTCATAGAAAACAGCATGCGGTTTCAGAGAGTTATTTAAAAAAAAAATGACTGACTCGTTGGTCTCGTGGTCGTGGCGCGACTGATGAGCACGAGGTCCCTAGTTCGAACCCCGAGTTAGGCAAAGTGTTCCTGGGTTTTGCTATTAGATAATTCTCAGTAGCAGCCCTCATCCTCTCAGTCGCCCCTAAATCATTAGGACTTCTAAATATAACTGGCTAAATATGGGTGTACCTACTATTATGTGCACCTTTGCCTATTCCTTCGAGGAATACAGGCGTGTTAATATTGTTATGTTTACCGAACGTTAAAATAATCGATTTCTATGTTATTGCGTGTTTCTAGGACGCAATAACGAACAAATCGATTACTTCAACGCACCTATTGTTTAAAACCATGCTCATAAATAACACGTGTACTTTAATATTAAAACGTAATAATGTTTTGACTTTACAAATCTGTTGTCGATATCGATACAGCGACGTGCACATGCTTATAAAAGGAAATGACATAGTGCGTGATATGCGGAAACGTATTTAATGAAACGCGAGGGGTGCCCGTAGTGCGTGGGGCCGCACACACACTCACACACACTACATTCATACACACACATATACACGCACAATATTAACGCAATCTCAGTCACATCAATTGTTGTGAGCGTAACTGCAAAACTGAGGTTTAATGAAACGTTCCAATTGAGATATTTGGAAGGAAGTAAGACATTAGAGCCTTAGCGTGGAGATAATAGACAGTAAGTACATGTTCTGCATGTATTGGGCCCAAGTTTTGGTTTAAAACGGCGGTAGCAAATTGTAGAGTTGATTGTTCGTAGATGTAGAATAGAGGGAACAAATTGAACTACTGACTTCGTGTACAATTATTAAAATGTTAGGTACATAGCCCATAAGTAGATTTACATTTTCATCGTAATCTTCTCCTTATCGTATGGTTGATGGACAACCTGCTCAGAGTTTAAATTACCAGTAGGCTTCAAACATGGCTTTACACATCGTTGAAAAATTTCTCAGTTGTGCCGGTTTCCTTACGATGTTTTTCTACACCGTGTTTAGCAACTAATAACTAATTTATAGTACGCACATGAATTCGAAAAGATTGGTGCCTGCCGGGGTTTGAACTTGCGATCTTTGACTTGGCAGTCCAATGGTCATACCATCTGGGTATGTGCGTAGATTATACATATTGTTACGCCTTCACTTCATACGCAAAGTGATCAGGCACGGTGAATGTGGTCATACACTGTGAGGACAGTATTGATTCCAATGTAGCATTTCATGAGATCTAAGCCCATTCGAGCTCATAGTCAGGAATGATTAGTTATCTCTGATGTTCGTTCGACTAGGCGGAAAACGATCCTATTAATAGAGAATCTACTATTTATCCACAAATTCTCCGTAAGTTACATAATATAGCAATTTATATCAGTGAACATTGCGTGTTCCTAATACAAGAAATGATTGAGTAGCTTCAAGTAGCTCAATTTAGTACGTTTACTCTCCAAACTTTCTCAATTTATAATTACCGACAGTTTATGAAGGAAGTTGTTACAAAACTCGATTTTAAACATGTACAAACTTGTAGCAATTGATATTGAACAAAAATGTATTATAAACTCGACAAACTCCCTCAGGGTGCCTATTCTCAGCATATGGCCGAATCGACTGTGTGAATTGAATTCGACAATTGACACGACTTATTAGCGAATATAGTTACATTTAGTTAAATAGCTTCGGGCCAAACCTATAATTTTGGGCTCGGACCCCGGGAGACGCTTGTGCTATTTGAAATATTCGATAGAATCGATTTACATGCTGTGATATTCCCCCTACCATAGTAACTGTGGTAATTTTAGACTAGTAATTTGCTTCGTGAGGTTGTTCAGCCAATTTACTGTTACATTATTGAGTGCGATTAAAGCAGCGGGGTTTGTGATCGTTTGTTAATTATGTACTGTAGCTGCTTATGTGTTCCGTTTGGCGTTATAATTATAGGACGTGCGTGAATGTAACATACCAGCTGGCGATAAATCTCGTTTCGATTTAAGACGAGTGCATAGAAATGTCGCGTCTGAGTAATAGTACGATTATGTATTGAGTAAGGAATAGTTTTTGATATCTAATTATTTCGCCAATAATGCAAATGCAATAATTATTTGCAACATTATTACTTACAGCTTACGAGAATAAAATAAAGAACATTAAATAGCACGATAACTCCCTTTCATTGTTCTCATAAAATAAACATGGTCGTGAGAATAACAAACAGTCGTAATGAATTACGTACAACCCCATCATTTCAATGCCAAATAATGACCCGTTATGGTCGTTAATAAAAAATAATTCATAAAAAAGGTCCCATGAACGGTAGATTGCAGCAAAATATTATACTGTAATAAATAATGGTACACCCCGAATTTTAGTCGTCGTTGCGCACACGACACACGCTTAACTAAGTTTGGGACAACCCTACGTTTAAACTTGACATTCAATTCATTGTGAGGCATGAATGTTCGCGTTGCAGCACCGCACTTATTATTTATTACGACCCCGCATGTGTCTGTGTTCAGTTAAAAAACACAATGACACCGTCGAGATTATTACATCTTTCCACGTTTAATTGTACACAATGGGTAAACAACAAAAGCCGAATCCTACATTTGTAACAGTTGCACTTGAATTCATTATAATAGACGCGACATGTTTAAGTAGAATGAACGCATTTGTTGCGGCTTCGATTCCCTATGAAACGAGTTCAGTGAAATTTGAATGATAAAGGTTTGATAACATCAACTCGCTGCGCTCGAGCATGTGAATAAATGAAGATATATTAATCTAGTTGGGGTTAAATTGTTATTAAAACTATGATTAATGGTTCCTGTTAATGGAGCACAGATTAAGGAGCGGGCTACACGCAACAACGTTCAAAATTAACGTCGGTTAGCCCGTGACATAAGTGTAAATTTATCTTCATCATTACCACGTTAGCTTCGATATAACGTTCAACTCGGCCAGTTTAAACTACATATATGCTGTGATTAGTTAGAAAAAGATATCATTTTGTTTTACGAAATCTCTATTTATAATAACCGAGATCGTTTAATAACAAAAAACTGACAGCCGCAAAGAATCCGGATCATCAAATAGTAGCAGTCAGATTCTGGTGATTAAGAGATATGGAATGATGATAATTACGTAGAACAACAGTAACTAACTACACACATCCACCAACACCAAACATAAAGGAATTGTTACTTAGTTTATATGGATAGCAAACAGTGAAGCAGAACTCGTTTTATGAACGTATTACCAAACAGAATTTTATTTCACGCTTAAGTATAATCGGCTTTTGGTGTACAAACAGTATTACCCCCTTTCATTGCCCCGGGATGCACGATTCCCTTAGATTTTCTATGATAAACAAACTTACATCCGAGTAAAGCAAACACGATCGTAAATTTTACTACAGCTATCGCGGTAACGGAAATTCTACATCAAATCAAAATTCTCTCGGCTTTCACCACAATATGTTCTCATCTCGTATCTTCGTTTCACTTTCATGGAATTTGTATATCGCTATATATAAAACAGCTCTTGCAAAGTTAGCTAGTCAGCTACGAGAAACAAAATCGAAGAAAAATAAAATATTAAATAAAACTTGAAATATAAAGTTCTCCGTAAGCTAAATTGACCGAAGTGCGCCATCGAATGGGTTTTATTGGCTGCCAGTATGTTAATATTGGCGTACACTACGATTGAAATGTTACAAAAAAGCGTTCGAAGCTAGCGTGACGAATGAAATTTCGATAATAAAATTAGCATAATCAATATAAGGGAGTCATCGATGCACCCCAGTAATGCACGCGGTCTGTGGGACCGTAACGATCAGTATCGAAGTTTATTGGCAGTGCTCCATACAAGTTTACATGTACTTAATGCATACGGAATTGAAATTAAGCATTATTTCATGCAAACGGTCGCGTATAACGACAATTACTGTGATACAATCTATGTCGTAGCGTGAGTTGGTTCCCAAGTTGATTATTGAAACTGACTCGTTCGTTTTGCTCGTGAAGCAGTTATTTTTATATTTTATGTTAATATGTTTGACCATAATCGACTGGTTATTGAGAGTTAATGAGAATTTGTAATTTCTTATGATTAAAATAATTCTCTTTTCCTAGAAACTGGACTATTTAATTTGTAGTTAAATCCTTCTTCTTAAATTAATTGGAATCAACACATAGTTGATAGTAGTATTGACATTATTTAAAGGCTACAAAGGTCTATTACTATAAAAACACTATTTTGTTATTTTTATTTTTTAATTTGATTGATGCAGACACTTGACTTGCTCAATGCTCGCACAACGTTTTTATTCATAAAGTTTAAATAGATTGTAAAGAAGAATTTGGGTGACTGATTTTCAGAGAAATAACCCAGTTTTATTCCTCTGCGTTTGACTTGAGATGAGCTAAGTTACATAGAAATAGTTTATGCATGGTGTAAAGATGAGCCAGTCAACAAGATCGTGCAGGCCTTACAATTACGCGCTGTCGCTCAAAAAGACTAGTTACACGTCTCAAGAATTTGTATGTACTTTACCAGTCTTTACTACTCGGGTTTATCCTACCGTCAATAGTATTACCACAGCTATCTTTGACGGTATCATTACAAGTAGCACCTAGGCACAATAGAGCTGTCGCTGTCGCCGGCATATTGTGATTCAATTACGCCGCACTGAGCACTGGCTGGCGACCTAGCGGAAATTCTGTGTTCCCTCCGTATACAACTATTACATAGTTATGTCTAGTTAAGGTTAATGACAATGACTGAGTGAAGAATTTGGGGCATTATTAACTTGTGACGAATTTCTATATGAGGTTCCAAACTATTTGTATCTTTTTTGGATCAAGTTGTTCTACTCGTTACGTTGATCATAAACACATCATCACACCCGTATTCCACGAGGGCAAGTGGAGGTGTACCTGTAGTACACCAACGCCATTTATGTTATCAGCAGCATGGAGGATTTCAATCCAATAGTTGGCAATAGTCTCGCCCCCCCCCTATACATTGGGAGCATTGGGGCTTATTACATAACTGGAAAAATGTATTATTACGCTTCTGCCTACCTGTTTGAGAAACAGTTATGTTTTGTAAAATAGATTCTCAGTTATATAATATTTAAGTGAAATATGATACCAAGCACGAAAGTCGTACGTACTTTGTAGTAAATAATAGCCTTCTACGATGCTTGGTACTATCGCTATACATAATATCCATTGCAGGCAATATTCGGAGATCCGAGCGAGCTTAATTCCAGACCATCGATGCACGCTCGACATTGTAACGTACTTCATTATACTATTGTTAAGCTTACCGGGGACTATCTATCATAGGATCTGGTAAATGATTGAGTTAATCATACACAGCAATCCATTAGTCTCTCTGGATGTTTGAAACAGATTTTGGCTACATTATGATTAGTAAGTAAAATAAAAATGGTCACCCATTAATTAATAATGTTCACCCGCTAAACAATCTTCTTCTTATCGTATGGTTGATGAGCAACCTGGTGTCAGAGTTTAAAACACCTTCATCGTCGTGTGCCGGTTTTTAGCAAATCACAACTAATTAATACACACGCGGATTGGAAAAGACATTAGTGCGTGCCGGGGTTTGTACTTGAGACTTTAACTTCTTAGTCCATCGCTCATTCCACTCGGCTATCAGTGCTGAGCTAAACAATAGATAAAATTAATAAAGCGGTAATCGTTTCAATAATGGTTTTCTAAATGCAGTACTACTTGTAAAACTGATTTTAGTAAGAGGAACACAGTTTTCAATTCGAATGTATTTTTGGAAGGAAATAAACCTAGTGTTGACTTTGATATGAACCTGTAAATGGTTTAAATAGATACTTTAAACGAATGAAATACTTCTTGATTGATTGGATTAAAATCTCTGTTTACTGTAACTGAGTAAACAAAATCAAGAGAGACCACAATGAATTTATACTACGAGTACAGGCTTTTGTCCTCACATATTTTATTAAGCTATGAAGAAACAGCGATGATAATGCTGTTGTGGCTTTGTATGAGCGTAATCCGGGATTGTGCGCTTAAACACCTACATACACGCCAGTAAAATATATATACGCTCTCCATGCTCGTGGAAATCGATAGCTGTGGAATAATGTGGAGCCGTAATAAGCTCCAATTAAGATTGTTTATTCATTGTAATTAATGAGCTAAGTACCGAGCGTCGGAATCATTTCCTTTAGAATGATTTACGTTATAAAGACACCAAAAAATTAAGGATATTATACCCAAGTATTTACAGAAACTATTTGGATTAATGACGCAATCATCATCATCATCAGCCGGAAGACGTCCACTGTTGAAAAATGGCCTCCCCTTAGGTAAACAAAGTTTCCATAATCCCAACGTTTGGCAAGCGGCTTGGGGATAGCAGTATTGGTGGTGAAGTTACAGAAGATGCTGCTTCCCGTCTTCTGGATTTTTCCTTAGTCACCTCTTACGACACTCACGCGAGAAAAGGGGAGGTCAATTCTAGACCGGATTCTACTCGGCAATGAAGCAAGACTAAGAAGGAATTCGTTATCAAAACTACACCTGCACTACATAAAAGTTGAAAGATGATAGTAATAGTACAAAAAAAAATAGCGGTATCAAAGAACATGCTACAACAAATTCAAGTTAACTGACCTAACGAATTTATTGTGCCATAACTAGCTGTATTGGTGAGTTATGTCTTGACTTGTCTCGATCTATTCCCATTGTTACACGGTACGAGGATTATGAATAGTTATACAACTACAAATAATCGTATCTAGAGCAATGTGTCCATGCTCTGCTCTTTAAGTAACACCTGTTTAGATAAATGCGTTAAATAAAAAGTCATTAGAAACGTGTAAAGTTAACAAATAAGATGTATAATTATCTAGGACTGTCAACCGGTAGAACATCTGAAATACCACTCCTAAACAATGAAATCACGATACTAGCCTTTTAAGTAAAAAAGAGAACAAAATTAATTTATTTTTTTATTGTCTTAGTAATATTATTAAATTGCTAAAAATATAAAGATCATTATAAAGCTTCACTGTTAATATTCGCTTTATACAAAACAAATGAAAATCTCGTCTCGTATCAGAACGAAAACAAGCACAGCAGGAACTATTCTCCAGACATGGTTTTGATGAAGATTTATGTCACGTATGCTAAATCACACACAACGCATCATTTCAAACAACGTAGGTAGTGGGAACTTTAGACTATTTTCGTTCAGAATAAATTCGTTGGTGAAGCGTCTCTGCAACTTTTCAGTGTAAAGTTCCCGAATACTGTCGACAGGGCCATATTTTTGTAGCCAGTAACTAGCTGAAAGAATAACATTTCTGTCTGTCAAAAACTAATTTGGTGAAAACATCTCGAGTTTTGACTTGCTCGTGTGTAATTTGTTGATACGAAAATAGACGGAAAGTTTTGAGTTCATAACTCCGTTATTTTAATGTTAATGATGAGTGTTTGTGTTTGACTTTCAAACTGAGGAATGATACAATATTGTATTTGTAATAGACGATAGCTTGTTCAGTCAATTTTTCTAAAGGTATTGCATTCGATTAGTGACCAATTAATGTACTAGCTATAAAGTGCCACGAAGCTCTCTAATCGATCGTTTTATTTTGGGTACAGCCCTCTTACCAGGAACTCTTAAACCAGGACATTTTCTGTTGTGAAAGCGAGACGCCGTACGTCACTACGTGCAGTGTAGTATGGCATCTTACTTCCTCGACGAAAACTGATCTGATTTTAGAGTTCATGGTAAGGGGGCAGTTGCTATTCAGTAAGATATTATGTATATTTAATAAATCCAAGCCGTCTTTTTATTTATTCCAAAAACCACTTTATTACACGACAAAATATCTAAGTAGGTCATTCTAAGATGTATAGAAGATCCCATATACCTCCTTTACGTAATACCGTATCATATTACAGACGGTACATACGCCGCTACGCATTTCTATATGAGTATAGTACATATAAAACTATACTCACCGTAAAAAAGCGAGAACAAAAGCAAAACACACATACATCACACAAAAAAAACAATAATAGACCTTCGCGTTTTAATACGTCGGAATCAAAGCGCCCCCAATCATTAGACAGCACATAAATAAATAAATAGCACCAAACAGTGAGCAAATACATGGGGATGTGCGGGAAGTCAGGACACGTGCAAAACTTGACGCGGACTACCGATGGAACTACTGGATACGACATAAAATAACGTAAATTAAAACATCACGTATAGTTTAATTTATAGTAATAAAAAATAGATTAGATATTTTTCAGAGAAAACTATGGTTTACACTCATAATAATAATTTTATTGCAAAATTTGTTTTTACATTTTTTTAATGGCAGCACTAATATTGATAAGCAACGTGATTGGAGAACAGCATTGTTATATTTTTGTGACATCCAATCCACGTATTTCTGTTGTAAAATAAAACGTCATATTTATACAGTTTGTAGTACCGTATAACCAAATTAATTGTTGTATTATAATAACCGACTTCGTGGAAGATGGTACGTATATACGTATTACTTTCAATCAGGGAATTCGCAGTAGCAGCCCGGGTGTAATTTACTGTACGTGTGTATAATAATCCCCAGCCTTATCAATATTCTCGCAATCAATTACTATCGAGTTTTCCATTATTACCTGGCAACTGGAGTGAACTGTTTTGAAAATATAATCTTTGATTTTGTCATCCTTTTAGAATGCTGTCTCAAGTTGTTATATTATATTTTAATAAAAAATAACATGCGAAAAATGTTAAAGAGTAACATTATTTTCTTTGGATAAGACATGATATGAACTTATGCCCCTGCTTGGCAGTGAATCGCGCTTGGGCGCCTTCCAGTAAAATTATTAATGGCATTGGCAAGCAAGTACCACATTGCACTGTACTGTCGCGCGCAACACTTCATTGCGTCATAAATCGCGTCTCGTAAACCTCCAGCCCCGTGCCGCCTATCACTAAAATTAAACATTTAATGAGAAAATGAATTACCAACAGTTATGAAACGAACGAAACGTTACGACCACTACATAAGTTGCGTATATTTTTATTATCTCAACCGTGAACGTTACTACCGTAGCGGCATGTTTCAACGGCTATTTATTTATTAGAACTGACAGCGAATTGTTCATAAATAGCGAAATAATATTTCCGAAACGAAATTTGCAAACGAGCGTACCTCGTGAACGCGTTGCGCGCACACATACACACTAATAAAAGATTCCGCGGACGTTATAGTGTGCGGGTTGGAAACTTTTGATCCCCTGACATAAATCTCCATCAGAAAATAGGGAGGGACGTAACCGGCTTAAGTTTAATACTGACTAGTGGCCCCGAACCTTAGTTTAAATATATTGTAATAATGATAAAATATACTAGTTAATTTGGGCTTTTATTTATTCTGTAGTAAAGAGCTTTTTGTCATAACAGCCCACTGTTTGTAATAGGAACGTGCGGGCCCCGCAAATATTATTTCAAATTTTGCCTCTTGTTTGGTTGTTATTTGGTAAATAGATTTGTATTATCGGAGCTGGTAATCTCATTCCCTTACTTAGCTAATCAGTGTTTGATGTCATCGTGTATTTGTCTTGATTTATGTGTTATGCCTATTTGTGTTGGTCACTCAGATGTGATTTATGGAACGTCTAATAAATCGATTGTGACAATATGTGATATATTATAATTATGTTATAGCGTCCAGGGACAGCATGCTCAAATAGGAATGGATTATGTCATACTATCGCAGTTGAAGTAAATGAGTCCTTGAGTGGAGACACTGTATTACCATACATAACATAAGATGCTTTATACATAAATACCAGTAGACAAGAAACAAGCTTGACAATTGCTGATATTTTAATACAGTTTCATAAAGCTTACATGGAGTCATGGTATGTTTGTATGTGTGTTATCTTGACGCTCAAACGGCTGGACTAATTTTGTTTAAATTTTGTATGGACGAGGTGACACCCTGGACTAATACTTTTTATTCCAAAAAATGCAGCGGGTAACGCAGCGGGGCGCAGCTTGCAGTTTTGTACTTATATGACCCATTAAATGAATCTGTCTTTTTATGAGTACATTTTCAGGGCGTTCAATGATTTTATTTCAGCAAATAGGTTTTACAAAACACTTTTACAGATGGTATCGGCATTCCCTAACTGACTACCTCTGAGAAGAAATACCGAAACAAACTCAGGGGTCTTTTATTGATATAACAATTATTATGTAATTTAGACGAATTATATCAATCTATATATGTCAGGCTGTTTATCTGAAGCATTCCTTAAAACTTTCGTACTCAATACGATTGAATCTTAGATTGGATATTGGTCCTTACTATTATTAGGTCTACATTTCTTTCAGTCCAATGAGTCTAGCATAAGTGAGTTGAGTAGGCTCTTACGAAACTTACGTAAGTACATTTTCAGATGTGAAAGATTTATTTTTCATATAAACTTTTCTGATTTTGTGGATAAAACTAATAATTCAATTCATAAATACATTTGTATTCTTCAAGCGAATGATCATGTATTTTTCGACGATCATTTTGTTTCTTTCTTCTGTACTTACGTAGATTGGAGTCATCATGAGTGTTTATAACAAGAATACTGAAACAAGTTCGCAAATTAATTTAAGGGTGTTTTATTTTACAGTCATAAGTTTACCTAATTATATAGATGTAAGTTCAGAAGACACTGCTGCGCATCTTCTTCTTACGACATCCACGGGAGGAAAGGGGTGGGCAATTGTAGGCCGGCATTGTAACCTTCCTAATTATCATTTCAATTTAATAAACATAGTTGTAAGTGTGTACAATGTGACCAAGTTGTAAATACGTTCTCGATAAGCAGTAGTGAAATTTAAAGGCACCCTTTGACTCATGTATGTAACAGATCGACAATCGAAACACGCAGGCAGAGTCATTACAGAGGGATTATTTATTAAAATATTGAAGCAATGGAATTAAAGGTATTATTTTTTAATTAATTTTGCCCTGCTGACTCAAAATGTCCCATTATCGATGGGAAATCACGATTCATATTTATCCGAGCTATGAATACAATCTGGTAATTTGTTAAATTCTTAACTATCTCGACTGCCTCGTTGGTCTAGTGGTCGTTTAGTGCGACTGCTGATCATAAGGTCCAGAGTTCGAATCCCGGGTCGGGCAAAGCGTTACTGGGTTTTTCTATTAAGTAACTCTCAGTAACAGCACGAAGTTTTGGATTTGGGCCAAATTGACGACATAGTGCACCCAGCAATACACACCTCTGCATACCCCGTCGGGGAATACTATCTGTGAATGAATTGTTGGCCGCCTTGACTGAATTATTTGAAGTTTCGTTTTGTTTCTTTCTAAAAGTTTGTTAGTGTCTTATATATGCTTGTCATCGTGATAATTTCGACACACAAGACTTACTGGGTACTGCCTACCTACTTTATAGAAAAACATTACTTCACATTATAACTAATAGCATGTGTCTCATAATATAACTATATTGAATTCGCAATTAAAACAATTCAAATGTTCACAATGGTCATTGGAATTATCATATTAACAAATATTATAATTGTAATGTATCGGTACAGATATTATTAAGCTTATTAAAATCACAAATGAGAACAATTTTACGTTATTCATTATCATATTAACGCATGGATTTCATGAATACAGTTTAGTACTTGATATTAAATGGGCATTATTTTCATTTTTTATATATTCCGGCTATATGAATATATTGCTAATTGTTCTGTATAAATGTACATATATAGGTAGGATACAGTTGTATTTGCATTTTAAGTTTCATAAATTATATATTTGATATTCTAATATGAATAAAATGATCATAATATGACTGCCTCGTGGTCGGTTTTTTAGGAATAGGATTTTTTGTCAGATAGGTACTGGTAAATACTAGTTCTAGATCTTCTGGCCCATTTATTTAAATCCGTATTTTAATACAGTAAATAAAATTACACGAATAAAAACGAGACCCACCAAATTATCATAAAACATTTATTAATTTAATTTAATACTCAAAATATTTATGATGCATTAAATAAATAGCCCGATTTAAAAGAGCAAATACATTAACCCCGATACTGCGAGCGAGGGACAAAGAATTCAGGTCCCTACAAATCTTTCGTATCTACTAACATTGTCAATCCCTTGTGGTATATTATTGAACTTAATGGCATCATTTACCGTATTCCGATCCTCAATAGCGACAACGTAGCGTACTTGTCAGTGCTTTTTGGGGTTCCGTTACTAGTAAGATAAATAGTAAAAAAGTTTATTTTTTTAGTTTCAATAATGCAGTGCATAAGCGCGTTGGCAGGCTCTCCACCAGGTGGATCGAAATGTTCAGAGTTACGGGCATGCAAATGGCAAGTTGTCGTTCATTGTGGCGTGTTAAGGGGGAGGCCTTTATTCAACGGTGGTATTCTGTCTGATGGTGTTGAGGGGATAATAGTCGCACTTATTTTTATTAAAACCTAGGGGTTGGGCCTGGGTTTTTTAAATAGCAAAGTTAGACATTGATTTAAACACTTACGTATATAATTATTATGATATTTCGTTTAAGAGTCAAAGTGCTACATTTATTCAAAGAGTCATGTTGATTTTTGCAGTAAAATATTTGAAACAACTGGAAATTTCCAAGTATAAAAAGATTATATATTATTAAATAAAATATTTTCCTTTGTATGAAAAGATTGCTTGATGATTAGGCGCTTCTTGGAATTTCTAAGAATAAAAGACAGTAGAAAATCGCAACTTGATTTGGAAATTGGAACAGACGGAGTAAAATGTCAGAGTAAAAAAATTAGTAGAATTTAATATTGTACAAAGAAAAAGTATTTATTTTATGACAAATTTTGGTTGGGTATCAATTTGAACCGATTGATATGTAATGTTAAATGAACTTTATGTATAATAGGTTTGCTCAAAGGCTTTACCTTTTTAGGAATAACTAATAACAATATTTGCATTGGTTAACTTTACCATTGGACATTGTTCGTTCACAGTTATTTTTTTAATGAATGATACCTAATTAACGTTACAATAATTCACGTTACCAACCAAGTATTTTTAGAAATAATTTTCAGTATAATTACAAATTATAAGTATGACGCTTTGAAAAAAACGTAAGAATACATTTGTTCAGATAACAAAAAAAATATACAACTTTGAGTATAGTGTGCGGAACTCTCCCTATGAATTCAACTCGTGATGACAATATTTATCATTTTTTTATTATTCCCGTCCATTTGACATATATTGATGCGGTTGTAATGGTTGGAGCATTACTTGCAACTGTTATAGTGGCAGGTTGGTACTAAATGGTGACCGTAAAATGCTTTCTATGTTTCAATTATCGGCAAAGTGTGATATATTGTTATTTGTTATGGTTGGGCTGGTATCGTTTTTGTCTAGGATATAGTTTTTTTTTATTGATAGATTCGTACAACTGTGCTTTTATAAATGTATTGGTAATATCTTCCAGTACACTAGTAATTTATAATAAACCATTACTTTTGATATTTATGTTGTGGGTTCATAATTTCTAACATGTGCCTGACTAAACAAGCTCATGCAAAAATCCACCTATTATTTTGTATAATTTTACTGCAAGAAGAAGAAAGGGCAAAGGAGTTTCATATTATCTACTTAAACAAAGAAGGATTGAGCAGCGAACAGGAAATCGTACTCTTAAGGAATCTTATTTCGCCAGTTATGTTATAAGGGATGAGGCTATTACCATCAACCGGGCACAAATCCAGACTCTACAGTTAATAAGAATTAGGTACATACTGGAAACACTATTAACACTTTGCCCGGGATGAAAACCCAGAACCTCATCCTGAGCAGTAGCGCTTACCACTAGACCAATGAGGCAGTCAATATTTTATTTATATTTACAATTATAATAATTATATCCATTTCTCCTTGTACCTTTATAGGTAATTGAAAAACATTCGCAATGAATTGTCAATACCAAAAGTTGTTAAGGATATCGATAATGAGTTTTAAATACAAACACCGCTATCAATTCATATAAATCCCTACAAATTGGTGCACACTAGGTACACATTATTCATATTTAATTTTCAATAAAATCGTACTCGTAATTTAAACATGCTTCGTCGAATTCGGACGGGTGGGCAATTTAAATTAATATAACATGTAAATTGGTGAGTTTGGTATATTACGCAGTAATTATTTGTGACACAGTTGCAGCACCCCTATTCGGCGACTCGGGGAAATGTGTTCCCCAAATTGTCCAGAAATGGAGAATTTTAATAGAAACAATAACCTTTTGTGAATAAAACAAACGGTAGAATCTCTCATTGATATTTTAAGTTTATACTTAATCTCATTATATGTATTTATATGGTTATTCATTTTTGTAATCGGTTCTTCAGAAATTGTCGCCCATAAAATACAATAATACATAGGTACATACATTGCACTACGGTTTGCAATACCCAGTAATGCATACCGCAGTCCTAACTACTTGCCTGTAAGTTTCCAACTTATTAGCCTAAAAGCTACATTGATTTAGAGATAAGTCCTACGGTGCGACTTGAGGTCTTAGTATTAACTTATCAGAATAACCATTAATATTATAATTGTGTACCTATTGATACGGAATTATTATAGTAATTGATTAAATTTAAAGTTTATGAAGTTACCCATGGTTGAGCTTATAAATAAGTTATCAGTTGCTAAAAAATGAGAAGGAAAACATCGTGAGGAAACCATCACAACTGAGGGATTTTTCAACGGTGTGTAAAGCCATATTAGAGGCCTACAGAAGGCAGTTTAAACTTTGACATTAGGTTGTTCGTCAACCATACGAATGAAATTATGTCAAATCCAGAAGACAAGTTTGCAACAACCGTAGCAACAGACTGGATATAATACCTATGTCTGTAACAGTTCCTACCCTTTCAAATATTTAAGGCATGATGCTCTATATTTAACACAAAAATAACAACATTATATTAATAGGCATGAATAGAACATAAGAAAAATATCGAAATATCAAAACGATATCTTAATATAGTTTAGTTTTTATTTTACAAGCTTTGCATGATAAATGGAACGGTGCCTATAAATAATACGCGCCTAAACTCACATAAACTACTACGGCCATGACAGTCGATGGAAATAAAATGTTTTATAGCCATAACAGATACAAGCTTGTCGTTCTTAGAATATTCATATTGTCTTTTAGTATTTTTGATCGGTGTGTCAATGATTTTAGGAGCAGTGGTTTGACCAGAAATCTATCAGCCATCAGGTCGTAGTCGCCATAGGCGTTTGAGGGGCTCGTAGCTTCGTGGCTACCGTGCAGATAAGTCGATCTGCGAGGTTAAACCGTGCTTGCCGCGGTCTGTCTTATGATGGGTGACCGTTTTCACATGTTGAGATCCCTCCGTGCTTCGGAAAGCAGGTTAATCCGTTAGTCCTGTGCCTATCATAATAGATATGTATCTATCTACCTATCCTATAAGATGTTCATTAATTTAATTAAAGTATGCAGTATGTGTATGTCATACTAATTTATGCATACGACATTTACCTGAAATTGAAAAATGCGGTCTGTTGAAAAGGAATATAAACGCATTAAAAACATATGACGCTTTAATAGACGTTTTACTATGACATGCATTCGAATATCGCCCATGCGGGCGGATAATTGAATAACAACAACCGAGCGATTGCATTTTTCAATGGGTTCATTAAAATTTTATAGCATGCAACAATTAACGTTAAAAGTTGACACAGTGTCGAGCTGTTAAAATTAATAAGGTGTGTACTCCCATTATATTATTATTTAAAGTTATTTAATTACCCGTTATGAATATTGTAACAAAATCATATTTTACTTCCATTTGTACCTATTCATAATTATGCAAATTAAGAACAATATAAAATGTAAATTATGAAAAAGTGACTCTTCCAAACATACAATATGATATTATTATAAAGGCTGATACTGTACTTTCGCTCTTAAAGAAAAGTTTTTGAGCGTTGATCACCAAGCTTTCTGGACAATAATAAGACAATTCCAAACATAAATACTTCTTACATAATATTTTCATACTCGTTTCCATTTGGTTACATTAAAAAAGGTATATAGCTAATACCTTTATTAAAATAAATAATGTAATTCTTTGTCGCATGCGTCAGTCACGTATGTTAATAGGCTGGTAGACGTCCGCTACTGAACATGGGCCACCGATCGACCTTTACAAAGAGCTGTCGGGGTCACTTGATATACAAGCACGCTTTGATTATGGATCGGTAAAGGTAGTCTGTAATGGAACCGCGTTGTAAGCTGATACCGGCCCTGTTTACCTAAATATGTTAGGAGAATAAGAAAACCGCCTACACCTCAAGATAATGAGCCTGTAACATGATCAAAACATCATGGGAAGGTGGTTTAAGCCATCGAAAGATGAAACAGTCTTTACAAAAATAACGTCATCATCATCATCAGCCGGAAAACGTCCACTGTTGAACAAAGGCCTCCACCTTAGAACGCCACAATTAACGACGTCTAGCCAATTGCTTCCACCGCTTACATCAAAATAACGTGCCTACTACTAATTAGTAAAACAGTCCAATGAGTTTTGTCCTTTCAACAGCATTTTTTTTTATATGCAATTTTACATAGGTTTTTTCTGAGAAGAATACAAGTTTACATTTTGTCGTATCTGATGATCGAAGCTAGGATCCAAGGAGCACTCATAGTGCGAAGTCGTGCTTTTCATCACGAAGTGACTTGGCGACAACATTGTATAATACTAATGTGTCCATGAGAATTGCCTTACCATTGCGAAAAATACTGCTTATTCTACATTAATATACATACAATAATATACATTTTTATGCTTTGAATTTTATATTATGTTCAAGTTCAGTAATTCCAGCTTCAGGATGAAGGTAGTCACGTCTGTAGCTACGGCTCAGTATCGCATAATTCAATTTTTATTCCTTAGGTTTTTAAAGAGAGAATTGTTTATCTAGTTAAAAGAAATTGGTTGGCATCGTTCTCATACGTCATTGTGAGCTATAACCCAATATTCATATCAGGATTTAGAGTCCACAATATAAGTTGGCTAGCATTTGCGCACACACTATTAAATAGCCCATTTTCCTCAGCTGATTCACACAGCTTGGACGACGATAAAAAGCTGATGCATTTTATGTCTCTCTTTCATATTCAAAGCAGGATCAAAATATAAATGCATAGAAAGATTTACTAATAAAAGTTTGTGTGCTTTTATATGGAACTATATACTTGAGACCTGAAGATTCACGCTTCTTAGCGTTGAACTATAGAACGTCGCGTCGGTCGCCTCTATTACTAAGGTACATTAACTTTTTATTCAGTACAATTAACTGCAGGTTAATCTTCCTCCTTTAATCTTCCCCTTGAACCCGAAACTTAGACCCCATTACATAATAGGCCGAACATTAAACCTGCCGTAACTCCATTTTGTATTTTAAGCGTAAAGAAAAGAAATCCATCCCTACTGGATAAAATCTCTTTGAAAGAAACTCAAACAATTCGAAACACCTCAAGACATTACCGTGGGGCCCCTAAATTTGCGTGTACAAGCAAAACGCGTAATGCCAGGGTGAGCCCGCCAAAATCGTATTTAAATTCGCCGATCCCAACACGAGATAAGCGAAATCATGAGTTAGGTTGGAAGGGTTATAGAATCCTGCTGCGTGAGGCCGCATAATTCCGTTTCCAGTGGGGTGTCCACGCCTTTGGTGTTGACGGAGATATCTCGATCTTGAATGGGAAGCCTCTTCAGAGTGTTTAGCTGAGAAAATTTTCTTTAAAACGTTCACAAATACAAAGGTTTTATCGGTGGATCTGTGAATTTGTTTGCTTGTTACGGATGTATGAAAGCATTTGATTTTGAATAAAGAATTTTTATTATTTTTTATTATTCATATAATGCTTGTGTATTTTCTGCAGTAAAAAGGTAAACATTAGGGGTAAAGCTGATTTATATTAACTGTATTGCCGCAAACTGTGCAGCCCTACATTGGAAACGGTTGCGCTAAAAGTATACTGGCAAGCTTGTAATGCGGTTCTTTCATAATGTAAGATAACGTTTATATTAATAAACAATGATAACAATATATAATCGTAGGGTAAAAGAATGTATGCCTTTAATAAAATGAAATAATGTGAACGTTAGCTTGACCTAATATTTAAACTGTATTACTATCTAGTTGGCTATTAGTAATTTTATTAAGTCTATATTCTTTCAATAAATTCCTTTTTATTTTCTTCCTTCAGCAATTGATTGGCATGTGCTAATATTGAAGAACATTCACCAAGGCACATGTCAATAACGCATCTTTTAGGCTTCTAATGTAATTTTGAGTAGATAATAATATAATTATGTTATGACTATCATCAATATCCTTTGTGGTTTTCCTAGAAACATCACACCCAATATTATAGGTTCAATTCTAACTGATGAAACATAATATGGATATAATTAAGGTTCTTCCCTCCCCAAAATCACATATATTTAATCAAAATTCCAAAACCGAGCTTAAAGCTTTATTACGGCTATAACAGGTTTTCAGATAAACCACCCTTGACCATACTTAGCGCCAACAATTAAGTTTCCCTGATTTAATTAAACAACCAACAATTTATTTTTACTTGTCAGATTTTATTTTCCTTTTTTATCCGGGGGCTCAACCGTAATTTAGGTACCCTAATCCAGCCCTACAGGGTACCAGAAAAGGGTGAAAGGGAAAAAGTAGGGGTGATTAAAGATAAACAACGGTTCGGTGTTAACGTGAGCTATAGTACGGTTAGTATAATTTGCAATTGTATAATTATCTTTGACGGTAAATTAAACGAGTTTTATGCGTTTCCGAGACGACATCTCAGATTTATGTTGCAGAGATAAAGGTTATTATTAATATCGATCTTGTTATCAACCCTAAACTGTCTAAGTGATAGTAATTTGAATTCACCGCGAGCGTCGTTTATTCGTATTTGTTGAATCTACCGTTTCTCAATGGTTATCATTTTTACAGTCTAAATATTTTTATTGTATAGATTTGTGAAAATAACTGTCTCCACACTTCCTTCAGCACAAAGAGAAGATGATGATGTCATAAATACTGGCATGAACTTAAATAATGTAAAATAGTATATAGTGCAGATTGTATTATCCTCGAGAGTTCTGCACCAACCTTCTACCCCATATTCAACAAAAATGATTTCGGAAGACATGAAAATTTCCTTTCATTATTTACAAGGTCGGAAGGATCTGTGAATTATGTATTTGAGTTGTCCGATCTGAACCCCAGGTCCCTTGACCTTTCGTTCCTAGTTCCAAGACAACGCCTTCTTTACAGCTCCCAGTTTTTCTTTGTAAATGCCGAACTATTTTCTACCGAGTTCGCAAAATAGGGTTAATACTGATTCGCTCGTGCGTCAACGTCAAACCTGGAACCATTGTTCGATTCTCGTAAAATTTTGTGAATTGATCATTCAGATGCATTGTTCTTGTCCCAGTCCGATTGAATTTAAATCTGAATGTGTGTGATTCTATTGTCTAATTTTAGCTAGTAGCTGCAAATGAAAAAGGCAAAAGCGAAATGATTGAATATTGCCCAAACATTTGTATTTAACAAATATTGAGCAAAATTGTTTAACCTCTTTCATCTAACTCAAATTACTCTTAACACCCTTAACGCCTGCTTAGTATAATATCATGGCTGTTAAATCAATATTGCCATTTTGCCTAAACACCCTTCTTCTGAGAAAATATCAAATAATATTTTGATTAATAAGTTGCTATTTTCATGTAGGTACCCAACAAGGAACTTTGGTATATCGTTGTTGCTTTAAATAACCCATACACACGCTCACGTACTTGAAACATTTATCTGGGTTCTACTAATACTTGTCTCGCGTGGGAACCAACTCTTACTGAAAGCAAAAACCACCTCTTTTTGCACTGCTTAAAATGCAAAGCCTCATCTTTATTGGGGTCAAAATCCACTCATTATAATAATAAATTAATAAACTTGTCATAATTCTAAAGTTGGTTACAAAAAAAGTTAAATCTGATTAATAATACAATTTATAACTTAGATATTATTAATTATCTAAACAAGTTTGAACAATCATGTATTAATGTGTACCAAAAATACGTTATTTACCGATATAATTTTTGAAATGATACACCAATGTATGTTTAAGATATCATTATTTTGATGGATGGCATTAATTAAACGGTTAGAAAATGCCTAATGGCATTAAGTCCGTCTTTGTACAAAATGTGCATTAAGTATAAATAAAAAAATAATTGAATGGTGGTCCTTATTTGGAACATTATCATTCCCTTAAAACCAGCTCCAATAAAAAAATTAGAACATAATATCAGAATCGTCTAAGAATCACATGAAAGTGGGCCAGACATTACTCTGGAGACGAAACAAAAATAAAGGACAAAAACGCAAACATTTTCATAAATATCTCTTTGTGAACATTTCATCAAGGCGCACCGATTCCTCAAGAGAATAAGCTCTATGAATATTTTGAGGTATACGAATTTGTGTTGTAAGGTTGAAACCACTGAAGATATTTCATATTCTTCCATTATATACTTGTATAACCGCTTATATCTAACTTAGCTTAATAATATCGTGGTTGCATTATTTTTTTACGATATTAGATTACGAAGGTTTTCTTTCACTGTATATCTAATCTTTGTTTTTCTTTTTGTTAAAAAGGATTTATTCGAGTATTAGCTACAGGAGATTCTATTTTTAGTCGAGATTTTGTTTTGTTTATTCCGTTGTTTTACGATCTCTTTTTCGCGTTCTGTGTTTAAATATTGTTGTAGATGGACAGTCTTTTATTAAGCTTGGATGTTTTCTTAATGTACCTGCATGGGATGTAGGTACATAATATATTTTCTTCTATTTCGCGTATAATGTGTTCTTCTGTTTTAAACATTCTCAAAAGCAGCAGCTGGGGCATGTAATTGTGTCTAAGAAATGGAAATAGGTTCAACCACACATGAGACTAACATAGTTTCTAGACGAAATTTGTGGAGCTACAGTACTCCTTTGATTTACATTCTAGTGTTTTAAATTGTTTCTGAACGGATGTTACCTTAGCGTTAAACTAGAATTAGGTCATCTATTCCTAGCCCATTCATGCAATAAAGTTCCAAATTGGAAATAAATTGTATTAGCATTAGCATATTGGTTCAGTTGGTAGCAGTTCAATAAATACAATGGCAATCAAAATCTCTTAATTAAGTCAAATTAATGCTAAATGCTTTTACCTGAACTAGTTTGTGGCTGGATTAACAAATTTCAGGCTTCGATTTACCTTTAATGATGTATTACGATTTAGTTTCCTACTGTGTGTCTGTTGAAAATAATATATGTATTATATTAAACTTACAAGTACTTTATTGATTGTGAATATGGAATGTTGTGTAATAATTATGTTTGTGTTCTTATTCTGACTTGTAAACCTCTTGGCATTGGTGAAATTCCTAGTATGTAGCTGTTATGAAATACTAACTAAACGTTGGTAAACCTTTACTCGTGCATTCCCAAAAGACAGCCCAGAGATGTTACTTATAAATTTACTTACAGACCCGTGACAAAGGCGGTGAAGGCCATGGTCATTTTGAATATTATTTGTGTTATATAATACTATTATAACTTTCATGAGTGTTATTTACTATATGTTCCGGTTATACTTACGTGTGTATTCGGGAATGCCCGACTAGTTTCGAACTCGAACGGTGCTCATATTCATAAGCTAGTTTAGTCGGGCATTCCCGAATACACATGTGAGTGTAACCCGAATATGTATAGTAAATATTATTTGCAGTAGGAAGATATATCTACGTAAAAAAGCTCGTTATGGTAATTTTAAAATTGATTGGTTTGCAATAAAGATCATTCCATGATTCTAACTTTAAAATTACTGTAGCCAATCGTAGTCCTCTATTCCAATGTTTGTCGTCACGTTTGCGATGTCGCAATAGAGGCAAAAAGTATCCATACCGACGCTGTTCACATTACACCTTTTCATCCGCTTTTTCAAACGTTCTTAATGTACCGATGCGAATGTGAGATGCTCGTTGAATATAATATCGTTATACTGAGTAAGCAAAAAATACCAAAGGCATAGCTTAAGTTGTTATGGTATGGTAATAACTGAGCTTGTCTCCTTTATTTTCTAATCCGTTTACTTTTGTTTTTATCTTATGAAGTCTACGTAATAGGTCATACAATAAAGCATTGTAAAATATCACGTCTGTGAACATGAGATTTATTGCGATGGCACTAAAACAGAAGCAGTTCAGCTCGCGACTCTGCCGCGTAACCAGCTCATGAATAAAGGCTCCGTTTGAGTACGAAACTAGTCGGGTATTTCTGAATACACAAGTGAGTAAAACCGACAATACAGTAAAGATTTTTTTTAGATATGGTCTGCCGCAAGCTGCCCCTGGGAGGGCTTTATCTGCTTTACCGGACTTTTTGGCAAAACCCAAGAGCCTCCAGCCAAGAATAGAATAGTATAGAACGCATGACAAATAAACTGTTGAAAACACCCTCTTTCTTCTTTGCGGGAATCGAGTCTACTATATTTATGGCAGGATTTTAACTACTGTCATGATTGTTTAGTTCTGCCTATAGCTTCTGTCATATTAACAGTTCACCTTCTTTCTTAAGTTGTGTGATTGAATGAGATTGACAGAAAGAAAGTAATAATGTCGTCGAAATTATATCAAGTGAACAAATCAAGTTCTATTCGTAAAGTTTAAAACGAATGATGTTAAAAACATATCAGGTACATTGAATATCAATCAATTGCTTCCAATTTCAACCGAATACAATTTAGTTAAGTTAAATTAATGGTAAATTTTAATGACACTGGTTCAACGAGCAAATGTTGGGTTTTAATTTGACTAATGATACAGTATTTGTTCTACAATTTAATGTGGAATATGTATTTGTTACTACGAGAACAATTTGATAATTTGATTTTATGGCAAAGTATTTTATCCGCGAAAAGAACCGAAATGTTATTTTTATACTTGGCAAATGTTTGTGAGATACACCAATGTTTGTGCATTGCTCTATATTTAAAAATCGGTCCATAATTGACGGCGTCATCAGTATACCTACATTAAAAAAAGACACGCCGAAGACCTCATTTTTTGAAGTCGGTTAAAATTATTTATTTATTCAAACATCCTTACAGCTATCATTGCAACGGCAAAAATATTCCAAAATATGAGTATCTATTTATTTTATCAAATATTAAACTAAAGAGTTCTACGTCGACTACTTAAAAGAAGCAACCTATCGGGTTACTAACAATTAATTTCATATTTATTAACTAACTAACTGCGCCCCGCGTGTTACCCGCTACATTTTTAGGGATAAAAATCCTATGTGTTAATCCAGGGTGTCAGTTACCTTCATATGAAATTCCATCAAAATCATCAAATAATATTAGTGTGAAGTGTGATGTGATAGTGTGACATATAAACAAAAGTAAATGAACATGATGTTTGTTCTCAGTGGCTAAGGACCGGATGACAGCGGTACTTTGCTCAGAGGAAACTTCTGTCACGGAAAAGGACACAGGCAATTTTAATCTCGATTGAATCTAGGGCCCCTGTAATACAGAAATGACGATAGGAAATCATTATTGTACTTTGTTCAACCTTGATTTGACTCGCCTTTTGGGTATCGTATAGTGATTATATTCACATAATGATTTTGTTATAATTCTAAATTTCATGGATAATGGCATTGCAGAAGATAATGTATATATATGATCTTAGTCATATAATTAAATGTATTATATTAGACAATAACTACCTTACCGATTTGTTTGAAATATCCCTTTATTAACCGGATTTAAAAAAGGAGGAAGTTCTCAGTTCTGTAATATGTTTTTAGAGCTATTTATGCACTCTTGTAGACTGGGACTTGAAATGATACTTAAAATTTTGTTATTTTTGTTCGGATAACGGTTATCCAAAAAATATTATCGAAATATTGAGTAACATATCAAGTGCCTGCCTGTAGGTGAAGCAATTGGTAATGTTGTTGTTATTCTGCGTCCTTAATTTAAAGCCTTGACATGACTTTTGACTGCCTTGTTGGTCTAGTGGTTGCTAAGCGCGACGTAGTCCTGCGTTCGAATCCCGGGTCGGGCAAAGTGTTACTGGGTTTTTCCATTCTCAGTAGCAGCGGAGTCTGGATTAGTGCCCGGTTGATGGCAATAGGCTAGCCCCCTATTACATTGGGACCTAAAAAACATAACTGGCGAAATGTTGGTGTACTATATGTGCACCTCTGCCTACCCCTTCAGGGAGTACAGGCGTGATATTATGTTATGATTTTATGTGTATGTCTTCATATGACTAATTTGTAGCGTAAAGATTATATTATTCATGGTCATGGTCTATTTCTCGTATCTTTAATACTCCCTACAAATGTTCGTTAAGTTTCAAATAAGTAAAATAGAAGTCAGTATTATAATAAACAATATAATGTCCAATATAGATGATCATCTATTATTATAACAACTTTGTAAGTCATTTAAAATTCGAGTATGAGCCGTGTCCGGTCGAATTTATATCGTAAAAAATGATTTTTTGATTGGACCTGCTGTAATGGAGTTTATAAGGAGGGTGGAAGTTTATATGAATGTTAATACCGGTTTTACTGGTTGTAGTGAACTTAAAGTATGGTTATTGTATTACATTTCAATGTATCTATGTCGATATCTTTATGTTTTTAAATTAAAACTAGACTATCTACTGATTTCATAAGAATAAATTTATAGAATCAGCAGCCAGTCCATTTAAATAATTGTAACATAATCAACTATGACAGAAACGAAAAGGTAATGCAGAAAAAGATCAATGCAATTTAAAATTATCTGAAACGAAATTCCAATTTTAAAACATCAACTATCACACTATTCCCGACAACACACATCGCGACAACAGCTCTATACAATACGAATGGACGAACGTTAGGTCATCGCGAGCAAGTGGGACGTCCCACTGTCGGGATGCTTACACATGTTATTGACCCTGCTCTATTGTTAACGCCATATGGCCACCGAAATTACCTCGTGCCCTCACATATTAGCGAAAACTCCTTTAGAATAATACTCTTTGGTGTCGAAAGATATTCGATTTCCAATTTTCTAGTTAACGACTTGTTTTGCGTGAGTTTTTCTTGTTTGGCTTCGAAGTGAATTTTAAAAATGATTACGCATATGGTGAATGGACGTATGGGCGTTCGGCGGGTTTTTGCTTGTGTTTCAATCATAAATTCGAGGTACAAAAACACTTTAGGGAATAAAGTGACATAATTTGAATAATAGGTATTCAAATTCACCTATTTGATCGGTAATTTACATTTTATGTTTCGTCTAACTTTAGGTGTGATAGACTAGGCTGCATCGGATTTAGACAAGAACACTAAATGTCAACCTTTGTAATGTAGTAAAAAAAACTAATTAGTAGGTACCTATAACTATGTATTGCAATTAATGCAAATCAAAAAAGTACTGGCCGGAAAAACAACATTTTTTCACGATGTTTACATGTTTATCTGTACGCGTGCCCCTCACGGGAATCAAATAGGGAATAAATCACGTGCGATGTCTACAAGGGACAGAGCAATAAAAATTGTTGTCCAATTCCGAAATTCCTAAAGGAAATGCCAGTGAAGGCTTGGGTATTTATTAAACAGTTACACATACAAATATATAAATAATAGGTTTACTATGAAACAGTAGGCAGTTCAAAAGGATTAGGAATATTCCATTTTATCGCCGGAAAAGTGAACGGTAATATGCTGACCAGTCTCTTTACTAAGAACTCTTCAAAGCAGGACAGTTTACGTTGTGGAAGCGACGAAGTGAAGACGACTCTACGTGCAGTGTTATGTATCGTCTTGCTTCCACAACACGCTGGCCTGCTTTGAAGAGTTCATGGTAAAGGGGCACCACCTATAACTGGTACTAGTATAATGGACTTATAATGCGCGATATGTAGTACGAGTAACCATGCCTACCCCTACGAGGACTACAAGACTGTTATTATTTATTCAGGGTAAATCTAAAAGCCTAGTTTATTCCTCCTACTTATATTATAATTGAGACAGTTTGTTTGTCTTTCTTTGATACAGCAAGAGAGCAAATACTCAACGTGATTTTGTTTACAGTTAGTTTATGGGACAGAAAGAGCCTATTTTTTTCGCCAAAAATACAAATTTTCTGTAAGATAGACGACAGGAGCGCAGCCACGGCCAAAAACTAGTAGCCTAGTCAATAGAAAATGTTCAGTTCTTACATAATATTTATTTCAAATATATATTCTCAATATTAAGTATAAAAAAATACATAAAATACCCATTTAATACAAAACAATTTGTGAATACATGCTGTGATCGAACTGGTTACGTTGAAAATCAGGCTTAGTTGCAAAAAACGCCCATAATTCATATTCACATAAAGATAATATTAGTTGTGTAGATATTAAGACAGATTAAATTGACACTTGAATAAGATTTCGCTTATTCTTCAAGATTTATTCAATAACCTTTTTCGTGGGGTTATTATGTTAGAGAATCCTTGGTAGAGGTTAGAATTGGCCTGGGTAACGGGCTTTTTAGTTTTTGCGTAGAAAATTTGGGTGTTAGCACTGTTAGCTCTTCTCTGAATAACTTACCAGGGTATACAGAAAATAATAAACACACTCAAGTTGCTTTTTCAAGAACCTATGTCAGTACGTCATCCTGCATTCGGCAAATGTACTCCCACATTGAGCTGTGAACAACAAATCCAAACAAAAAAGATGGTTTTCATAACCAACCAAAACGACATAAGGCAAAATCGTTCATTTTTTTCAAACTACTTTAGTGTAATGGTGCGGAATTACGTCCAAAACAAGTGCTCAATTATCATCTGATAGACAAGGGTGGACGTGATAAAAACAGATCTCCTAACACATAATTACATAATTGCGCGCCCTCACCGCCGCGCCTCGGGTAACGATGCGACGCCACACGAATATGGGTTAGCCAGAGACCAAAAAACTAAATTACATAGTCCGGCTACACTTGTGTGGATATGACTGTTTTATTTTTTTGAAATATTTCTCTTTTGTTTATTTTCTGCCTAGCTCTCAAATTAATTAAAGTGAAGAAGAAAATAAAATAGAAGAGAAAACATGCTTGCAGTTTAAAATGGAGTTAAACAGTATGAGAGAGGAGGTCAGGGTACCAGTCTCTGCATCAGTGGGTAAATTCTTTTCACTAAATGGCATAACTATAAAAATATATGAGAATTGCCTTACGACGTGTTTTGGAACCGTCTGCCTTTAGTTACTTTTGGATCTTTCTACTACTCTTGCACTCTGCCTACTAGAATCTGCCCCTTACCATGAACTCTTAAAGCTGAATAGTTTAAGATGTGGTAGCGAGACGCCGTTACCACATCATCATATGGTAGGGGGGGCTGATCGTTGTTTTTAAAGATATACCTATACAATATACACCACAGCCACCTATATTATAATAGTTTGGTATATATATTGTTAAATAGGTCGCTCGAGAAGTAGTAGTTACGCTTTAGGTATTTCCAAAAGTGAGAGATTTTCTATGCTCGCCAACCGATATTTTATTAAAATAAATATCTTTTTAAAGTTGGTTTCTAATATTATAAACAACACATTAATATTTAACATAGTATAAACAAACAGTAGATAACTAAATATAAATTGTATTATCCAAGCAATCTCTTTTTAGCAATGTAGGTATTTATTCCGGAAAATAAATTTGGCTTGAGCAACTGTTGGAATAGATTAACGTCACAGTAAATAATATTAATGAGCAATTACAATAAACATAAGGATAAGTTGTATTATGATGTGATAAATATAACAGTTAGGTGTCAAATGAAGAATTAATCGTTTTATGAAATCACTTTGCCACACCTGAGCCGCGCATTTTTTCAATGTCACGGACAAAAGTATTGACAAATTGCCTTATAAATCAATTTTATTGCTATGATCGGGTTGAGATTACACTAAATTATTGGAGAATAATGTAGTGTAATATCACAAAGTCAATATTTGTTTAAAAAAACGACTTTAATTTTATTATATTAAGTATATATCTGTATTATATTATTCCTCCAACCGTAGATTATGTTTATAGTTATCCATGAAAGAATTTACGAATTAAAAACTTAAACAAAACGTAACAAAAAAAATTAACGTCGTATCCATACTAATTCCGCAACGAACCATAAAGATAGAACCGAAAGGGCCGAAATATAAGTTTTAATAAGAACGTGGAAGTAAAATATTTTCTGTACCGGAATCGTTAATAACTGTAAGTTGCGGTCGAAGTCAGCCGGGCCGAACTGACAATTCCCTTTTAATTTGGAAGCCTGAGCAAGATGGGGCCTAACAAGACGCCGCCTAATTATAGCTTGACTAAAGAACAAACAAGGTCCAAACTTCCCAAGGCGGTTTAGGATTGTTATAACGCCATATGTTATGAAGTAATTCGCTTGATTTTGGAAGCTTTTCAAATTTAGTGTTTGATAATAAAAGAAAGTTTTTCAAGTTTATTGCTTGGAGATATAAAAAAGCTTTTCAAATTTAGTGTTCGGAGAAAATAAGTTCTGCATTGATGCTTGACATCGTAATACGCGATCAAAAGTTAGATTGAAACTCAGATTGAATTGAAAATTTACAAGACTTGAATCAAATAGGTATTGGTTCTGCAAAATAATTTGTTGCTTAATCAGATACAGTATTGAATTCGAATGGTAACTGTAATAACGTGTAGTTAGAAACATGGCAATCAGCTTTCAATCCGCTCATCTGAGACTAATGACTTTTTGAAATAAATATCTCGACAACGTACTTATAACGTAACTTGTACGCGGATATCCTCTCCAATAGCCACCGGTATACGTCGGTATCTTACCTTATATTACATATGAATACTATTTTTAGAATAAATAGACGTGAGAGTGGGTTTTTCTTGTGTCTTTATCACAATTCCATACAAAAATAACAATTTTCATATGATATTGTTGTAATATTGGTAACAAAGGAAGGACAGTCTTCTTCTTCCTATCGTAGTGGTTTATGAACAACCTGGTCAGAACTTTAACAGCCTGTAGGCCTCTGACATTGCTTTACTCAGCGTTGAAAAATCTCTCAGATGGGCCGGTTTCTCATGACTTTTTTTTATGCAAGGATAGAACAACTAAAGTAGTAAGTGTTGAAGAAAACTAACCAAAATATTTAATATGTAAACAATATCCTTAAAAAGACTTCAACAACGTATCTGCGTCACGAGATAGCAACATTTTTTAATGTTATTAGAGTAATTATTACACTGCTAGCTTTCTTACCTAACCTTAGCAGTATCACCCGCAAAAACTAGTAAGATACTCCAAAGGAATTTGAAACTCTGAATATCTCTATATTATAGACATATTTCATTACGTATGGACACAAACGTCGAATAACAAAACAAGATATATTTCTTAGGTAACAGAAGAACAACAACTGACACACATCGTGTTTATTTCCCAAAGGCACAATGTCAAGTAACAAACGCCAGTATATGTTACCACGAACCGATCTTGAACTAGATACAGAATAAATTAAACCAACCGCAATGCCACAATAAACTGTGTACTAAGATTTTGAATTCATTACCAAGTTTGAAACTAAAATAACCCTCGTCTCTATAGGCGATAGTTGGCTCAGGATCTATCCTTGTGTTATGCATATTAATTAGCTTGCATGTTATTAAGGAGATGTGTTACAGACTCCTTGGTGGGAAGACGGGCTTTCTAAGAACGATCGGAGCATCATAAATTAGTCTGCTTGATATAGGTACCTACTGGAGACAGGGGAGGTTTGTTACGGTCAAATATTAATGATTGCTTTTGTGAATTGAAAATGATGTGTAAACTGCATAACTATAAGACGTATTTGAAGGTGAATTTCGTTATCAAAACTATATTCAAATCAACAATCTTGTTGATGAAGTATGTTGTACAAAAGACAGATAGGTAGGTACTATAACTATGCAAAACATTGAATTATATACTCAACCAACAATATATTTAATCAAGACATCTATTCCACTTAGTTTCACTTAGATCTAACAAGAATATATTGAAAGATTCTGCTGATTCTCCGTTTTAAAAACCATCAACTTTAATTTGACTTAAGATTATAATTTAAATTAGGTGTCTATCAGTGAACATTTGCTAAACATTAATTAGACTATTTAAGTTCAGAGGTCTGTAACAGACTGCCGAAAAATTAAAGTTAACAGACTGTTTTAATTATCTTTCCACGTCACATTTCAGCTGACTAATTGCCTGCAAGGCTAGAGCAACAAATTACAGCAAACACCCAGAGCTAATATTTATCTAATTTTATTGTTTAAGATACATCGCCGTCGTCGCACGACAGTTCACATAAATCTCCCGTCTTCTAGGAAATGAATAACAATTATGATAATTATCACGGCTCCAGTATGCTCGTCTTCAACACGGCTATAACAATAATTAAGACCGTAAAAAGCGTTATCTCCAAACCAGTAATGTTCAAACAAAAACACTGTCGCTCGCGAGCTCTTGATTTCGATTTACGACATCAACCGCAGAACAAGGCCCAAATTACATTTGCTGCTCACAAATGAATATGGACACAATTGCTTTATAGCTGGAGTACAATTTGGGACTCTAAACAAGTAAAAGAATTTTTGTCACAGTGAATCTCATATTTGGGAGGTAAACTATCTAATTCTTATATCCCATTACCGTATCAGAAGGAATAAGCAGCAACGGGTTTCGTCCAAATTTAAACGTATTTTATAATTATAAACAATTACTGGATGATTTAGTGAATGGATGGAATACAGATTTTATAGTAAGAGACAGAATATTCAAATTGAGGTATGCAAGAAAAGGAAGTGAGATAGACAACGCCTACGTAGTTTCTTTGAATGCATGATTCGGCGAGCGATAAAAATCGCCGGTCTTATTCGTCAGTTTTTTTTAATTAGTGAGGGGTCCGACATGAGAACCAAGGTGACGGCCATTGTATGGTGAATAAATAAGACATTTACAAATGACTGTATTAGTAAGACATGGACATGGAAGTGGACATGATGTAAATAAAATGTCAGAATAAGAACAAATTCCTTAAAAGTCTATGTATGCGTATCACAATTTCATGATCAAAGTATGAAGAATAACCTGGAATCCTTGAGAAAAATACCTGACGTTCAGGCTTGTTATACACATTAACAAGTTGTTTATTACTATCGGCTCTGTTCTTCTAATCCATTGAACAGGGCTAATGTAAAAATCTCATCAAAGGTGAATTTTAGGGCATTCATACTATAGCAATATGCAGTAAGTTAATGATTTAAGGGGAATTTGAAAGTCTCACCTGCTACAGCTGTGCCCGACACTGTGTAAACTTAGTTCAGCTAATCACTACAAACCGTGAACTGGGAATATTCCAGCTCGGGATTCACTGTAATTACTGATATTTGACTCACAAATACTTGAGCTCACCGGGTGAGCCTCACCCTACAAAGGAATACAAACGTAATGATACATTCATACAGAAATAAAGAACTAACACTTTCCTCACCATATAATCTTATAGCATGGTTATTAAACTTGAAAGTTATTAAGTAGCAGGCGATTACACCTCATGCTAAACCCGTTCTAAGTTTTACACTGTTATTTTTCTTGGTGTTATTCATTCCGTTTTGCGTTGGGCTCGTGTGAAATATGTCAGTTAACTTTTAACATTAGACGTAAATGAGGTCTCGTTGTAAATATCTGTTCTGAGTAAAGTTTTGCTTTATAATTGTAAATCAACTTTTTTATGGTATCAGTATGTTCTAATATTTTCAGCTAGTTATGGTAGATTTTGAACGTAAGTATTCTTATTTTGTAAATATGGTATGTAATTTATCAATAATGGCTATCTTTTTTCCCTAATCTAAAATTCGTCCATGAATACAACTGAGATACCTATGTAAATCACTTCTAAAATCATATTATTATGTGTTGTTCTATCAAGAACCCATGTATCAACTTATCTCGAACTAGCATCGTTCAATATTCATGCCAAAACATCAAATAATCAGCGAAACATAAACAAAGCAAATGGTTATTTAAGCAAGCCTAGAATACTGTTCATTAGAACTTCAATTTGCTATTATAAAGAGAAAATTGGATAATCAGCTTGAACAAGCTGAGAGTGACAAAGCGCTGGAAACAAGTCGACCTATATGCTAACTTTTGTCTACAATACTAAAGACAAGAAACCATATCAAAAATTGAATTTAGAATGTTCTCATTGCTTAAATCATTACCTTGTTAAATCATTCTTCCATAATCTTTGAAAGTAGTTTCGATATATCATTACTAAGAGATAGCAATTTTCGCTTCGCAATAAAACATTCTAAGTACTTGTGGCCCTCATATAATTTACATAAATTAAATAAAGGTTAACACCGTATAATTCTTTCGTCCGTCGAATCAGCGATTTGTAGTTACAGAGCAAACAAAATGATTAGTAATGCTAATCGAGACATAATTGCAGAGCATTTAGGCCATTTTCTCCTTTGAAATTGTATGTTGGCAGTCCGCGGTCTGTGAGTGTTCTCTGAAACGGCACGGCGCAAATGACCTAAGGGGACAATTAATGGTCTACCCATGAAACAAAAAGAATTGTTGATTAGTCATGCATTTAATTAAGTAGCTATTACTGAAATAAATAGCTCTCAAAAGTAAGCAAAAGAATCGCTCGCCAAAGCTTAGAAGGCTATATTTCTGCCATCAAGCGTTACTGGGTTTTTTCATTACGGGTTTTCGGCGTGATGTTATGTTATGTTTATTTTGTTATTTCTGCCATCAAAGAAGATAATAATCTTAAAGACACAAGAGAGTACGAAGCTGGTAGGACATAAACCTAAAGATCATAATAACCAGCCTTTACTCACAAGTGATTGTACGATAGCAAATGTATTCAATGTTCTTACTCATCAGGAATCATCATTTTGCCTTGATGGTCAATATTCTGATTATCTATTCCAACCTGTCACCTATTTCTTGTTTATAGACGTGAAGCTAAATCTAAAAGTTTTCATAACAGGAGCTTCTCATTTCCACTCAATGCCTCTTTATTGATTAAGTCTCGAAAGGTATCAAATTGCTTATAATGATGTCTAAAACAGTTTTAATTAAACTATGTTCTATTAATATCGGATACAAGAAACCTTGCTAATTCTTGGCCAAAAATATCTTTTGTAATGGTTTTGAAAAGAAACATTTTGAAAGCTATGGGATCGTTCTATTTGTTATTTGCAAGAATTTTGGAACAAGCTCAAGGTTATTGGTAAAGTATAACCGTTATAAATAAGGACCCTTTTGATTGATGGTAATAATATTAGCTAGACGTCGAAGGTTCCTAATTAATGATACCGAAACTATTGTTGTACCTCTTCTAACACAAACATGTACATTAGTTATCGACGTTGACATCGCTACAGTAATATGCACTTTAGTCACGTGACTTCGTTGTCTCTTGTTTGAACCTGTTATAATGACTTTAAATTTATTTGCTACGGGAAATTTATGATTTGAAATAATAATAATGTTACATTATCGGTCTTTGTTCTAATTAATATATATTTTTAAAACAATCAATGGACTTAAGTTAGCCTTAAACTTGTTTATGTTGGTCAATTAAATTTTTATAGTTGCTTGGGGTGTACCGAAATCAGTTGTCAATCGCAAAATCTTTTTCCCCTGTTAGACCACAAGTCATTACAAATTATACGGAAACTAAATAACTATGTCGCCTCACCTCATCCTTATGATCTTTTAAATGTCAAAGGTTAATTATAACTTCCAAATTCACGTCAGAATCTGGAACAATATTCTTAATTACAAACCAACGTACTGCTTCATTACGTGTTCAGATTAATTAAAGTCTGTTAAGTAGTTTCAAAGTTATAACTACGTAACTGTAAGTTGAGAGCACCCAACTCTATTATGTGTTTTCATCTTTACTTCGATTTTATTATGTGTAGACTTAGGTAAACACTACTGAATATAAAGCAGGTGTAGAACTCTTTGATATGGAACAATTAAAAAAAAATCCATGGATCAAAGCTATTGAACTAAAAATCACAATAGAAAGGATATGTGACAGCCTAGAGGACCAGCGCACAAAAGTTTTTAAGTATTACGACAAACTTTTCATTGCCGTCAATTTGGGACATCATCTCTCTTAATCTAATAACTTTAGAGGTGATTATTGAATGACATGAGGTTACTGATTGACAATACAGTACCTACGCAGTTATGTGAATGACATGTTCAAAAATGTCTCCGAGATTTTTTTGACAATACCCGGTAATTGGTGGGTTGGGTACCTGGGCACATTGGTTTTGTTATACTACAATACTGTCGGTTTACAAAGGGACAACGGAACAAGAATATCAAAGTAATTTGCTCATTGAACTCCTTGTGTAATGAATATAGTTGTCAAATGGATTTGATTGCGCCTAATTATTTTTATTATATAAATTACATAACTTGTTTGGTTCACATGACCCTTATATGGTAGGAAATAAAGGCGTAACTAGTTCTGTACTTAAAATAATATCTTGGACAGCACACATGGTCATCTGATCCAAAACTAGGCAGAACCTGTATTATGGCAACCAGACAACTGAAAAACATAATATATATTTCTAAATACATATACATATTATATTATAATATAGATAAATTACACCCAGACACAAAAATAATTGAGCTCACCTCACAAATATTTGTCCTAGATGGAAATCGAACCCACGACCTCCGGTTTTAGCAGTCAGGATCACTAACCACTAAACCAACCCGCTAGTCATAATGGTTCCTTGATATTTATTTTATTGTATATTGTATTTATATATTTCTTAATACTGATGTTTTTAAACGTCATTTATGCCCTTATACATTCAGTTTTAAACCGTTGTTCTAGAAGTATTTAAAATCAATGGACTGATATAAAAAGCCGCAAATATGATTGGTGATTGAAATTATTATATATTTTCAAAGCAAAGTAGATACTGCCCGCTTACTTGACTTACTCAATAAGATTCGTAGGTTTTACGTAAAGGAAAAAAGTGGTTCAGTATTACTGTATTAGGTATACTGAGAGACTTGGCTTAACATTAGACGGCTAAGGTCGAAGGCCGAGACCAAAGCCTCGGCTTAGATTATTATTGTAAAGATATTATAAATGAGATTATCATGAAATATCTAGAATTGTGGCGTTCTAAGGGGGAGGCCTTTGTTCAACAGTAGACGTCTTTCAGCTGATGATGATGTTGGAGGAGGCTTATGCCCAACAGTGGGTCACTTAATAGCTGATGATGAATTAATGATCTAAAAGGTAGCCTCTCATAATTAACATTAGGTTTATTTTACTTAATGTTGCTTCACACACAGTCTAAATAACAATAAGAATAAGATAAATAAACATTTACTAACCTGTATATATTTGCAGAACGGGCGTCAGCGTGACCATGAAAAGAAAAATAACAGAACGTTAGCAAGGAATGAAAATAACATGCAATATGCTCAGCTTCATTAAAATTATCAAGAAAGATTTAAAAAATATATATATGTTCGACTAGAGGCAAATAATGGTCACAAGGCTTTCCCTGACATTTCTATTTAAGTCCAGTATAACATTTCTATTGGTAAAGAATCACCAACAATAAAATAATTATTTAATTCTTCTTTTTAGTTAAATATCTAAGTACCGAGTGGTATCTGGAGCCTGATAACAATATTAAAATGCACTAGCCTGCAAAACTAAGTACCAACTACACTTTTTTTAAATAAGAAACGTTTTTAGAAAAGTAAAAGTCAATAATAATAATAGCTAATTTGGGAAATGTAAACTATATACATATTAGTAAGATTTACCAAAAACATACTACAATTTTTAAACTCCGAAGCTTACTTTTGCAGGCCAGTGTAAAATACACTGCAAAATAATTTCTCATGTAAATAAAGTCGTGTTTTAACTTTTAGATTACTCCAATTTCAAATATTTACGTCGATTACTCTTCGTTTAAGTAATTTATTGTAATCCAGTACGAGTATTATTGACAGTTGATGTTTTATTAGACTATGTATTGGTAAAAATTATTTGAATTTTATAAAATATTTACAAGCTTGATGTAGTAATGATGCAATTATATTTTATTTGAATACTACAACCAGATATCTTTTGGATTTATAAAAAGTTGGTAGGTACCCGCAGTAAATTTATGCATAAAGATGTAATTAATTATATACCTACATCCTATAAACAATAATAATAACATGTAAATGCAAATTTATAGCAACGTATATGAGACCCTTAACCCAAAGCGAAGCTTTTAGTTACGTCGAAATTCGCAGACCGCAACATCTGGCGTGTACCTCCTACCAGAATACTCGTAGATTGCATTTTGTCTACTTTCGCTAACGAATGTACCATCTACACTGGAAAACTAACCTTACAAAGAAAACATAAGAACCCTTTTCCTTCCTCAATGAATACTGAAGTTTTCAGGCGTTTAGGACGTTTTTGCGACGGAAACACGTTTCAATCTGTTGTCTCCTGTTTCGGTACTATCGAGCTATTCTGTACAGATGCGGATTGCGGGTAGAAGAGACGCAAACTCGATTTCCTTGGGACCAATTTCGTGAAAATGAAAACGCAAAAATTACTATGAGATATAGCATAATGGATACCTAGAAATGCTCCGGACCTGTGTTAGGGGAGCGCTTTGTTTCTCTGATATTACAGTTAGATCAAATTGTGTCTAGGCACAATCTCATAATCGTTTGTGGAACAAGATGGGACGGAACGGTTATTATAATTTTCCCTTTGTTTTGGCTCATTTTGTAGAAGGATGTTCTTTAGAATGTTCAAGAACCCACAAGTATAATCGGCATCAAAAGTTGTTTACACTTTTCACATTATGTCTAAACAATTAGACGAAAACTGGTCTTATTGAAGTTTTTGGCTGTACTACCCTTAAGTACTTGACGTCTTTTATGTAGGTTAACTGAGCAATATTATTTAAACATTAATAATATTTAGCTGAGTGTTAGCTGCCTTAGAATTGACCACCCCTTCCGCCTGTGGGTGTCGTAAGAGGCGACTAAGGGAGAATCCAGAAGATGGGCAGCAGCGTCTTCTGTAACTTTACCAACTAATACTGCGATCACCAAGCTGCTTGCCAAGCGTGGGGACTATGGCACCCCCCCCCCCCTTTTAAAGGGGACGCCTTTGTTAAACACTGGACATTTTGGGGCTGATGATGATGATGAAATAATACTTAAATGAAAGTTTTTTTTTTTTTTTTTTTTTTTCTTAAAAAACGTCGCCCCACACGTCATATACTAACAAAATTAAAGTGTTTTAATGTTTTAATTAAGTGTTCTTGCTTAACAATTTTTACCTAACCTGGGTGATCTACGAAGTTCGATTTCATTCCAATACTTTGTCACTTGTTCTATGGTATATCATCTCGATCTATTTACATCGAGATTCTTGGCTACAGCTAGTAATTATCTGGAGACTATTAATTGCCTGTCTCAGCACAATTTGTTGAGTTGTATAAGAATTCTAATATTGGATACCTATTTATGTTCAGTAATAAATTGCATATCTATTCATTTTTAATTAAAATCCTATTATACTTTTATACCTACCTACCTACTATTAATTGTGAAGTAATATTAGATGTTTAACGAACCTATTAGGTAATTTTCTTGTTTATCCCTGGCATGTAAAACTGTGTATCACACTTTTTAAATTGCAATGACTTTTTAAGTAAAAAAGGACTAAAATTACGAAGTAAAATGACTCGAAAATGTTTACTATAATATATTAATTGAATTAATATAATTTGTTCCAAACAAATCTGATAAAATTTGTTATAATTTATTTTTTATTTTATATGTCTAACTTATAAAATATAGACATAAACAAAAAAGGATGTTGCAGAAAATTTCAACTTTTTCTAAGCTGAGTTAAGAAATGTTAAAAGTGTAGTAGGTTTTGTAGGCTAGTGTAAAAGTAGTAAACAGAAGTACATCTAACCCAGATATATTAAATAACAAAACAATTACGTTCCGTGCATATCATAAATACATTTTGGAACAATAATATCACGCCCATCAATTCGAACGGGACTATGTGATACGTATCTACCGGAGCCTCGAGCATCGTTTAATAAATCAAACACATTATATTCTATGATTGTTTCGATACGTTATTGTCTCACATCAATAACTGCCTCTGTTTACACAGTCCTACTGAAGCATGTAGTCAACAATCGTACTAAGGTACGCCGCATATTGGTGATCTTATCAAAAGATTTCTTCCATAAGCATAATAGAATAATATCATTTGCCGGTTTTTTGAGTTTGTTTAGGACGGCTCAAATGTAATTCCAATTCGTTTTGTTTTTCGTACTTGTTTTCATGTCACATTGCTTTTACTAGACACCTTATAAGTTTTAGGAGTCAGTGTTCATTATGCATTTTGATACCTATTTACCTCACGTCAACTCCATACTCATTTGTGGTGACATGACACATGACGGTCGCACACACCATACCCTCATCAAAATCTCAGTCAAATGCCTTCGGTGTGCAATGGTTCTTATACGTAGAAGTTCTTCAAATATATCCGCACGCTCGAAGGCACTCCAATTCCTTAGTCCTAAGCAAACATGTTACGGCGGTAGTAATTGCTCACAATGTTTACCATCTTTTATTGTGTATCGACGATCAAATATTGTTTTTGAATGCATCAGCTGTTACCTACAGCCGCGATTGTTATTTGAGACGAATATCTAGAAGTCAATTTAGCGTTAATTTGATTTTTATTTTGTTTGCATCGTATAACATTGTTCACACTGATAATTTCCTTTAGATTGCACATGGTTGAATTTATGCTTTTTGTGAATAGCAGGTAGCTTGAATAACACCACGTTAAATTATTTAAATATATTTGTATAATAGGAATATCTACCTTAAATTAAACGTAGGTTTAATAAAACGCCTCTGTCCAATTATAGCTTGAACAAAATTAAATACGATAACATCAACCTTGTGCTATTTCAAACGATATGTCCCGCTAAAAGAAATGTATGACTTCTTACCGTAAGATACTATAAACTTGACTTTAACACACCCAGTTCTACGCCCACCAACAATTACTAAGTAGCCATTTCGGAATCTAAACAAAAAAAATGGCGGTAAACCGATATGAATAAACGGCACCTACCGTCGGCTCTCTAAAGTTACAACACTACAAAGACGCTACCATGTAATTCGAGACACTAAAGGAAACTAAGGCGACAGTCGACTGGGACACTAAAAAAACATTTTCAATCGAGCGCAAAAGAAATTCAATATGGCACTGCAACGCGGATTAAATTTTGCACAATCTAAGGCGCGATCGGCAGCTGTTACCAGAAATTTAGCCAACCATTGATGTGATGAGATTCAACGAAACGCAAGATAAACTTCAACAGCTCCGCTGAAATAATTGAGATAAAGTAACAACTTGTCAGAAACAGAAATTTTAATTAAATGTTGTGAGGGAAACAATGGGGAAATCGAAACAATAGATATTTTATAGTTCACTAGAACACATGCACCACAAAATCGACATCTAGCATTGGTTTCTCTCAAAAATTTAATAGACTATTATTATATTTTACTGTCGATACTTTCAAACATTCTTACAATAACTACAACATTTTTAAGAAAAAACTGCCCTATAAAATATCCATTACCGAAATCCAACAACGTATGGTAATGTTCTGTATTCTAAGACAGTTTGGATACCAGGTTTTACGATAGCCATAACATCATTTTTCAATAAAACCTCGGTGTCGAAAGTGTGTTTAAAAAACAATACAGGAGTACGATATTTCAATAATAATAAACTTACAACGACTTAATGCATGAAGTACAGTTTAAGATTACTTTTTTATTAGCTTTATATCCAATTAACGAAGTTTTATGTTTTGCTTTGTCCATCTATTTTATCTCACTCGAAGAACAGAAAACACTAGAAAACTTTGAGATATGACGTCTAAATACGTCAATTCTTGTAATATTAGAATATGGATAGATTTTTGAATGCATACGCTTCATATTTGAGGAAACTGACTACCAAAGTCCAGTAGACAAATTTTTGTTTGCTCTTGTATTTAGAAATTCGAGATTCCCGAGCTACTAAAGGGAAAACATCAGAGTGTGTAAATAAAGCGAGCGACGCGGTACGACAAACAATCAACCAGCCTTGCGGACGTGTAATCGGATACAAAATGGTCCTTGGTACCTCTCAAGAGCTCGCAGACTCAACACACAGTAGCCGCTCTCTAAAGGAAATTACATCGAATTACAACATTTCCCCGGTGGGACGATAAAAGTGGACATGCAATACGAAAGTCAGGACTTTCTTCTTATCGTGGAAATACAAGCGAAACAAGGTAATCCTTGAATTTTGTATGAGTAAAGGCGGATGATGCGACAGTGTTGTTGAAAACTACTTCTGCTATCTGGAATATGTTCTTTCGTTCTTTGTTGGCAGTCAAATAAATAGGAAGCTCATAATATTATAGGTACTTTAATTCAAACTCAGAAGTGCTTCTGATTAACAAATCCAGTGGTAGGTAAGACTACTTATAATAGGTAACTTGAGACTACAGGTCCGACAGTCATGTTCGCGATTGCGAGACCAATGAAGCGACGAAAAGCGTAGATCATAAAAAATATATTAAAGATGTAAAGCCTTTTTTATTTTTATGAAGCTATAAGATAAAACTATAATAACGTTGCTGGAACCGAACGTAACGTGAGGAGAATTGAATAACATTTACGATAATGTTATCATTACAAACCATCGGATGGCAAATCCTTCAAATAAAACCCAAGACTGGACAGACCGAGCAAATAGTATTAGCCCCAGGTCCATTGTTCTGACAACTCAGCGATTTTTGATACCTTTCAAATAAGAGATCTCAGGAATACCGTAGTCACAAAACGTTCGTTCAGTTGCTTTTTATTATTTCCTTATATAAAGCTCGCTTTTTACTAAAAACGCTCCCGTGGTAACGACATTGTACTCATCTTTTGTCTTGAATATAACAGCAATTTTTATACCGCCGATGAAAAATTTCAAGTGACTGTAGGTAAATGATTCAACAGTGTTGCAAATGTTTCTGCACTACTTACTTCGAATCTATCTTTTCTCGTTGCTGAATATGCAATTTTATGGTTATTCGTGTGGATGGCTCGATTCGCGGCGTAATCCGAAATGATTGATGGTCGATGTGACTCTTGTAATATCGAGTGAATGACTTTTCAAAGAAATGCCAATTTGCTGAGATCAGGGAATTTGTCTATTGCGTTGAATCGGCGATTGGATAATCGGCAATGAAATTAATAATACTTGCTTTATTCAGTAAGTTTTTATTGACCTCTCGTATACATTATATTATTTTTAAAATACAGCACATGTTTCTCACGATGTTTTTGTAATCTACTAAAAAGGTTACTCCTTTTGATAAATAAAAAACTGTACAGACTTCAGTGACATATCGGAGATCTTATCCGAACAAAACCTTCGCACAATGCTCGGTAATAATGGGCGCACAAAAAATGATCGGTATCAAAAAGCAGCACTAAAGGGGACAAAAATATCCACAAAACACATACACACGAGCAGATCTGGTGACAAAAACTTTACTCGTTTACATGTGTGCGTTCTGGACCAAAGGGTTTGGGTCTTTTAGTTCTTTATATACTATACAAACGGCAGCAAAAAACGGATGCTACAGAAAACGGATTTATTTTAAATGTTTAATAACAGAGCGGCTCGTAAAACTAGCACTATTTTTCTTGACTATTGTCAATCAGATTATTAGATGAGATATGGTCCTCGCCTCACGGGCACTCTCGTTAATGGGGTACCTATGAGGCCGAACCCGCATTGTATGTACACAGGAGATTTCTATACCGGCGACCCTACGTGACAAAACTTTGTCCCTCCCTACATTCAAATTTCTGAAGGAGCGATTGAAATTGGAGATGGTAAAGAGAATTAGAGCGGGGTCTTTTTCAAGCGCCCGTTTTGTTTCGTACGCGTTCAAAGCGGGGTTTCTTTTGAATCTCGATCAACCATCGAACTGGAAGTGGGGGGAAGCGTTTATTAGGATTCCCTACGGTCTACCAATCGGCCGGTACGACATCGCGTAATCTAATAGCTTATTAATGAGGGGAAGCCTTCGATCGACCCCTATTTTTTCTTTCCTAGTTAACTTTAAAATAATGGTTGGCATCTCTTTCATTCGTTTTATTTATTGTCGGTTTATTGTGCGTATCGCCGTCTTGTTTCTGCGGCCGAACTCATCGCGAAGTGGGAAGGTCGGTGGCGCGGGCGATGGCTCCTCCCACTAAATTTATAATACAATAAATGATGAAGCCGCGGCGTGGAACCGGCCGCGGAGATAACACGTAATGTGAGGTTATTGCGTAAAAACAAACGGCAAAAAAAGTTATCCGTAAGAGAGATATACAGTTTCGTGTAACAGACCTTTATGATCCGAGCCAGAGCTAATATACGAGCGGTAGATTCGCGCTCCATGGATTATATGAGCAATAAAGAGGATAATTTAAAATTACGCTTGCCACAATGTTGCTATTAACTATGATTGTTGAAACGTTCAGCTTAGCGTACGCTTTACGCGATGTTACATGATATCGTTATGCATAGGTTCTTTATCCGCGCCGTCTGCGAAGTTTTCAGCTTACAAATGATTCAATTTCATAATATAACATACGAAAAAGTTAGATATATCTCTGAATATTAGTATGGATAAAACTTGATTCAAGGATAGTAATTGAATTATTAAGCGTCTCTAAAATTACAGATTCGTTTAAGCTTTTAAGGATAAATTGTTCAATATCCAAAAAAACATATTTTTTCCTTCTTTGTTATAAAAAGTGAATCTTTAAGTCGTTTAGATACGGTAGCGACTATCCTTGAGGAAGGAAATGACTTTTTCTTTGTATTGATAACCATGTAATTACGTATCAATTTCTTGTTGTTTTCACTTCTAAGTTTTAACTAATTCAACATTTTTGAATGAAAAAGGACCACCTCTTTGAAGATTGGTAATTTATTATTCAGTAAATTGTAACAAGATTATCCTTTATCTACTTTATGTTTAATATTTACCTCACTAGATATTTTACAAGATATTTACATGATATTTATATGACACATATTTTATTTTATTTCCTAGTCTTTCTCATTTTTGAGTTTCTTGCTGGTTCTTCTCTTTAGGAATGACATTTTTAGAACCACGCAGCTGGTACCATGACGTTTCATATTCGCCTGGAATTAGTTTACATAAAAAACCAAAACCAAAACCAAGACAGAGTAAAGTAAATGTTAGGAGTGGAATGGGGGGTTATTGGAACTAGAATTCAACTGATGTATGAATTGAAACCTTAATATAACTGATATACCTACCAACCAAGTAATACTTAAACCTACATTTTATCAAAGATCAACCTCTCTTTGCAATCTAGGACCATCCATCCAGTATTGACTGGTAGAAGAGTATAAAATACAACTTGACTAACAATCGGCATCAACCAAATCATACCGTTTGAAATCACGTACCAATACCGTGCCAGGTCTAAAGGTAACTATTGTATATAGATGATGACAGGTCGGTTGTTTATCAGTTACGAGACCTTTGATGCATCTGATGTTATAAACCTAGTCCGCTAAAATTATTATTATTCTTGCCACTTTGCTCGAGGAGGTCAAAATGTTAATTTTGTTGAGTGAAAAAAAAAAACAAAAGTAGAATAGAATATAAATATTTATTTGCAACGTATAGTAGGTATGAATAACTTAAGTAAAATAAATAGCGAACAAAGTGTCTCAACTCTGTTTCATGTATATTCAAGTAACAATTATATCATAACACTAGCTGACCCGGCGAACTTATTACCGACTTTTTATCGCTTAAGCCTTCCCTGGACTTTCACGAATATTTCGAGACCAAAATTAGCCAAATTAATCCAGCTGTTCCAGTGCTGAATGACTGAGTCTTGGTCTAGTGGTTGCTAAGCGCGACTGCTAAGCACGAACGGGTTCGAAAAGAGTAGCAGCACGGAGTCTAGATTTGTGCCTGGTTGATAACAATAAGATCGCCCCCTATTACATTATGACCTAAAAACATAATTGGTGAAACGTGGGTGTACTAGGCGGGATGTAATGTAATTCATTTTTATATTTATAAGAAAAAGAAGATAACTAAAATGATTTTACTGTAAAACTATACCTACGCTTACATTAATTATAAGATAACCCATTCAAAAGGTCGTCTACAAAAAAATCGTTCACGTAAAATCTAATGGCGTTGTATAATAATATGTGTGATTTTTATTATCAATCAAGTGATACAGAGCAACAGTTTATTTAATTTCTGGTTCAACACCGAATATAACTAAAGAAACATAACAGTGAACGATGACAACATTATGCAAATTAATTTCACAAACTAAATTATTTGACGCTTGGGTCGTAATTTTGATAAAAACGATTTTTATGGCGATTCAATGTCCTGTATTAATAATGTTCACAGTTATCGACGATAACTTCCTAAAAAGGTGTTAATCCGAGTATTAACGAATCAACAGTTAATCATTTATGTGTTGATTTGTTTACTCGTTTACGTTCATCTGTCATATATAGCATTGGATAAGATTTTATTAAAAAGAAAAAAAAATAAAGGTTTATAAATCTTTATAAAAAAAATTAACGCTTACTGGAATCGTATTCTTGAATTTCGGTTATTTATATTATTTTAAAAATGGCTAAAACTATTTCACTCCGTTTTTTAACAATAATAATAATTATGGTGACAATTTTTGGTTAGACGTCGGTGTGTCTAAAAGTATAGGTAAACCCTACTTTTCAGGGACTTAAAGTACTAAGTTTCTTATACACAATTATACGTTAGAACTGATAGCATTTCAGGTGACGATATAAATGAAAATATTTGAGTAACCTCAGTAGTCGATTTACGAAAGAAATATCAAAATGCTGAGGAAAGAGCTGTTGACACTTTCGGGTTTCTCTGCGGTCGGAAACAACTGTCATACGAATCCAGTGACAACCAGAAGCCATGGTTTATCGGCTTAAAAATATTTTTTTTGTATGTCTAACCTACGGCATTCGGCCGAATCAAACGTTAAAACTCCCTCAAGCTTGAACAACATCTTTCTATCAAAAAACAAGGTTGTAATATATGACATGTACTTAAATACGTAACTAATTATTACTCTCCTTATCTCTAAGATCGAAATTCGTTGAAGCGCGTCAAGTATAACAAATTTTGAGGCGATGACTCGACGATTACGCTGGAGGTTCATAACGCAGAGTGACGTCATGAATAATATTACATAGAAATACGTTTTACCCGGTAATACCTCATACATGTGTCCACCACGCCCTAATGGACTTGTCATGTTATGGTAATAACTAACAACCTGATAAAGTCGTATATCATTTTATTAGTGTATCTTAGAACCACCGAGAATGTTATTAGGTATCTTATCCGAAATTTTTGATTAATGTCCGACCAAGCCCGTACTGGAGCAGGCAGTATCCGTGATGCTTGAGATTACAATGAAATATATTGTGACCGTAACTCGTGTAGTGATGTATATTCTCGTATTTTATCAATATGAGACCGGTTTGATATCGAAGTTATCGGCTACCGTGCTACAACTGTTTTGATTTTAATGAGGTAACGAAAGAGAAAAGAATGCGCGCGCACTCGTGTATCGGTTTCTTTTCGATTCGTTTTTTGCGCCAGTTTGAAAGTAGAGGGAAGAAGATTAATGATGAATATATTTGTAGATAGACAGTGCCGTGTGGTCCCTATTTCAGAATGGGCCACCCTGTTTTATCCTTGGTAATTTTTCCAGCTCATAGAATCCTAAAGGGCAGACACAACATTTACTATCTTATGTATGACATTATACTTGAAATTTACATAAGCCGCTTCAAGGACAAACTTGCCAGTTAAAATCTAGCTATTACAAAGTAAATGAAATCTACAACAAGATAATTTAGTCCGCGTCGGAGCTTCAAGTTAATGGGCATGTCATATCTTATAACATGCGTACGTATTTCATTAACTATTTACTATGCTTCACATGAGGAATTATTGCTGAATTCTTACATACATCAAATATTATAGAAATATTTAACCTATGCGCTGGAAGACCTATAGCGCAGCATCCTGTATTACTGCGTAAGCATCTGAATTCTAAAGAACTGCCCCGTACCATGAACTCTTAAAGCAGGACAGTTTACGTTGTGGGGCGTTCATAGTAAGGGGGCTGAAAGTATACCAAATCTGTTAATGATCTACAAATCCTCTTTTCTACTTTTAGTCTTAATATTCCTATACCTACTGAATGTTTATTTAATTATATTATTCTTAATATTTAAACGTTTCTTATCCTCTAGTGTTAATGACCTGAAATTGTCGTCTTATCATAACGTTCTGGCAATAAATAGGTCAATTTATTGTTTAGACGACGAAAAATTATGTGTCGGGTGTATCGTAGAACATGCCATGAACTACGTGATTGTACTGATAAACATGGTTGGTCCCAATGCTGATAAAAGTGCTTGATCAAAATAATGTATGTGGTAGTTAGAGCAGTACTTTAGTTTTATTATGAGATAAGCTGCCTTGTAATTAATATGTGTCTTGGGACGTGGGCCGTCTTACTGTTTGAGATATGTGGAAGATTTAAGGTCTTGTTTATCTACGAAGTTTATTAGTTTTTGTATAACATCATTTAAAGCTACAATTAAGGGTTTTTCAGTAAAACAATAATTTAAGCGTAATCAAAACTAGTTTCCGTATACACCCAACTTGAATTCTAGTTTACACAATGGTATACGAACAAAGTTATTCCAAACCAAAAGGTAACGGTTAAATAATAAAAAATGACAAACAACCATAAAGCTTTCTGATGCAAATATTCGGAAAAAATAAATTATTACATGTCCATAAAGTAAAGAGGAACGCACCAAAACCGTTTTGTATTCCGTTTTCGAATATCTGAACGCATAATTTTTGAATATGGAATGAAACTCTACCAAACATAAAGAGAGTACCTGTTTCAATGTTTTCTAAGTGCCTACGCGTTCTGCCTTTGACAAATACATAGCCATTGTTGAATTACTAAGGAAATACACAAGACAAAAGAGACACGTAATGTAAGCCTTAACGTCGTGGCCTTTTATTGTATAGATAGGTATTTGTGATTAGGTATTTGTGACCTGGCCTGAATATTAACCTATGGTAAGTTTGTAGTTCATTATCATTGTTCTACGGTTGCATTGGTCATAGACCAGTATTCCAAACTCTTTTCTGATTACTTAATGGTCAAAAATTTTAGACGATGGTGGTCAGTAGCAAATCCTACAATTCTAGTCATACTGTGATAATGATTATATTTTGTTTTTTTTCTTGACTAGGTTAGTACATATAGTAGTGTCTCCTAGTACTTACATGATTGCTATTATGACTAAGGCGTACACAACCTAGACTGGGCCACCGTCTTTTGATTCGTGATTTTTATCATGCCATTTACCACGGCGATTTAAATATAAAAAGCAATTTGAAATTATTATTATACCTAGACATCAGACACTAAATAGATTTTTCTGAATGACTATAAAAGTAAGTGAATGCCAATATTCAAAAAGTCGTAAATCAATATTAATTTTATTATGTAAATGAGCATCCATCCTCGTTATTGACTCGCATGCATATGAATGCCTATATTTGAATATATTGTTTGGCGAACCACATTTTTACCAATATTTTCGGTTTAGCAACATGTCAAAAGTTTATATTTACTGCTCAATAAATCATAAACACAGCTTAAACCGTTTATTGGAAGATTTAGTGCTTCAAACTAATAACGTACAGACACCAAGACCTATTTATAATTATTAATTGCCTTCTGTAAGAATTAGAAATATGGATAAATTATAAAATATTAGTATTGGTTGCTTTCGATGTTATAATCATTATATTCCTTATTTATGAAATCTGACAAAACTAGGCACTTACAGCGTTCCCTGTTTGAGGTAGTGATTCATGTGGCACTAAATTGTTGGAAGGTGGTGATACTAAATTGTCTGAATACACCTAATAGATTTTAGATCCTTATCCTCTTTTATCATTCCCTGTATAAGACTTAATTTTACCGACATCTTACATTCCTCCTACGTCACCAACAAAAGAAAATAAAAAGCCCTATTCAAAGTATCAAAAAGTAGGTTACATTACAGTTCCATTTCTGAAACTTCGCTTTTACCAAAGATGCTCTGTACACGCACGTTCAGAATTTTATAAGCGTGGAAGGGAAGATATGGTACAGAATAGACAATTGACAAGGGTAGAGGAGACATAAGAAACTTTGATGTGAGCTATTGAAGTACAAGAAAATTCGCGACTCGTGATCGGAATTTTGCTTAGTTTGATTTGTGACTGATATCTTTTGAAGATACTCCTCAGAGAATTTATTCAGGTCAGCGCAATTTTGTATTGAAAATTAGTTTTGATGGAGAGCACTGGGCGTTAAGAACAAAGAAATGTTCTAGGGTAATGGAAAAGTTATAAAAGCAATTTGTAGTTTGCAAAAGATAAAGCTATTTTTAACCATTGCTATCCCACAGAGGGTATACGCCCAGTTTTCAGTTCGCCCTTAAAACCTGTCCTTTGATATACCAGAGAGAATAATGTTTCTGATCTTTCTTATAGCTAAGTAAGAGAAAGTGAAGTTCGTTGGTATTGAATAATGAGAAATTATGATAATCGCTACTGATGAAACACTCAATGAAATGGGATTTTCGTCGTACTATTACTAAATAAAGAAATACGCACGCACTCTAGCGACAATTCATACGTTTCGATAACCATAAGCTTACTCATTCATACGCCGCTCGTATCGCAAGATAAATTGCTCCGGCACACAAATAAACGCGGTCTACGAGAGAAAAACGAACAAAAACCTCACGTATAAGTATACTCACTATCTATACGCATCTTGGAGCATAGACGTTGTAATTTATTATATTCAGTTCGCTCCGATCCATTGACTTTTGTGGCCGACCAGAGACCATCTTTTGTCACCCCGTCAAGAGTTCTAAACGGCCGTGTAATATGAATTAATAAGCACAAAGAATCATTATAATGCGTTTATTTGTCGCCACGAGAATTCCTCAAGAGGTTTTAGTTTTATTGTGAAATGTTCGCCGCCTTTGTATATGTCCGGAACAAATTTTGGTGTATCGCGTGCGCAAGATCACGCTTGTTGAGCGGTCTGATAACAAAGAGTATGCGTTGTTCAAGTATCGACAGTCTGTACAAGAACAATATTTGGTGGTATGTGTTGTATCCAACAATAATAAAAATACCAAGTAAGCTACAGATAAGCTGCATTATTACAAATATGTTGGACTTATACTTGTTAATTAGAATCCTAATTTAACCAATTTAAGTTTTCATATTATGTCAGTCGATAGCCTATAACGAAACAGATATATATGAAAGTACCAAAACCAATATAAACTTGTTTTCAGTCTAAACCTATTTACGAAGTTTTGCTTACAGTTTTCCAGTTTGAAACTCAATTATCGTGTTTTGCCTCTCTGAGGACTTAGGCAGAAATTGGCACCTGCTAGAGGCGTAGAGTTGTCGAATCTAACGATAATGACTTGCCATGCTTACGGAGATGAAAGGGTCGCCGAAGATCGGCAGTGCCCCAACAGATGTAAGTAATGGCCGAAGGTTATCGAACTAGCCCGATGCTCCGATAGTTTCTTCGAGTCACCACGGGTGTTTGTTTTTGGTCATTTAATTGACGGAAATGATAATTTGTATTATAATAAACGGTCTTATCTTTTTTTAAACTAACTTAAGTTATAAAAAACACTGATTACTGTTTGATTTGTTACTTTTGATTCGTAACACACTATAATAAATATTAAACACCACACTCTCAGAATATAAAGTGGTGAGGAAAACAATATAGGTATGAAACAAATTAAGTGAGTCGGTACTAGAAGAGTCGTTACTTAGAGGTCGAAAGGCAAAAGTCATATTTTTAACAGGAGAATGAAATATTGTGGTACATTATTAGGTTTTCTACGGAAAATGTGGATTAAAAGCAGTATTACAACCTTTCAAGAATGGTGTAAAGCTATAAAGCGACACAAAACTTACGACGTTGTGTACAGTCTTCAACAAAGGTATCGCTTGCATCATCCACGACACAAGGCATTCTATAATAACGAACATTTTATGATTCCACACATCAAAATCGATAATTCACCAATAGAGACAAGAATTACGTCCGTGAACGTAGGCGTCTATTATCTTCGTTGTTTTCACTACAATATGATAGTTATTACAAAATCTCAGCCGTATATGAAGACAAGTGCTTGTATTTTAGAATCATTATTCCTGGTAACATCGTTAATTGCTATTTATTTCAAAAAACTTTCTTTAAGAAGTTTTGTATTAGGTTTTTAATATATTTATTTTAATCTCCGTATTCTTCTTTTATGTAGCTTTTGGTCTTATATATATAAGATAACATCACGCCCATATTCCCCGAAGGGGTAGGCAGAGGTGTGCCTATAGTACACTTACATTGCGCCAGTTATGTTATAGGTACGTCCCAATGTAATACTCGTAGAGGGCGAACCTATTACCATCAACCGGGCACTAAGCCAGACTCCGTGCTGTTACTGAGAATTACCTAATGGGAAAACCCAATAACACATCGCCTGACCGAGTGATATCCGGTCTAGAATTGATCACCCCCTTTCTTCCCGTGGGTGTCATAAGAGGTGACTAAGGAAAAATCTAGAAGATGGGCAGCAGCGTCTTTTGCAACCTCACCACCAATACTGCGATCCCCAAGCCGCTTGCTAAGCGTGGGGATTATAGCAACCTCCCCCCCACGGCAAGGCGGGGGTCTTTGATGCCGAGTTTGACGTCACAGTCGTAACTGATTTTACTGGTAAAATGGGTACTATTCACGAATAGAAACTTAAACAGTTTTACCACATCACTTTAATGGCCCGCTTTATACTTAAAACAGTTTCCTTGAATGTAATGTCTTCATTAGAGCAGTGTCATTATGACGTTACGGCTGGCTTGTGTCTGCTCTTCTTAATACCCTTTTAGAGTATTGTCTCTTAATTTTTTATTTAATTAACGATTCTAAGGATGAGTATTGAAATGAGCCGTAGTATCAAAATTAGGGTATCAGAAAATTTAAGTTTGAGGCAATATTAAAATATTCATTTTTTTTATTGGACGACGTGTTGCAAGCCAAACTAATATAATAAATATAAAAATAACTCTGTCTGTCTATCTGTTACGCCTTCACGGTTAAACTGCTGGACGGAATAGGCTGAAATTTGGCTTGTAGAAAGTTTAAGACCCGAGAAAGAAGGCTACATAACGAGGGGGAACACGAGGGCAAAGCTGTGATTAATAAAATTATTGAGTATATGTAATGTCCTTCTACACTGTTATTTTATGGTAAACACTATCATAAGAATGATGTCTTTAAAACCAATAATTTCTAAGTACTTTCTTTGGAAAGAAGAAGAACAAAACTAAAACAGCAAGTCGTACCCGGCTCATAAAAGAAATAAAGCGATGACAGCGAAACAAATAGACTCCACATTCTAAAAACTATATAAAAAACTTGTCACCCAGTCTGTGTGGATTTATTACGAGATTAGGGCTGACAATAAAAAGCTAATTTGACAGAAGTTCAAGTCACATGTATGAATGATAAAAATAAGCTGCTGAAGAGTACTTAAAACCACATGTTTTATGATCATTTTCCTAACTTTATTATTATGTACACGTGTTTCATCAATGTCAAGATAATTAGGAATATTCTATTCGTTTGTTTGCAAACAAAAGAGGTTTATAGTTTGACTCTGTCGGTACTTATTGTTGTGACAAAAACATTGGAACGTGTAATTTAGTAAAGCGTGGGATTCTGTTGCTAGGTTGCTAAGAAATATTTAGGATAACAGTGAACAGCAAATAGGAAGATAGAGCTATAGCCTAATAAATCTAATAGAGCGGCTCTACATTAGTAGAGCACACTATGTAGATAAGCCAGTCCGTGCGACATACAATGTGAAAATACAATTCACTGGACTCTATTTCCATTGATGAATATAATATCATTACCTACGCCTGTGTCCCGAAAGGAGTTCAGTGTACCTACCTGTAAACTCTTTGAAAAGGTTTATATAGCAGTTTGTGCAATTGTGATATACCATAAGGACGATATTGCCTTTTCTTTGATACGTCGATCACCAAATACGACATTATATTTAGTGCTCTAAAATCTAAAGTCAAAACAACAACTGCTGCTATAACGTCGCAGAAATAACTCAACCATACAACGCGTCCTGAATATCAAAAGTGCAAATATAGAACAAATCTGAACTCCGGCGAGCTGAATTTTGCAGATGTTGCAACTTTCGACTTGACCCCTGACAATACGAAACTATGAGTAGGTACCAACGTATTGTGCGTATGTATGCCACCTACGTGACAGGGCGTATCGATTCTATATTTGGAACACATCGCACAGACTTCGATCGCCAGAGGTCAATTCGTGCTAATCTTCGCTTACGTAACCCCTTTATTCCCGTTAAGGAAATTATGATAAAATTGTTTTAATGTCGGCTCCACGATGAAAGAATGAGGCTCCGTCACAATTTGTGACACGCAAGATATAATGAGTTAACGCTAGTGTTACTTTCATTTTGGTATTGTTTGATACGAAATATTTTTATTTAATTTTAAGTTTAAAATTGTATGAGATGTAATTGGCTTTATAAACAGCGTGTTTACTTTAAACGTTGCTTCAATCAATTATTTTTTTTTTTAGTAATACCCCATGCACGTCGCACAGTCGCCCAGACTCGTTACAAATATTTGCGGAGTACACAAAATGCATAATATATTATGTAGGTATGTGGTTCTAATTAGTATAGAACTCTATTGAAAAAAAAAAGATTACCGTTGCCAAAATAAATGTCCTAGTTCTGTGATGAAAGGTTACAACATTATATTATGTAGTAGTATATCTACTTTATTTGCCGTAATATAGCTAGGAAACGAAAAAATAGTAATGTTAGACCCAAAAAATAAAGTAACACAAACATTTTTAAAGTAGATGTATTTACCATGTTTTTTGTAACGAGTGTCATTAAAGTAATTAGTTGTAAAATGTATAGAGCTGATTGCCTTATAAATCGATAAAGCCTTAGACGTAGTACAAGAGTTATTACGTAGATATAGATGCATTTATAACAGCTATAATAATCCAGTTTAGCTTTGCACGAAACCGAATTTATCTTTCGAAGAGAATTTTAGATTAGGTATTTATTTTTTCTGTCATCGCATTAAGAGTTGTTTTTAGACTAATTCTTATCCTTTATTTTAATCTATGTTTTTATTACATCGGTGTAAATGTTAATAATATAGACGTTAAAGATGCACTAGCTTGTGTAAACCTGATTTGAAATTCAAGAAATATCTAGGGTTACCTAAAACAGATAGGTAAAAAGCTACAAGGTTAAAAATCCTTTTTTTTATTGAATAATAAGTTATATGTGTGTATATGTTTTTTTTATTAGGTGACCTCAAGTATCCTTTAAATACGTGACCTCAGAAATAAGTATTGAACAATTGCTGTGTGTAACTTACATTTCAGAAGGGGTTATAAAATCCATAAACTAATAAGCAACGACACTTCGCTAACTTCTTGAAAAGTCATTATAAATGCTGAAGTGATATAAAAATTAGAGTATCTTATAAATCTTCCGTACCCTTATCCAAAAATTAGAATAAACCAAAGACTAACCTGAAACTACCTGAATAATTAAAATCATTAACAAAACATCTCAAAGTTAACAATCACGAAACCCTCTTACGGTAGATAGTATTGATTGGCTAATTTTAGCGGGTATCAATCTGTCAATTAAGTTACAAATTAGCTAGTACACCTTGGATGCCCCAAAGTGTCGTGTTTGCCATCCCTGCGGTTTTAGAACCGGTCTTTAGATAAACCCACAAACGATAAGTGTCCTCATAAATATATTAAATTAGCCAAAATATATGCTAATGACGTCGTACCTAATTAAAAGTTATGATGTACATGTTTATATGATCTAAAAATATAAAATTTGCATTCAAATGTGGTTCGTTTTATAATTTCATTCATTCTGATGGGTAAAAAAGCCGTTGCTTCGTTATTATATAGAGTTTAATGATGTATTTTAGTAAAAACCTTAAACGTAAATGCCATAACCTAACCCAGACAATATCAAAGACTTCTTTATTTTTGTAATAGTAATCTAAAAAGAAAATCAATCGGTACGAACATTAATATTATTTTTCTCATGGCGTTTCAAATTTGTTTTATTGCAAGTTGCAACCAAACGTAGCCACGGGAACCAAGTAACCAATAGTAGGTACTTATTATTTTATAGACGCTTGATTTTCATTAGCGGTACAAAAACAAGTTTCTAATGTACATGCTCAGTAATATTCTTCTAAAACGAACACACAGCAGACGTATTAACATTTATATGGAAATATAATTTCGGAATCGTGATAGTATAATTGAATGCTGATTAAGTCTATTGCTTGTTTTACGATATCAGCTTCCGTAAGACGAGAAAAACAATTTACATCATTATCGTGTTCGCTAGTAATGTCAAAGCATAGAGATTTACGAACGCATTCCAATCAAACTAACGAACCGAGATTTAATTAAAAACGTATCGTCCGAACTTGACGTTAACCGAACGAAATTTACGACACCGCTAAAACAGAGAGCCCGGTATAAATTTAACTCATTTCTAATAAGAAAATTATGTAAAACGATCCTATTATAATTAATAATTCAGTTCGAAACGAGAAACACATTAACGGATATTTAAACGAGTGATGACGCGTCGTATCTTAACATACTAGTAATATCAGGTTTGGTTTAAAAGTAATGTTGATTGGACCAACAATTAATGTACATCCTAACTAATTTCGGGTCGAATGTTTAATCTGAGGAGTGCAATAACAAATGGGCCATTATTTTTTAAATTAATCGTGATAATGCATGAAGTGACGGCAAATTTATGAAATTGGTCAAAAGATTAATGGGCTGAGAGTGACATAATAAAATGTTGGTTTTACTTGATGCCGTTAAATTATGAATTTATTACGTGCTTTCCACATTAATTCGAATAGTTGAAGCTAGTATATTTTTAGATTGTTATACCTAGCAGATCAATGAGAAGATGAATTGGTTAGTAAGAGTTTGACACACTCACATGTGTACCTAATATTGATCATAGTTGATGTTCATAGATTTCAAAAACAAATAATTACGTCCAGTTGCTTTTTATGTTCTGGCAATGCAAAATAGTGTGACACAGTTAAAATATGGTTATCAGTTTAAGATTCACGAGATGCATTCCGGTATTACAACTTCAACTAGCTTACTATTTTAATATATTACGACTTTTTTAACCGACTTCGAACATGGCGTTTGTTTTTTTCATAATAGGTTGTTTAATTTATTTCAATGCTCGTTAAAAGCTTCACAAACTATATTAGATACTGTGTTTATAATATTATAAAACAGGACTAGATCCCAAATAAATAAAACATATATTTAAAGCGCTAACAATAGGGAGAAAGTTGTTTATACTAAAAAAATCACGTCAAAAGCTCCCTGACGGTCGCCATCTTGGATCGCCGACCGTTATGCGCGCGCGCATTTGTTTGCGTCCAGGTGTAGCGCTGACAAAACAATCGGAGCTCGAGCGAGAAAGGGGCGGAGGGGCCATTCATAAAATTTTTATAAAATTCACCAAAATAAAAAGCAAAAACTTATTTAAAAAAAGTCGAACACTCAACCAGAGGTGGCGTCGAATCGATAGCCGGGTAATATTTCATAATATTAACTACTTAGGGATGTGAAGAATGGGTGGAGTTATAAAAATTATAATTGATTGAACCCATAGAGTTGGCTTCTTTATTTAGAAGAACCTCCTTCTTATAAATTTTTATAACAAAATCTTTAGATTTATTTTGTACACGACTTAAAAATACGCAGTTTCCAAAACAAATGCGGGATGATGATTTATTTTTGAGACGCAATCCCATAATATAAATCTTAGGTCAGAAAGCAGTAAGCACTATGCAAAATATTTTTGAAGATATAGAACTAGTTCCAACAGCCTATCATAATTATTATTTTTAAGCTATTATTCCCAGTTAATCCAGAGTCCATAATGTTCCGTCAAAGTAAAAACTTTTAACATGTTAGTACGCAAAAAATGTGCAGCCACCTATCATAATAGTACGCCACTGGATACTTATTGTTACGTGTTTTCATAAGCCTTAAGCACCGCCTTGTCGGGTCGAAGATCTTAACGCACCGTCACACTTCAATGCAAATAATTAGGTGTATATTTTACAATTTGCCAAAGATCTCTATTGTATTCTTTGTGCTGTAAGTGGATTCTGTTTGGTACAAAGGCTCTGCCGCATGACACTGCTACCTCCAGACCTTTTACGTGTGTGTATAATGTTATTATTTAGAGCCGCATCTGTCACAAAGGCCCTTGCGTTCGTAATTTTACAGTTTAATCAGCGTTAAATGCTCACAGAGTTACCGCGGTCCTAAAGTGAAAAAAACTATAAAAGACTCCGAACACTCGGCGATGGTACACCGAGGAATTTGGAGTCCATAAATCATTTGGGATGTCGATGACGTTGGCAATAAAATAAAACGTCTGCGGATAACTATTCATGAAGCTCAGTGGCAGCCACCGAAATGTAACAAAGAATTGTATAAAATTGCAACTGGTAGATAAATGATAACGTTAAAATAATAGACTGATAATAAAATTGAATTTGAGTTCTTGACTTAGATAATTTTTTACATTTAAATCGATATTCGGCTATATTTGTTAAGTAATCTCTTTAATTAAGTCATGTGTCATTGACCCTAAAATGGTTATAAGCAAATTTAGACTAACCGCAACTTTGCTTTGACTTTGTGAATCCTGACAAATCGTTTAATTTCCGAAAGCCGACAAAACAAGACTCTAACACGATTATTATCACACATTTCCGTATATCAAACGCACTGGATTATAGAAGCCATCGGCAATTATAATGATGGATCTAAACACTGAACTTCAAAGGACGTAGAAGATATCATGCAGCTGCTTACAGAAATAATATGACACGACAGAATGAACGTTCATTCAGCAAAAGAGATATGTCATCTATTATGTCTCATTGTACGGTGACCACTTAGCGTGGAGAGGAAATAATTTATTCAAATCGTACTACGTTCTATCAACTTATTCGACCGCTAGAGGCAGGTCATTGACAAAGCTATGTTCTAAATCGTGATCATTCAGAAGAATTGTTTGTTTGGTCTTAATAAATGTTGAAGTGCAGTTTATTAATGAGTTAATGCAGCTGAGGCTGAAGATATATTTTGGATTTGTGGTTGTGGATGTGAAAATCGACTGATTCTCAGATAATAATTTAATGAAAGATGTGTGAATGAATTTAATTTAGGTGCTCACAAATGTTGAATAAACCAATATAAATACAAATTGAGTGGAATCATAAGTAACCTTGGAAGTGTTGCTACACCGAAAATTCTATTAAACTTAAGATAACTTAATTAAGATGACGCAAACCGGATTCTTCTCATAATCTCCAATTTCACTATATTAATTGATTTGTACTCCATTATTAGTAAGACGAATCAATTAACGGCTTACTGTATGGTAGCCAAAAAATAATTAGCCGACTTCCCTTAGTACGGTCCACAAAAACAGCAGATGCGAGAGCGCGCCGGTATCCGAGCTGCATTATTAGTTGTTCAGTAATGTTTTAGTTTTTTTCTTGTTTTGCTAACCACCCGCACCAAAACACCATCTGTGTTCGGCCACGGTTCATCGTTATGATACATACGGACATAACGATGATACAATGTGATACTATGTTAACGGAGTCTGATATGTAGGTCGTTTTAATTATACAATGCTAATGTTGAATTCATAAAACATAAATAAACATTATAACGAAAATAAAGGTTTTATTCCCTGTTTTATAGTTTTAAGGTGAGTCTTTTTTTTTTTTTTTTAAACCGTCGCCCCACACTAGGAATTTCTCCTGTATCGTTGGTGCGTATCACAAACATAAAATATCACATACACAAACACCCAGACTCGGGACAAACATCTGTGGTTCGCACAAAGTTTTGCCCCGTGCGGGAATCGAACCCGCAACCCTTAGCGCAGCAGTCCAATCGCTTAGCAACTGCGCTAATCAGGTCGTCAGTCTAGATCTTCCTACAGCTAGTGACAACGATTACACCCACTTTGTCAATACATACAAATCGTAAGATGGAGATTACCTACACCAAAGAAGGACTGCGAAAGAAGCTTTGAAAATTTAGGTGAAACACAATAACGGAATTTCAAATAATTTAGTACCACTCTCTATGGTACCGTAGCTACTAGTTTAGAAGCAATCTACTTTATATAACAAAATAAAACAAAAGCTAGAGGCGCACAAAAAAGAGCGTTAAACGTGAAAGCAATATGTAAGTACGCCGAGTTTAACTTAATTATAACACTTGTCTATAGGGACCGACGTGATTGTATGACTGTATGGGAAGGGGAAAGATTTATTGCGATCTTGCCGACTCGGTTAGTAAGTGTTGCCTGACTTTTTGTTTCATTCCCTCCACGCTTAATCACTGGATGATCTCGGGCTAATGTGTTTTCGGTATCGACTGTAGTCTGCTTAATAATTGCATGAAATTTATTTTCTTCTTCTTATTTGAGAACAACAAAAACTTTAACAACTAAAAACATTTTATCCAATCATACTGGATGTGATAGATGTATTATTACGTTGATGTTTTCAAAATAATCATTTCTTGTATAATCTTCTATTAAAGCACCGCTTACTAAGCGAATGGTATTAATTAACTGATTGGTAGAACTGGTTCCCAAAACATAATATTTATTATGGAAACTATAACAAGACTCACCAAGTTTTTATTTAAACCTCAACTTATATTAACTGGGAGCAATAAATTTGTTTTAATTGATTACCGTTAATTCACAAAGAAACAGACCGCCTCCAGTCTTTAATTACATTTATGATGATTACAATCCATTTTAAACTGTTTTGCTTGGTGTGGCTATCGGGGAACGTAAGTTATCAACCTGCTTTCGATAAACGGCGAATTTATTGATAATATTTAGATTAAATTAATTTTGTTTGAAAAAAAGAGAAGCAATTTTTCGTTATATCTAAGTTGATTTCTATAATGATGACGACGTCTGCCTGCGGTAGAATAATTACATCGAACTTAATTAAAGAAAGCCCTTGATTTATTTGAACAATGTCAATTTTATGAAAGAGTAACAATAAGGTGTAGCAGTGGACTTTTTAAATACACTCTTAACGAACGTTGTATCGATTTCTACATACAATTACTGGCGATGACTGGTGCTACACAGATGACGATAATAAACGGAGAGTAAATGTACGCAATAACTTTATTCCTAGGTGTTTCAACACTCATATTTAATTAAACGTTAACAGTCAAACTATTTGTGTAATCTCACAGGAAGCATAAACAATAACACGGCACTTTCTAATGACTAATAAAAAATTGAAAATAGCTGCCATAGTTCATACTAATAAAATCTCTAGACCATAAATTATGAAGCTTGACAAAATGATTTTTAATGTGCCTTCATTCTATCACGTGTGAGAGTTATGTCATTACCGAAAAACTCATTTGGGGCACATACCCCAAGGAGCCCATTCATAAATTTTAAGGACACGTTTTTTCAACGCTCCTCTATCATCAATCTGTTGGTCTTAAGCACTACTTATTTCCTTGTTACTTCTTTCGTCTTGCTCTTTATGAAGTACGTTAGGGTAACAAATAGAGAATGTATTATCTATTTTGTCTTACCCGTGACAATAATTAATGACTGGATTTAAACGCTTCCTCACGCCCGTGACATTAACATAAATAGAATGATCTTCGTTTGCTTGCTCCAGCCCCTTTGATTCTAGTATTTTTAGCTTAGCAGCCTCAGGTTTGTATATTAATTTGTTGGCTGCAGATAGATCGGTGATCTCAGTACTTTGATGTTTTGCATTATAAGGTGCCTGGTGATTGTCGGCTTATAGTTTTAACAGTCTGTTGGACAGTGTACAATTTGTTAAGTGAATGTTCTGTTTAGTTTAATCGTCTGTTTGGTTGTTACCACATAATAATGTCAATCGAATGTCTGGTCTTTTATTTTTGTTTGATCTCCTTTTTGCCTTTCAAGTGTTTATATATTAAATTCATTTGTTTTGAATAGTGTTCAGTCTAGTGAATTTATAATATTATATACTCAGTATTTAAATTAAGACAACGTGTTTAATAGCAAAATGGAACATCGAAATAATAAACAAAGGGCTTTATATTTCTCTGAAGTATATTATGTTTTTGCGAATACAACCTCAGTATAACAAAGCCATCCAAATTTATTATGTCAGATATGATCATAAAGTAAACGATTAATGGAAATAGCATTCGAAAGTAGTTTGACAAAGAAACAATACTGTTTACGAGTTATGAACAACAGGCTGCCTCTGAGTGTAAGTGAATTATAGCAATCAGCTGCTCTTTTGTTACAAAATACTCTCTGTTGTTTATGCTAATTGTGTTTTTTATTTGCTTTCAGCCACTTTCGTTTTCAATAATTAACATTTGGTCTAAAACAACAATGTTATACTAAAATAACGTAATAAAAATCTACTACCGAATTTTATTAAGAGACACACTAGGATTTTTATGTCACTCAAATAGTTTTATAGTAAGAATACGTAAAATGAAAAATTACATTAGCCTATAAATTATTTTTTATAAAAGTTATGTATGTTTCGTTTGCTGATACGCGACGTCATGCAATGCTTTTAAAGTTTTTAAGGAAAATAAACACGTACGTGATTTGCAAAGGCTCATTCTCAAAACAGCTACGCAGCCCAAACTAGGGCAATTAGGCGATTGTTCTTTTACTGACATAAAACTGGTTGCAAATAAAACCGCTTAAAAAGCAACTTAAAACTAGAAATCAACGAACTAATTCTTAGACAAAACGACCACTGAAATAGCTAATAAATTCTATTGTAACAAAACTATTACTGGTCGAGAAATTGTCCTCTAATTTCTCGTGTCGAGACCGTCGCATTGGATTTATTTAAATGAATTTATGTTGCAGTGGTCGCCATTATTGTTAAGTCAGTAATAAGCTGGGCATTTTATTGTTTCGTATCCGATAATTAGTTTTAAATGTATTGGGTTGATATTATCTTCGATATTAAAAGCTTCTTTACGTTCAGCCTTTGAATAATAAGTGGGCAATGTTTTTAGAATTAGGAGTAACGGAGCCTTGTAACCACTTATAAGGCCATTGAATAGTACTAAAATATTCGTAGTTTTTGGTAAATATTAATATAAAAATGATTAAATCAGCATGATCAAAAAATGTTTCTTAATTTCTGAATATACTGCTTTAATTTCAGTGGAGATTGCAACACATGGATTATTAAATATAGCTGTAAATTATCATTTTACGTGGATCGATGTAAGATAGATAATAATATATGCAACAGTAGGATTATGTGTAGAACACGCTGCTTACATTCCCAGAATCATTAATTAAGAAAACTAGACATCACGCTACACAGATCTTTATCTAGGAGTTAACAATAAAACCTAACAGGTTCCTCATATTTCACGATGAGATCGCAATGATTGCTACGACCGTTAGATGTTCTTCAGGGCTGCCAACATAAAGTAGTTGATATCTTAAAAGGGATTGATATCTTATGAGTTTTGTTAGAAATCTAAATCTAAGAGAAACACAAAGTAATATTAATAACAAAGCCAAGTTAAACCTGAAGATTGAGATTCAGACTTAAATTTATTGACATTATCATTAAATTAGTTTTCATATTTTGGAATCCCTATCGTTGTTAATACGTGCTCATACTATTCACATAAGATACAATTTTGAGAGTGTTATAAGAATAACGTATGTGAAACAACCCTGTATCTTGTTTGTTGCGCTAAGAACAGAGTGGTCTACGTGATTCTGGTTGATTGTGAGGATAATTTGACTGGGACTTATTCATACGTGGTTTTGAGGTAACGCCCTGGCGCCGCGAGATTACAGTGATTTTTATGATAAAAAGTTTGATAAACATGTTAAGGGTTATATTTTGAGTTCTAACTTTATTTGATTTTCGAACAATGCTAGTCTTGCAGGCATATTATTTTTGGCGTCAATTTAAAATCGTCGATCGAATGATTATCGATTTGTTTGACAAGAGAATTGATATCTAGTCTAAACGATTGTTAAAAACGTAAATAAAATCGTATTTTATATTCAGTTTAACAGCTTTTCAAACTAATAAAACCAACCACGCTAAAGCTTCTATTGGACTTCCTCGTAAATCGTGAGTTGTTCCAACAATTTATAATTTGTAACATTTTTGCATCCTAGTTCGTCGTGATCTCTCGTTCTCGTGTTATTCACACATCATGACCAAACAACGCAGCTCTATGCTTTTTTTCGTTCCACTGATGTACAAAGGCTATTACGCTTTTTATTTTGTTGTTTCAGTTTCAATGTATTATTGTAGAGAAAAATATGTGTATACTGCAATATTTTGGTTTTTAATTGCTGTGAAGGATAAGATTCAATCTTGATTCTAATTTGTTATTTGTCATTAGTATTTAACAAAAATGCTTGTATCTCTCCTAACTAAAAGCAGCTGTGTGTATTCTTAATACGTAAATTAAATTAATGTCGACGTTTGCTTATCGATACTTACGTCCCAATAACGTTTGACGGACGGATTTTTTAATAATTTTTACGATGTCTCACTTCCTCTATCGATTAATTTATCAGTTTGTTTTTGGCATGATTATCTTTAATGTTCATTAGTTATGTATAATTGTTGTAATTTATTAATTTAAAGTAAATTTTTTATAAATTAATATAGTGACGAAAGCAACAAGGTGTATTAGGTTTCTAATAAATGACATTTATGTTTAATACTTTTAAGTGTTTGTATAATATTATGTAGATATGTGTATTTATGTTGGTAATTTCATTCTCATAGAAACAACCAATGTATTTTATGGTACAACATTAGCTTAATTAAATTCAGGCAAGATTTCAGTGTATATAAAAAGCTATTCACTTGAGCTTCTAGAATGTAGATTTAAAAAATCCCGAGGTTTTGTTATTCAAACTAAATCTTCACTATGCTTTACAACATACAGCTTACAATTATAGTGTAAACATAGGTTAGGTACCTATCTCCATAAGCGATCTAGTTTACTTCTGAACGTAGAGATGAACGCTACTGATAACTACTCGTATGTGACATTAATGTAAAAAATATTCTCTTTATTATTATGTTACAACACATTATCTAATTTAATGCGAAGTACCTACTATGTTAAATATCGTTATGTTATTCTTTTGGTTTATAGCAGTGGGTTAGCCAGACCGTTCAATGACCTTTAGTGAAATGTTAGGGTCAAATCCGTCTGTCGTGACAACTTTGGCGTAGCGTTTACTATGTCGCGATCGCCTGCTTGTCTAATTCCTAAGTATTTTCGTGATTTATTCAAAGTTTTTTATATTAATGTCAAGGAATAGTATAGGGCTTAGAAATTCAAGACAATCTGAAATGAAATATCAATAAGTATCATTTAGAAGGTAGGTACTTGCAGAAATAAAATGGAAGCCAATTAAGATCCGTTTTGAATATCACTTATTACGATTACACGCGATATTGAAATTATTATTGTAAATGAATACCTAGGTAGGTATAGGTAAGTAACATGATTCATCGGTTTAATGTGGGAGGAAATAATTACGTTGTTTCTAAAGAATTAAGTCGTCCGTTCTTACTACCTATAGTTTAGCTAGTACATAATTTAAAGATGGAAAAGTATGTGCAATCTGAAATCTGACATACCTCACTGCCATATGTAATTATCGCAATAACAGAATAGGGGGTCAATTGAGTTTCTTCGTTTCCATAACTTTCGCGAATGACTTTACTCGTATCGATACGTTGTTTCTACGAATCAGCAAATGGCCCGAGCGGTACGTGAGTCTGATTATATCGGCCGATTGGCGCGTGAGCTGATCTAGATCGAGACTCGGCGACGCTTGGCTTTCTATATATATTTATGTGAGTATATTACTTTAATTGGTTAATGGTAATGGATTTGACTATTACGTGGCATATAATTATAACAAATTTGGTGACAAACATACTTTGCAACTATGAACCATTCCATCGAGGAATGCGAGATGATATGTTCAAATTGGTTATACGGAGAGGGGGTGGGTAAAGAAAACAATTGACGATGAACGAACACATTGTTATTAAGAATTACTACCACCTTGACACCTATTGTAGATTTTATTATTAGCAGCAAAATGTGGATTTATACCCTAATAAAGGTGATCGAAGGAAGTGAAATCTGAGTTGCCCACCTTTATAAGGAACCTCGGAGATTGCAAGATTGACTGTTTATTTATTATCATCGTAAGTCGGAAGACGTCCACTGTTGAACAAACGCCTCCTCCTTAGAATGCCACAATGAACGACCACTTTGCCATTAGCATTCACCGGTTTCCCGAGACTCTGACGATATCGTGGGTCCACCTGGTGGGAGCCTGCCAACGCTGCGTCTTTCGGTTCGTGGTTGTCGCTCGAGAACCTTTCTTTTCTAGCGGTTATCGGTTCTTCAAGCGCTATTTTTTATTATGTAATATAAATATTTGTAAGATAAAATTGCCTTCATGAAAAATGACATAACGATAAACTTGACTTTCCAATTAAATAGCAACTTTCGGTGTTAGTGGTCAGATGGATAATCGTAGAGAACAACAAATCTTCTAACAACCCAGGCATTTAGCTACCAACTTAAAATGTATTACTTCGTATAAGTAATGAGATAAATGATTAGTTGTATACCGCGAAAGTAGGGCAACATGACCGTGATAAAATGCGGGTGCAATAACATCGTGAATTCTAGAACTTTCTGTTCAATATTGCTTTGATAGTGAAAGATCTAAAATGACACACTGAAATACAAGTATCCAAATCTATATTTTTGGTTTATTAAATAAAAAACTGGCCAAGTGAGAGTTGGACTTGCACACGAAAGGTTCCGTAACATTATAATTATATAAAAAGGTTAAAAAATTAAGTTTGTTGTATGGGAGCCCCCTTAAATATTTATTTTATTCTGTTTCTTACTATTTGCTGTAATAGCGGCAACAGAAATACATTACCTGTCAAAATTTCAACTATCTAACTATCACAATTCCTGACTACTATATTATTATACTAGAGAGTTCATGAGATACAACCTGGTGACAGACGGACCGAGGGACAGCGGAGTCTTAGTAATACGGTCCCGTTTTACCCTTTGGATACAGAACCCTAAAAAGCACTAAGCCACCAAAAAATAAAACTGTGATAGGGTTCTCTGCGTAAGGCATGGCACACTGAAAGTGTAGCCTTCTTATAAAGCAGTAACACTGACATAAGGTACTAATACACCTCAAGCACAACTTTAAGACTACCACCTCACGTAGGCAATAAAGGGAGGTACTGTTCATATGAACATAAATTGCGAGCAAGTTCCTAATTCCGAACAGAATATAGTAAACTGCATGAACTGATCTGAAGTCGATTCATCGCCGAATACATTAAGTACTTAAGTACAAAATATTACTCTGAATATTTTACTGCCCCGCAAACGAAAGGAATATTTGTGATCTATAATATTTTATTAGTCTTCGATCTTATTATGTACCTACATTTATATTGCTCCGAAATAATCTTGTATCAAATACTGTGTATAAAGGATAATAACAAAATCGCCTGAAATCAGGTCCAACGCGCTTATATTAAGCGGAGCCCCAAGGGAAGATACACGAAATATACCAATTTGTTTTTCTCATAGCCGCAGGACAAACGCTCCAATTATTAAATTCTTAGTCGAATATCATGCATTCAAATGGAACGTCCAACAACAATAGCGACGTAAGAAATATGAATCATAAGGATTGAGTTGTAGCAGTGATATCGAAAGACTTTTTCTTTATTATAATTTGGACGGTCACTTCATTATTAATTAATAAAAACATTTTTATGAATTATTTATTACACAGACCGTCCCGAGAGAATGCCACGCATTTGTTATGTTTTAATTTGTTGATCTTTTTAGACGTCATAAATATAGATTTGTGAATAAGCTTTAAAATAAATAATAGTCTCTTAGTTGTAATAAAATAAAGGATTTAAAATACTTTCCTGCCATAAACAATTAGGTGTTTACAAATTGCTATAAAATTATCTTACGAATTTTTATTTAGCAAAAAATTGACAATCAATAGAATCTCGACCTTAGCGACCTCGGGACATATTTTAACAAAGACTTTATAATAAAATAATGCTAATCGCATCGCGTGTAATAACTTGACAACCAAATTCGATACAATAATGAATGTAAATCGGCTCAAATGTCGAATTAAAGTCAATTTACATAATAGGAGGTGAAAATATTTGAATTATTTTAATAATTAAATATTCGTTTTATTAAAATCGAATTTGAATATTTTGTCCTGAAGCAAAATATTATGAATAAAATATTAATGGTAGGTATTTTGGGAATGCATTCCAATTCGGCATTCCAATTTTAAATTATTTTATTTTTAATAAATATATATATTTAGGTAGGCAATATCACAAAGGTATTTGAACACAGTACCTATTGGTAGGTATTTGTTTTGATAACCATGTTATTGAATATTGCATCATTAGTTCGCAATAAAACCAATAAAAAATACATAGGTATATCCAGGGATAAAAACATACATACAGTTTTAAATGAAACTCAATAAATAAATGTTCCAATGTAACAACCGTTGAAGTTAGTATCTTTACTTCCAGACAAGCTCTTATCCGTAACATTGAGAACGAACAAACATGTTATTGCCTAAACTTCTGTTCATCCACAAAAGAAAACACTAGTTGTTGGATAAAATTAAAAACTGTATTCCATATGTTCAGCTGACTCACTAAGTTGATGCAGTAAACTAAAACTCCGTAGATATTTTCACAACATTTTTTGCTGGCACGAGATGGATGATAAATTACTCTACGACTCAGCTTGAATGCAAATCTCACGAAGTGGGTCATCCTGTAGATATTATTTTCCACATCCAACCACAACTGGAGGACCTTGTCTCAAATGATTGATCTCTTATTGTACAGTGACATTTTTACGATTCAACGTTGTAATAGAAAATTTTTACAATACTTGGAGTGGTTCTTTGTAATTTTGAATACATTGTGCTCGTTTTTACTTACTGCTATTGAATGTTTAACAGTTCCGGTCACTGATGGATGGAGTTGACTGTTTAAGTAGTGACAGAAAAAAGTTATGAATTGATGCAATATTTTCTTCACTGATTGTATCGAACACGTGTTTTCTTTTTCTTACTACTATCCCACGTCTAACCAGTTTCATTTTAAGTTATGCGTGCTTATTATGTTATGTATATTTATACCAATTATTAATGCATGTCTGTCACAGCCTACTTATCAAAATACGAATTCATACTGATAAATAGTTATTTTAATTAAAATCTAACTTTATAGATGATGAAAATAATTTTTATTAATATGGAATATTTTTTTTCTTTAGTAAGTCCACAGGGCCATAGTAAAATATACATACCTATATGAATATTCAGTATTTATGTTCCAATGTAAAAGCTGTAATTTTACTTAAAAAAGATACATCACCGGTAAACATCATATTATTATATTATTTAAAGAATGCATAAAATCCGCAAGTAAGCTACAAAAAGTAAAGACCGGACTAATAAAGCGCTCAGCGCAATTATTGGAGTTTAACCGCACGGGATCCCGCTTCCCTTATACCAATCACGCCATTAGTTTGCAAAATTGTACGCTATAAAATGCAAAAAACCTCGGAATCCAGAAATTTAAGTTAAAGTCCCGTAATCATCACTGCTGTAGATTCCACGTAAGTCCTTTTTAACATGTATCGCCGCGGGCATTGCAGTTCCGAAGGTTCTTATTGAAATGGGAAGGAAAGGAGCTCCGAAAATTAGGACGATGAATATGTAATTTGATTTTTTGTCTTTATTGAAGACATTTTAACATAATGTGGAGTTTTCAAAGCGCATGGACAATTTGAATAACTGATTGCTGTTTTGGAGACGCTGAAAGAAGACATGTGGACATCTGCATATTCCGAGCGCAGGATCTCAATTTCAAATTTCGTTAATTTGGTGTTCTGAGTGCCTTGTACTTGATTGAGACTTGATTTGAAGCCATTATTCAGTTTTTATGTTTTTTTGCTTACCATACATACATTTTTAATACCAGTGTATTATTCAAATGCGTACTTAAATTCACAAGAAATACAGGACAACATTTTGTATCAAAACTACAGAAGGCCTTTAGTAAGATTTTGGCCTACCTCCGGTTCTATAATAAATTTTCCCGTAGATCTGTCAACAACATATATCCCCATAGGGCTTTTTCGAGGCCACTTGTCTATACTTTGAAACTCATCAGTCGCTGTAACTGAGCGAACTTCTAATTTTAGAAACATTATGCCCTGCCGTGCGTCGTCGGCAGAACATCAATCATGGCTCACTTGGAATAGACCGAAACTAGTTTAGAAAGAATTCTGTTTCAACAAGGAAAAGGTTCCGCGATACTTTTTATATTGCGGGAAAAATGATTATTGGGGTTATCTTTTGTTTGATTTTGACCTATTGCTATTCAATTGAGTATGTCAATTGATTTACCCTCTTATAAACACTTTGTAATTCTATTTACATTTCTAAGCTTTGACTTGCAAAAGACTGGCAAGTTTAATTTAATCAATTGTTTAACACTGTCAATATTTTTGTGTAACGCGGCTAATGTATTAGAACTATAGATGTCAAATTTATACGTGTAAAATCACTTGTTCGAATAGTTTATTTTAGATCTTCGACATACGACGCTTGTAATCGCCGAACGAGTAGGTATACGTTCTTGTATCAAAACTAAACTCAATGCTCATTGCCCATCATAAGCTAGGTGCCCAGTTTTGCCATTCACCGAGTTCACGCCGAGTTTGTTTCGACTCCACGACAGAAGAAAACTGTAATCTGCCTTCAACCCCCAAGGATAGGACTCCATTGCCACAGGACATCATTTAGTCATTGTTGGTTAATATTTTGACGTCGTTAAGACGAATACTTCAAAGGTTCACTATGATGTCTGTCACAATTACAGAACCCCAATAACCCTCCTTATGACAGATTCACAAAATTTGATGATAATGATGACTTATGTAACGCAATCAAGTATAACTTTTGACCCGGACGTTGCCCGGAGTAGCGTCAACAAAACAGGTAGGTAATTTTTTTTCTGGTGCCAATTTTTGTGCATATATGCCGTACACCTTATGTACAATAAATATTATTATATATATAAATGAACTACATCTACGTGTTATAATTAAAGTAGCTTTTGAATTGATATAATTATTTTCGAAAGAAAAAAGCTAAATATAATCATAATATTTAAAATCCTGATTTTTTAAAGAATTACAAGAACTTTTAATTAACACTTTCTTCTAAAAATATGGTAGTAGTCATGGTTATTTTTCCGACGTTACGTATGTTGATGACGATTAAAGTAATACAGCGTAACATTCAACCCGCCATTAGTACGGTGCAGTAATCTGTGCGCGTACGCACAGGTAGCCACTGCTCCGTCCAGTGTTCGGTTGATGTTTCAAGAATATCGCGCAAATGTTGTGTATGAATGCAACATTTTTGTAGAGAAAGTGTGTAAAAAGTTATTCGTCTTCCATCCATTCAAATCCAAAATGGCTTCACCACTTCATCTTTTGTTAATTAACACAAATATTTTAGTTATGCCAAATATAGCCGACGGGATTTATGGAAAAGTTACAAAAACTTGACATTACTCGTAAGACGTAAACACTAATAGTGAACTTGACATTTAATGGGTGCGACACGATATCTCAGTTGGCTGAGCTGGATCGTACGGCAAAGGTCATGGTATCAAGTGACGAGCGAGACCGACAGGTCCATTATTTTTCAAATATCAATTTAGAGCAAAGTCACTAATACTGTAAGCGAACATAAATTCATAGTCATAGGTAACATATAACTAACTTGACAGCCACATTACAAGGCCACTAACTTCAAAACAAGCCTCAAAATTAGAAAGATTGAAAACACTATTGTACTCTTCAAAATTACAGACACAACTGCTCAGAAGCAGTCGGATCAACAACCGTAAGCAATAATCATTACTCTCGACTCATCAGCCTTGAAAGATGCTTTATTGTCTCGATTCGGCTTGTTGTCGACTTGTTACGACTACAAAATAAAAAATAAAAAGATATCATCAAACTTGTATTATAAAACCTCACGCAATAGCCGCGCGCGCACCGGAAAAAAGTTGAAAATAATTTCTGGCCCAAATTGAAATGGAGTGTGTTGATCGAAATGTATTACTATGTCGTTTGGATTTGGTTGATATTTTTGCGTCAAGTAATAGGTTTATTATGACAGAACAAAGGTATCTTCTCACAATAGGGAAGGCTACAATAATGTATTACTACAGCTATGATGACACGCCGCAAGAAGGCAAGTTAAGACTATGAAGTCTAGGATTCATCGCAATCTTCAAATTCTACTCTTTCCTCAACATTCATGATACTCATTAAAAAATTGCATCAGCCATGGTAAACGCATTCAACCGACAGTAATGGCAAGTTCGAAGGTAATGTTAATGCATCCTGTAGTATCTTTAACGAAGTAAGCTAGGGAAGTAACGATAAGGCCAGTTTATATATTACCTCTACATTATGTGCAAGTACACTCCAACCTTTGTTCACATATCTGATTACATTACATGGATTCTTGCGGAGTTCGTCGTTCCTGCGGCCTATAGATTTATATATCGTTGAAGTATTCAGCAAATCGCAGGAGTTCCTAACAGAATAAACTTTACCCGCACAAAACTGTTATTTCTTTATTGTTATAGCAATCTAAATCCCTGTTTGTAGACAAAGGGAATACAAGATAAAGTCCATAGAAAGTATATTTTCCTGTGAAAGCGGCAATAACTTTTTAGGGCCACCATGAAAGTAACTTTTACGATTGTTAGGAATTAATATCTGAAAAATGGTTTTGGACCCTCATATCTTACCGATAAAGTTCTAGTATCGCGGGAAATTGCTGCCGATATTATTTTTGTAAAATCGGTTTTCAATTTTGCACTTTAGCTAAACAGAAGCACCTTTAATGTTGTTACTTTATAATATCGCTGTTCCTTTTTATTCGGGTACTTTAATGCTCTTTCGGTAATTAGGTATTTTTTGTAAGGAAACCGGCTGGTGAATGGTGTTTTGACGATAAAGGCTTTGAACACATTTTTCTCGGGCTGACGTAAAATCCCCGCCATTGTCAGTTTAATCAGTACAAAATTACGCCTTCCCAACTTGACCTTATACGTCCCATTTCATCTTCACACTTTTTCTTTGCGCCTAAATCACATCAAGATGTGATTGTGAGTTCGTCGAAAATTACGTTACATAAGAAATGCAATGACATTTTCCTTCATACAAACCAGTCTCTGTAATATCTCAAAACATTCGGCCGCTTGAGACGTATAGAATACATCTATATCTCTCGCCCCAAATAGGGGATATCCAATTGGACCTAATGTTTTTATCACATAAATATGAAAAGTGGATACCGTACGTAAGCAGTATTTTTATATTTAGGTCTACGTGTTCACGAACCGAGTGGCGTATAAAAAAGAGATTGTTTTTACACATGTAGTAATATATACTTTTGGGGTTGGATATATGGAACATGTTTATGAACTTTTGGATACGTGTATCAGTTATTATTACGGAAAATCATATTTTGTATCCGAAAAGGTATTTAATGAGAGTGCGAAGGCTGTGTGGATAGAATATATTTCTCCTTTTTACAGCCAACATTATGTATCGTGTCTATAAACATCAGACTGTTATTATACACACCTTTATTAAATTGTTTAGGTTTCAATTCCAATATTTTTGATACGTTGAGCCGACACCGAGACCGAACGGTGTTTTAACGAGGAAAAGGTTTATTCTTTATTGTTAACTTGTTGATTTATAATGTGGTCTGTATGTGCCTGTAGGGACAACATAAATCTGTGTTAACCATTCCAACTTAATAGGCTTTCGAACTTTGAAACCAAAATATTAAAATTAAACAAAATCTTCACGTTACAAGGTAACGTTAATCGAAAACTGTAAGACCATAAGACGCTCACCACACTTACGAGTTACCCAAAACAAATTCGACTTCGCTCATATCTACAAACGGAATTGTACAACTCGGCTCAACTCGGCAGCAAAAATAACATCCGAATAAAAGTTCTTTTTGTTATTTTAAGCACCCACCACCGCCGCCTAAAAAGGTCGCCTAATTTGTCGGACGGAATTCGACATTATTTCACTCCACCATTGTTTGTGTTCCGATTACCGCGAGGGTTAAATAGCGCGTTTAAATGTCGACTTTTTCGTTAAACTTCTACGTTGTTTAAGGGGAGTGAAGTCGGAAGGGTTAAGCTACCGGCCTTAATCGTAAACTGCTTGCGCGCGCTCTTTTGTTTTAGATTTGGAGGGCATTTTAGAATTCTGTCTGACGGTGCTTACGTAATGGAAAATTTCTTAGGGGTCGTAAAAATAATTGTGCTGATCTGAGAATTAAGGGAAGTACCGTTGGTAATGTCGGATAATGTTTTAGGTATCATTAGAACTATTACGCTAATATTTTCAGCGGTGTAGACAGCTGTAGAAGTAGGATTTGAAATACCTACCTTTCAAGTGTATTTCTAAGTCTATCAATTTAAGAATCAGTAGAGAAACCGACGAATAATTAAGATCATCTTTCATTCCGCACGCAATCTCTGTTGTCTCTACTAATAGTCAAGTTACTTGACGATGATGTCACTTATACTAAGACTTAGTCTACTCATCTAAGGAGGAAATTAAGACCACTGATACTGTGACGTTGTCATATGGTGTTTATTAGGTACTCAAATACATGGAAAAATTTCACAAATTATATGGACACCTAAATTAATATACCTAAAAAAATATGAATTAGCAAACAATAGGATACTGGATTACTTTGTGTACTAACGCGTGATTAATCAGCCGTGGATGTACTTTAACATCAAACTTGACAATAGTACAATTTTTTTTAAACGTCACTCACAAGAGTGTCTACTACAAACACCCAGACTCGGTACAAACATCTGAGTTGCGCACAAATTTTTGCCCTGGTATCGAACACGCAACCCTTAGCGCAGCAGTCCAATCTCTTAGGACTGCGCCAATCAGGTCGTTATACAAAATAATTAAGATAAACCATTTAAAATTGTATGTGTAAAAGTATGAGTCAACTAAACACATCTTAAATGCATGTTTTTCACATAAAATCTTAATGTGTAAACACAAGACTTTAACATCACAAGATCTTGAACCATATTTAATTCAAAGCATTAAACTAGTGTACCTATTCTGCTGGTAACAATGAACCGCTATTAATTTTACCCTAAGTCTGCACTATCAGTGGTTGAGCGAGTTGCGGTATATCAACTGCGGTTCCAAGGAACACAATGAAGATAATTCAGAAGTACCATTTAATGTACGATAATAAAGTTTGTTGCTGTAAACGCACGTGATTAAATTTTATAATAGTATACCTAAAAAATAAGTTAACAAGTGTTGGTGTACAATAAAACATTATCTATCTATTTACCTACATGTACCTATATTTCAAGTTTGAGTAATTTTTTTTGTAAGTATTAGTGACTGCTCCATTGATCTAGTGGTCACTAAGCGCGATTGCCAAGTATGCGGTCGATTTTAACATTAGAATTCCTAAAAAGATGTAAATTTAAGTTCCACCTTAGGTATACAGCTAACTATATAATGATTATTATTTAGCTTTTTTAAAGTAGGTCTTCTGTACCAACTTTGTGCAGCAAAATTCTATTACCCGCGCGGCTATTTAATTGATTACCTCATCCTTATAATTAGTGATGACGAAATCTCTGCTTTGTGCTAAATTATTAGTTTTACAACTCGAATTCTTATAAAAAGATGACTGTGACAAAAACAAAATAAGTCCAATTTCCAAATTTAAAAATACATTAGCAACTCATGTTTGTGGAACGCATCCAAGATACAAGTGAAATTCCTAGCGTGGGGCGACGTTTAAAAAAAAACAATAATTAGAACAATATACTTCAGTAAAACGAACCCTAAAGCTTTGTGTAAGCACTGGGTGGTTGTTTTTCGTAAGCGACAATGTTTACGTCACGTCGGAGGGGTATGTAAGTTAGCAATAAACTGATGTGTTGGTTAATGATCTACCGATTTCAATGTATTGTATTTAAAGAACCTATGAAAGTTCCACACTGCGCACTTTCATATTATGTGCTAACAAAAGGGTGACTGAGCCACGAACGGTTAAACACACTTGACGACGTAATTGGCTCAGTGGCTAAGCGATTGGACTGCTGCGCTAAGGGTTGTGGGTTAGATTCCTACACGCAAAAATTTGTGCGAACTGCAGATTTTTGTCTCGAGTCTGCGTGTGTGTAATATTTCGTGTTTGCGGAACGCACTCATAGCACAGGATAAATCCCTAGTGTGGGGCGACGTTTTAAAAAAAAGGCTAATTGATGAATCACAAGCAAATACCAGCAAATTGTTCACCAAGTTTTAAACACAGAATTCTACCGATACCAATTTATGCTGCAACATAAACACTCGCGAACAAACAGCGATAATAACAATGCCTCAATAAGGTGCGAAGCTTCCTACAGTTTAACAAAGTGCTATCTCGACTCAATGGCTGACTATCAACTCGATTCGAGCTTATCAACAATCGGTCCTCTTAATTGTTGCTCGGCGCATGTTGGGCCTTAATTAATGAAAATACCCACAGACTATCTGAGCGAACATCTTTGATTTTGAATGCAATTATTGTTCTCTTGATAAAGGGACGGTGTTCAACGCGATGGCGCCAATAAATTCTACAGAAGCAATTGGTAGTGTTCATTTATGCAGCAAATAAATATAATATTTTCTTTAATAAATTGTATTATTGCTAGAACTACTAGACTGCCTCGTTGGTCTAGTGGTCGCTAAGCGCGACTGCTGAGCACGAGGTCCTGGGTTCGAATCCCGGGTCGGGCAAAGTGTTATTGAGTTTTTCCATTAGGTAATTCTCAGTAGCAGCACATTACATCGGGACCTAAAAACATAACTGGCGAAATGTGGGTGTACTAGGTATATGTGCACCTCTGCCTACCCCTTCGGGGAATACAGGCGTGATGTTATGTTATGTTATGTTTTTTATTATTGCTAGAATTGTGTTCTATGTAGATATACAACCAAAATGTAGTATGTCTCGCAAGTGAAATACAAAGCCATTTTCCTAAATATGGTATTATTTTCAAATGCTAATGTTTTCTGTATGAGGAGGATAAAGTCATAAATAGGTACATAATTATATATAACTAGAATGATTCAATATAGGTAAAATAATAAATAATCGATAATGTAATTTATAATTTTATGAAACCTACTTAATAAATCTATCTCAAAGTAAGATTCTATATTATAATATTTTATTTTAATGCGGTGGAGTGATTGTCTAATACATTAGAGACACCTGAACAAAAATAAAATTTTAATCCGCTCATACAGCATAAACCCATTCAAATTATCTAACACGGTTGATCTTTAGTTGCTCACTGAAATGTGTGCTTGCAGCCCTTTTATTCTGCGACTGACGCGTAGGGAGAACTGAAAAGCTTAAATTTTAATTAATTTTTCACTCCACGGACTTCTTTAATAATACCGGGGGCTTAATTGCCAAAATATTTCACAATCCCTTTAGGTAGACAGGTTATATTAAGACGTGTTTAATTAGCGACGTTGAATCCATTTGTTGGAAACGTCATCTAATACAGCGACATTTGTTCCTGTGATACATTACATCTGTCTATCTCTTAATGTTGCTATGTTAACAAAAGAACGAAAAGTGTACACTTGATGAGTAAACGATAATCCATTGTCAATCACACTAATATTATAAAGACGAAAATTTGTAAGTATGGATGGATGTTTGTTACTCCTTCAGGTAAAAACTACTGAATAGATTTTAATGAATTTTCATATGTAGGTAGCTGACACCCTGTATTAACACTCATGTTACTTTTTATCCCGAAAAAATGTAGCGGGTAACACGGCGGGGCGAATCTACTTTAAAATAAAAATATTTACTCAACATAAGCTTAAAAAATATACATACACTTAATTACATATTCGCTTCATAACTCGCACTAAATAGCTCTTTATTTTATCTCCACTAACACACGAGTCTATACAACATTAAAGCTCTATTAAAATTCAGTAACCTTCACAGACCCTACATTACGTTAGAATTTAGCGCTCAAAACATTTTACTTTTTATATCACAACGTTAAATACGTTTATACCGAACACAAAGCTCTTCCAATTCATTTGCTTATCTATTTAAAAGAGCGGGTTGGTCGGGGTACGACACATTCAAAATCAATGGAGCCTAATGTCACAAAATGTCGGCGAGGCTCATCCATCCACCAAACATGTCGGGCAATGAATTGAGAAAAAAAATGTAAATATGCCTCTCACGTTGCTCGACGAAGCGAGAGTTCTGTAGAGTACCCACACAATATCGTTAATACGAATACCTCTGCCATTTACCTAAAATATTGTTTACCGATGAAGATAGCCTGTATTATTTTATGTATCCAGCGGTGTTTGCATTGCGTATTTCGAAATTCAGAGGGTATTTGTTAGGTATTGACAGTTACAGCAATGATATACAAACACATTGAAGAGAATGAGATTTAACAAGCATTTTTATTGTATTTTGTCTCTATTTTGTACCCGAAAATTAAATACGTTTTATTGGTTCTCATCCTAAGCTTCATCCTAAAGTTATTAATTAATTATGAATAATTTGCCTTTATCTAAAACAGAAACCGAATGTTTCATATAAAACATTTAAAAGTTTTCAATAATTTATGCGCGTACATATAAAATAAATTGAGAAAAAATTAATAAGTTACAATACCAAATGCCATTTTATCAGAACTAACTTTTCCCGTGCCGGTAAAGAACCCCATACTTTAAATTCAATTCGGAACTCTGAGGCCTTTTCGTAAACAAAATATTATCCGAATTCAAAATCTTATTCCCGTGCCAATTCTGGTACCAGCACTCGACAAGTGTTGACAAAATGAAGAACTTTATATTCAGTTACATATCTGTCTATATTTTAGCAGTCTATGGCACTTGCCAAATGGTGTGCTTTAATATCGGTCGAGTTAGCGGCTAAATTGGCAACAGTAATGTTCAAACCTCCGCGTATATAGCGGAAACATAAAGAAGTACCGCGTACACACAAGTCTATAATGAGATACATTTTCTACCCAAAACTTACCGAAAGTACATTGGAAATGTGAGTATTATTCACCATTTATTTGGTAGTAGCGGCTCTGAATAGCTTTTACTTGTTATCTAAATTATCTATTATCTTCTTATGTAAAGGTATTTGGGACTCGAAAGGTATTGATAGTCGGGATATGTAAAGGAACCTTTTACATACATGTTTTATTTTATGTTTGTTTTGATGCGATAGTTCTTTTGTGTGAGAACCTTTTGGTCGATTTCTACTGTTGTTATTATTATTACTGTATGTGGTTTCTCAAGAAGTCAATACTTATTTTGGCAACGAAATTAAATCTAATGTAGATAATAATATATGTATTTGAGTTCACTTTTATCTCGTTTGATTATGATATTAGTGTGGTTTTGTTTCCGAAATTCTGAAAACAATAATGGAACGATGACTTCAGTAGGATCTTAAAAAGAAAGTTTTATGTGATAAAAAGTAAGAAGATAGGAACAAAAGAGGGACTATGACTGACGTAAGGCAGAAAAAAAATGTAATTGTTAATGTTAAAGAAATCATAGTAAATTCTCTATTACCTGAACTGAAAGCCTTATTCAACGCCCTAAAACGATTACAAATATTAACTGATATATAGAATCAATGTTTTACGAACTGTTGTAAGCACCCAACGAGGAGAATGCAATAAACGTTTTATTGTGCATAAAATATACAATGGAGGCAATAAACAATGTAAGTAACTTCATAAAATACCCGATAAAACAATGTTTAAATATACTAAAACAATAGAAATCTAGACGTGATATCCAGAAGCCAAAATAGGTGTTAAACGGACACCGGTCCCTCTTATCAGTAGCACGTCAAGCATCCCGACATAGGACGTGTTGCTACCAGCTTAGGTAGACCCTCGATTACGGATAGACAAACCCACAACTGGAATAGCTTTATAAAGGCATGGGGGACGAGGGGGGTCTCATGTGAATGGCGACATCACTCACGCGTGTACGTGGGAGGTACATTTGGAAGAAATCAAGATCGTTGCACAACGGAAGCCAGGTGATGCATTGCCAAGTCCGCTCCCTCAATCGCCAGATCTGAGATTAGATCGCGTTCATTTTCTAGCGCAAACTGCTCCAACGTACTTGGATTTGTTTGCTCTTGTGATTCATCTTGTACCTAGTGGATACGTTTATTTTCTTTTCAGATTGGAAAAAGTAAATTAAGATTTAGTTCCTTTCTATTGCCTCTGCCGTTGTATGTTTTGGCGTTTGTCAATACAATTGGATTTTATTTGCTCTCCTCGGATGGTCAAGGTGTGAACATTTTTCGAAATGTCTTTGTAATAACCGTTAGGTTTTTATGATTTGACAAATTGAATGAACACTTCGATATATTGAATGAATGTATCTGGCTATTCTTGCATCGGCCAAGAGTTTCAATATCTTTCGAAACAACGAAAAATACTTATTTGAAAATCATCTTTATGACTTTGTTATTCATCAGATGTTTTTTTATTAATAATAGCGTTGATATTTTTTCTCTTTGCCTGCCCATTCGGTCGATAACTATTATTTAAGCTAATCCAATTTCTAACTTGTTTTTCTAACGCTGAGCAGGAAGTATATTAGATAAAATCTTGATACTCACATATCGTCAGTTAATATCAGTGAGTCTGAGTACCGAGCGGTTTTCAAACTCTCAACACAAATTCCAATTAATATAATGGAAGTCTGTGAATTTGATCTAATTGTTATTCTGATTGTTCTAGTACTCAATCACTTAGCAATAATCGTATGTGGATTAAGTTTTTACGATGTCCTAAAACAATATTTTTGTGAAAGTGATGTGGGTAATAGATTTTAGTGTTGGTGGAGATTCCATATCTTTATCTATTTTCGTATAATCGACTTTGTCTTTACATGCTTTATCTTTTGTTTGGATCTTGTAAAGTTAACAGAAAAATATAACACTGCTTCCTGTGTTTTAAAACTATTAATAAAAAATTGGCACAGGACGGTCTAGCCATTTATAAATTGTGTTCCAATCGGTATCGAGAATCGAAATGCTATTCGATTCTCCAAACACTCTGAAAACGCTTTACTACACCAATCGAGTAGTCAAAGCATGAATTCAATCTGTTAGTGAGCTGTTTTCATATATAAAGTTGGAAACATTTCTCACCACTTCCATACGTTCTGACGCTTTTGCTTGAAAAGTTGACCTACCGAGGCGAAATCTCTTTGCTTCTTCATATTCTACTTCATAATATATTTTTGAATCAGTTACTTGCAATTCCTGATTTTTAATTTCTTCAACAGGGTTTTTCCTACCTACTTGAAAAATGTAATTACTAATTTTGCATTCACGAGAATTTTCCTAGGCGGAGCAACATTTAAAAAAATGTCTGATTGAAAACAAATGTAGAATAATTAAGCAAATGAAAGGCAATGGAAATTAGTATAAGGTTTTCATTGTGAAAACCGAATGGCTGTCTGGTTGCTCGCACAATTTACTCCTTTCCTTCTATCTTAGTTTGAACTTCATACGCGTGATACGTTTATGTAGCAACAACTACGTAGCAGAAAACCCTAAGGAAAGGTAAGATATCGATGAACATAAAACCCTACATACGCGAAACAAGTACCGTCTCAAAACTCCCAAAGCAAACTACATTTGCCCAATGGGCCAACTAGTAACAGCGATGGGGCAATCATATGAATGATTAAGTTTATTTACCTGTCCGCCAACGCCATACACATGTATCGCGTACTTAATCGTGTGTATAACAGTATGTATGAACTGACGTGGGTGTTCACATTTCATCAAAGGAACAAGTATGCTTCTCAATCATTATGCTTTAATCGAAAACATTTAACAACACGTAAACTGGCATTGATGGATTGCGATTTCTGTGATTCTTTGTTTTTTTATTGAATGCTAATTGGATGTTGATTAATGTTGTTTATTATGAATATCATCAAGTTAACAACCTTGAAGGGGTGTAGACAGAGGATTGACTACTGCTCAAAATATGTATCGATACTTCGGATCAATAAAATAAATACAATATTTTGGGTACTTTTTCAACCTGGTGTACCTTATTGTAGATTTTTGTGATTGCGATTCGGTTATAAAGTTAGACTATTGTTTAGATAAACGGATTAACCCACTAGCGAAGCGCTTGACATTAAATTGATGAATACAGAAAAGGAGAAACTCCCTAGTCATTGAATGGTTATTAATATTGTATCATGAAAATTTTATAAATTCTGACATCTATATCAGACATCTTCGTGGTTTCATTTATATGAACTTCTTGCTAGAACTCCAGTTCTAAAAGACTCTTTATGTAAGCACTTGCACACCATGTAAGAATGATGCTGTACGAACCGTATTTCTAACGTAGCAAACGTATAGGCTACCTTATACGTTCGTTGTGCATGCCGCTACATTAGTGCGTGTACCATATGAGGTACACAGATTAAACACATTCTGATTCCCTTATGGGGTTCACCGATTGTAAATGTGTCTATTAATAAATAAAATTATTGCGCTCGAAGCACATTCTGAATAAAACACTTCATTGGGTTAATAGCAGGAGCGAAAGCTTTATGATAAGATTGGCTTAATTAAGAAGTCTCTCAGTTTACTTTTTCTTTGCGTATACACCATTTTGTTCAATGTTCAAAGTTACAAAATTGACAGCACTGTCGCAAGTACTCCTGCTCTCTGTTATACGTAAATAAGGAAGAAAAATACAATCTATTATAAAACATCAGCAATTTGTAATGATTACTTGACTCCTTTAACTAAAGCACCAGGTAATCAAGGGTCTTATACAAACTTCCGAAACTCAATCTTGAATCGAGCACTTTATAATCCAATCCGTATTTGACCTCTAACAACTCCAAGCCGTTATCTACCGAAGTAACAGAAGATAAATCTTTGGTTTTAAACTTCGTCCCGCGCGAATATAAATTACGAATCCTTGCGTCCTTCCTAGGTGCGTTAAAATATACGGAGACTTAGCTATGCCTGAGATAAGAAAATAATGTCTCCTTACAAAGGCGTACGCAACATCTTTCTTATATACTGTATCCGAACTCATTATCTTTTAACACGCCGCAAAACTTATGCTCCTCCGACGTTGTTCCCTATCGCGCCTTTTAAACACAATTTTCTCCGTCTTTTGCTGCGTCCCGGCTTCTCATCAGATATGAGCATGGCCCAAGCTTACACACTTATTTTATTTACCGAGCTAAGACGATTATTTACGATGTAAACCGTGTAATAGCTTGCAGTATCTTGTTTTTCTATACGAGATCCGGCTTCCACAACATGCATCATTTGAGGCAAAGAGATTCGACGATCGCGAACGCCTACATACCGTTTCTTTTTTCTTTGGGAATATATTCGCAACACGGCGCAGATTAGCATAGGAAAGTAATTTAAACAAATTGCCTAAACGATTTTTGTGAGAAACGCGACGCCATTTGTTTAGATAAAGTAGGCAGGCCTATATTTTTACGTGATATAGATTTGTTTGACCAACTTTTTACTGCGTATGAGGCTTGTGTTACTATGTTTACAACAAATTTTAGAGCGCAAAAGTTTTTTCTTCCAGGCCTCGTCACCAATTTCTTTGTTGAGATAACATAACTCGCGAACTTCTTTGAAATAATACCGCAATAAATTTATCTAGTAATGTGTGCGGTATTCTCGTCAAACTTTTTTGTTTATTTTTCTTCCCTTAAACCGACCGACAACCGAGAACGCTTTCATAATTCTTCGAAATTACTTTATATACTTTTGGCGATAACGCAGAAAAAGACCGTCACATTAAATGCCTCGGTTAACTGTTGGCCGATAACATTTTGCTGAAAAATACATAAAAATGTACATAAAGATAAGTCCTTGTGCGCTTTCCTAAATTTTACCAGTAAATTTTACTCGTATTCGCACAAAAACGATTTTCGGATAATGTCCTCCCATTAGAGGTTCGGAAAAATGATTTTTTGTTAGCATTTTGGCCTCAAAATTGCTTTTAACTTTACAGCGAATCATATTTAAATATAATTTGGAGCATCTATAGAGAAAATATTCGGTCAATAAAATCGCCGTAAATGGAGATTGAAATTACTTGAACGTGTTACTTTACGTCCGCCCTAAGTCATAGAGATTGTTACCTATTTTAAATAGCCATAAAATTATGTAGTAGCGACACAGCTGTTATTAATTAGGAAATTAATATTTACAAGGGAGCCTTTAAACGTGCGCAGAGGCAAACAAACTTTGGTTACTACCAATAATATTACCCGTAAACGGTCGAATGAGGCGCCTGACCAGACTAGCTTAGATCGTAAAAATCCCTCCTTTTTTGTTATATTGTTTGACGGGTGGCCGACATAAAATAAAGACTATTTATAACCTGGCAAAGAAAGTGTTTCGTATAACATTGGAGGTAATAAATATTAATATCGGGCGTCCAAACTTTCCTTTATAACCGCCGATTCTTCGGCAGAATAAAATAGGACATTAAGAGTTCGGTTGCCTTGAAAACTAATTTAGCCAAAGGATGAGAGCGAGAGCGGTTCACTTTTGTTATTTAACAACCATTATATTAGTTTAGTGAGTTTGTTGTTGATTGCTTTCGGACTATTTACAAAACAGAATGATAAATAAAAATAAATAGCTTTCTTAGAATGGACTCGTCCATTATCTAAAAATATGGTCTAAGGAGATGCACAATTAATTTACTATGGAATAACTCAGAGACAATTTAACCGAAATCTTGTTGTCGATCATTTCTCGTATTATTGAATTACCGAACCAATATTAAAGCAACTTAACAAATAGAACTTTTATGTCTCACCCTTTGATTTCGGGCGTTTTTTAAATAACTGAATACGAAAAGAAGTCACCGTGTCGTAACAATCCACAAGTCAACCAGATCACATCCTCCGATTCAATTCTAAACTCATGCCATTAAAGCGACAAACCGTAGGGAAAAAAAACTTTGGTTTCTATTGTATTGTTCGACCTTCAGTTGTTTTTTTAAGTGTTTCCTGCCCCCTTACCAAGAAATCTTGAAGCAAGACAGTATACGCTGTGGTAGCGAGACACCGCATAACACTGCACGTCGCAGCGTATCTCTTTCAGATCGTAAACTGTCCTGGTTTTAGAGTTCATGGTATGGGCTGTATGCAGATTGTTTTCACTTTCGACTGTGACTAAGTATTTGTTTACTACTGACATAATCGTAAATGTTTTTGTGTATTTACGATAGAGAAAACATTTAGAGGCTACCGATTTTTTTTATGTTTCATTGTTGTATATAGAGACAAAACAAAAATTGTTCTGTTTACGTAATTAGCAACAAACACAATAGGGGTTCAGTGTAAATAGTAAACGTAAGTTAACGATTTTGAAAGTAACCAAAGCTGTAATTAATAAAATTTAATGTTTTCTTAGAACATGGGGCATGGTGTAGATACAAAATTTTGTTCTCTACATTTATATGTGCAACATTAAATTGAACCAATTGTAGTAATAAATCGCAAATAAACTACATTAGCCGGAGACGACTGAACTAAGCTAATACTATAAATAAAACACAGATAATTAGAAATGGCATGGGCGGCACTGAAACCTGACAGCATTGAGATCAGACACAGATTTCGAACGATAAGTGGTTTGTATTCCCAAAGTAAACCTGAATTGTATATGTAATGCTGCATTATTAATTGTTCACTAACATAAACATTCTGTTGTGTTCAGCAAGCCACTACGTGTACACCGACTATAGTTTAATTGCGTGCTACTGCCTCGTTGGTGTAGTGGTAGCTGACTGCGACTACTGAGTACGAGGTACCGGGTTTGAATCTCGGGTCGGGCAACATGTTAGCGGGTTTTCCATTAGGTAATTCTCAGTAGCAGCACGCAGTCTGGATTTGTGCCCGGTTGAAGGCAGTAGGCTTGCCCCCTATCACATTGGGGCCTATAACTTATCTGGCGAATTATGGGTGTGCTATAAGTACACCTCTGCTTTTCCATATATAACAAACACCATATTATACATATCCAACCAATATTACTTAACTTTGACACTACAGAAGAAAAGCTCTCATTCAAGATGATACCATGGCGATAACTACGAAAGAATTCTGAATGATTCGAAACTGAATGAAGACTTCAGGACTTGAAGTACTTAAACCACTTACACTGTAGTAGGTGTCAATTAGATACTCGTGATCTACTTCTTATGGGTACTCGAAAGCCATACCATACCTATTTAACAAGTGCCAATGAGTTATAATGACTCAGTTGGTGCTCTTAAGTGGCCCATCTTAATCAATCCTATGACAATTCAAGGTGTCAAAGCACAAAAAATTCTTGCAAAATGTACGATTTTTTTTTCAAATTTATTACAAAATACATTTGAGAGTTATGGAGGAAAAAAGGAGAGAAAACCAAAGTTGATAATAATAATATTATGTTGTTGTTATTACCTTAAAAATAACAAAGTATCAGGATTATTTATGACCCTGGTAGACGAGGTGATAAAATATAAATCACGTTTATGAATATTACAGCCATCAAATACGACTGATACTGAGTCTACTTCAAAGTCAATGTTCTAATAATAAAACCCGAAAGTATTATCGGCTGCTCGTGTTATTGTTCCTCTGAATCCAAGCTTACGTTGCGGTTTTATTACGGCTACAAGAGCTAATTAAGGAACCATTTCCTCAACAGCAACAGATCACCCGCCGATTCTTAACAACAGATCTCCTTTTACGAGCGAAGGTTACATTTCATGGCATATGTAGCGCTAACGCCCCAATAAAATGTTTGTTATTATAGTTAATCACATTAAGGCCGAGCATGGCAGCACACGTACCTCGCATAATAAAGTCAGAAAACCAGACTTAATTAACGTTGAAATGCGACACGCTTGTTAAAAATGAGAGTCAATTTGCAACGAGTTTCTAAAGTCCCCTTAATTATCAGTTCGTGAAATAAACAAATTTGGAAATGGGTTTTAGGGATTGAAACGCTCGTATGATGAAAGGTTTTTCCAATTAAGGGCAGACTGTTTTTGATGAGGCTTTTTGACGTTGCTTAGTAAAAGAATTAGGGACAAAGGGAAAGGTTTTACAGCGATGTAAATCGTTATTTTTCCTGTGAGATTACATTAATAGGTTAAAGGTTTATTACTTTTGAGGAGTTTGATTATAATTAGTATGTTGTTTTTTATTTTGTTATTATTCTGTATGTCACTACTGATAGTTACAGTGCCACCGTGCTAAATTTTTGTTTTTACTGAAAAAAGAACATTCTTGCCAAAAGTATCGAACCACAGACCTGCTCCGCACTAACGATGAAATTGTTAATAAAACTATCGCGTACCAATATGTAGGAATACACACGTGGAACATTTAACTGTACATATACATATCTTACGGGGTTAAGTTCGCATACATAGCACAATAGGAGAAGATTAAATATAAAAGACTAACGTAATTACAGTGAATGTTTGCGCGTCTCCAACATTTCAGTCTCAAGCTTCGCTCACTGTGCGGTAGAGAAAACAATTCTCAATTTTCCCCGCTTCCCCTTTAAACAAATCCGCACGAATTCCTAATCCTTATACGGTTGAGTCTCGGAGGATAAAGGCGTTGATGCAAAGTTAATGGATACGCTCTTTGAGTAAACCTAAATTGATGCAGCCCCTAATATATAAACTGGCCAACTTTTGCCTTAGTCTGAAAATCACTATGAACATTCATTGTTGTTTAACGTTAAGCTTATAACGCTGTTATAACACTGTTATAGCAAAACGTAAAAATAGCAATGCACCCCGTTATTATAAACGACACCTAATTGATGTCCGCGTTCTTCAGCGTTCGTGTTAATATTAACATCTCAATCACTGTATGCAAGATATTATCTAACTATACACAACAAAAACATACCCACTTATTACGCAAAATTATACACTGGCAACACGTGTTAGCAATCATTATAATATAAAAACTTTTCACGCTATCTGCGTTCAAGTTCGTTAACCCGAACAGTAAATTCCTAGACCGTTCTAGAAGGTTTCTACATCTCACGAACACGGCACAATTCCCTTTGCTTTAATGTCAGTCGGGACTACGTTTAGGAGCCACTACGTTGGAACTAGCATACCTCTTCTTAATTACCATGCCTTACTGTAGAAATAAAAAAGTTAAAACCGTCGTAAGCTCTTTTTGTGGGTCTTTTAAAACAAAAGTTTGGTAATGTTATTTTTTATTGGATGCTACATTCGATGAATTAAAGAGCCATCCCTTTGAATGTTTAGTTGGATTCTTCGCTTTGTCTAGCTGTTGTAATTTATGATGATAGGTGGGTGTTTACTGGACACTGTTTTACGAGTTACACGTTTTCCTAGTTCAAGTGTACGGAGTCCTCACATTAAAAGTGTTTTAAATCATCTCTTTTAATAGAACAATAATGTGCGCTGTACAAATAAGTCAGTATGTCTAGAGACAATAATAGCCTTCACGAACATTACGACCATTATTAATGACAAACAAAAAGGTCTAAATATCTTCTGAAGGCAATAATAATCTTTAGTTTTATTGCTGCTTGTATGTAGTAGAATCACGTATAAATAAAAAGGCCCATAAAATATTCCTGAGCTGATAGCTAAGCGATGCTAATGCTAGTATCCACTGAGGCGTGATCGGCGGACTCGTAAACGGCAAGCTCTGAGCGTCCCAATCCAGTTACAGAATGATAGTAAAAGCTCGTGCGAATATTTCAGATTAAATGTTTGAAATGCTGACGTCATATTTACTCTTCTATAACTTGACGTAGTTAAGGAAAAGGATCCATCCCACACCGACACCAAAATTGAGTTAGATACTAAAGAGATACAAAAATAAACCTAATTCAAATATTAAAATACAAGAAAATACCCTTTTCTGCCATTAAACCAGCAGGTTTACTGTATCGCATTGATAAAGAAATACGATCTAAACTATAAAGTCAAATATCTCAAAAATAGTTCGATGTGGATTGGATCCTTTTTGCTTAACTACGTCCAAATAAAGTTAGTATATTTTATATTAGGTTGTTTTCTAGTGCCGTAGGAATCCCTCATCCATTATCTAGACAAACAAAAAAATCTATTAGTCATAGTAATATCAATGCTAAGCGAATGAGCAATCGACTTTGCCGCTAATATAATAAGTAAGTTGTTATGGCAAAATGTGGGTGCGCAAATATGGACTGACATTGACATTGGCCTTCATTATGCAGGAGATTTTATTCTTTATTCAAACCTCGATAGAGCAAGCAATTTTGAACTTGTAATAAGGTTATCTCAAGAAAGAAAAACCAAGGGAAACCAAGGCCGTTTGATTTATCACTTCTCTCAAAGCTCTTTATTCATGTTAAAGCTTCTCTCAACCTGTGCTTAGTCATCAGCCCCTTACCATGCACTCCTTAAGCAGGACAGTTAACGATGTGGAAGCGAGAAAGTGTAATGCGGCGTCTCGTTTCCACAATGTAAACTGCCCTGCTATAAGAGTTCATGGTAAGGGAGAAGTATTATTCAAAGTACGACTGTCGTCTGACCTACGCCACCCGACTTGCTGGGAAACCAGTTAAATAAGACCAATATTTATTAGTCAGCTGGAAGCGATAGCTTAATGTTTAGTCCAAGATACGAAGAGTACTTGATATATCTATTGAGTGTTTAATTTCTCCCTATTCAAGATTTGTTTCGAACATTGAATAGCCATTTTACGCAGATATTTTAAATGGGTAGTTATAACATTTTGTTAATCTTTGTATTTGAATTAAATACTTATTCTCTGTTGCTAGAGAGCTTTATATTTCAGTTGGCTCTTGTTGCTAACCCAAAATTAATAAATAGGTATAGGTAAATTTCCAAAACTATTAATAGAACCCAATATAATCTTTTAGTATTGGTATTGTTAGATAATTCTATGAAAATGATTAAAAAAAGGAATTTTATTTAACCTTTTATAGAAGCCAATAATGGCTTATAATAATGCACTTCTTTAAGCACAGTTTTTGTATAAGTCAATAATAAATATCTTCTTCGTAAACTTAAAGCTCGGAACGCAATTTGTTCGTAACAGATGAGCTGCCATCTAAATCAAGCGTAATAGCAGCCTCTAATTTATTCATTGATTTATTTAAAATGTTCCTTAATAATTATTCTTGAGCATCGACACTATTATTTTAACTATTGTTTAAGTTGCCCGTTGAAATATAGAAGCGGTACCGCGTTGATTTATGTATATGTAGGCGTCATATACAAATGTATGAGAATATTCATCGTATACATGATAATTAAATTTGACCTCGGGCGTTAGAAAATACAACTTTTGCCTCATATTTATGACCACTTCGAACTTTACTTGACACATCGGTAGGCCAGGTGCCAACATGTTTCTAGCTCCAGCAGTAAATATTATTAACGCTGCATAATGATGTCCGAATGATTATTCAGTTATCTGGTAAGGAACACCTAAGAGAAAGTTTGGTACTTTATGTAAACTAGTAGTTTTTGCCCGCGGCGCCCGTTAGTTACGAAGTGTTGACTGGATTCATAATGGTGTTTTGATAAATTGGTATTTGGGTGTTCAGATGCTTTAGCCTAGTTTATAACTATCCTACGCATCGTTAGGGCAAATTTATAATGCATATTTTAGGAGCACGTAATAGAAAATGAAGTGGGCAGATTGAAGAAATAATGAAACATAAGATTAGTATCATTCCTGCTACATGTAACTGTATCAAACCAAAGTATGCGAGTACCATACTTTCTTGTTCATATGATAAAAATAAGCATAAATCTGATTAAACTAAACAAGAGAATACTACAAACAAAACAAGTCATACGCGTATTTCACCGATATCAAGTAAGGATTCTCGTTCCCCTTTTATCGCCGGTGACAATCTCAGGTATTAGAGGAACTCGTTTGTTTTTTATGTGTACCAAACAGTATCTTATTTCTGTGTCGGCTTATTCGACCTTAGAGGGAGCGAATCTACCGATATCATCGAAGGCAGCAGAGCCGCAAACAGTAGGTACCTACTTGAATTTAGCTTTGAGTCTAAAAATAATAATTTTTGTATTCCAAAACTTTAATTTTCTTCTTATTGACGTTTAATTTGTTAACTATCAAATCCATTACAATAGATCAATCATCAACAATAATGTACATTGTATACCTACCTAGTACTGACATTTGGCAATGACAAACATATAAGTACATCGATATACGTGAAGATTTAGTAGGTGTAAAGGCATTTTAATATAGCAAGCGTGATGTTTACCTGTATTTTCCTAAGGGGTAAGCAGAGGTGCACATTTTAGTACCACATTTCACCAGTTATTTTATAGGTCACAATGCAAAAGGGGGCCTATTGTCATAAAAACATAACATCACGCCTGTATTCCCCGAAGGGGTAGGCAGAGGTGTACATAATATAGTACACCCTCATTTCGCCAGTTATGTTTTAAGTCCCAATGTAATAGGGGGCGAGCCTATTGCCATCAACCGGGCACAAATCCAGACTCCGTGCTGCTACTGAGAATGACCTAATGGAAAAACCCAGTAACATTTTGCCCGACCCGGGATTCGAACCCAGGACCTCCTGCTCAGCAGTCGCGCTTAGCAACCACTAGACCAACGAGGCAGTCATTGTCATAAACCGGGCACAAATGCATACTTCATGTCTGGAAAAAGCCATTAACACTTTGCCCGGCCAGGGACTAGAGCCCAGGCACTTATGCTCAGCAGTCGTTGTCAGCCCCCAGAGGCATTTTATACCAATTAATAGTATGCAAACATACTAATTATATCTGTTCCAGACTTTAAACAAGACTGACGCCTAAATTACTACTATGTAAACATTTTAAGATTACTTAACTTGAAATTAGATATTTCAATCGGTTTTTCAATTTCATATTTATATTTACAGAAGCTGATTGGTAATGGTAAATTGATTGGTTTTAAACGAAGAGTAGCTAATATAAATAAATAAACGATGAACTACCTACTTTAAATGATTGTAAAAACAATTTTTACTATCGTTAACAGTAAACATAATTAAGAAACTTATTTGATATCAGTTATCCCACCATTGATTAGGAATACTAAAATCCTTTATCTTCCCATGAAAGTGTGTGGCAATAGGCTCGCTATGTAGTACAAAAGACTTGTGAGAAATGTCGAAATATGGCTAATAGCGTCGTTAATTGACTACGACGTAGTAATCCACGACGACCTGATTGGTGCAGTGGCTAAGCGATTTCACTGGTACGCTAAGGGGTTCGATTTCCGCACGGTATAAACATTTGTGCGATTCATAGATGTTTGTCCCGAGTCTGGGTGATGAAGCGCACCTACGATACAGGAGAAATTACTAGTGTGGCGCAACATTTATTAAAAAAATATTCTAAGACACTACTTCTCTAAAAAAAATGCTTTATTTTAAACCTAAAATCCCTAAATATTTTTAATTGACTGTAAAATACGAAAGCTATGAAATCATTAAATAGTCAATCAATCGAGTTTGTGAACTAGTAACGTCACTTGTTCCTATTGCCATACAAAATCTATGCAGAATACTATTTTAACTGTTCCTACAAAGTGTGTATATAGATTGGCGGTGTCATCATCCCTGTTCTCTAGAAACTTAGACCACCCCATTAATTATGAACAAAATAAGGAGCTCTAATTACGAATACAAAATAAAATAACAGGAATACAGTACTGAACGAAGGATTAGTAAGCGCAAAGGTTGGTATGAATCTTCTATTTTTAGCCGAGTGAGTACAGTTTAAGTCGACTCATAGATCTCTTAAAGCCAATTGCAGCTATAACTGCTTTTATGGGGTTGAATTATTGCAATAGAGCAGTATTTCAAGTCATTGGACCGGCAATTTTGTTGGAAGGCAGAATTTTTAAGCAGTCTCTCTATTACGTACTTTTTAGCCGTTTTGAAGTCATATAACGCGTTATTTAAATTTAAGCAAAATTACAGCGTACTTCGTGTGATGAGGTTTTTTCCTCTTCCATCTAGCGTACCAGAGATTATAGTAAAATATGGCATTTATATTAAAAACGCCATATTGTAATAGTAAAAAAGTTAAATTTAGTATCTAATTAAAATTTAATAAATGGTGCAAATGAAGTTTAAGCAGAATTGTTATTCGAACTAAAAGTCTCTAAAAAAGAATAAAAAAGAAGAATTATCCGGTAACATTCTTTTGATGAAGTTGTGATCATATATTTACTTTTATCAAAATTATGTTGCAAACTTAATAAGTACTTTCTCCCGAAAGTTTGAAGGAGGTTTTATGTTGTTTTTTTTTTCACCTCATACTCCCATATAAGGTGAGAAAACAACATAAAACTTCCGTGTATATCAGTAAATTTTAACTTAACTTAAATTTATTATCATTAGATCGTTATATTAAGACAAATTTAGAATACCTCACATTAGTTGGACCACACTCGACGCTTTACGCGCCAAGTTTGACACATAAATTAAAACGAAATGTTTTGACTTAATACTGATGATTCTCAACTGTTATTGATGTTAAATGACACATAAATACGTTTGTGGAATCCATATACGAAGATAGTCAGAGAGTTTTAATATTTCATTGATGTGATCCCGGATACAAAGCTATTAGTAGGCTGCAGTAAATTTTACAAATTAGTAGTGTATGACAAACTAAAATTAATGAATGTTCGTGTCATTTTTTAGACTGTCGCTTTGCCCTAATGATGAAGCAGATGTCAGTGATGAGTGAATGTGTGACGCGTATTTTTTATTTTCATTTGTTTTAGAACAGGTCATTGTACTCGTGGCGCCTTTTTACTACAAATCGATATTTTTCATGTCACCCTCGTAATCATTTGTTCGTTAAATAAAATGTTTCACTAAAAGTTTATTCGTATTTTCATAATATTTTATTCCATATAATTGCACTTTCAAAGCCAGTAAAGACTCACAAATATTCGAAACTACGAACACATGGGTTCAATAAACAGTAAATCGACGTTTGTTTCATACTAACTAGAAGTTGATACCGGCACGAAAGAAAAACAACAGCGCAGCGGCAGGTTGTTTCGGAAAAAAAATATCTACGGAGCTGTATTTCCAAATCAAATAGCAATGTAACAAAACTTTTGTGATCAAAACAACTTGGCGATGCAAATAACTGGCGCAGAAACGCTATGGAACCCATTAAACTGTATCCGTACCGATACACTTGGGGCTGCAAACTTTGATTAAATTTTCATAACATAGAGCTTAAGCATTGCGGACTCATTGTAAATTATAGCGTCATCCTCAATATTTAATGAACGAGACCCGTGTTAACATGTGTTACGTACCGATCGTGCTTTACAAATGTAAATTCGTTATGCAACTGAATATTTTATGTTAAGTCTAACGAGTGTTGTGATTTGAAACTGGTTCGTGCGAATGAAAATGAATTTAGTATTAAATGTTACATTATTTTATGGCTTTAACAATAATTATATACGTTTATTGGATTTTGTAGCGCATTATAGCGATTTATTTATCAAATTCCCTGTTAGAATATTGTGCTTCAAGTTCAAACCTTTTAACTATTCATGAATGTACCTACTGCTAAAACAGTCGGATGACTCTACGTTTCCGTAGCTTTTGTTTATTCTATGTCAATATTATTGTTTGTTGAGTATACCCATAATAGGGATTTCATTCACAGATCTTAAATTGTCATGTAAGTATGATCTCAGATAGCCAATGGTACCTACTGTACTTAATTGTGTGTAGAAACCCCTATTTTTTTTTACTCAATGTCACTTTAAGTAAAACGTTTAGTTAATCATAAACCTAAACAATCTGTAATGCTATGATTACTCCAACGCAGCGAGACTTTTACGCGACTTAACAAAATGTCTCGCGTTCCCTCAGGACCAAAACCGGCTATAACTCATCCAACTATCGCCGTCAAGCCGCCGAGAAAGCTATATATCAAGTTTGATAGTCAATTATTGGCACTCGGTTCTGGTAACCGCCGTCTCTGGGTTATCTAAACCATATACCCTCGCTTGGGATAGGCCTTCAGTAATATGCTATTCATAAGCCGACTACTACGCAAATAAAGGTCGGAGCATACACTTGGGGCGTTTTGATTCATAGTCTAATTTGATAATACTCGCATGGTGTAAATTTAATACGGTTTCAGTTCAGTCGACTGTCGACTCAAATAATATTTGGAAGGTTTTAGAATTGTAATTTCGTAATTTAGGTGAATGTTGCTTAAATTATATTTCTCTTTATTAGGGTTGGTAATTTATATTGACACTTTAATTTGGTGAACCTAAAAACAAATAAGAGAATTCTATACTCTATTAATCTATAGGTGATATAGGTTGTCGTCATTTAAAGTTATAGAGCACCTAAAACAACATTTAGTACGATAAACTTATTTAATGAAATTCATAACGTGCTAACTTTTGTACGATATTTTGCGAACACTTTTATTGCAATGGCGTTAATAAAATAGCACTCACGAGATTCACTATCGTCAGGATAGTAAAGTATCATTCAAATTTAATGTTGGGAAACTCTAATGAACTCACCATAATGACTGCTCTCTGCGGAGCTATTTACTGTGCTCCGAATTTCTCATGGCCGACGCTCTATTCAAATTCTTCACCAAGTTCCAGATTGAATTAACGACACTAAAAAGTGCATGAAATCACGACATTCTCAGTGAAATTAACAGTACCAGAGATCTATTGTACGCGCCCTAAACATTCTTTGAAACGATACAAATTTAGAACACGACACCCAACCGTTTACAGTCCGAGCTAAAGTTTTAACATTTTGACAACAAATTCTACTCGAGAGTATGTTGTAAGCCGGTTGTAAATGCACAAATAGACATTCGAAAATAGATTTGTTAACGAATAAATACGAATACTTCGAACTACCAAATATTTTTTCGGGTGCAACGGTGCATGTGATTAAGGGATGGCATATTATCTGATGCTTTTTGTCCTCAATTGTCCTCGTTCTGTGGTCTGTGGTTGACATTTCATCAACAACCAATAATGGATCTTATTACGTAGTCATTATGATTTATGTTTGAGATATAATATTGTCGGTTTTTAATGTATTGAGTTACGCAAACCCACCGTTGGACGAAAGCTGATCTTTGACGGTGACATCTCTAGTGCGTAAAGGATTATCGAATGACATCGTACATTTTTTTCCATACTTGTATGTTTAGATGATATTCAAAAGGATCCGTTGCTTTTACTAGGATGCTATTAAATTGCGCATGCGTCTTTTGTCATACCATATGGCATTTTCCAGCAGATGGCTCCTTTGTTAGGCCTACATGTTTAAGTAAGCTAATATCCTTAAGTATTTAGAAATTCAAAGTTATTTGAAATGACATTGGTCGTACTTCAAAGGAATGTTCTCGTATTGAATTTGTTGATGGGATCTTCTGTGACTTGTAGGTATTTGAATTCATGTTTGTCGTATGATATGATTTAATTTTACCATACAGATTAATAACGATGTTTTTATTTAATATATTAGATTTTGGACTTTAAAAACGATAATAACAGAACATTAGACTGATTTAAGGGTTGCACGATCATGTTTTTTTTGGTTAAGTTTCTATTGATTTAGAACTATGGGCACAAGTAGACGGACAAATTCTTTATCAATTTACGTACCAGTAGAACAAAAATGGTCATAGAAGCCATTTATTAAACATATTACTAATTTAAATCACCGTATTAAGACCGCCTCACTCATTTGTTTTTCTATGGGTAGTACAAGCTTAACAATTTGATTCCTTGGCATTTAACGGCAAAGAATTTATCGACACACATCAATCTTTCACACAAGATACGTTATACTTTTGTCCTTCTCTAATGTTCTATTTTGATTGTGTTTTGTCTTGTTCGTTTTCATGGTCGTGTTCCATAAACCAGTTAAATCTTTTCTTAGAATTGTTTAAAAATTGTTCCAAAGACGATTGATTTACTATTACTTATTTATTAGTATGAGGTAAGTACTTTTGATTTGGAATATAGGTTTCTACCTACATTATATTTTTGTAGATTATGTAGGGCGATTCTATTTAAAATTTGATGGTCGTAATACATTATTGTGTTTGTGCTTTCAAGAATTGATGTCAGTGTCATTCTTCAGAATAGATTTTTTATTTCATACACATCATATTTCGTCTGTTTTACTTCAACGAGCAAGTAAAGCTGTACCTACTTTTTTAATGTCATTACCGGTGAGGCGGTGACGGAATAAGTTGTCGGTCGTAGAAGATAGGCATTTGAAAAGTACAGTTCTGCGTTTTAAAGTTTTATTTCCTTTTTAAGAAACAACAGTTGTGAGCTTTACGAATCTAAATATCTAGCATAACAGTAATCTAATAGTCAACTATATTTGCACCAATTCAAGAAGTTAAAATGGATCCAAACTCATGACTCTAAAAATATCAAAATCAATTAAAACACAAGCGAAAACTCGAACCTATCTAAAATTACATTCCAACACAAAATCTAACACAAATTTATATAACGAACTGTTTACATAGTCCCCATTTGCGTGGTGGCACAGCCATCCCTTAATACATATAATGTTCGGTCGTATTTATGTCTAATAGTACCACAAACAGATTAAACCTTCGTCCCTCTTAACTTTAGTAAATACTGCTGTGGTTCCGTAATTTCCATTTCAACATACAAACGTATGGAACTTGAATTTTCAACGCAGATAGTACTGAGTATCCCCTTTTAACGATAAAGTAAGTTAATTACAAAACTAATTCCATTACGGTGGCTCTGTCCGGCGCCGGACCCAAAATATGAGATTAAATTATTATTATATAAACGTTTATTGTTTAGTTTAAATTTTCGGACGTGTATTGATGCCCTTGTCCGTTTAGACTGGACACTCCTGACACGTTTAATACGATGAGAGCATTATTTAATTTGGGCTATGATTTTAGTATTGCGTTATGTTAATTTCTAAAAGCCTATAATTATGTAATTTACTTTTACGATTAAGTATGTATTCTAATTGCCAATTAATTAGTTTTTGTAAAGTTGCTAATCTATCGAAATGTATGAGGAATATATTACCTGCAATGTTATTATCGTTCTAAACAAATTCACATTTTATTTTAAATATCAACAGTTAAATTTCTCAAATGAATTGCGTTACAAACATTTTACTAAGTCTATAAATCTGTACAATATTTCAAACGAACTACTAAAACAATTAAAAGTTTGAAATATCAAACGAATAACGGTTGTGACCGTCCGGCAAACGTTAGTCCATATAAACTTGTCATAAAGACTCCTACCGATCATAAATTTGCTCGGCACATTGGTCACAGTAGCAAACAAGTTTTCCCATTACTTTGACACTGACTAGCGACACCAGATTTTGTTGACGCAAGGAGACAGATAGTGTGTTGAAAGGGGACTTACATTCGTTTCTACGACTAATAAAGTATGTGTAAATGAAAGAATACTAAATATTGTATTACTTCATCATCATCAGCCGGAAGACTTCCACTGTTGAGCAAAGGGGGAGGCCCTTTAGAACGCCAAAATAAACGACAGCTTGCCAATTCCATCCATCTACTTAAGTAGTGCTAATTCATACAAACAGTTACACGATTTTCACTCTTCAGAATAAGCGGAAGTATAAAAATCAGTCAAAAGGTACAAAATGTTGTTATGTTAGGAATTTTAAGTGCACGAATAAAATTCAAATGTCAAAGAGGAAACTATGTCTTGATATCTACGTTCATGACATATCTCCCAAAATATCCCTTCTTTATACAAATGCCCTTATTAAAACAGCTGTGTCTATTTTAGTTCTCCCAAAATAGTTTGAAACAATACGAGTTATCTCGATGAGACGAATTTGGACACCAAAAACCTAATCTCGAGATATCCAAAACGCGTGGCATTCCTAAGCAAAACTGACCCATCTACGTTCCTTTGATAAGGGTGCCAACGACAAAAATAACTGATGTTGATTTCGATTTGATTCGTCCGCAAACAGATAATAGGAGTTTCATGAGTTGTCGACTAGATGTCGTTACTGGTAGAAGGGGAAATATAAGCTGGCGTTGTGGGGTGGAAAATATGAGAATTTATCGCTGCGTGTATGTTCATAATGGGAAGAGAATGGTCTGACGAGTCAAAGGGCGAATTGCTACTTAAAGTGTATGATGATGGCGTCGGCAATACGAAGAATTACAGTGATGTGAAGTGGATGGACTGCCTGTGCAAAGATCTATCTAAATGTAACTTTGCATAGTGCTTTGTTCTTTCTTCGTAATCCATCAATTATTTTGCTACGACAGTATTACTTTTAATGTCACACTACTTCACCTTATTATATGTTACCATAAACCTAACATTACCGAGGCTTTTGAATGACGGTGCTTTCAATTAAGCTTGTTTGTTATAACAATACGTATCTTTAATATAACATTTAATGTCCATGCTGATTCTATTACAGAGCTAAATTTTAAAGGTAACTGTCGGATAAATAACATTTAAGCAGATCTAAATCATCCCTTAAGGCCAACGTCTGTCACTGTTTGTGAATTATTACTATATTTAGACTCAACTAGTTTGTATTACGTTGTCAGTTTATATTGCATTTCTCCTGTTCAATATGGCTCGTCTGTGCCATCAAGTCGTGTAGCGCAATACGTAAAAACATTTGTATGATATTTATTACGTTCGAGTAAGTGCTCCTTTGTAACAAATGTGTGTACTAAACAAATTCAAAACACAAAATGTATTGTAAGTGATAGCCACATTTCACGATGCGTTATTGTTTTTCAAATAAACATTACGCCATTCTAGTCTGCGGTTACTTAATAACGCAATAAATACGATACAATTAATGTCCACCATTAGTCACAAGTTACTTTATTGCCCATATATATTATTTCTATCTTTTTTTCATTACTTATTAGGTCCGATAAATTCGACATGCCTAACTTTCTTATTCCCTTTTTTGCTCAACTTGAGAGTCAAATTGAATTAGTTAAGGTAGGAAGTTCTAAAATAATTCCTATCTACTTTTAAGACGAGTTTTTACGTCGTTTCTTTTCTTTAGCCGTTTTTTTTCTTGCAAACAAGACATTTCTTTATTGAATAACTTTGAGGAGCTAAAAGGTGTAATTTAAGTACAATCCGCTTATTCTGTGACAAAGTCGGAGGACCTACACATGTTTTTAAAATGTCATAATTGAATTCATTTTGTTTCTTTCTTACCATTTCATCAGGAGCATGTTTATCGTCTGAACAGTTTAATCAACTAAATTCCTATAAAGTACATAAAGATTATACTATCTTCATCAAAAAGTATGGGAAAGATTATCAGCATTATACGACAATAAAGCACTTCTCAATAACTAATAATATAATTCCTTTATATCCAAATCGATATACTTTGATGTATTAAATTACATAGCTCACATAGATAGTTCGAGTTAAATTGAGTGAATTGCGTTGTGTTAATTTTACTAGTTGGGTAAGTACTCGTAGCTATTCACGATGTACTGAACTTTAGCCTGGGAGTACATAATGCAGAGCGTAGAGCTCGGGGTACCATTTACCCGCACTAAACTTTGCTAGAGTGACTTTCAATTTTCAATATGTTTGCATATTGGCTGAGTTAGTGTTCGAACCTACTTCCATTTCAACATGCCGATGAGTACTTTACAGTTTCCAAGTGTGCGCAACTGTGTTAGAACTTTATCGGTACTTGTAGATTCTTGATAATTTGTTCTACGTACCCATTATGTGTCATGCCACATGTGTAAATGAAATTAACTGACCAATAAAACTGAATACTACGAACACAAAGGTAACACAATAAATAAAACAAAAGTAAATAAAATTTAAAAAATGTGTATTTCTTGTTTTCTTTTTTCATATAATAATTGTTTTGCGTATTATTTACAATGTTATATACAAAATCATAATATTTACAGACTCTTTTATTGACAATGTTTGTTCTAAGGAAACTATAATAATAAATGCATCTGTACATAGCTATAAGTTTTAAACTTTGGCATTATATAATATTTAAGCGATCCGAATAATATTTATAGTCACTGAAATATTTTTTAACAAATATCATTATTTACATCGGATTTTCCGTAATCTATAAATTACTATCGCAGAAATCAGGAAATTATTCCGTAACAACTTAAAATAAAACTAGCGGCCTATTCTATACAAATAAATGCAGATTCATGTCAGGCGTTGTAAATCTTATGCTATACAATAAATATTGTGGAACAACCTAAAATTAATTATCACCATTTTATTGGACTAATACGCTTAAGCGTTGCAAGTAATGTCAGTGTCTGTTTACCTGCGTTGGAGCATACGCTACGCCCAGAGCTGCGCCTGCGGCGGCATGCGGTGGGGGTGCACGTCGCGCGTGTGCACGCTGGCCGGCAGTGCCAGCCCGTCGCCGAGCAGAGGGGGGAGCTTGCCTGGCGGCGGCGGAGGGGGCGGCGCCGGCGCCCGCCCGGCCCCCACCGGAGACACCGAAGCGTAAATATTCACTGTCGACCGGTGATACTGACACTTCCGCAAGTCCGGCATTGCGAACCTCAACTTTTGCCAAAACTGTCTATCGCCCCATTCTATACACGTGTTAGCTTTCAAACACAACCTGAGCTCTGGATCGATGTCCCTATTCGGTAGCTCACCTAGCAATATTATTATCAGTCTTCTTCGTCTCTCTTTCAGTACTTCGTGGAGTGCCGTTTTGAATTCAAAACGACACCATTCGTTGTTGATGAAATTTTTAGATAGGACTATTATCGTCCTCTTTGATGACTCCACAGCCTCTATTATTGTATCCGCTACGTACGCAGATGCGTTAAAGTCTCGGTAATGTAGACATAGTCGGAAACTAGGATCGGTGGATTCTAGGCCGGGCGCTAACATTTGCGCGACGAACGCCTCGTCTTTCACGCTATAACTTATGTAGGCGTCAAAGAGTCGATCTTTGTCGGCTTCATCATCGAAAGCTGTACTTTTGTAGCACATTCTGAACCCACAGTGGTAGTAGATCCAGACTCGTAGCTCACGCCGCCAATAGAATATCCCGCATATTAACGCCGAGCTCGTAATGAATACGCACAACGATATTAGCAGCAAGGGAAGGTAATCATTAATTACTTGATTTTCTATTATGGATGAACTTCCACCCACATGACTCGTGCATATTGTTGAGTTAAAATCGGACATATGTGGCCCCACGGCGTTCGTTATGTTGTCAAATACACACGTGATTTTATGCGCATCCTCCACTTTTCCTAGGTTATTTTTAAACCAATTGCGAAATTTATGCATGTACTGACAATCGCACGACCAAAGGTTCCGCGAGAGGCTTATCTCTACCAAATATGGATTCATCGTGAACTGCCACACCGCAAAGCCGTAAATGTTATTTCCTTCTAAGCGCAACACTTCTAAATGCCTCAACTCCATGAAGGTTCGATTATCGATATAGTGTATTTTATTGTCTTGTAGATGCAATTCGCGTAAATTCTCCAGAGGCGACAATTCAAAACCTAGCAACTCTTTGATATTGTTCTTTTCTAAATGCAAAATTGTTAAGCGTTTTAGTCCACTAAACGTATTATTATACAGTGCATCAATGTTAGAATTATTAGCGTACAATATTTTTAAATTTTTACGTCCAATAAAAGCATGACTCGTTAAACCACCAAAATTATTACCGTCTAAATATAGTTCAGTAGCGTCCATAGGTATACTGCTAGGTATTTCCGAATACCCAGCAGCCGAACAGTCCACAATATTTGCTGACCACGGTTGGTCGTGATAACACGTACAGTTCGATGGGCACGTCATTTCACAATCACAAGCGTCAAAATCACAACAATGACACAGCGTAAAACAGTGAGTTTTATATGTACACAAAAACTGAGATGACTCCGCTTCAATAAGCGGAATGTAGGTCCTTTCACGATTATATAATAATTTACAATATATGCTCTCCAAGTCCATAACACGAGGATGTTGTCGGAGATGATCCAGTTTGTTGATGCGTTGTAGCCACTCCATAGTACAATCGCATTGAAACGGGTTTCCGCCGATATAAAATTCGGGTAGCGGCCGTCCCGGATCGACCGGAGTTAGACGAAGCGCATTGAGATCCATACTAGTTATCTGATTTGCATACAAATCGACTCTCGTTAAATTGGTTTTTCCAACAAAAGTTTGAGCTTCAACTTGTGTAATTTGATTATCATTCAGGAACAGCAACTCCACACTGCTGGGAATTGAGAAAGCCGATATTTTTGTCATTTTGTTAAAACTTGCGTCTAATGTTTGCAAACGTAGTTCCTTATCAAGGCGATAGTTGTTTCCCAGCTCTTTAATGTTATTACTATGAAGATCTAACCACTGCAGACCCGATGGGATAACAGTGTAATCGAACCATTCTATTTGGTTATCTGATACATTCAACCACAGTAGGGACGGGATATTAACGAATAGGCCTTGAATTTCTGTTAGTTGGTTAGCATCTAACCTTATAGCTTGCAAAGTTGTCAATGTTTCAAACGCGTTCATGTCAATGTGCTTCAATTTATTACGTGCCAGATTTAAAATTTGTAGGGATGGTAAATCTGAGAGTACGTCTTTACTAATGTTTTCTATTTTATTTCCAATAAGACGAAGGCCATATACGTTATGCAAACCAACGAAGCCGGGTTCCTCCAATGACGTTATCTGATTCTCTCCCAGATCAAGAGTTCTTAGTAATCGCATATTTCTTAGCGCGATGGGTACTTTCTTTAAACGATTTCCATTTAAATTCAAATCCTGTAGGGAGGATGTATTCCTGAATGCTTCTGGATGGAGTTCTTCGAGATGGTTGTTATCTATAGATAGTAGAGATAACACATACAAACCATTCAGAGCATAGGCATCTATATGAGATATCTTGTTGTATGATAATATCAACGTATGCAAATTGTTCATAGGTGCAAATGTATCAGCAGCAATGCTCTCCAACATATTATGCTGAACATTAAGAATTTGTAAAGTGTATAAATCTTTAAAAATCTTGGGATCGAGCTTCGTTAATCGATTGTTAGATAAGTTTAACAACACCATTCTTATGAGACCAGTGAAAGTATTCTCATTAATCCAAGTACTTGTTAAATGATTATTAGATAAATCCAACGCCAACAGCTGATCTAGGTTAGCGAAAAGGCTCGGTGAAAGCACACTTATAGAATTGTTTTGTAAGTATATTTCTTTTATGACTGGTCTACAATCTTTGAACAGATCTTGCGGAAGAGCAACGATTTTGTTGTTTGAAAGATCAATTATCTGCAGCTGTTTCAATCCAGATAACGCTTTGTCAGCGACCATTGATATTTCGTTATCGTGTATGTGAAGTTCTTTTAATCTTCGAAGTGCCATAAATCCATTTTCTGGCATCAACACAAAGTGATTGCTTGAAGCGTCTAAGACTTCAATATCTAATGAGCAGGTTGCGTGTGACATAGATGGTGCTGAGGGAGGTGGTCCATCCTGCTCACTTATTAGAGCTTGATGCATTGCTCGCTCTCTGAATCCCAAATCACTAACGTCTTGTAAACGATTCGACGATACATTCAAATACACCAAGTTGGTTAGCGGGCAAAACAAGTTTTCGGGAAACGACCAGATGTTATTAAAACTGAGGTCCAACTTTTCCAACTGTCGAACAGCCGTAAAGCTTTCTGATGCTATCTCTAAACTCATAGCGGCCCACTCTGTGTTTTTCGTTCGTATCGTTAAATTTCGGAGGTCTCTAAGGCCAGAGAGTACACCAGGCGGCCATCTTCCAATTTTACAGTTATCTAAAACAAGTTCACGTAGTTTCACCAGGTGCGCAAAACTCCGATCATCGAGGGAACTTTTGTACATCATTTCTTCATTGCACTCTATTCTTAAGGATGTTGTGTGTTCTGAAGGGATGACACTGAAATTAGTTGTGTCGAATTCACTATTAATTGTGCGTAGTTTACACGTGAGGGAAACTTCATGTGCATCATTGGGGCCTCTCAGCCACCACTGGCAGTCGTCAGGAGCTTCATATTTGAGTGGCAATGAGCTCTGATCAGCCACGTTTAGGCCGATGACAAACCAAAACAAGGTCTGGCAAAGTCGGTTTCTTAAAGAAATTTTCTGTAGAGCCATCATTGGGAAAATCAAATATCAAGGAAGAAAGAAAACAAGACACGATAGGCTCAGTGTCATGTTTTTTCCGTCGGCGTTCGCGTATTGCGTCCCCTTGCCGGATGTGTAGTATCCATCAATTTATGAACACTATTTGGGCGTCAATTTAACACATAGTCCTTGTTCTGATAATGCTCATGGTGCGTAGATTGAAACACTTTACTGTGATTTAATTTCCTTGGTAACGTAAACAAAATATCCACTTAAACTGTCCACAACAGTATTACTAAATAGTCCGAATTGCACTGTATTATATTTACAAATACTCGTTATAACGATTTAACTGGTTGTATTTAATAAAGTTCGAAACTGAGTATTGTATCGCGTTGGTGATAAGCTTGTTTTCACCGTAACGTAAGTCCGATCAGAGCGTCGTGTGGCGCGACCGTGCCCAGACGCTGCTACTAGTCGACTGAATGTTAGTAGAGGCATTGCAGTCGAGTCGAGTATACGTTTGGGGGAGGGGTGCGGAGCGGGGCGAGATGAGCCGAGCGGTGGCGAATGCTCACGACGACTTATTACAATAAATTATTTTTTTCGGAGCTTTAAGCGATCAACTGTACGTCTCCCAAACCGCAAACTTTGAATGAAACCAGGCATCAGCTGCTTTGGGAAGTTGAACTGGATTTTATATTTATCATGCCTTCTGTGATTTGTTATTGAACCTCGACATTGTAATACAAATTTAGGCTAAAGTCATATTTGTATGTAAATCGAAAAAGTTTTATTTGACTTAAGTGGTTTAAAGAATGCACAGTCATTTTGTGCCAATATTTTTTGCCTAAAATTCCGGTCACTGTGAGAAATTTGGTGCGTCAACAGCCGAAGCCTTCTAAGTTAAGGAATATTTTGCATGCCTTAACACGATCGATTTAAAACCCTATCAAGACTTCTCAGAAATTATAAGTTACACGAGGAAGCCTAGATTTAGGATGTCGCGGTTTAAATACGGTATACTATTTCAATTTTATTAAATCTTATAAAATCTTTGGAATTTTTTTGTTTTCGTGTTATAGGTATAAGGTACATATAACAACAGAAGTTTTGGGTAAATAAATCTCAAGAAAGATTTGATTTACCACTTGTATTTATATGTATACCTACACAGAAATAACTCTATTGTCCTAAATAAAATAAATATAACGTAATAGGATTTTACAAATACATAATAATATAAACCCTCCTAACTCCATTATTCAATTTAAGACTTTCTCAAAGAAATCGAAATGAACTTACCGCAACATGAATAGAATCTAAAAATTCAACAAAAGACATCTTTAAAACGTTTTCAAAGTACACGTAATCGGGATTAAAATCAACCCTTTTATATAATGCTAAAATTAAAAAGCAATGGCATAAAGGTATTAAAAGCTTAAGGTAACAAAATTCTTTAACAAAAGAGGTCTTCTGTTAACGCTTGGCAGACCACACTGGCTGTCAGACGACGGAAGATATCATTTTAATCCTTTTAGTTAAGTTGACTATGAAAAGACAGATGCCTTGCCCGGCATCCGTGTTTTTCTTTTGTCACTTAGTTGACGCTTAATGGTTGACGTGAGATAAATTAATAGTTTGTTATTAATTTTGATAGGAGCAAAGGGCGGGCGGGATAAATCTTTCTTTCTTAGTTTTACTAACATTATTTACACTGCCTAGTGCCTACCCCTCTGGGAAACAGGTGTGACTTTATGAATGTATTTTTTTTGTGTATGCTATCTATATGGCCCGGTTGATGGCAATAGGCTCGCCTTATTACATTGGGACCTAGAAAACATAACTGGCGAAATGTGGGTGTACTATATGTGCACCTCTGCCTACCCCTTTGGGGAATACATGCGTGATGTTATGTTATGTTTATCTTACCTATATAGTCATTCATCTGGGGCGCCTCGAGCTTCATTGCCTCGATGTTTTTCAATGGTTATTATTGCAGATCCTGGCTTACAGGAGTCACAGTGGCACGAGTGAAGAGCTTGCCACGAAAATAATAATTATAATACTAAAGAGCATGTTGAAAAATCTTTATTCGTCCAAGAAATAACAATGCATTTTTTTTTAATCTTTGTAATGTTTACCTACACAACTTCCTCTGGCTCTCTTCTATGATAGGAGTTTTGTTATTCTAATAGAAACGTAGGTTGAATGTAAATGTTACTAGAGAAAATTTTCTCTTATTAACATTATCATATTTTCAAAGAAGCGGTGCGTTGGTGTAAAACATATTAAATCGTTATTAAAGTTTAGCTTAGTACAATTCAATAGGAGTTCACTTTAATTATTGCTCTCTTTGCTTTTATTGGTGAATCAAGACTGCAAAAACTTAAGCATCAAATACGTTTATTTAGGCCTCGCCTGTATATTAATTATTATTCATTTAAAATATATATATTGCGTTTCCATGTTATTCATATTCTTTATTTAAATCACATACCCATAAAAAAAACTGTTTTGTATGACCAAAAAAGCACCAGAATTTTTTTACCATACAATTGTTTCTACGTTTAAAAAGCAATTCTTTTAATATTCAATTAAAGTCATTATCACCAGCTTTAAACGTTCCGAAACTGTCATAGCAACGTAATTTACGATAACTTTTAAAACAATACCTCTGTAAACGAACGCTTTACGATCCTTACGTAAATTCATAAAATCATGTGCGTATGTTCGTTCGTGGCTGTCACAACAGCAATATCATTCATCACGATCTGAGACAAAAGCTTACACGTAGCAGCGATGACGTAATTACAGCCGTATTCAGTTCTAAAAAAACATCGTGTTAACGTTTCGTTATTTCAAAAAACATCTATCAAGGAGACGCCGAACCGTGTTAAAGTTATTACACCGAAGTGTTTCACATCACAATCTGTCAGCTGAAGGAATGAATAATGATCAATCGTTTTCGCTTATATTCGCCGTAGGGGTATCTCTTTACCCACGCTTAGGTATTTATGTTTTTTGATGAATGCGCACGTCGATGTTATGATGAAAATTGTTTATGCCGATCAATTTTATGATCGGCCGAACGGTCGAGTGTATCTATTTTTCTTATAAATAGGCAACCGATTTTTTGTTTACCTGTATCGTAGTTCAAACTGTTTTGGTAGAGAGCTTTCGGTTGGCTGAGTTTGTTGTAGGTCATTTTTGTTTCGTTTTCATTTTAATAAAAGTTTTCAGTGCATTGAGTAAATATCCGAGGGGCATAACTTGAAATAACTTGAAAATGTTCCAAATATTTTCTGTATTGTTTCTTGGCTAAAATTTTGATCTCTTGTCCGTACAATTGGGTCACTTAATAACAGTTTAGAAATGACCCAACCTTGATGACCTTTTTACAAGTATTAGATTGCTTATAGGTGTAAAAAGGTTATATGCTTGTATTTTGTTACTATTGGTATTAACCAATAGACTTTATGAAGATATCGTTTTCATTTTCATCTACTGAGAGTAACGCCGTATTTTTATTATGATATACATACAGCCTCGCCGTATAACCCTATTAACGATGAATACGAACTCCTTTCAGAATCATAAACATTAAACTTCAGAAAACAAGATTTATCAAATGAGTATAATTTTCTAAAAGACATACCACTATAGCTTCAAAGACGAACAAAATACGAGATCAAATGTCGAGTTTGGAATAGATATATATTTTCTTATTCGCAGTTTGTGTATTTGTTTACAAGTTTACATAATACTTCACATAATTTAAACGTTTTATATTGTAAGCCTGATAACATTTAAAATATAAATTTTGTTATCACAAATCCGTAAGGATAAGGACGAGTTATATTGGAGGCTGTACTTGAGGTACGTAAGTGGGCAAGAAATAATCTCTGGACTTTTGAACTTAACCTTTGTTTATAGACGAGTGTTATGATAAAATAAAATATATCAAAGTAATACAATTTATTTAATAATAATATTATCATAATCTTACAACGAATAATACCGCATTTGGCATTTACTTGCCGAACATGCAAGAGTTCAAAGGTGTTTTCATTGATCAGGTGACATTATGTACATTAAAATTTCTCCACTTATCTTCCCGAGAAGTTGTCATACGGTCTCATTAATTAAGGTAATGTCATTTTTAGGATTTGTTTACAAACAGATGCAGGGATTACTGTTTTCCACTAGTTAGCATACTATTTTTTTAACACACGTTCAGAAAAAACTATTTTACCATGGAATACAAACAAGCAATACCTACAGATATCAAGTTAAAACTACTTCCTTATCCTTATATAAATAAGGTTCGGAATCGTATAATTAGCATGAAACAGGTTTAGCTAATTTGGGCCTGTGATTTATTTCTCTACTTCACAAACACATTTCATCCTAAAATATCTGGGACACTATCCGTTATCGAAAAACAAAACCAAATCTCAAGAGCCTTGTTAGAGCTTGAACGGTTCAAGAGCATGTTTCGTCACTTCGCAAAAAAAGTATAGTAAATAAAAATCTCCAGGAAATGTTTATTTACCGTGAATACGTAGAGACGTAAAACAAAATGTGTAAAATATTCACCCCGTGTGTTTTGCACCCAGATAGCGGTACAAATACGATAACGCGCATATCCTTGTTAGCATAGAAATTGCGTTTGAGTTACGTGCTTGTATATTTATTAGTATTTACGCCATTTTAGTTAAAATTATTTACGTCTTAATAATTAAGACAGTAGGGAGATAAATATTTTGTGGTATCAAACACGTAAAATAGGCATAAACATCTGACACTCTGTACATACATAATTGTTGGCATACAATTTGGCCTGCAGCTAATGTCCAAAGCTATACTGGCCTTCGCTAACCGTTAAAATAAACGATACTAGGGGATTGTTAGCACATTGGTGATCAGAATGATGTTGATAGTGTATGGAGGAATGACATTTATGGGCTCTAACTAAGGACCACACGGCTGCAGTGATATTGTTCCCACATTTCGAAAATGTATAACATCCGTCTATTTCACGGAGCTTAAGGCGAGTAGGAAACCATTTTAAAAAAAAAACATGAAAAATCTAATCCCAATTCGAATCGGATCAAAATATTCTCAACGGTAGCTAATGTCTCCCATAAATCCAAACATAACACGCACAAAGAATAACGTAGGCATTAAAAAGTGACAAAGTAAACTTCCTGGAGGAAGTGTGGTAGGTGCGAAATATTTCCTTCTTAACATTTTTTTATTTGACCTCAGTGTTGACAGTCACGGCTACCAACAATACTACATCGGCTATAATACACAATGACCCAAACCCGAGAAGGGTAAACACGGCTATTGAATAAGAAATACCTTATTTCATAAAACTTGCACCGTACGAAATCAAAATATATGAGGTTTGACAGAGCGCGTGAATCACTGTATTAATATCCTTGAAATCTAATCAAAGCAATTAACAACGCTTCGTTCTTTTATTACTCTCCTTTTCTTTCTTGAGTTATGCGATATAGTTTATCCTTTTCTCGAGAATATTTTTTCGAGTTTATAAGGTAGATATGTGACAGGGGATGGCTCGCAATAATTCACGTGCCGGGATCAAAAACGCACCCACGCTCAGGTAGCAAATATTATCACTATAAGCGTTGTTCATAACTAAAAAAATGGACCTTTTTGAGGCAAGACAGAGCTGTAGAGTCGAAATATTGTTTAAATATTTGACTTGTGTAAAAGATTGTTTGATTATAATTGACCGTAAGGTCGTCAATTATATACATGAATTATCTAATATAAACTATAACTTGATATAAATGTTCGTGAGAAATGTAATTTGTGGTACCTAAGTTTTTGAGGGTCAAGTAATTATTTGGAATTTACGATTTTTTAATAGCTCTTAAAATATTTCAGGCTTACATTTCACAAATAAATTTGCCAAAAATATAGTTTTTTTTTGATAAATGAGTAGTCAAAAAATATTGTCATATCGTATCCATACATCTCTATATTCTGAATTCTCCCAATAGTTTCGACAAAACTACGAGACAGATAAAAATAACTTCTAAGCGTATAAAAAATGACTAACAAAAATATTAATCTCAAAAAAGATAAAGAGCTCTGTGTTCGGCCGATCTTTTCGCCGATACGCCATCTTTTGTGCCAATTATGAGGCAGTTTTTGATCATTTCTCGTTTTTTTTATGTCAACAGTGGGTGGGAATTTGTGGACAAGTCTTAGTCTTGTTACAAGGTGGCTTTAGTCCTTACAACCTTCGTTCTATTTATAATCTCCCTTTTTATTTTAAACAAAGTCAAGTCTTTCAACGTATTTTTAATCACCAATAATGCAATTATTTTAAATCTTATAATCTGTTTGAAAAGCAAGGATTAAGTCTTTTATGTTTCGCCGTAGTTAATGAGATGTCAGAAAATTAAAAAAAAACGTTAGCTTCGTATTTATACTAAGGAATAGATTAAGGATAAATCATTAGGATAATCTTCGTAAAAGAATATAAACCTTGAAAGTTTTACTTAACTTAACTTTACTTAAATAATTTTATACCTAGATCCTGTTATCCTTTTTGTCATAATAATTTTTCTATTTTTATTTATACTCAAAAATAGTAATACGTGCTAAATCCAAATAAGCACTAGTGACCATTGAAATAGCCAATAGTCATTTATTGAACACATACAAGTTTGTAGTATGTATAACCTTTCATTATTTAGCAGTTTTGGGAGTAAATATGAACAGAAAGTAAAAATTCAGTTTTATGTAAATCTTAAAGGCGCTGACATTAAGAAAATTTGGGACGATACGTGCTTTGAATAATTTAAAAGAACTTCGCTTTCAGAGAGTAACAGATGTTCATATTATTACATTAGTCTAATTAGAAATAGCTATACAAATGTAGACACAACCATTTTTATTGATACCAGAGCACACAATACGAAAAACTTTACCTATTACAACATTATTAAAAAAAAAATTGACGACCTGATTGGCGCAGTGGCTTAGCGATTGGACTGTTCAATACCCGCACGGGCCAAAACTCTGTGCGAACCATAGATGTTTGTCCCGAGTCTGAGTGTTTGTGTATGTGATTTTTCATGTTTGTGAAACGCACCCACGACACGAGAGAAATTTCTAGTGTGGGGCGACTATTAAAAATTAAAAGTGACATCTTATTATCAAGATCACACTTGCAAAAGAGAGTTAACTAAATAATACATTAATAAAATGTAGCATTTAAAAATAAATTGATACCAATATACAATAATAAACTGTATAATATATTAAAGCGAGTCATTGATATCGTAAAATGTAGTTACTAACGCTGACTGACATAATGTGATCACCATTCATATGCTAATTTACAATCTATGTTTTTTTTTCAGAAAGATACAAAACCGTACAAACGTCAAATAAACTAGCACCATTTTATAACTTTTTGGGCCAGAGTTTGTAAACATTTTGTGTTGGTTAAATTCATGCTTTCTTACTCCGGTAAATAAACATAAAAAAAAACGTCTAGGTTTTGCTGTAGTAAGTGGATTTGTTACAATATAAACAATAACAAAAACAAGAATAATCAATGTGTGGGGCATTATATGTATTCAATCTGCCGATTTTACGTCGAAAGGGTTAGCAAGTACTTAAAAAAACAAAACTTAGTCCAATGTCATTTTATGATCAAACTCACAGCCATTACCCATCGGGTTCAAATTCTAACCCTGAACTGCTACATGCTACTTTGAATTTACAACAAAAAAACCTAGATAACTTTAATAGTGTGTCCAATCTGAAAATTCAAACTCGAGGGGTTTGATTCAGACGAAATGTAATCCTTGGAAATAAACTTGATATCAGTCCAGTTCTACAAGATTGAAGTTCCATTTCAGAACACTGACCTCGACGTCAATATCAAAGCTAGGAGATACGGCTTGAGGAGAAGCTAAATAAGCAGCATATAAATTTAGGTAAAACATTTTGACCAAATTAATTTGTCTTTTTTAAAGACATTCAAATGTAGTTACGAATGTCTTCTATATTATTAATGAAGTAGACAAGCGTAACAAACGCACAAGTCCACCACCCTATATCAGTTGGTCGATCCTAAATACATTTTCGTGTGAGAACCAAACCCTTAGCGCTGAAGGTCAATTTATTAATCCAATCCGACAATAGAGCCGCCTTTTGAATGAGTAGACTGATATTGAAAACCCCTGTCATACACACCACTTTACTTTAATAAAAATGTCTACGCTAATAACGTTTATTGTCTAGAAAGATATCTAAGACGTTCATATTAGATTTATTTCCATCTAAATATTTCTCTATCATGTTCCTTCAAGTTTCAGCAAACTAAAATTCAGACTTACACAAAATGTACGGCGAATATACAAACTATTTGAGTAACGAAACAAGAACGTACTACTTTGTTATACGTAGACTAGTTACATAACATTTTTATTGAATTTAAGACAAAGGCATTTTTCAATTGCACGTCCCTTTGCTTTGTCTATCTTGCGTGCGACGGCGGCTATGGAATTTCATTTAGTGCGCGACCGCCCTAACCTCATGCGGCTTTGGAACTTTCTACTATGTGAATTTATAAACCAAAACGCTAGATTTCATTTTACTTTTCACTGCGGTTTTTCGACGGCCTTCCTTTCATTTATTATAACTGTTGAGTCAATGAAATGTAAAGTAAATTCGAAACGTTTTTTGGTTCGTTACGGGTTTGATAGTTTTTCACCCTATCGATTGTGCGCCTGCGCCGAGCGGAGCCGTCCAGGCAAATTATACCACACTCAGCGGGACACGAGGCTTGCTTAACACGATAAATGGAATATCTCTCACTAATTTAACGATTTATAGTCTGTCAAATGAAATAGACTGTTAAAGACTACAGTTTTTTTCGTTCATAGAGTTTTAAGCAGGTGCACCAATCTTTAAAACAATAATATTTATGAAGGCATCGATTTATTTTTAATTCATTCTATGTTTGATTTCATTTTCACTATTGGATAAAAACTATGATCTTTTAACTCAAATGGCTCGAATTATTATTACGATTTTATTTTAGTATGGCTGACGCCGATTTTACGATGATCTATAAAAATATATTATTTTTAATTAATAGAAGCCAGTAGGTACGTTTTAAGTGTCGATCTTGTGTCATTACAACTTATAAAACATCTAAGCACCCAATTATGCTATCTTATCATGATCTTAAGCGACGAATTTTATTTCTTTTTTGATTTTATATTAAAAATACGACGAAATGTTAAAATTTTCTTTCGTTGTTCAGTAAAAACTATTAAAATAATAGTCTCACATAAAGATTTAAACAGAGATTTCGACAACCGTTAACGCACAATTACTTATCAAAAACATCAGTTACAATAAACTCGTTAAAATAACAAAAGATAAGTAAACAGGTAAAGTAGGTCCCGAACCAATCTTCCGAAATAGAGATAATCTCAGTTAAGATAAAAGGTAAAAGACAATACTGAGGGCCGACAAAGATTGAATTAGCAATACAGGATTACAAAAGGCATTTCAATGGCTAAGAAGCTTAAATAAATACGATTTTTATGTAACAATGCTGTTAATTCATGCGCAACATTGCCGAACAAGCTCATCTTGTTAGTTACGATAACCATCGAAGACTTAGATAACATTAAAATAAAGGACACGGTTTCTCTTTAACTATAATTTTTGATTCGATTTCCATACGGGACCAAAATTTGTGCAAACCGCAGATGTTTGTCCCGGCCTTCACCCTCGCACTGGGTCGCACCCACGACATAGGAGATTTTCTTGTGTGTGGCGACGTTTTAAAAAAAGAAAAGACACATGTAGAATACAATAATCTACATAGTGTTGTTTTACTTACTCATAATATGTATTCACATAAGTAAGGATGAATTCTAGCATACATTTCAATCCTAAAACTTTCGATTTGCCTATTTCATTTTAATTATACTAATTAATATTCGTGCATTGTCAATTCATATAAATAATTTGTAATTGAGAAAACAAATTACTGAATTTCATATAAATTTGGAATCTGCTATCTTTATTAATATATCCAACACCTAATCCCTACATTTTAATACGTCACAAACTTTCTAGACATGTAAAAACTTTCGGCTTATTGGATATTAATTTAGAAGCTCTGCGATGGTATTAACGCATAATTAAAAAACTTCAAGCATTGACTTAAAACTTCCAAATTGCAGAAACCGAATACCAGCTCCAATATCTTTGTACTTCGCATGAATAGTTAATTAATTTTAATGAAGACATAAATTTAATTTTAATAAATATTCGGTGTTATGTTTCTTTTAATTGGTAATACAGAATACTGAGCTTCACCCGCGTTAACTTGGAGTCAAGACATAAATTGAATGAGAATTTATGTTGATAGCACGATTATTTTATCTGTTTATCCATACTTTATTTTTATTACTCGTAAGCAAGGCATACCAATATGCTTGGTTTAACACCGGATATCACACTCTATAATACAATCACGAAAGTTCCGTCAAAATGAAATATACATTAAAGAAATAACGGTACAAATTAGCAGCACCTTTTGTTAGCCAAGCTCCATACTTGTGTCATCCAACTATTTAAACAATCGTGATGCCCAACATGAGCAATAAAGATAAAACTGGAAACTTGACGTAAATTGAAGTGTGGCCGACCGTAACTATATTATCTCTGTCGGCGCGAGCATCAGTTATATAAGAGGGTTTCCACAATAGGGTAACTTAATCAAAATAACATATTAACATCTAACTTAATAGCTATTATGTTCCGAACTAAATATCAACGTACAAAGCAGTTTGCATAATCGTACCCTCAACATTTAACAGGTCTTCTAATGGTTACAAGTTGAGGATCAGTTTAGAAAGTCGTGGGAAGTGGTTGCGATGAAGCGTCCTCCGGCGGACTCGTATATACTACTCGGAGTAACCGCACACACCGCTTGTACTGGAATATATTTGCTAAACTGTACCGTCTAGCAGTTTGTAATTGCAGAAGTCTGTTAGTTAGCGAATGAATTTATTATGTTTGATAACTGAGTGCCCGCAAACTGGTATTGTAATGATGCGCAAGGATTTTGTAAGATATGATATTACATGATGTTGGAAGTGTAAGAAACATTCCCGGCACTATCTATAGTTAAATACGTGAAGACATTACTGTCTTATTAACTGCTTGGCTACTATTACACAAAACCTTACTTATTTAAAAAGTAATTAAAGTATTAAAAAGATAAGTATTTATTAAACGCATGATACCTATCAATTAACAAAACAATGACATCACTAATCCAATCACACTAGACAACTTCAGTATTTCTTTTTTCAACAATCGGTCTTGCTTTGGCGCCGCCGATGTCATTAGATCAGTACGCTTTTGTTATGTTTTTTTAATACTTTTTGCTTCGAACTAGCGGTATTAGTTTAACAGTCGACAGGGACACTAGTGATGGAATGTTTCGTAAGAATCCGAATACAAATAGTGAGTAGATGTCAGTACAATGGCTAACAGTTCGATTCGATTTGGCCCTTTTGTCAAGACGATACTCGCGAACGCTAGTCATCGCCGAGTCGGCCAGTCGGTTTTTTTAATCGAAGACTACGTATCGATGCGTGTCGTGATTATATGCTCTAATTTGGTTATCACGAAAAAAACTAAAATATACATTTTGTTGTTGTTTGTTTAACACAATTACGCTTTAGAATGTTGACCTTATATGTTGTAGATACTTAAACAAATGTCCAAACTTTAAACTCACGAACGGAATAAATAAAAAGTCTGACGTGTGTTGCTATAACGTACTCTCTGGAACTTTGAATGTTCGCTGCATTTCATTTGCTAAACATAAACGTACACTGCCAGGTTCGTTCTCTGAAATGATGTTCATTTGAAATGTATAATATTTTACTTCACAAGTACAGCATTTTATTAAGTTAAAAAGGTAAATAGAGTTGATAGATACCTACCTCTTATAATATTTCATTAAATATTTTTATTGAAGTTAATATTTAAATTATTTACACTTACACGAACGCTAGACGTTGAAATCGTTTTATAAGTGCTGTTTTGTAGTCTATATGAAATAAAAAATAACCATAGTTCATGGATTTGCAGTTTATTTTATATATTGTCGTTACTTACATTTTCAAGTTCACCAAGTAGGTACCTACCTGTCGAAAACCTTAAATAACAACTATAATACTTACATGAAAGTAATTCAACAAAATAACAATTAACAACGTAACTATTTAAAAACAAATTAAATCTACAACTTTAAACTTTTAAAATTAACTTTGCCCGTAACACAGAAATGTTTACTAGCATAATTAAAATATGGGCTGTGTAGTCGCGACCCGTAATGAGGAAGGGTCAATGCTGCAATTGTTGCCAGGCCTACACTTCCAACCCTTTTCCCTTCACACCGCACCCAAAACATTATCTTAAATTACGGTGGCTATAACGACACTGATAAGGATCACATTAGAATTCTTTAATTTCTCTAATTTGCAGACAATGATAAGATCAAAATATTGCTGGCCGGAATTAAATTATTGATAGAACTACATTCTTTTGAACGCGATCACGAAACTGGCTGCGGCCGATAACAGATGCTATCTCAGACACGTGCAGTAATAAATGCTTTTGGTAAGGGATTTTGATTGTCATTTTGGAAACTAGTTAGTGTTAGTATATAATAAGTCTAAATATTACCTTAACGAGTCGGTCTGTTTACCTGTAGATGAAAGAGCTCAAAAGCGAGACTGAGATACGGTTGGAAAACTAAATTAGGGGCGGGTCAGGGGTTTTCATGACGGTCACCTTACCAAGAGAATTACAATACACCACACCATACAACTGACTTGTCGGTAGCATAAGTATGAACAACCTGGTGTCCAAGTTTAAACCGCCTATCAGCCTCTGACATGGTTGTACACACCGTTGAAAAATCTCTCAGGTGTTTTGGTTTCCTCACGATGTTTTCCTTCACCGTTTTTGGCAACTGATAACTAAATTATAGTACGCACATGAATTCGAAAATATATTGGTGCGTGCTGGGGTTTGAAATCGCAATCTTTTGGCTTACCAGTCCAACGGTCATTACACTCGGCTATCAGTGCTTTTGTACTATGACGGTAATATTATGTCAAACAGAGCGCCGGCGCTAGCAATACGCAACGCACTGTCCCGGTTGGACAGTATGCTACGGTCGTCAGGCTAGCGCTTAGACACGCGCTAAGTACGTATTCTGCTTAGCGAAGCCATTTGTAGCAGCACACACAATGAAGCCAATTTTCATCTCATGGTAGAAGGTGATTTTAAATACAGCTATTGTTAAAAATCATATTTAATTACTCGAAGGAGTCAAATGTACTTTGGTTTTAAATTTCATTTGGTAACATAGGCAAGTATCTACATTGTAATTTCACAGAAAATAGTGTTTCAAAGAAACAAAGCGTTCAGTATCAGCTTTGTTAAACGAGAATAATGAGGGCCTATCAATCAGATACGACGATATTATTACGGGACAAGAAAAAATATAGTAAGGAGCTCGTACGTAGCGCGTAGAAGTCTTAATTAACAAAAAGCAGACAAGTTATCTGGCTACCGATGAAAATATTTCATCAATCATAGAACGGTTGATTGATAATGCAACGTGAATTACTGATAGATCGTGCTGCCAACCGCGGGAATGCTCATCTCAATTTATTTACATGTGTTTGTATCACTTGTTGATGTTGCCAACGGTAAAAGATTGTTTTGAAGACATGGAGTTACATTTAATTTGGATGTGACTGTTTATGTAAAAATCAATTATGTGATGGATTAATTATTAATTACCAATGATACATTTTAATGATCAGTTTAGTTTTACATAATTAAAACAGTTGGATGACGGTGAAATTTAAAGTAACAAAACAATCTTTTACATCGTTATTTATAAATCCACATCAACATTTACGAAAACGTCAAACATAAGTTTTGAGAAACAATTTTATTAACATCGAAAATTCCCAAAACATTTCACACATATTCATCGCCATTTTCATCTCTCCGATAAAATATGCCTCATCTATCATAACATATGGCTTAGAACGGCCGATCAGATACGAGCGCTAACGAACCGTCGGATGTGATTGAAAATCATCGCAAAGGAATGATGTCCTAGTCGGAAGCCATTATAAATCATTGCTAGACGGTAGCCCATACATCAATAAGGTCGATTATTTGATAACTTCACACAAAACACGGTCAGCGCTTGTTTTAAATGGAAACCGGATTTATGTGTAATTAAAATAAAGTTTCTATTAAACATTTTCTATTAGTGAACCGTTTTTGACGTGGAATGAAAGTTGTGAAGGTATTTTGATTGGCAGCATGATCTTTGATGAGTTTATGGACCTGATATGTGAATTGTTAGGAATGGACGCGCAAGTTTAGGTTATATATTTTTTATTGTGTGCTATTTTTGACATATTCGTAATAATCATATAGCATTTTAGGTGGAATTATGGTAATTAGCGCACTGGTTACACTCACGTGCAATGAAATATTGTTAGTTTGCGTACCTTTGATATCGAACAGACTGCGTAGGACACGAATTAATACAATGACTATTTGATATTTTCGCGTTACGTCGCATCGCATCGCAACGCGTCGCAATAACGCGTGACTCGCTCACCTAGGACAACGATACTTGAAAATACTTTGTCATACTGCAACTATAAATCTGCGCTTAGTTAAACTGTAATAATAAGAACATAAACGGCTAAACTTTAATCTTCATAAACTCATTCCAATGAGATCATAAAAGCAAGCAAAAACTCAATGAGGAAACTGCTCAAAAAATTAACGAGAACACAATTTACAATAACAACACTACGTATTATTCTGACACAGCAAAAAACTTTAATACTTAAAAAGCCAATTACTTAATTAGAGATTTGGATGATAACCAAGGCAGGTGTAACCATCAAAGATCACGACGGACGCCGGACATCGATTCGTTACAAATACGATTCTTTAGTTCCACCTCGTTGAGTCAAGGACTCTAAACTCATTCCGTACACAATGAGATGAAAAAATGATACAAATTAACCGATTGAACCTGTTTGTGAGGACCCCTAAAGAGCGGGTTTCTGTTAAATGAACTAATTTATACTCACGGGTGTCATAAATAAGATCGAAACGGCTCGAGTGTGAATCATCCCACGCTTGGAAGTTCCGTATTTCTTTTTTAAAATTATTTGTAGAATGATTCTAGTTCTGTATTAAAATTTTTGTATTGCACATACAGAAATGGTGTAGAGATAAGATAGCATAGACAATAATACATAAAATCTCAAACTTATTTTTTAAATAAATCTAAAAACGTGCAGGTGGACTTTTCTAACGATGAATATACCAGAATCGATGAGATATTCATATCTTTTGGTGTTGACGTGCAACTTGTAAGTATGTAAATAAATGATTTTGGTATTTTATTATGTCTTTCTTTGGTAATATAGTGTGCTTATGTACTGGACGAGTTTTGTTATTTAATTGTTGTTCTCTCACTTAAATAACACCATTGTGCACCATGTTTTTATGCGAATAAATGTATTCTATTTTATTCTATTCTAATGCCATGATGCTGAGTGAAGATAAAAATTGGAAGAACATTTTTCGACTTTAGATAATACTGGCCGATATTTTTTATTAGAAAAGTTACAAATTGCAAATATGAATATTTAAATCATCATCTACGTATTTATAGTTCCAAGATAAGGTGGTGAAATTGGATTGCAAATACCCTTCGGTGAATTCCGAGAAATATTTTTATATTACTTCTCAGAAGCTTGAGTTATATTATATAATAACTCTCGAAAGTCATATTGATTAGTTTCAATTTAATCATGAAACTAAAAGTAGTGAATATTTACTCAAATTATCTTTACCAGCTAGTGAAGTAGGTACGTAAAGTAGAGCATTAGTCTCTTTAAGTTGATCCCTAATTCAGTGTGGCATGGCGGTTCGGCCTGCGTTTATTGAAGGCTTTTAATGATTTTATAAGACAAAACAGACAGCACCAAGGTTTAAAGAGATGTTAACATGACAAATAAACTTCGACGTGCCAATTCCCCGCTTGTTTGCGATATTACATGCTGAGTTGAATATATTCGCAAGTCATAATTTCGTTTTAATATCGCTCGTAAACTATATTTTTATTCACACGTTTCTGACTGTTACGATTCATTTTCGCAAGTGTGAAATTATATGGGATCGCTTATTATGATGCCTTTTTGGTAATTTGAAAATATAATTGAATTGCTCAATTATTTGTGGTTCATTAACTTTCAATTAATATATTTATTCGAATTCAGTAGAATAATTGGGTATCCAATTAAAGTACTTTCAGAGTAGGTACCGTTCTAGATGTAGGCCTTGTAACCTCTATTATTGAACCTTGTTAATATGTCTTGTTGTTTGTAGGGTTTGGAGTTTGATTCCTGGTTGATATTGGGTTAATTTTTGAAGAAATATTATGTAATAATTTGGCATTTAAATTGTTGATTAGTAAAAGTTAGCTTTGCTTTACATGTCATGTGACTTTTTCTGTCTTTGGCAAGGGTGTACATCAGCTCAACTCACCTATTTATTTATGAAAAGATGTGATGACGAAAATGATAACACAGGCCTTATATTAATACTATAAAGGCCTATTTAAGTGACAACATGCATGTAATTAACAGTTAAATAAATACACACATACACACGTATTATTGCGCAGTTTCGTAATATTCCTTGTCATCATCAACATATCCAATTCCTATTACGCAATCGTTTACAACTGTAACATGAATGTATTATTAGACATACCTACACATAAATTAGTTTCTGCTTGGCGCCCGTTATTAAAAAGGTCCTATTCGGCTCACGGTATTCCATTTCGTCTGCCAGTGGGGGGTTGGACGGTTTCAATCGCTGCGACAATTAATCACAGTACAGCAATGTCATCCGGCACACCGGTCAGGCCGAAAACACGCCAGACGTATTTATTGTACCTTTTTTACTTTTTATATTCGCGCGGTAAAACGTATGGGAGAGTGTGATTGGGTCTGTGTTATGTAATGTGCTGGGTTGTACGTGCTTTTGGTCAATGTATGCGAATGTTTTTGATATGCAGTTGATAAAACTGTATCACACGCGTCATTTAAATAAGTCTTTTTACTATTATAGCGTTTTTTTTTTTAGGTACCTTTTTTCATTAAGTTTAAAAAAAACTCTGAAAATGAATAATTTAATCTCATTTCATCCCTTACATTGTTTTACTTAATTCACTGCTAAACCCAAAAAATATTGCATGTCTCCATACTTTAGATTAACCCATCTAAGTATTAATTATATTATTTATTCGTAAAACATAATCCAAGGTGATATGTAGAGCTAATCCCTTCTTTTACAGTACAGATTAGGTCTATTCTATTTTGTGAGTAAGTCTGTCGCTATATATTACACTTTAATCCAACGCTACACCTGAGATTTTCTGACATACCCGAGACTTAGAGATAAAATTTAGGTTCATAAAAATATGTGTAGTAATAACACTAGATTTACTATATTTTGCCATTTTTATTGTAAAAATAATACCAGCCTGTAACTGTTCACCTTCCAGCAAAGGTTTTTTTTCATAGAAGGCATTCATCATCACATTTACGTACTTTTTCGATACGTAATGGTTTACACTTGTCTTTATGTTGATGAAGGTGTAAAGAGTAAATGGTAAAAATGTACTGTATGAATTATTAATCCCATGACCCAATCAAAATCATGATTTAGGTACTTGCTTGATAAATTTCATTTAAATCCGTCCAGCCGTGAAAGCGTGATTCTGATTCATAAAAACACAAGAGGATAAAAATAGCAAGGATATTTCATTAATGATTAAAGTTAACCACAAATTATACTTTATTCCAAACACCTGACAGTTTATTTTACATAAAAAGAAAATGCACATTACTCATAATCGAATAACTCGATTATAAGATGAAATCGATTTTATAGTATGAGAATAAAAAGTATTAAACGCACCTACGGATTAAAATTACAGTCGTAATGACCATATTAAAGCTTGCCAAATTGATAATAGTGTTAATACAAAAGGCGGTGTCGAATTATACCGGAATATTTTCAGATCATTTATTATCGTCCATGAGAGACGTCAAGATAGGAGCGAGACGAATTCTGTGGAATCATTTCGTCTGTTACACTTTTTAAGAAACAGCGTAGGTAGTATTGTGAGTAAATTAATTCGTAATTTTGATTCATTGTGTTAAGTTGAAAAAATATGAATAAAAAAGTGTGAAGAATATTATAATGAATTTATTTGTCTTGTTCACTTTTGCGAGTTTGAAAGATGAATAAGCTGGATAGACTCCAGCTTTAAAGTTGAAATGTTTTCATTGTAACTGAAAGTTATTGATACATTTTGTTGGCTGTTCATTTGTACTATATCGGATTGGTTATTTGTACTCATTAAGAGTACTTTAATATTATGTTTATTGGACATTCCCAAAATTATATCGCGAATGGTCAATTATTGTGTCGTGCATTATACACACATCAACACCGTCTAGGGATATTTTGTATAAAGTTCTTAAACTCAAAAAATACTTGCCACTTTTAAATTCTTTTGAAGAAAGTTTATTTTGTAAGCCTTTTTGAACGATTCTAAATTTGAATTTGAAAAATTACATTAAAAACAAAAGATTTACGCGGCATAATGGTAGCGAAGTCCGAAAGTTTCATTTACCTACAGTAGTTTGTGGCTATTATTTGTGTCCAATTTAAGTTTTATAACAAGTTATCGGTTAATTCCGAATTAATGTTATTGTGTGCATCATGCAGCGGCGCCATTTAACTAGAGAAGAAATGTTAAGGGCAGTAGGCATGCTCCAAGCTGGGGCTACTCAAGGGAGTATTGCTGAGGAGTTTGGAACAAGACAAAACATGATATCAAGGTTATGGTCACGTTATAGTGCTACTGGTGAAGTGGCTGAAAGACACCCAGGCGGGAAGCGCATAACCACTCAACGACAAGACCGATTTTTGCAAGTTGCCGCGAGAAGACAACCAAATGTTACGGCCATGCAGTTGGTTCAGAGGCTCCAGTCAGAGCACCAGTTGGTTGTGAGTGACCAAACTATGAGGAGAAGGCTGCATGAAGCTAACCTTCATGCTCGCACACCGCTTCGTACTCCAGCACTACGCCGAGGAAATCGTGGACAACGAATAGAGTGGGCTCGTGAACATTTGCTCTGGGAAGAAAACCAGTGGTCTGTAGTGCTGTTTACCGATGAGTCCCGGTTCGGTTTCCATCCCGATACACATAGGGTGCGTGTTTGGCGAGTTCCTGTCGTGAGAGCCGTCTGCAATGTCTTCAGGAAGTCCATTCATACCACGGCGGAACAATTATGGTTTGGGCGGGAATTCGTGTCGGTAGAAGAACAGACCTCGTTTGGATCAGACACACCATGACGGCTGAAAAATACCGTAACGAGGTGCTGGTACCAATAATCTACCCCCATCGACTACAAATAGGCCAAGAATTCACGCTCATGCACGATAACGCCCGTCCGCACACAGCGAAAGTGGTGACAAGCTGGTTGCAGGAGCACGACGTATCGGTCTTACGCTGGCCCGCTCAATCGCCTGACCTAAACCCCATAGAACACGCGTGGGACATGCTCCAAAGAAGGGCTTTGAGGAATTTCCCTGCAAACGTTGCGACGGAAGAGCAACTTTTTTTGCATCTTAGCCGGACCTAGGACAATATACCGCAGCAAGACTTGGATAACTTAATCCAAAGTATGAAAAACCGTTGCAGGACCGTTATTAATGTCATGGGTGGTTTTACTGACTACTGATTTTTCACAGAACTGTTAAAAACAATTTATTTTTCCTTATTTGTAAATTTTTCTTGAGAAACACATTCGTTGTTAGTTTTACCATTATTTCATGTTTTTTCTTTATTTGAATAAAAATTTGTTTACGCAAAAAAACATTATTTTCTTTTATTCTGGAGTGCAGTCTGATAAATGGGCTTTATAAAAATATATACATGTTGTATGCTATTTTTAATACATTTTGAGTAAATTGAGTAAATCCAAAATATCCCTAGACAGTGTTGATGTGTGTAATAGCTTTGGTTAAAATCTAGTTATATTCACGTTGTGTAAATATCAGTAAATACTCATTCAAGTTAATTATAACGACCTCGTTAGCAGAACAAAACCGCATATCCTAATTAAAAGTAATGTTATAATTTTAATGTTTCAAAACACTTCACATTTAGCAGTTTGGTTGAAGGAGCTTATAAACAAATCACTGAACAAACATCTGCTTAAAAGGGTGGTCTAACATTGTGGACGCGAGCCATTGCGTATGTAAGTACAGTCAGCAACCTAAGTCTCTGTAAAACTTAAGAACCTTGATAAATATTTGACAGAAAAAATTATGAATGAAATTGAAAGTTGTAAAAATGTTCTTCAATTAATTTCAAGTAATGCACCTAACTCAAAATCGGATGCCAATGACAAGTTATCGCTCATTGTGGCATTCTAAGAGGGAGGCTTATGTTCAACAGTGAACGTCTTCCGGCTGATGATTATGATGAACCCAAAATCGTATTGTTCTAATTAGGTCAGAAACATTATTGGGAAAACTCAGTATCAGGTTTTGTGAGAATTAATAAAGCGAAAGGGGTATGTCTAGATCGTAGTAAATAGAACCCCTATGCGATAGAGACAGACGTAAGTACGACTTTATGTATGTACCTACCTACGTAAAACGTGCAGCCACTTTTGTTGCTACTACTTTCAACTGTATGAATGCAGGGTCATGAAGTAACTCGAGACCATGCTAATCAAAGACGTAAAACAGGAATTTATTGTGTGCAGTGTACCATAGCAAGTTTATTGTGCATTACTATGACGGCAATTACTCAACTCACACATAAAGTGGGTAAAGGCATATCCAGATGTAAATAGCTTTGAGCATCGGGTATTTAGCTATTAGACTGGACGTATGATTTGTTCGTTATGGGAAGTTCATTACGGGTTAATGGGAATGTGCAGGCTATTAAGTTAAAAGCTTAGCTTAGTCTGTGAGCCTTTGTGTCTTAAGTTGGTAGACTTGATTGTTAAAGGGATTGTACGATTATTTTAAGGTTGGTGTTTCAAACCGCAGTACTTTATAACATCTTCTCATTTATTCTATATTAATTCCCGCATGGGATTGAAAGTTGTGTGATCCGCAGATGTTTGTCCCGAGTCTGGGTGTTTGTGTATGTGACATTTCATGTTTGTGTACCGCACCCACGATTCAGGAGAAATCCTAGTGTGGGGCAACATTTAAAAAACAATAAAAGAAAATTCACCGAATTTCTAAGAAGTATACAGCATTGGCACATAAATAAAAATCGTCGTCAAAATATGTTTGCTAATTTACTTTGGTTGAGTTAGCAAAGCAAAGCCTTCATTACGAGTACGTATGACAAAAATAAAAAAAAGGCAGGTCGAACTCTTCAAGTTTGTGTTATACATAACATACAAGACCAGCAGAATTCAGCCCAAATCCTTGAAAATATTAACAAACATTATGGTAAAACATTAGAAGTATCAAGATAATTATTATTTACTTGTATATATTCGCTTGTATTTACCATTGAAATTACAGAATCTTGTTCGTCTGAATGTTGGTTAATATTAAACATTTGTTTTGCGTCAACATGGCTGGTAATCACAAATACACCAGTGCTATTTGCTTTCATAAAACGATTCAGAAGCATCGCGATATTTGTCACGTTTCCTCTTATTAATTAGGTGTAAATAATTTTGCTTAAAATATAATACAACAATAATTTTGCCGAGTGATAATGACCTAGAATTGACCACCCCCTTTCCTCCCGTGGGTGTCGTAAGAGGCGACCAAGGGAAAATCCAGAAGATGGGCAGCAGCTTTTTCTGTTATTTCTCCAGCCGCCGTCAAGCGTAGGGATCATGGAACCCCTCCTCCACTCTAAGGAGGAGGCCTATGTTCAACAGTGAACGTGTACCGGCTGATGATGATGGATACATTTTAGTTTTCTTATTACAAAGGTGTCGGAACATTATAAGTACATTGGATAAAAACAATGCTAGAGTGCTGCTGCTAAATCCTTTTTAAGAGACTGGAGTCCGTACTAGAGAAAGCCCTGTGTGACAGATCACCGGGCTCACCTGGAAAACATCACATGCATATTAATTATTATACATGCGGTAAGTGTGTAGTGTATGTGTGTGTGTGTGTGAGTGTACCTACCTAGAATACCTACACATAAATTATGTATTTCAATAATATCTTGTTTACCCTCTAAGTTAATTCACCCCATTGTTACCGCCGAGTTCAATGAACCTTGCATCTATATATGTATATACACGCATATTCCTTTGATGTAGATACTTTCCTCAAATTCACAGTAATACGTCAGCCGGGAGCTAAAAGGGAACGCTGCTAATTCAAACCGAACAAACAAACGAGGATTGTCCGAAATTTCTGTAAAAAGTACAATCGCGAAAGGGTTGCACCCCACTGAAGATTATAAGATAAACGTGGAATCCGTCAAGAAAAGGGCGGTATTTAACAGTTTTAATTTTAAAGTTTCCCGTTTAGCTGCGGTTTGGAATCCGTTTAATTTCCGGCGTTGAAATTATTTGGAAGGAATAAAGCTTGGCTTATTTCATACCAAACTTTTTAATTTTTTAGATAACACTGCCAAAATATCATTGTTATCATTCACATTAAAATTTGAGTCTTGTCGATGTCCTGCGAATTGTAAAAGTTTCCGTCACGTAAAAAGAACGCCGGGCGACTGTCAGCGACTGTGTTTGCACTCGTGTGTAGTTTCTGCCTATGGGTCTAGGCTAATGTAGTTAATAATTAAGTGTTGTTTTATTTTAGAATCATTTATAGGTACTTTACTGGTAACTTAACCTTTTCGAACGGATTGGAATTTAAAAAATTAAGTTAACAGTCAGCATTTTTCTACGTGACGGGAACTATACTTGTATGTGATTAAAAAAATGAATTGAAACATACTATCATGATAGAAATAGATTAAAACATAGATATTTGAAACTCATTTTAAATATTATTTAATATTTGTAAAATCCCTCTGAAATATTTAACAGTAACCATTTTCACTTAGTTTAATCCTTTAACCCACCTTACGATATTAGATTTCTTCTCGCCAATTTTAATAATATCCAACGTGGGTAACATTTAATATTATAATAATTGACGGTACTGAGAGCGAAAATTCCAACCTCAAACGAACGTAATTGAAATCTATTATCATTTTGTGCAGTTATACTACATTTTGTGCTCTCACACACACTTACACACACAAAAACACACAAAAACACATGTACACTTACACACACATTTACACTAACACACACTAATTTATAGCCTATATTACAATATACTCGTATTATGTGTCCGTTACCCTCCTACCAGTTATAAGATAATTTTACTGCATACTTTGTTATTGACGTATTGTTTAGAATATACGATACAACGAATATAACTGTAAGTTGTGAAGTTACATTAAATAAATAAATAACAGGATAATTTAATATTATAAGTGCATTAACATGATACTTGTAAAACATGCTTATTATTTTGTACCGTACTATTAAGTCTTATCTACATTATTATTTAAATTCACTTTGCCCCGAGACAGAAACTGTTTGTTTGTTTAACTTCCGTCATTATAAGGTTATTATATTAATGACTTATTATTACATGATTGATATTCATAGCCAGTTTAGTCGCAAAAATAAGGCTAATGTTATTGTTGTTTATTTTGAAAAACAGTACTAAAAATAAAAGCTTGTAAAAAGATAGACATGTGCTAAATTACAAGTTAGGTCTCAAGATAATCTAGGATGTTGAACAGAACGACGATCCAATATCAAGCTGGGTGTATAGTATTTCTGTATTATAAAAACTGTTTCAATAATTTAGAAATTGTGCAAATGACAGTTCAGAGGCTACCATCCAAACTGTGTACTCTCATCAGTAGTGGAATGAAATTTTAACTTAAATTGTAGTATGCGTCATTGTGTAAGGCACAGCAAATAATAATTTCTACAAACAAATCTAAAGTTAACATTTCTTCGTCAGAATTTAGCTAAAACTTTAATGCAGCGGACGCTAACGAAACATGTGAAACTTTACAAAATCGTTGCACAAACCTATGCACGTAAAGGTGCTTTTATATTCTAAGAATATGAAGCGTGAAAATGCTGAGGTAACAGGAAATGAGGTATAGGATAGAGGTGGATTCAAATAAGTTCAAATAAGCAATTTTCTCGTACTAGTCCTGATATCGTGAGCAGTAAACCGCGGTTGAATCCTAAAGTTACCGCGAGAACTATTCAGATTTGTGCTCGTGAGAAGAAAAAACAATATTACAGGCAATTTGTTTCGATATCCTTATTGAGAGGTAAGCCTTATGTGTGTTATGGGCTAGATGCTTGTTACTCAATGTCGATCTTAAGGTGAGCTTTGTGAGATATTGTATTTATTCACAACATTGTTTGAAGCTTTCTCTATGAGGAAGTGGATTATCGGATTATGTTTGGATATCCTTTCTTCATAAAATCGATGTTTCGATTTCACAATAACACAACGGTACCTACAGGATTAACTTTATTCATTTAGTCCTAATGGTCTTAAGTAGGTTTGATAAAATATAAAACCAATGTCTGAACACTATTGGATAAAGAAAATCTAACTATTTGCGTTTAGAAGAGACCAATATCAAAAATGTCTGACCATGACCACGAAACTTAAATTGAGTTGAATAAATATACATTTAAATCCCAAATCCCAGACAGGCGAATAAAAGTTTCCTCTGCAAGCACAGACAGTGAATGCAGGAATGTATCTAGCCAAGGCACATTACCGTTCACTAATGACTACCTTGTAGAGAACAAAAGTTCTGCGTTGGGCCTGCGCTGGACTCGGAGTTTATCTTAATAAGACGGTTTCAAATGACGCGGATGTAGAACTTTCGAATGCATTTTTGCTTTACTATTTTGATAATGTTGAGAAATTTTGAAAAGGGTGATTTATGTAATGTTGGAGTAGAGGAACACGATGAGAAGTTATTGGTTACGGAGTTTATTCAGAAAACATTTTTAGTAGCGATATTTTAAGTTATCTCTGCTATTTAGGATAGTCTTGAATTAATTAACGACAATAATAATAGCAGTCCAGATCCTCAAGGAATATATACTATTTTAGTTTATTCTGTGTCAGTAGATAAATATTAAGTCTTAACTAAATATATAGAATAAGATCCAATCTTAAGTAGCTAGCTTATTGTTTAAGGCTTGTATTTTTGCATTTAGTTCAAATTATCTGTTTATTCTTTGTTCCCCTTCGCTAAAGATGTGTATAGCATTTATCGACCCGATATTTATAAGGAAAAAACTGAAATGAAAACAAAAGTTTAACCCAATTTGGCTCCATGATGCTTTAAGATTAATCGATTGGCTTATCGCTCGGCATTGAACAAAGAATTCACTCCGAACACATTAATCCCATCTAGAGCAATTAAACCGTTCTAATTCTGAGGCATTCGATTAAGAAAAGACAATTTGTACTTGACCGCATTTCTCTTAGGCATGGCGATCGTCGCTTCTCTGATTACGTAACTCGCGGCCACTACTAATAGTGCAATTATCTTATATTGTAGTTGACAGTGAAGGTTCAATTACCCTCGTTTAGATGTAACCTATATCTTACAATTATTTGCTTCACGTGTCAAGTGTTTCGTTATGAAATGGTAATGTGCTCTTACTCCTTATTTGGGTTGACCTATCAACTCTTCATAAATGTAAATTAGATGAGGAGTACTCGTATTGTTTCTATTAGACTTTCATGCATGATCAAAGATTTCTGTAAATATTTTCTTGCAAAATTTACATAATTCGCTTTAGTAGTAGATTATTATTATTCTTTCTTTCTCCAAGAGACATCCTTGTAAATCAAAGCAAACACACTTAAACAAAACAGGATCATAAACCAACTAGACAAGGCCCACACACTGGTCGCAAAATTGATTTAAATTCTTCCAAGCTTTTGTACTTAAAACAAATCACACGAACCCCCATAACTCACGCGGTAGGTCTCCGTTCAAAAACTGAGAAATCATATAGAACCTTCCAGAAACTAGATTAAGGCGCGTATAAAGCTTAGTACATGAATGCTGGTGGTAACTTGAGACTTGGCAGACAATGCTGGCTCCCTTATTGCTCAGCTCTTAAATTGTAGTGCGGTTTCAATGCAAGTGCCGTTGACGTTAAATTATTGTCGCCATGCAACGTTACACCGCCTGTGCTGGCGTTGTACACGTGTGCACTAGGCTTAAGGCCTGTTAAGCTAAATGTAGGTCTATTATGGTCATCCGATATTGAGCTACGAATTTCATAGAGGAGGCGGTACAATATTGAAAAACAATGTAGACACAACCCATTGTGCAGTATTCTAAGAAATCAACATACATAATACCTAAATATAAAGTTACGCGAGTTTCGTAGAAGGCAAAGGTTTCCATTTGCTACGATCCTGGCATACATGTTTCGCCTTATTTACTCTTTCCAAATTCCTGCTACATTCCCATCGGTTTTTGGTTCCAAACTTGCCATTTCTTCAGACTAAATTTTGATCAGAATATGTTCACCCAGGTCTTCGCCTTCTAGAAATCTATTAACACTAAGCTACCAAAGAGTAAGGGAATTTAATTTCGGAGATACGCTTTAATATCTGAACAATAAATCATTCTGCACTCGCAGCTAATTCTAAACGAATTACGGCAGAAAACTTTTGGCAATATAAACTGCAGTCGGGCACAAAATTAAAATAAACTAGCAAAGCGCCAACCCTATAGCGGGGTGTCCTTTCGAGAGCGACGACAGGTGTTTTAGCACTCCTTCAAAGTGAACCAATTTACTACAGCAATAAAGTTTAATAATACTGCATAACTAGTTGTCACTTACCGTCGTAAAGCAACCTATTACAGCGAGTGAAACCCGTTTCACTATTTACTTTTACAACTTTAATGCAGATATTACATTAAAATTATGTTTTATACGTGTTTAGTAAATTTGGTTTGTTTTTTAATGTTAAAATACATACATACATATATAAAGTCACGAATATTTCCCTGAGAGGTAGGCAGAGTCCACGGATTTCCATTTGCTACGATCCTGGCATACTTCTTGTGCTTCATTCACACGCACTACATTCCTCATACACGCTCTTCGGTTGAGGGTACTCCTCATTTGCCCTTTTTGTAGAACATCTCCGATTTGGTCTAGGTATAAAATACGTTAATAGTAAAATAATACGGTTGTAACTACCTAAAACGATAAAGACTAATTAAATTCAAATAATAAAATCAGATTTAGTCTAGCATGCGTATATCACACGTATTTTGCAATACAATGTTTATTAATTTATTATAATATGTTTCCTGGTGTGTAATAAAGAGTATTATCTATTAAAGCTTAAATAAAAACAAATGCCAATTCAACACAGACGTAGAAGACATAATTTCTAATATAATATTTTGATAAATAGTGTGTGTGAAGTGCTTTTCCCCGTTTTCATTTGAAAGTTATTAATGTTGGATGTTGAAACCGTAGCTATTTCGGCTTTGCTTTCGGATGACTTCTTAAATGTAGAACTAAAGATAGAACTACGAACAAGATATAACGAAATTTTGAATGGAAACTAAAATCTCTACTATTATTTGAACAGCTAGATATACGATAACGAAAACTAGGGGATACCTAGATAATAATGCCTAAGTATTGAGAAGTTATCTAAATTTCTAGCGTAAACAAATAGGTATCTCGTTTGTTTAACACTTAGGACCATAATCATTAGGTACCTAGTTTTTTTTAACTCTGAATTACTCCAATATGTTTAAGAATTACAATGGTGACGCCTAAACGTAGGTAGTGATAATAGACTCTCGTCTTTTCAAGTTGTAATAAGTCTCGTCATCTCCGCCATATTTGTATAGTCCGACACGAATATAGTTTTCCCCTCAGGGTCCGTCTATAAGTTGCACTACTTAAAAGTAAGTGATGAAAATGCCTAGGGCGCGACAGCAAACATTAACATTCGCTCCACACGTAGCTATTATCATCTCAATTATGTCCGTTTCATTGGCACATTAAATTAATTTTTAAAATAACATGACCCAAGATCAGAGGTCCACACAATTACTAGAGAAACTGTGTCAGAATTTTGTTTATCAAAATACTACTTTTGGCATTATGTGATTTCGGTTCATAATGGGATATAATTTTAGTCGACGCGCAAGCAAGTGCACCATACTTATTATATTACGTCTATAATAACCATCTTATTTTGCTGCCCATCGTGTGAATCACAAGAAATGTAATCTTATTTCAAGGGTCATAAGCTCTCATCTACCTTGAACGGTGTTTATTGGCTGCAAATATGACTTTGTAACTATCAGAGCTTAATACGCGATCGTGGATCGCCCGTACATTTGCATGTTTTACTATTTGTCTGTCGTTATTATCTATGTTATTGTGGAAATCCGAGTTAATAACACTTTCTAATTCCATTTCATATGTTTATAATTGGACTATTATGTGGATATGGGTCAGTTAAATATCACGATCATTATTATCTTTGGACCTTATATTACATAGTGAGTCCAGTCATATGTATCTAGCTGAATTTAAATCAAATAAATGATACATAATTTTTAGTTTTAATTTTATCTTTTGTATATTATATTTATTTTTTAACGTAGGTTATAATGTGTAAATGGTTATGTGTACAATAAAGTTTTCAATTATTATTAAAAAAAAAAACGATTATTTTTTTATTGTCACTTGATCCTTATATAATCTACATATACGCATGCGTCCTATACTGGCATTTTCACAGATTGTTAAGATCCTATCCTGCGATTCAAAATCAATTAGCCAACAACAAATTCTACCAATTCTCGCAACCTCTATGAACACAAGGGTCTATTCCAAAGATGGTCAGAACAATCGAATTGTAGAATCGAGTGCCCACAAAACGAATTAAACAATCGATTTAATCGTTCACTTAATTACGTAATTAATGTCTGAATGCACGGCTTGCCCACATCGCCTGTTTAATGCCCCTGCATACACCGCACTGTAGCAGAACGCGGGACCACGAAACATGAAGTATTATGGCTGTAGTTTGGTTTTTTAATGATCGAATTCGGATTGAGTATCGCTTGTTGAAATCGGAATCGGAACATTAAGTACGAACTCAGATGAAATCTGAACCTGTATCATTTACGTACGTAATTTGTGAAATCGTTGAATATCGATTTAAAAAGTTTACACCTAGCCTTAAATAATAATAGTACATACAGACTATAATGAAATTAAGAATAAACTGTAAATATTTGACCCGAAGACTCGTGCTTAAATAGTTTATAATAAGATTTTGGTTCTATACAAACAAATACCGTAATAAATCTTTTTGGCTTAAATCACTAAAATTTATGTTTAAAATATAATTGCACACCAGAGTTTTAAGTGCGAGAGACAGCCCTACAATTAACTTTGGAGCTAATTGCTCGTCAGTAGATCATACATCAAAAAATGTACCGCTAGCTTTCCTTAATTACATTACTGGCACAGGTCACGTTTCAAATTGAACGCAATGTGTAAATTGAGACAAAAATCGCAACAAATTGTACGACGCCGAAAGTAATAATTTTAATTAATCGTGGACCGTTGTTCCATTCTTCCTTAGTTCCAGCCAGCTCCAGGCTTTCTTAAAACGTACTTACAAATTAAGGTGGACGTTTCAATTACATTCTTGTGCAACTATTGTCTAGCTGGCTTGGAGTCGCACAAACAGTTACATAGGGGCAGCACACAATACATTCTAGTAATTAAGATCGAACCTTTCACTCCAATAAAGGTTTGGAGCGTAAAACGTTCTGGTCCTTCGACCGAACGGCGTCGTAACTCTTGCAATTAAGTCGAATTAAAAATAAAGTCCAAAGAAGTCCAAGCAGTACAGCTGTTGATTAAACGCCATCTCGCGGGGTCCCCATCAATAACAACACTTTAATTAAACACTTTTATTCGCGCTTGAATGGCTGGGACGCTAGTCTCAGCTTTTAATTTGCTTTTATATTATTTTTTTTCTTAATAGAGTTGACAGTGCGCCCGTTCGGCTCCTGTTGCTAAATAAAGGGGAAACAAAGAACTTTAGTGGTCTTGTGTTGCATAATAAAAACAAAATTGTTTTCTTTTATTCATAAATAATATCTGGTGCCTTTAAAATGTAAAACATAATGGTTTATTATGCCATCACTTTTGCTTCAAGATATGCATTGTGCAAGCATTGTATTGTTAAGGGACTTTTTTATGACTAGGTACCAACTACGTACTGATGAAGTGATATGAGACAATACCAGATGTTACGCTACTGAATATAAATTAGCATAAATTCATTACAACACACGAATTTACAAATGATTAATTAAAAATACCATTCATTAAACTACTTATCTCACTTTTCATCGAACTATACAATTATCATAAAAAGTACATTACAGACTATTGTAATCTTTATACCTAGATAAAGGTTAAATTTACGTTTATTTTAGACAATGCTCGCATTAAATGAAAAAGGCGCTTTAATGAATTTTATAAGTTTAATGAGAAGTAATTTGTTGTTATTTACATATCAGTTATGAGGCCAGAAGGGGTGGACATGCAACCATTAATGAAAGTACATTTCCTGTTTTTTTACCAATCAAAAATCAACTTTAAGATAAATGTGTAAGGTATAAAATCGCGTGTGATAATTCGAAACTATATTGACCACTGCCAACGATTAATACTGAATATTCTGTTCAAATTAATTTTACGTTGAAACGTCAATAAATTTATGGTAAGTGCAATTGAAAGGCATTGGTGAATGTCAACACATGTACGAAGGTATAAAATACAGGGATGGGTAAAAATGCTTTGATAGTCAATCGCGTCTCTACACCAGTACTCATGGTAAAATAAATGGGAATATAGTTTATTGCAAGCAGTTACATACTATGCTAAATAATAATTAATGATTATTAAAAACTAGCTGACCCGGTGAACTTCGTACCGCATTCTCACCATTCAAACTTTCATGAATATTGCAAGACTAAAATTGGCCAAATCGGTCCAGCCGTTTTCGAGTTTTAGCAAGACTAACGAACAGCAATTAATTTTTAATATTTATGTAAAATAACTACAATGAAAAATAGATCTACATTTTCCAAAAATACTTCACACTTACGACCTAATAAAGTTTATCCTTCTATGTAGACAAGTTTAAATTCAACTTAGCTTTGTGTAAAAGGTTCCATTAATCTCCAAAGAAATAAAACCTACAGATAGGTTAGTCGTAAAACAAAAAAAAAATATTTTTTTTAAACCCTATATATCGATAATTGACTGTCCAATCGATAAAACATCCGGCATTATTTCATAGGTATTGAATGAAAACAGATAAAAACTTCTTTATACATCATGTTGTCGATAAATAAGTATTCGAATAATATTCAAACTCGTACTCACTGTGGGAAAGTGAAGTATTGATGAGATTTTTTAATCTCCAGTTTTGTGTGAAGTCCGATAAGTGACTTCCCGCGGTTTTTATGGCGTGAAATTTCAACTATTTGTTGCTAGTCGTAAGTAAAATGAGAATAATAGTTACTTATTATGTTTGAGATAAAAAAAGCGCGGCGATAAATTGTTTGGTGTGTCAAAACGGCACTATCGGCCGATACCACTTACCTTTCCGTAGGTACCTTGGATAGGTAACACGGGAGACAGACAAAAAAGTTCTTGTTACTCATATTGGCTTATGTTGTCGCAAAATAATTGATAGCCCAACACCATATTCTCATTAGACTGTAAAGATATTATATTCCCTGTACAATGCAGCATCATACAAGTAATACGAACATTTGACTGTCCCAACTCCCACAACAATATGCCACTACAATACGGAAAAATTTAGCTTAATGCAAAAAAAAATGGCTTGAATATTCACAATTTGTGTTATTCTATTTTCTTCATTTCCTACGCTATCTCTACCTATCGGTGGATAACTGCTAGCGAACTTAATAGTCCCCACCTCCCACGGTCTGGTGCATCCTCAGCGGTTAAATTTTGGCTCCCACATAAACTTTTAGTTCATAGTTTTAGTGAACCCGCTAAACATTATAAATCTTATTCCAATTTGCTCAGCGATCAAGTGAACAGTGGTATAACGAGTTCTGAAAGATTGATAAATCAAGAAGTTATTTATTAAGTAGTAGACTTTGCATGAAACTCAGCCGCAGTGAGGTAGCGTGGTGATCAATGCTCAATCTTTCTCTATAAGAGAAGACGCCTATGCCTTGCAATAGGACAGTTAAAGGCTATTATTATTATTAAACCCAGAGCTTTACGCTAGAAACGCTTGCGGTCACAATGTTATGAATGCAACCATTACAATAACAGCCAGAATTTAGTCTTGACATATCAGTCTATTTGCTTAAATACACAGAGGTACCCACATAAACACAGCGTGCCATGATACCCCTATTCCTTACCAAAACATGTCACTAAAGGGCACTATGTCTCGTAACTGGAACACAGCCAGTTCTAGTGCGACCAAGTTAGTTCTTCTCACGTAATCATTTTATGAATGTTACGAGTTATACGTGCATGAGATACAACGTGCAACGAGACGTTATTTATGCGTTTCTCGCTTTCAGTTTGAAGTGTATGGATATGACTTCATATTTTGAGTTTTGTCAAAGTTATATTTGTCTACTCCTTCGAGGCAAACTCTGCTTAAGTCATGTAAAATATTCTTGGTAATAGTAATGTAAATATCGATCAACAAAATAGATTTAATTTCCTATTAAATACGTAGTAAATGTATACGTTAGTTTTGTTAATTTTGTCACAGATTCATAAAAGAATTACCGTCCTTTTATAATAAATATTTCGCAGACAGTCGTATCACTTCTAAGACTTTCTTTCTTCTGAACAACACTTTATCGCAGTTTTTTTAAAGTGCCTCTTCAAACAGACGCAAGCATTTACGTCGAAAGACTTTTCAGCGTTTTGCAATTGAAATAAAAGTTTATGAGCCCGTACATTGCATAGATATTGTAGGTGAATCTGCGTTGTGTATTCTGTAAGTGTCTGTATTCTAAAGTTCTTCACGCAAAGTGCAGGGAAACTTTGCGTTAGAATATTTTCAAATACACTTTATAATATACAAACAGTTCTCTACCTATTGAATATTTGGGTAGAAGAAGAAGATTTAAGTTTAATTTTACAACATAAAAATATAATTTTAAAGTAACTCTGCTGTAATGATGTACAAGACAGACATAAGGACAGAGCAAGACCTAAATGTAGGACCTAGTTGTAGGATAAAAACGACGATTCTGATATTATTATAAGTAGTTCCTACTAAAAACGTAGGAAAACAAGATACGAAATGTTAAAATGACAAAGACATACAAATGTATAACAAAGAGTCGTTTTAAATATGATGTAATGCGATATGAGAAGTCTAGTCAAAATATAAGGCTAGCTACCATTTGTTTTTTAACAAGTAGCAATCGAATTATTTAAATGCGATGTCAAAAGTATGATTAATAAACGATTCTCAACTTTTTCTCTCCTAACGAGCTCTAAATCTTGATTCATCAGTCTGCTTGATTCATTTATAATCACTGCCATAAAAGTTGTAATCAACTTGGATGGAAGTCTATAAATTCTTTGTATGACGTCATAGTCTTCTTGTATTTGACCGCTTTAATTGGCAGGATTAAGATGGGAAGAAATTACGATAGGAAAATATGTTATAATCTTTAGTGGTTTATATTAACAAACTTTAATAATACGATTTCCCAAAATCAATCGAAAGAAAGAAAGGAAGTTTAATTAGTAGAGAGCTCCTACCAGTCATGATGGTTACTAAGACATGAAACTGAGACATGAAAAAGAGAGAGACTTAAGACTGGTAAATACAGGCATTAGGGAGAAAAATTTAGACTTATATAAAATGAGTAATAATTTAACATGCATATTTAAAAGAAAATGAAACAAGCTGGTGGATGACGTTGTAAAATAATAATACGTGAATCCTCATTATAGAGCAGTGAAACGTTTTAAATAATTCTCGAACATTCCAAATTAGGGATGCCGATTCAATCTGTGATTGATGTTCTATTATAATATCATTCTCCTTGTAAGTTTTTATACGAATAATTGGATCATAAATTTCAAAAATCTAGTAAGTATACAAGTCATGTTTCTTTTTCCATATTAATTCGATGTGTGATGTATAGCTTGAGATGTATGACAGACATTTAGAATAGGTTAATTTGCTTGTTTGTTTGCGTATATGTAAATTCCGCTATTTTTCTTAACTTCTTTAATTCCAATAAGCTGCAACAGTCTTCTTCTTAGCCTATGGTTGATGAACAACCCGATGACAGAGTTTAAACCACCTGTAGGCCTCTGTCATAGCTTTACAAACGTTGAAAATTCTCTCAGGTGTGCTGATTTCCTGACGATGTTTTCCTTCACCGTTTTTAGCTATTGATAACCAATTTATATTAGTGCGAGCCGGGGTTTGAACTTGCGATCTTTGACTTGGCAGTCCAACGGTCATATCAGTCGGATATCAGTGTTTTTTTAGCAGGCCCGCAACAGTTAAAATACATCATATCAAATTCTAGTCATTACCATTCATCTACCACTTTATGCTTTTTCGTCACAACATGAGGCTGTAAATAAGTGAATATCTCTGATAAAATTATATTTGACTTACAGAACTACCATTTCACCAAAGATTATGTAAGTTCACTATATCATAACGTCGTAAACTAACACGATATTTTCAAAACATAATCCGCTCCGAATGACGTCGCGGCACATAACTAGCTTACACCAATAATCCATTCCGCCTACATGTCCATAAATAACTATTTTAATAACGTTATAACAAGCTTGTAAAATAGCTCGTTTTGAATAACAAGGAGTGTTTATAAAAAGTCCAGGTTCACACCTAATTATATGTCGCAATACGTGTACAAATCAAATGTCATATAAATACAGAAATAGACTTTGATCTAAAATTCAAAATGTTTTTATTTCATATAAACCTATTACAGGCGCTTATGAAACGTTAGGATCTTCTAAATTGATTTCGCAATGTAATTACTCGTACGTTTGTTTGGTGATATTTTGTATCCAAGATAGCTATATAATCATTTAATTATAAATATTCAGTGAGACTGCCTCTTTGGTCTAGTAGTTGTTAAGCGCGACTGCTAAATACGTGGTCCTGGGTTCGAATCCCGGGTCGGGCAAAGTGTTACGGGGTTTTTCCATTAGGTTATTTCCAGTAGCAGCACGGAGTTTGGATTTGTGCCGGGTTGATGACAATAGTCCTCTATTATATTGAGACTTAAAAAAATATAACTGGCGAAATGTGGGTGTACTATATGTGTACCTCTGCCTATCCCTTCGGGGAATACAGGCCTGATGTTAAGTTATGTTATTGAGTGAGTTCCGTCTTTAAGATAATACGCGAAACTTTTTACATATTTGTGAGATGTTAGACGGACTATCTCTTTAAATTATGAATGTTAAGTATATAGGTACATTGATTAAAATATAGTAGGTAGGTAGTATATTATAAGTAGGTACCATAGTTACAATAATAGAATAAAACTACGCAGTAGTTTGTAAATTAACGACAATAATTTACTACAAATACTCTTACCAGGATTGTTAGTACAAATTGTAGTTTCAAATTTACGTACATTAGAATTCACCAAATACATTAGACCATAATTATTAAGCTCAAGAAACTCGAAACCTTAACTAAATTAAACATATTTGAACGCAATTCATAATACGAACTAAATATAGTGACTGGTTATAACTATATTCCTACCTATTTCTGAAAGGCCAGTACCACTGTTAGTACACTGCAAAAAGTGAGTTTAGTCGATCACAATGTTGAAAAAGACAAGGTAGTGATCAATGGTTTTTACTTCTCTATATTAAAAAGAGGTTTTAGTCGTTCTTTAAGAAGATCGTTAAATTGTACAGGCTAGTAAAACATTTTGTCAATTTTATTGAAAGTAGTTTGAAACGAGTATTTATTTCAATAGTTCCATGTGCGACATTCTTTTGTAAATCTGCGTAAAACACCTTGTGTTCTATACAAGATACGTTCAAAGAAGAGAATGATGGTAGAGAAAAATGGTGATGATGATGTTGATGTTTCTTTGATAAAACAAAAATATCAAGTTTGTTTTGACTATAAAGCTAGGTTCAATTATGATGTTGCGGCAGCGCGCAGAACTACCAACCGCGCGGTACAAGATCAAGGTGAATAGTGTTTATCGTCTACATGATCGCGCGGTAGCGGTACCGCGCGGTCATCTATACGATAGTTTGTTTTAGTTAGATCTTGTACCACGCGGTCATATTAACCTAGCCTAAGAAAATAACAATAAAATGCTAAATATATTAAAACGATTAAGCTTAAAATCTTCTCGCAGCTATAGTTCTAATTACGAGTAGGTATAATAAAAAACAAGCGAATAAGGTAGATTTCGAGAACTCATAGTAAACAATGCACGCACAAGATTACCTTTACCATAATAATTCTAACAAGGTACAGTACTTTCTCTTAATTGCCTTCTCATACAGACGTGCCATGGAAAAGTTAAGGTGCTGGTATAAAATTAAGTTCTTAATATAATCGTCTAAGCGCCGACCTATTTTGTTACGCGGGAATTACATTTTGAGGTACGTCGTTTGAGAACTTTAATTTCTGTTGCTCAACTATACCTCTATAAAGGGTTCATCATTTTAATGAGGTTATAACTTATAAGGAACGTAGTGTGTGTTTTTAATTAATTTATTTTAGGAATAGTTTTTATTTTTTTTTCATCTTTTTTTTCTTTTATAGAGAACATTATGAAGACTCGAATAGCTTATGGGCCCATGATTGAGCCACCTGAGGTTACACGAAACAGGCTGAAATAAAGCCTATAATATGTATTAAGGGGCTGAAAATTGTCATTAAACGTCTGTTACCCATTAACTTAATTTGAACCAATACAATTGAATAATTTAAACGTAGATTTACTATCAATGCTGGCTACATGTAAATAAATTATTACCATGAGTTGACCAATACCTTGTTCAATATAATAAATAGCTGTACGCTTCTATATCCAGATTATAATAAAAATAATGGAAAAAAATATTACTCGATTACACTGATCACTTATCAACTAACGTTATTCGAGTAGCATCAATTATTCGAGTGTATATTTTAATCGTATCTTTAATATCGAATATAAAATATCGAATTACAGCAAGGTTGCTCTAAGTAATCGAGAGCTAGAACGATTCGGTGAAACGAGTTCGATCACAAAACTGGTTCTATCGAAATATATCTTGGATGTTTGTTTGTAAATATTGTGTGTCATAATAAATTGTATTGTGCGAGTAATAAAAATATAATTGGTGAACTAAATCACGTAGAGACTGCCTATTTAAATGTTATCGTTAAATTAACGATAATGGGAAAACAATTTTGTGTTTTAATTACCTAATATTGTGCCAAGAATATTCTTGTTTTGTTATAGGTACACCTAATTAGCATTTAGTTTCGAGCTTTGCTAATGATAGCGACTATTCTTTAAAAAAAACGAATATAACCTTGTTTAGTTATTAGTTAACCAGTTTATTATTTTGCTTTAGTGGATACACTAGATGTGTTAACGAATTAGAAAACCAGTAAATTAATATAAACACCTAGTTACATAACATACATAACATCACGCCTGTATTCCCCGAAGGGGTAGGCAGAGGTGCACATTTAGTACACCCACATTTCGCCAGTTATGTTTTAGGTCCCAATGTAATAGTAGGCGAGCCTATTGCCATCAACCGGGCACAAATCCAGACTCCGTGCTGCTACTGAGAATTACCTAATGGAAAAACCCAGTAACACTTTGCCCGACCCGGGATTCGAACCCAGGACCTCGTGCTCAGCAGTCGCGCTTAGCTACCACTAGACCAACGAGGCAGCAAACACCTAGTTACTTAGATATAATTCAAACATCATTCCACATCTTTCAATTCAACCCTGAATTTGGCAGTTATACAAAGGGCAAGTGATCAGACCAGCTACCGACCTGCTGTCCAACAATCGTCCTAACGGATTACTGAACAAAAACAGTCAAATATGGTTCGGTTATCAAAATCTTAGGCAGTTGCCTCATGTGTTACTCACGTCACATATTTATGGATATATAACCATATGTGAATACCTACAGAATATATGATGTGTGTAGGTACCTACAAACAACACGGCAACTCAAGGCATGCAGTTTGACATAACTTTGTGTCAAAGGAACATCTGTAGGTGCTACCTCGCGCTCCAGCAACTATAAGGAGCTTTGTACACTGAGAGACTGTATTGCATGCCACGTTAGAATGGGATAATTAATATATACGTATAGATTTTGATATAATTTTGTGATTGGCCAAAGGTGCTTTGCACACTTAGATCTCATACGCACTGTGCACGTACAATTATGTAATATTTATTTCTGTGCGTACTGTGCGGGTGCGGATACCCGTAAACTCACAGACCGCTCAGGTTGCTCCGCTTGCGGAGGAGCGTTTTAAGAAGTTAAAGCCAGCCGTCCGGCTGCCCGCAGTTGCAACCGCGTCCTGCGGGCAGCTGTCCGGGTGCCAGTAGGTGCAGGTAACCGGACAGTGCGTATGAGCTCTAAGAGATTGTACTGCGTCTACGGGAAGCATATAAAAAAATAAATAAACCTCTACATTTCGTATTGTTGTAGGTAACATCAGTAAGATAATTAGGCAATTAGATTACATGATTTTGAGCTTGAGTTTCGTATCACATTTTGATATTAGTGACGTCAAATCATTGAGACAAGAACATAACCATGTTGTTAATGTACGAGAATTAGCCTGTGTAACAAAAAGAAAATCTCACGAACATCTATTACGGATAACAGATCTTCCAAATTAACAGTTGGAATAGATTAACATGGATGTGTTCTGCGCTCAGTAATTCCGAGGAACATCTTAACACGGATGATGTATACGTGAACGCCCATAGATGAAGACGGTAATTATCGACTGACTACACTAATGTGATAATGTTTAAATGCTCTGTTTTGATGAGTTCATCGTAACTGAAGGCATTGAACATTTCTGGGTCATTTGTTACTTTTTTTATTCTGTAATTTGTCATTTCGTAACCGACGATATGGAGATGTGTTTTGAATTATTGGCTCACAACTAAATATTTTTGGATTACGTGCACCATCAACTAAGTCATCAATTAACAAACATAATGATTAATGATGTATTGCTTGTATGTATGTGCGTATTATTTATGTATAATACAGAGATAAAAATTGTGTATAGGTATAAGATTTAGAGCTGTTTTTATATTCTCATGAAACCTTTAATATTATACTATTACTATTACAGCTTTAGTTTCGATTTTAAATAAGTTAGGCGATACAACCAAGGTAGACATACATACATACATACATAAAGTCACGCCTGTTTCCCTGAGGGGTAGGCAGAGACCACGGATTTCCATTTGCTACGATCCTGGCATACTTCTTTTGCTTCATTCACACGCATCACATTCCTCATACACGCTCTTCGGTTGAGGGTACTCCTATCCAAGGTAGAGCTTGGTATATTTATAAATGGAGAATATTGCTTTTCAATTTATAAAAATTTAATGTATCATCAACCAATTTAAAACTAAATTTTAATAATCATATGATGTGTTTTGATGTTCTTGAGCGTAACATACCGTAACGCCCATAATCATCACAAAAAACTATGATTGCCATGAACCGATATAGCTAATAACGGTATCTTGTGCCGATGTGTTAGATACGGGCCTAAGATTGTTGACTATGTGTAAATCACCTGCAACTCAATTGCAGTCTTACTGCTTATGTATATCTACTAAGTAAGGAGTCTTGTCGCAGTTGACTACGACCTATTCAATATCAATATTTGGTCTATCTTCTTATAGACATGAGCCACATGGCCTAAGTCATGCTGTGGTGTACTGATTGGTCAGTGAACAAGGATGGTAGTGAGGTTGACCGACCAGGGTGCGCCAAACGAACAGTATCAAAACTCTTGGATGTTCTCTACTTGCACACAACTTACTTGGTCTTACTATAACTTTCGCATACAAGTTCTACTCATTCTGCAGTCTCTGAAATAGAGCCGATGACAAAAAAAAACAAGTTAATGTTGAATGCAAACTGATATACCTACATTTCTACTTCTACTTTGAAACTAGGACTGCGGTCTATTTTTTGGCTGGGCGAATTTATTACCACAGAGTTTTCTAAAAAGACACAGAACATTGATGGAAGTTCCGGAGTCCTGATTACACAACCACATTGACTATTCCAAATTTGAGATACAATGTGATAACTTTAGTTTTATTTTACGACCCTAGCTTTCGGTTGTGCGAACAGTCCAAAGCTTCTTGAGACACTTTCAAATACTATATTGTGTGCAATATGTTGCATTTCTGTATCAAATAAAACCTACGATATGTAAGTCAAGATATAGAACTTCACGACCTGATTGGGGCAGTGGCTAAGCGATTGGACTGCTGCGCTAAGGGTTGCGGGTTCGATTCCCGCACAGGACAAAAAATCGTGCGATCCACACACGTTTGTCCCGAATCTAGGTGTTTGTATATGTGATATTTAATGTTTGTAATACACATCCACGATGCAAGAGAAATGCGTGTGGGGCGAAGTTTAAAAAAAATAACTTCCAAATTCCCAATAAGTTTATGTAATCCGCCCTAACCTAATCTTCTTATTCATATCGATCTATTCACATTGAAACTACCCAAGGCTGACTTTGACAAGTGGTCTAGACGCCTTCAGGAATTATTGATGTTAAATTACTAAGTAGCATAATTGTATAACAGTACTTCGTAAGTTGTCTAACTTGAGATGGTCATGGGAGATTTTCTTAGAGGGAATACGCCATTAATGTACGAAGTAATTATGGTGTTTGAATTATATCGCGGCTCGGTTGGGATGCGCGAACGCAGTAACAAGACAACATAATGATACGACCGCCTTTTGTCTGGGTGTTTCGCCACCTGCCCAAACAATGCAAGTGTTGGACCAATGTCGATAAATTCTTAACTTATTTTTGTATCTTTTTTAATAAATATTTTAATAATAAATCTTTTTGTTTTACGTTAAGATGCTGTATTAAAACATCAATAAATATACAGTGGTAAAGTCATTCAATAGAATATCAAATTACAACAATTTAACGTAGGTATGTTCAATAAAAATAAATTGAATGGACAATAATAACCCAAAATTATGACATTAAGTGCTTATCGAACATAGGTACTTAGATATCTCCACGACATGAACTGCTAAATGCTACAAACAATTTTAAATATCGATCATTATTGTTCTAATCTAGGGGGCGTGGCAATAATAAGATTGACCATTACGAACAATTCTTATCGTTTTTACATCATACTCTATCGCCGATTAATAAAAACAGTGAGCAAAAACTATCGATACAAAGATTGTGGGGTGAACATCCTTATAATGATACCTTGTTAGCGTCTGCTAGTCATTCCTTACCGCTGAGGTGCCACGTCGTAAGGGAAACGAAACTCTTAATTTGAACTTCAAAGGTGTGATTTTTATGCCGGCGGGAAGTGTTAAGTAATCATTTAAAATCGGCTGTGCGGACGATTACATTTTTTAACGGCAAATATTATTTTTCTCGGTGTTGTCGCTTACTTATTACCTGCACGTATTCACTTGGTGTAATGATGGACATCGTATTAAATTAAATTGCTTTGATCGCTTCTAAGTATTATACTTTGTTGCCAATATAGGTTCGACAAAATGAAAGTCGATGTATGAAACTTTTTTAAGTACATTTCCTCTACGAGGTTGGTAGACACTGCAACCCAAACATTTCAAATAAGTATATTATTTCTCCGTACAAATATCTTCACACCTGCATTCCCCGATATACATTACATGTAAAGCGCATGCGTATAAAGCGCTTGAAAGGTGTTATTTAACTGCATTAACAACACGTAATAATTGATTTAAATAATAATTAATTTACTGCTTTTATAACTCGCTGTAATCAGTATTTTGGGCACTGAAATAAAGCTGATGATAATAACTCTTAATTGTATTTAATTAGTGTCATTTTATTTATACGACGTGAATATTTTCAATTATTGCAAAACCTTTAATTAATAAAAGTAGTATAAATCAACCAGTTAAATAAAATTGCTGGGCTGGCATAATAAAGTTTTTTCTTGTATTTTGTGACACTCGATAAAGATATTACAGTCACTTCTCAATCTTATCTAAATTAAAGTTAGAAAAAAACTGGATAAAGTACGAAAAAGTGTGACCTAAAAGAATTATCTTTTGCTTTCGTAATTTTTAGATATGACTTTGCAAGAACAGTGAGCGAACTGTCTTGTTAATCGCAATTTGAAATAGAAACTCCGTAGCTTTTGTTTTACATAAGTACCTACCTACTAGTACCGATTTCGTATCTTTGAATCCGTTCTCATTCTTTTCATTTGATATACTTGTGAGACGTAAAGTGCCAACCACAAATCATTGCAGTAATTTATGTAACCGTTTAGCACTACATCGTCGTAACAACACATAATTCAAAGGTCGTGTCTCAGTGTTCCTCACCAAAAGAGACTTTACCGGGACACGCAGTATGTATCGCCGTTCTTTGTAAGGCGATTTATAGCTATTTCATGAGCTTTATTTACTTTTATAGACGTAAAAGTCTATGCAATAAATTACGCCTGCCTTGGTGAGATCGGCCGGACACTAGTGCTGTGAATAACATTTTCCCCTTATTATGTTTTCGTTATAAATTAAAGAGATTTATGTTTCTTAAAGCAGCCTACCGGTTCAGTTTAACAATCGGGGCGCGATTGCGATGTCGCCTTGATTGTCCGAGATATAAATGAGATTGTTATCATGTAAAACATGCTGCCGAAGCGACAGATGAGGCCTTGTTGCACTCTCATAAAAGTTTCTTTAGTGGTTTTGTTTGTAGTATTTTATTTTTAGTGTATCATTTATACTATAATTTAAAGAAAAATTAAATATCTTCAATTACTTATAAACTTCTACTCTTTTATTCATAAACGTGGATTATACCAGCATTAGCTAAACCCCGTTTTAAGTCTTTTGATATCTCTATTCTTTGATATACAATCGTCAGTGACAGGTATAACTTAATCCTTAGTTTAAAATTTTATTTATTTTATTAATAAGGGGTAAAAATTAATAAGGGTAAGTAGTGTCTCAAGATCGGTTTTCCTCAGTTTTATTTCAGCTTAGAAATATTATTTTCAGAGTATACTTCGATAACCTTTGCAAATAGAAGACAGTGGGTACCTATTGATAAGGTTACGGCCGCCGGCGTAGGTCCCAAGTAAACGCCTGACATGTTATTATTGACGCTTGTAATATAATATTTTCAAATATTATTATAGGACGATTTATACGGCCTTTACTTTAGTTGTAGGTACTATCGCAGAAATGTATGATATAATATTATTTATTTTCATGACATGCGAAGAAAATATTTCATAAACTATTTTCATTTTCGTTAAAAGTATCTACTCGTTAATATCTATAGGTACCTATTACAACAATTTTATTTGTAAATATAAAATATTAAATTTATTCTATTATAAGTTTCGAAGAAAAAATGCTTGAGTAAAGCTGGCTTACTGAGAAGGTGATAAGACATAAATATAGGTGGCAGATCTTAGAATAGGTGGGTACCATCGACATTTTAAACCACACACTAAACATTCACAAAAAATATTGCGTGGGTAATTCAATGGAAATATAACAAGTGATGTGAACTATAAGAACAAGACTTTATATCAAGTCGTTTGATTTTTTTTTATATTTGAATTAAATATTCTGACCGTTCTGGTTGGCAGTCATTGGGGAGGCCTCCGTCAAGCAATAGACGCCGGTGATTGGCTGAGACAACTGTTGATAGTTATTTGTTTAATTTATTCTGTCCAGTTATATCGGCGACTGCTATACACAAAGCAGTTACAATAAACACCTATTGCAACTGCTATAAATGTTATATTTACGAGATAAGGAGGCACGGATTGTGTTGAAACCTCGTAAAATACAAAACGCAGTCGTAGACCGGGGTATACGTTTTAAAGTTCAGGACAATGTACAACAAATTTTGCTTACTTTGTCTTGACTCTATGATTTGTTCAGAGTATTTGATTGTGATGTGTACTAATAGCATTAGTGATAGCAATATCAATACAAATAGTAGGTACAATAATTTAGATCTTTGGTATAGCCTACACTAATACAGAATGTTGCCACTACGCACTACACGCTGTTACGCTACGGAACGTTTATAATTTTTGCATTTGTACCGAGGTATTATAGTTATTGGGATCACATTGTGAAAATATACATTATTCGTATTATGTACTGGTGTAATAAGATAAAGTTTAAAAACGTTTAAACTACAGCGTTACTTGATTGATGAATTGGGTCACAAGTTTTTTATTTAAGCATGACGCTTCGACCGTGTTGCACCGGCCATAATTTTATTTTATTTAGATATATATAGGTATAAGAGAAGCTTTATAATAACGTTGGTACGTCATCATCTTTTAATTAGTGAGTAGAGAATTATTATTTCTTAAATATGTATTCAACAAACATCCCAGTTTCAATAAAACTGATTTTATTCTACTTAATAGTATCAGATGTACCTACATAATATATTACGTAGGCTTTATCAATAAACGGCTGCAAGTTTACCCCTGTAATGGCCCTAGGAACTGGTGCACGTAATTAATAGGGCATGCCGTTGAGGGCCATTGTACAATTTATTGTTTTACAGCGCGTTCGGACTATAAATTTCTTAATTGGCCCCCACTTTACGCTCAACGGACCCTTAATTTACAAGGGCGAGCACAGACAGTATCAAGATTTTTTTCACCACACTGCGTAGTTTGAAACATCACCGCCGCAGTTAACAAGACGGCCCATCATATAATTTGGGAAGGGAATTCAACATTGTTAAGCCAGCTGCTTTTGCCAAGAACTTGACGTAACAATTTTCACATCAAAATAACAGTTCTTCATGTCTTTTTTTCTTTCTAATTCGGCGGCATTGATTAACAAGGCTATATTGAATATATACAACCGTAATTTGTAAATTAAAACGGGTCTGGGAACGTAAATGTTTTGAAATTGACCCTTCATTACTTGTTATTTAGTCCCTTATTGGAAGCGGACATTATAAGTACCTACATGTTATATGGTATGGTACTTACACTTTATATACTTATAGGTAATATATATTCTTACTTCTAATATTATAAATGTGAAAGTAACTCTGTCTGTCTGTTACGCCTTTACGACTAAACTGCTGGACGGATTTTGATGAAATTTGGCATGTAGAAAGTTTAAGACTCGAGTAAGGACATACAAAAGCTAGTAGATAATACTCTGAACAAACATCTTGTCGATGGAATATTTATGAAACGAATAGTAGTAGACAACAAAATATACTTATAGTTATGAGCATATGATTTTTCCGTCTCTGTATGAAAATGTCCTTTACCTAGAGGTATAACTATAATGTGACTTACTGGTTAATTTTTAGAATAATATTTCTAAGTAGGCGACTAGAGGATTCGTATAAAAATGGGCCTGAGTTTAGCTATCTTTATGAATAAATTCAAATAAAATTCAAACTACTATTTAAGTCAGTAATCCAGAGAGCTTTCCTTTTATTACTGAATTAATTTGCTTTTTTTTATAAAATTAGACTTAAGTATTCAAAGAATTGGAAAATCTTCATTTAACATAAGTTTTACAACACTAAGTAACTAGGTATATTTACAATATATTCTTATCAAAAATAAATAATATCCAAAAGTTGGTTATTCATATTTTCAATGTTTATTTTAAAAACATGGATACACTTTGTTAGAGAGAATAAACATAGACCCGGCCGCAATGCTATTCAACTCAAGTGATATTACTAAAAAGCTTTACTCACGGTACGTGGCGTTGCAAAACGATGAATTCTTTTCGCATAGCACAACAACGTCAGCGATTTCAGACACGAGTCTCGTATGGTGAGATGGCGCCGCCAGGCACACCAAGTAAAATATTCAGGGCAAAAGTCAGTCACGACATACGATGCTCTTCCGACTTCTGAGGCCCTGGTACCTCTGTGTTTTCGGCCGTGTTTATAGTTTTGCAGTCGGGATTTCAAAGCAACACGAATACAATTTTGTCATGACTGTATCTAAATTAACTGACGACCTGATTAGCGCAGTCGCTAAGCGATTGGACTGCTGCGCTAAGGGTTGCGGGTTCGATTCCCGCACGGGACAAAACTTTGTGCGAACCACAGATGTTTGTCCCGAGTCTGGGTGTTTGTGTTTCTGCTATTTCATATTTGTAAAACGCACCCACGACACAGGAGAAATTACTAGTGTGGGGCGACGTTTTTAAAAAAAAAAAAACTATCAATGATTGTTAATTTTACAAAGATATACAAGATGAAAATGGTCTTTTGATTCGACACTAGTAAAACATTACCAAGCTGATGAATAAACTAACGAGCCTCTCTTAATTCCTACCAATAAGGAGATTATTACATTTATGAAGTTTACACACCGTTAAATAACTTTATTAATATCATTGTCATAAGCTTAGCACGTAAGTTTATATATGAAATGAGGTATCGTCGTAAACTTGATGATAGGAGAGATATGTCCAATCGTAAATTGTCCCTTACAGGTTAAGCTGACATTTAATATTGTCAGTGGTGAGTGTTCAGCATTCGCGTCTGTCATATCAATTTATATTTTATGCGTTCATAAAAGTATTCAATACGCTGAGCCTCGTAGGTACCTATTAATAAGTGTTATGATTATTTTATGAACATGTTCTTGCCTATTTAATGCAAGTGGCTGTTACAAATAGCTCAACCGACATCGTATATTTTACTTTTATCCGACCGCCCGCCGCCATTATAACTACAGCTTTACCAATTGCAATACCGTTTGTGTTCTGAATAACAAACTTATTCGTAGCTTTGAGTCATCAACGAATTTCACTTTCAAACAAGGCATCAGTCACACAACATTTACTTTTATTATTCCAAAAATATTTTAAAAGTGAAACACGGCATCGTAAAGTCGTTAACGAAAGCAAAATCATTTGTATCCAATCACAATATTGATCTCTAAAAGTGAAACCTTGACTCGTAACAACCAAACAAAATTGTTCAAACAATAACTTCAGATAATAGTGTCGCAATGAAAAACTGAGATAAAACAAGTGGACCATAAAGTTACTGTTGTAAACATTGTTTATAAAACAATTCGGGAGACTGAGACGCAAACAAAAGTTTTCGTAGAAATTCCACGCCACCCTTTCGGCTTCCTTAAATTGTTATTGCGGTAATAAGCCCCCGACGAACATGTGACTTTTATGGCCAACCAGTTCTCTGGAGTTTTTGGCAGCGGACACTTTGTCACTGGCACAATTACTGGGCAATGTACACCAGAAGAACAATGACGGCTATTTTTGACATATTGTGCGAAGGACGTTCTTGCAATACGCTTACTTTTTATGACCTCGGCCGGACTTTTGTGCCGTAATGAAGAAGAGAACAATTATTACTTCACCGAATTGTTTCTGTGGAATGTGTTTGTGCGTTATCAGGCTTTCCCGACGACCTGCTTCCGAGTCGTAAAATAGTTTCGGTGGTAAGCAGTAATGTACTCGTTTCACAGGACATTACTTGTTTAATACTATTGAGGTATTCTGACGGGAATACATAGCGTTTTTAAAATAGACTGTGCGGCAGCTAGGCAGCTTTTAGGTTCAGGCTTTGATACACATTTTTTTATTAAATAGTTGCTTGCTTTGCGGGTAAACCGTTGAAAGCTCCCAATTTAATAGTTCATGTTTTTCGGTTATATTTTCGTTGTATAATCAATAACAGACATAAGCACGTATTAGTATAATTATATTAGCGACGACCGTGTTCTTTAATAACTCAAAACTTTGAACAGGCTATATAATATTCAACTTAAACATTAAGTCCCTAAAATATTTACACTCTAAATTACCTGACAATGTAATTCAAATTTCAAAACTCTTTGTTTAATACCTGTCTTTATTACACAAAGTACTCAACTGAGAGTTCCTTCAAAATTGTCGTTAAGCCGTGTTACGTGTAATTAATTACCATCGTCGAAGAATCCGCCACTCCCGGGACAATAAAACGCTTTCGGATTATGATATGAAACGCTGAAAGCTAATTCAACTCGTAATAAATCTGAGACTTGTTAATTATCAGACGTCCTCGGCGCGAGCGTCGTAAAGGGCCCACCTCTTTGTTTTAGATGGAACTTTCGTCGACTTCAAAAGACTTCCAGTGTTATTAAGTTAGCCGTAATAAATAGAACGTCTCTCGAGTAAAGACCGTATTATAAACATTCACAAAAGTGCATGAAGCAGAGTGTCGTGAATTTAAAGAGCTTATAAAAATGCTACAACAGTCCACTCTCGTCTTCCGTTTATTTCATTAGGGCCTGCTCAAAGGAAAATATGTCAATTTTGTTAGGGAAATTAAAAAGTTACCTGTTCTTAGTCTAATGTTGTAACAAGTTTAATTTTCATCGTTTCTCGTCCGACATTAGGCGGGCCCAAACGTAACTTCAGTATAAAATATTTAAATTGACTTTAGGAGCGAATAAGATATTCAGTTTGATCGCTTTGCCGTCGATTTACATTCAAGAACGGTTATAATGGTAACTTAATTTTATACTTATTTCTTGTTATATTGGTTTTAAATAAGTGCTTACTCTTATACAATGAAAATAAAACGTGTCATTAGAACGTTGACGATTCTTTTATGACGCCTTCTATATCTTAACTGTAATTTAAGTGGTGTCTGGACGCCGTGGTATTAGAATTATCGACTAGAACATTATTTCATACATTAATCACGTTTTACAAAACGATCTGTAGTTTAACTTTAATAATTTTCGACCTTCTACAAAAAGTCTATCGGTGTTCATTACTTTAGACAGAAGTCGTTATATAGAAACCATTACACGAGATCTACGGAGCGTGAGACTATATTGGGCAGTATAATACATCCTCTATATAGTTTAAAAGGCGGTCTCTACATGGTAGGGGCCCGGCCGGTGTAAACGAAGCATAACCTATGCCGTTTTTATTCTATAACGAGCCTACAAACCATTATTACGACGTCACCGTGTCAAGCCCACATCACGTGTACATCCGCCCTAAATCCAGATATACCAACTCACAATCTGATATCGTTTGTTTAAACTTACTGATTTCGAGAGAGTTCTAATTGTATAACACAGATGAGTACTTGGAACTTTGTCGTAATAAATCAGTGGTACATCTAAGGTTATAAATGATTGTTAAATGATTCCTTGACAATTTAATGCCGAAGCGCCTTATCGTATGTTGAAATTCGTTAATAACAATTATAGAGGAATGAAGATAAGTTTTGGGAGAGTTATCTACGCACCTGTTGGTCAAGTTTGTGTATTTAAGGAAGTGAGTTAATGTGTTTTTAAGTAGATATCCTTGTGATTGATGAATTGTAGTTTTTCGTATTTTGTTCGACGGTAGATAAGTGGTTATATGAACAAAAAAGTGATTTAAATTAATTTGTTTTAATAGATATTAATGTTGAGAACTTTAAATACGTATCACATGTCAGATATAAAGTTAACACGATTTTTTTGATTTCTGTTCTTACCTTTAAGAATCATAGAACTTATTTTAACAATACAATTTTGTGTTTATAATATTTACTTATATTTACTGAAAGGATGTATTCTATGGTTAAACTTACAGCACAATTTTCACGTTTGAGAGGAAAAATATTGCGAATCAAAAATATTTTTTCGATCTTCTTAAAACTGAAGGGTTTTTTTAGTTCGTGTAATAGGAATAATACATTTTTTAAGTATTCGTTATAACCATTGTAAGTAACAGCAAGCTTAAGGTACAAGACTTCATATACCTGCAAAAAGTTTAAACATAACCCTATCTTTAATAATAATATTTCGCACATACAAGAATTTAGTAACCTAGCCATAATTGGCACATCCCTTATAGTCTACAATACAAATAGTTCCCCAATTTATCTTCCTTACACATTACGTGACTAGAATACCGAAGTAGGATACTCGGATCACGCTTAAGATACACCATTATAATACGGGATCATCGTAATCCGTTCCACGTTTGAATCACCCAAAGTGCCCATTTTTAGAAAGTTCTAAACCCAAAAGATCGTTTCATACGTACTGGATTACACTATATTCGAATGAACGCTCCACTCAGACTTCATTAAAAGCAATAACGCGAATGTAGCCTACCAACGCAATCCAGAAACTAATCTCTTTTGTTTGCATTTTGTACGAGAGCCAAATCTAACTCGTAACTCGCAACTGAGTACGAAGGAGCGGGATCAAAAGTTTACAGCCCTGTGTTGTACAATGCGTTATTTGTACGACATACCAGCGAAGATAGCAAGCCACTGCGTAATGGAATGTTAAAACTAATCTCCTTCTTGCTTTATGAAAATGGAGTTAGTTTACATTACAGTTACAGCTGCAAAGAATACTTGAATTAAAATAAATGAATGTTATTTTCTTTGCTGCTTTTATATAAAAGCTCAGCATATTAGAAATAACTCTTTGACCTATTTATTGGAAGATATTTATCTACGTCTGGCCTGTCGGGTGCACACAAGGTAAGCGGGAATGCAAATATTTTTTAATAGGCTGAATTAAACCATACAGTCTTTCGTATAAATGGCGCAAAAGTTATTTATTAGCAGATGCATTGCATTGAATAAATACAACAAAATATTCCAAAACATATTTATTAAGCTGTCGATAATATTAAGTAAGTTTCAGTCTAGCTTTTATATGAACCAATAAAAACAACGCGACCGGCAAAAGAGGAGTCTAATGATTCTCATCTATAAACTAAATGATGGGCTGTAAACATTATCGAACTCTTTATACAACGCATTATCATTCTAATAAAGAAATAGTAGTAATAAAACAAAATGCATTTAACGTTCGTTTACACACAGCGCTCGGTGCAATTTAATGCACCTACAATTGCTATTATTTTTCACTAATAGCACCATTAAACGAAATACTGAATTAGACGGCATAAGTATATCGTAAAGCAAATGCAATGCTATTTGATAATAGCGAGAGTGTGGGGTTTTATTGGCTTTTGAAATGGGTTTGATTTTCAAAAGAATTTATATACAGCATTTCGATTTTTTAGAACCCTATTTTTTTCTGAGTACGTTACAATTTACTGAGTTGCGGTCTAGCAATGTCGCTTTTTGGTATAATTACATTTATTCATATTTGACTGTAGTTTTTCTGGGAATGGTAAACTTTACGCCATTTTTTTAAGTTTTAACATTTATGTACCTAATGGTTTTGAATAGTATTATTAAATAATAAAAGGGGACGTTTAGTATGTTGTTTGTTACATATGTCACATGCGTTAATATAATATTTGATACATAAGACATTGCCATTTTCAAACAGTTATTTACATTCAATCTCACCTAAAAAGCAACGTTGCCAGCCTGCAATTGAGTAAACTATTTTAGCGCAAAATATTCAAAATAGGAAACTAAGGAGCGATGTCCTCACATCTATATTCCTTAAAAGTGTATGGTGAGACGTACTTCACATACATACATTTCACTAGACAGTAATAGAGAGCGCATCTATCGCCATTGATCAGGTACAATTCGCCATTAGTCAGTCAAGTGTCTTAGAATAATTACGAAAGACATACATGGGGCATTTGTAGAGCCATATTGATACTGATGTCTGGATTTGGACTTACTAGTGCATATATATCAGATTAGATGGATTTAGTCCGTAAGCGCCAGATTAGACAGAACCTACGAGTATTAAAACAATATATATATTATGATACAGTATTTTGAACAGTCGTCTAGCATTCACTTTAATATAATTAAATCATTTCGTATACATTTAAACGTGAATAAGTCGAATATAGCCACAATTTAATTCTGCAGCTTCTTTGTCACCGATCGCTATTGAATTGGCGTTTTCAACCGACTGGTGTGCCAATTACGCTATTGAAAAATTTCCCGGAATGTAATTAACTTAATACCTAATTATATCATGAGCTTTGAGAATTACTAGGACGGTAATTTGTACTTAATTTAGAGTTTCGCCTCTGATAATTTATTTTTCATTAGCTTCATTTCAGACTTTCCCTAAAGTAATTTTTTAAGAAACCTCGCTTTGACGTGAACGGTTTATACATTTTTTTATCGTAAAAGCTTACTATTTCAGCTCAAAGGATTTTTTATGATAGGAAATTAAATGGAAATCATTATAAATTATTGCACAGTGATTTGCTCGTCCTTGTGCTTTAATTGACGTACATTTACGATTTAAACAGAAACCATGAAAGCAAAGCAACAAAAAGTCCAAAGGAATTTTTGAATCGAACGTTTCGCAACACCGCGCGGTGTTTAGTTAAAAGAGCCCCTACCATTTGCATAATCGACGTTTCCACAGGTGCATTGGCAGCTGATTTAAGTACCGTGCCAAGTGACAAGAGGGCTCCTTCGGCGTATAAGGCAATAATATGCTACGGCCGCTATTTTTATTTATCGTCGCCCGACGAGCTTTGGTGTTTTACGTAGGTTCGTGTCGGCGGCATAAGTCGTTGTGGCTTTTTATTACATTTTAGACTGACGGGACATGTTGGCATTTGTTTTGCATATCAGACGTTTTGTGACTTTTGCGTGTGACTTGAAAAAAAATATATTTCAAAGAAGGAAAGATTTAAAAATCTTTATATTAATCAGTAGTTTTTTAATAATGTTGATTAAAGGGTTCTACATGAACCCTAATTAAAAAGAACTAATATGATAAGGCTAAAGACTCAAATCAAGAAGGGACAGGTAAATTACCACATGTCGTATCAAATTATGCGAAGGCTTTTATGATTAATTACTATCTCCCCACTAATTTAGATCTTGTTGTTAAAAGATCCAATAGATTACTACGAATGTTTGAAGTCAAAAATACACAAGACGCAATTTCCGAACAATATTTTCACTTTTCAATAAATAATCGAAACATGGCATTTAGGTGTTACAAAGAATATTGAAACGATGTTGCCTAGCCTCCCACGTCGCGCGATCTGCGCTTGCGATGCACTCATTCCTCCATTTATGTTAAAGATCTGTGTTTTACTGGAAGTGCGTACACTATTATTTATTATGGCTGCACTAGATCCAACGCTTCGCGTTATTTAAGGCGGCAAGTATAGCGTTATTAATAACGCGATAAAATTCACTGCATCTTTCATGACGCTTATTAGCACAGCTCCTCTTTGCTATAATATAAGAGTTTATTAATGTATTACAACTGCCGTAAGTTTTGCACGAGTACATAAAATATAATTCATGAAATTCTTGTTTTGTATGAATACTTTTTAACACCAGTAATATCCAAAAATGCTTGTATTTTGACAAAAGCAAATAAATTGGATTGATGATTATAATACTACACTTCGGTTTAGTTTTTTCTAAGGATATGTTATGTGATTTCAGAAAGTGTATTAGTAGTGAAATTATCTTCTAGTGTTACATACAGGAGTCTTTCAAAAAAGCATAACGAAGGGTCAGAGTGGTTAAAACTGGCTTCTCATCGACAACTCTAGGTTCTTCCAGCACGACAAGCTCCGCCCACTTCAACATAAATCACATACCATCTATATTCCGTGCAGTGTACACCTGCAAACACTCTGCCACTTTTGAGACATAACGAAATCCAATTAAATACATCTAGATATTTCACCAACTGATCATTAGGGTGTACACGGCTTGTTAGGGGCCCTGCTTAAACGTGCCAGTACACCGGTCATGATTTCTGGTGACTTATTTCGTAGAAACGACGATTCCGAGAAATGTGTGTTTTGTAAGAGAATATTTTATGTATGGATCGTGGTTGGTCAACGCTTGCTATCATTCAAGAAGAAGAATGGACGATTGAAAAAATGAATGTAAGGTATGTTTATTTATCTTTAGAAACTAATGCATTGGTAAACGGAAATTACAAAAATTGGAAAGATAACTATTTTGTTTTCAAAGATCCAGGTAAAATAAATGTTATAGAACAGCAAAGCTTTTGACACTAATAAATATATTTGTTAGTATGTCATAAGAAGCTACTGTAAGCTCTTTAAGTCCCTATCAGTAACATTTTGAAACTTAAAATAGGAACAACATTATAAAGAATGTTCCTCAGCTCTTTGATGCTTATTTTTATTTGGACCTACTTCATCAGTGAGCCATTCCTTTGCAATATCGGCATCTTTCGAGGCGAGTGCAGCAAAAACTTCTTTTCTTATATCTCGGACTCTATTTATGGTAACTTTTTGCTACTACGTAATATAAAATTAGTTTCACAGTGTATCCTGTTGGCTCCGCAAAATAGCCCATGGCAATTTCTCGTTACATTGCTTGATCTTTACTTAGTGGATATTCAAACATAGGAAGTTGAGTAATGCTCTAGATAGTTATGCGAGCTTTAGTTCATTATTAGTTTAGTTTTGTACCTACGTGATACCATATAATGTGTTCATAATGTTCGAAATTAATATCGCCGTTATGAACATGAAAGTAAGTTGGTCTTTTGCCTTTGGTTGTGCAATCAACATTGAAGTGGCTTGGAAGTTTGCTTTGGAACACTTAGATTGTTGTCATCTGTGATTTTGATAAACTTTAGAAGGTTTTTGTCGTTCTCTATCATTTTTTTATGTTCTTGAAAGCCTGTACGTTGTTAAATCTTAAGATAAATACCTATTTATAAAAACTGAGCCATCTGATCTGCAATTTAGACTATTAAAATTTTTCTGTCACGTTAAAATGTATTATTTACTGAAAATCATAATTTAAAATATTTTTGTACTTTTAAAAACTGCTAATTAAATATGTTTATGTACATTTACTATCAAAATATGTTAGGTTATGGCTGTATCTTGTGTAACATATGACGTCAGAGAGCCTGAAATTTTGAGCCAACAATTAATACCCGACGACCCATGCAAAAACTGTCTGCGCGTCACACACCGTGCCAACAATATTAAACTATCATCCGTACAAGAAACTACCACTAGTGTTCATTAATTAAACGTTCACCCTCGTTAATATCAACACCTGTTCTTGAAAAGCATTTAATAATGACGTCAAGCAACAGCTGTGAGCGGTTGCGGGCAGAACGTTAGTTTTCCACAGGAGTGCCTGTAGGAAAATTAAAACTAAATTAATTGTATCGAGTTCACTGTTGAAATTATGAATTTTCTCTTATTCCAGCTCTTGTAAAATAATCTGTTCATTCACGCCTACTTATGTTATGTTAAATAAACTGTCGAGTTTCAACTTACTAATTTATGTACCGAGCCGAGAGTATCGTAAGAGGTGACTAAGAGAAAATCCAGAAGATGGGCAGCAGCGTCTTTTGTAACTTCACCACTGCGATCCCCAAGCTGCTTGCAAAGCGTGGGCATTGTGGCAACACCTTCCTTTACCAAAGGGGGAGCCTTTTGTTCAACACTGGATGTCTTCCGGCTGATGATGATGACGAATTAATGAACTATGTGATCCTTGAGAATTTGAAGTCATATTTATGTCTAGCTTAAAATCAAGATAATTTTGCTTCAAGCTTACACTTTTGTTCATTATTATTCATTACCTATCTTGCTTTTAATTACAGTTTAAATTAAACTCACCAGAAATTCTTTGAATCTGAAACAGAATCTATGTAACACAATAGGTATGATGTGGTCGTATAAAGTTAAAAAATAAAACAATTCTTAAGAAAGCGCGTGCTCTACGTCGAAGAAGCTAATTATAGAGGTAGACCAAATCGATCCATTTACTCGATTGCACAACCATAGAATTCTCGATTACAAAACGACGTATCATCGAAACTCGGGCTACGTTACATTACGAACGGCTGATTCTTTAATTAGTGACTTATCAAGATCGATACTTGGGAGAGTAATCGGTGCGATGTAATCGAATGCTAGTGCAACGTTATGTGTGTCTCGTCTAATTGGATCAACCATTTTTGACGCTCTCAGTACTCTTAATGTCGTAACTGTAAGTAGTTGTTGCTAGTTGATACGGTTAGTAATCACTAATCACGTTATCTGATAAAAAAACTCAGGCATTTTTTACTTATTGCGAAGTTATCTATGGAGAACAAGTTCCATACTTGATAAATAAATTAGACTTGAGTCAAATAAACTTAACTTTGTTAATTGCCATTTTTGAAACTTTTCCGTGTAATAAACTATTGTTTCCTTCTACATTTACTTCACTATCGTCCCCCGCATCATTATATTCGAAATCTTTCCGTGTTTTTACTTTCTAAAATAGGAATTAAAAATACATATCCCTCTGTTTCCATCCGACTAACACCAAGTCTCATTACCGGTGGCCACTGATAACATCTGAAAGCCTGCGGCACTCCCGCCACATCACAAAATAACCATTGATTTATAAAAAAGTTTATGTTTTACTTTACTGTCAATCAAATTTCGAACGTATTCAACTGTAATAAAGTTTACAATGTGTTGCTAATATCTCTTTTATAATCCATCGTAAACCCGAAAAATCTTCGCTTTTAGATTCTGGAGACATCGAAAGTAATGACGATCTTACGAGTGAAATAATGAAAACACACGTCTTACAGTATTACACTAACTACTTATATGGTACAATAACATAGACTATGTAATTATGTCATAAAAGTAAATATGTCTCCTAAAATTCAGTCACGTTGAATAATATAAAATAACAACATCAATTAAACACTTGATTAGCAAAACTATATCCGGCACTTACAAATAGTAAGCCTTCTCAATGGAGATTTAATGCGACTCTAACCAGAACGAAACGCGATAAAACTGGAATATTGCCTTTAAACAATGTCAAAGTAAATCTATCGTAAAACAGTTACAGCCATTTAAACTGTTACCGATCAATACAAACATTACGATCGGTAGAACGTCGCTCAGGTCATTAAACTTGGCGATAAATTAATAGCAGTTTGCATTACCACACATCAATCGAATAGAACATCTGTCAATCTAAAGCGATAAAGATAAATTCGAGATGAATATTCGGTTTTATAGTTCGATTATAGTATGTCAAAAGCACCGGTTGTGCCGCCCGAACCGAATTTGATTACACACGACGTTTATTTAAATGGAAACTGATTTCATTAATTACAAATATGGCCTCTAATCTTTATTATGTCAAATGCGTAATAAACGTCTTGTGTGGGTCCGAGAATCTGATGTTGATTTTTACTTTTTTCTCATTAAACTTTTACCTCTTAGGTTTCGTTTGGCGCGTCGTTTCAAGTTTTTATTGTGGCTTGTTATCGATATCTAAATCACTGGGTGCATTAATACGACTGTCATATTACTTTTGATAGCTCCCCTAGCAGAGGTTGGGTTACGATTTATTTGAATGTCGACACGAATATATTTTTGTTAATCTTCATTTCATTAATAATGTAACACGTAATATTAACAGGTTCATTATTTTGAAAATTCACAGGTTTTTTTTTGTAATTTTCGACTGCATTAAAGCAGCACACATATAGTTATAAAGATTAAACAAAAGTCTAGCATACTGCATACTGCTTGTGACTAGCTGACACAAACAACTACAATGTGCACAACAGTAGAAATAATTAAGTGTAATTATGGTTTGCGTTTTCGGAGTACAGAAAACTGCGGTACAATTATAATAACAACGCGTTTCGCATTTCCAGTTAGACAGCGCGTTCTTCAAGGTACCGTAAATAACTCTAGTAGTGATATTAAGCAAATGTTTTTGCACAAACATGAAGTATTCACACAGCGTGTACTTACCTCTCCAAGCAATATTTCAAACTCACCTTGCGTTGCTTCTTGGCCTCTGCTGTATCATGTTGCTTTATTATGAATAATAGTGTGGATACGCTTTTGTGGTGAGGTTTTGCTTCTGTTGTGTTTTTATGGGACAGCCATGACTTTAAAAGAGTCTGCTTTGATTTTATCGTCTGCTGCTGACGGTTATATTATTTAAATGTTGTTGTATGCGGAGTCGTATATATGAAAACCTGGTTTAATATATTCAATATTTGTATAAAGAACATTCTAGATATGACCCAGCATGATTTTGAAGATTCACTACGATGTAAACATTTCTGGAGCATCCAGTAATCCTAAATCGAGTTGCTAAGTAAAGGCCGTATCTACACATATCCAATGTTCCAAACAGGAAGTCGGTATTCAGTTGCGTACTTGCTCATCAACGAGGGGATTCGCCTCAATCCACCAAACTTCCTCCTCGAAACATGTTAACCGAGAATTTCTAAACTTTAGAGACTTAGAGAGATAATCTCTTGTGAATTAACACGGAAATTGTGACTTTGATACTTCTCTTAAACTTTATCATCATCGCTTAGAGGAGATCTCTTCGAATTTTCCCAATTTCACTGCCTAATGTGACCAAAACGTGGTTTCAGAAACAAACAACGCAGTGGAAACCATTGTTGTAATAAAATTTCTGCCCGAGAAAGCGCAAATTAGGTTGTAATTAAAATTCTGGGAGTCGTTTAATGAGTGTACACACAGAAAATTAATAAAGGCAACTGTTATGTCGGGCCTTAGCAATTTTGTTAGTTAATGCAAACAATTGGTATAAGATAATATCAGAAAGTAAGCAATAAGGCTTATTGCTCACAGTTGAGTCGAAAGCAAATAAAATTTAATTACTTATATTATTAAGATATTTTTATTTAAAAGTTATTGTAGACTTATGTGTTTATATTACCTATATTTTTATTTTCTAGCATGTCTGCAATTATAAACCATCATTCTTACAAAAAATTGTTCAGTTAGGGAACCGTATTGGCAAGCTGTACTGTAATTGCACAGTAAACTAAAAGGTAGGTACATAATATGGACCGGCCTAATAGTGCATTCACGATTTATTTAGTAAAAACTATCAAGATCTTTTGCTTCACTAGAGTAATCCATAAAATGCATCATATAGCACTCTAATAGACTCTTTCCTCATAAATCTCGAACACGAACCTGCTGAGCTAGCAACACGGTACCCCTCATTAAAAACTCGTACTCATAGGGCGATTGGAGTTTGTTTATTATCCGTATGTAATACTAGACGAAAATTGTAATGAAGGCCGAGGGAATCCCGCAAGACGGTAGATAACAAGCTCCGGAGGCAAAGTGAAGGATCACTAAATATTCAAGTGATAGGCGAAAGAGATTTGGACATTTACTTGTTGGTTACTTGTCGAGAGATAAATGTAGCCCCTTATTATATTGGGACCTATAACATAACTGGCGAAATGTGGGTTATTGTCGCCAGTTATGTTCAATAATACAACATAATAGGGAGCGAGCCTATTGCCAACCGGGTACGAATCCAGACTCCGTGCTGCTATTGAGAATTAGCTGGCCCGGGATTGGAACCCAGGTCATCCTACTCACAAATCGCGCTAAGTGACCACTAGGCGAGGCAGTCATCTCAGCTTTTAATCATAGATTTAAAGTGGGTATACAAAGACGAAGGTCTACCATCGTTTATCATTCGTGTAATTTATAAATGAGGTGATAACATAACGTTCAGATTAATTATATTTATAAAATCTCACAATTGTGACACGTAATTTTTAGCGTGATTTGAATTAATGTAGATTTCATTACCGAATCCAGGTTTATTGTGCCTTAAAATTTGATCGCTGAAATCTTATGCCTCGGACCTTTTACATTGTGAGTGCGGAGTTGATTTATACCACATGAGGTTCATATGTTCTGCGTACGTTATAACTGTTTCTGCGTCTTATCAGCATGCGTTAATCCCTCAGGATGACTTCTGGAACCTACTTTTTGGGATGCTCAAACGTCAAAAGTAGCTGGCACAGATCTAAGAAACAGTTACTTCTCTCACGGTCTGTTGAATGTGGCCTGTTCTAGAGTAAGTTCGCCGGTACTGAAATACTATTCAAGGTTTGACATGTGACACTTGAGAGTAATTACGTGATGGTTACGTTTTTAAGAAATTAAAATCAAAAAGTGATATCTCTGCACGTAACAATGAATCGAAACCGAATATTTATCTCGTAACGTATACTAAACAACAGAAAAACGTCAAATTTTGTATTAGAAATTCAGGATAGCCTGCTGTGTGAAAACTGACATAGTCTGCTAACATAATACCTATCTATTATTTCAGTACAGTAAACAGAATATAATAAACTCCGGGCTCAAAACTTCGTGCTGTATTAAGGTAAATTACCAACCACACGGGAGCTCGTCAAAATAAGTTAGTATATCGGAGGGAACGTTCTCAGAGAACCTTCTAGAAGCAGGGAATTTCGTTAAGGTGATCAATCTCTGCAAAATAAAAACGTAACAACTGTTGGCGTGAACGTCGACGGATAAATGAAGGTCCAAGCAATCTTATCTTCATTTAAAGAGCAGTAAAATTACGCCGCGCGATACATAAGGGCTGTTTATCATCTACTTGGTGTGTTTAGGCAGTGTGTTGAAGATTAATATCTTTCTATTGTTCTATTTTCCGAAATACTTTTACGAGAATTGGATTTTTCTTTTTTTCAGCTGACTTTATTTATTCTCTCCGGTTACAAGGGTCTCAAATCCTGGAATATACTTTTTGTCACATATTTTTCAGGCGGGAGGAATCGCGGACAATATTATGTGGTATTTTGTAACCATGAAGTTCGTATTTAACCACTCCAAATAAAATTGATCAATTAATTTGTATTTTAACATAAATTACAACAATATAATAATGTAATTGTAGATTTTCCAAAGCCCACCCATTGATAACACAAAGCGAAGGTTTTCAATCAAATCAAACAGAATTAAACAAAGCTAAAATGTTCGTATCGATACACAAGTTCAGAGAAATGCCGAGGAAAATGAATAGGAACACAAATTGGACAGGATCCGCTGCGATTTAATAACAGTACATCAAAGTCGACAATGGGCAACGGAATGTATTGTAACAAACGTTCTAAGTCGGGAACAGAACGAGTGAACGAGGTTAAAAGCTAGTGAGGAGCGATGTTTTGTGAACATGTCGATCATTGTGTCAATCTGACGTGGAACTACGCACAAAAATAACGCAAGAAACTTTAATCAGCTTTTTTGTGTGCCGACGTCTCTGACGAATATGACGTCTAGACGTTTAAACCCTAAAGCTAAAGCTCATATTTTGAGCGTAAACCGCAATGAATGTTCCAAATCATGGCAGAAAATGAAATATATCTTATGATAAATAGACAAGGTATTGGTAAACCGTACAAAAGTAACCCGATCCGAAAGTTTACGATTATTTTGCTCGTAATCTTGTAATGCGGTGGTTTACTTGTCACATCTGACATGGACTACCGTTCCAACGTAATGCTCCCACAACCAAGTATCCACTTCGCTGACAAGCACCCACTTGTAATTTCCCACTGGAAAGGAAACGAAGATAAAAATACTTTACTCCACTTTTAAACTCAGTTTATTTTTTAGCCAATAAACAAGTTTGACTTTATACACTTAGTTTTGCGCATGAAGAATTCTAACATCGGTTGTCCATTAGAAGGAGTTTGCAAAGTTACCTTAAAACTCCATGCTTCTGAGTAAACGTAAACAGCAATGCAATCTCTTAACTTTTCTTCGCACTTCGCCAGTTCTAGGAAAACATGGAGCTTATTAAAATTTGTTTATGAAAACTGAATTCAAATTCATATTTACTATACTGAGTCGTTGTCCATCTCGGCTATTTGCTCCTAGTTTCATGTTCAAACATCAATCTGTAAAAAACGTAATGGTAAACAATTCGTGAACTTAATAAATTATCACTGTTCTACGATGTTCGACGAATTTAAGACACAGTAAATTAACTTCAAAGGTAACCTACATATGAAATGAGGTTTCAAAACCAAGGTCTTGTGTAGTGTAAAGGAAAACATGTGACTTATTACTACTGTTAATGTCATCAGTAAACCCAATTCCTGTTTACCAATATCATCGAATATTATTGTGAAAAATATAAATACTTTAGGAAAATTATCTTGTCTGTAAATAATCTAACTACTGTAGTTTATATACTCAATTGAAAAATATTTTTGATGTAATATTTCGAATTTTTGATAGGTACTAAAAAGAGAAGATTTTCTGGATAGTTCATTTATCCTTTATCTTGATTTATGACTTCCTAAATCAAAGCAGTATGTTGGCATTTAATAACTAATCAGTTCAACATTTTGCACAACAAGCTGTCCAAAAATGACCGTTTTGTAATAACAAAATGATTCTGCTTACCCTGTCACGTAGGTCCATTACTGCATTTCGACATGAATGCAGTTGGGCCGGGGTGTTTTGAAGTTCTTCGGATAAATATGGCGTCGTGAGCGAATGTGCCTGTTAACACGTAACGAGGTGTGGAGTATAAGCTCACAAGTCATGATCATGTCTTAGCGAGTTATTCGCCGACCACTGACCTTACGGAGAAAGTGAAAAGGTCCTCAATAACCGACCTTGAAATATTTATAATCAACCTTCAACACCTATCAATAAGATCGATTTTAGCAACCAGTGTTTATTCACACTCGGCGATTTAGACTTTAAAGCGTCAGACGTCGGCACAAGCGATAATTTGTATGCCTCATTGTAGTATTATCTGTACGTGAGCTTCGTATAACAAGTGTAAAAGAAGGAATAAGAGTATAAATAAGGAAATAAATGGGTTTGAATTATAAAGTCGGCTGTGGATGCGAATCGTTCCTAATTATAGTTTTGATGTGAGGATGTATCGGGAGGTTTGCGGATTTAACCGTTTCCTTCCAGTTTGTAAACCGGTTAGCGTACTGTATGGGTTTAAGACTTATCGACAAGCTGGTTCCGTCTGCGGCTTCGGTAGTCACTGTCGGGGTTTCGAAAGTATGTTTATTGTTCTGTCTCCGTGACATTGCGTGATAAATTACCCGTATTTGGACATGGAGATGAATGAACATAATCCACGGGTTATCCCGAAGGGATCCCTCAATGTACGCCATGTTAAAAGCCATCTAACCTTTTTGAGCAATAAAAGTATTTGCTTTTCCTACATGTTTTGTTGATAAATTGCGTTAACAGACAACGATATTTTGACACAGAATAATGAAACCTCTACTGAAACGCGATTGAGGTTAACTATTAAAATGATTGCATTGATGCAAACTGGTAGGTAAACTATTATAGAAATAATTAAGATCCATAGTTTCTAATGTAGGTATAGCTGATTTCTCCAACAATGTTTTTATCGTTTTTATATTACTATCTCTTCACAATTAACGTTAGTATTGTACCCTAAATGTAAAGGACAATGAATTTCAAGTAGCATTGCGTTTTCTTTCTTCATGATATCTGGATTTTCGAAATGGAACATGCAGCCATTCCGTCTCAAGGCAGCTTTAAAGATTTATGCGACACCGCTTTCACGGACCAACCTCCTGAATATTTCCCAACGCAAGCTGAACTACTAGAATGACTAATGAAATAAATATTCTAATTGTTTGCACGCCGAGTACCGCTCAGCGTTCATTTACAATGAAAAGGCGCGTCCAAAGCAAACATAACATAAGTCGACAAAGCGTATTCTAACGCTCACCGTATCCTTTAACACAGCCTTTGTTGCGAATCTCCTCTGGTGTTGATGGAACATTCGCAGTTAACTATGCGGCTCAAGTTATAAAATATGTAGGTATCCTTAACTTGGATGTTCGTACTATGTTGGCGTAACCTAAGGAAAACTGTCTCCAGATTTACTGCTTGGTACCAACAGAAAGCTTCATTTAATTTGGATATTATAATCTAAAATTCAAGTCATAATAAGGTACCTACATTATTACATTTATATAGCTACTTAAGCTTATACTTACTTAATTATATAAGGTGCCCGGTTGATGGCAATAGGCTCGCCCCCTATTACATTGGGACCTAAAACATAACTGGCGAAATGTGGGAGTACTATAATGTGCACCTCTGCCTACCCCTTCGGGTAATACAGGCGTGATGTTATGTATGTAATTATATAATTTGTACTTATATAATAGAATACAGCTACTTATTTCACTACGTTTTAAAAAAGTATGAGTTTATGGTTCTAAACTAAGAAATCAAGGTGAATTTTACGACCAGTCTCAATTCTAGCGTGCTATATGGCCGTCTAGGTACCTACTTTACTGCAAATGTATACCGTAACCTTCTTCCGCCCTCACCTTGTACCATCCTCGGTCCTGTTTACATAACATAACATAAGACCGCTTGCACCCAACCGCCAGCACACTGCGTGTCCTCTTTCCTTGTACCAAGTAAACTTAGTCCCACAATAATGTACCAGAGATAATGCACTTTCAGCTAATTCCAAGACACTTGAGCCTTGATGAATTGTTTAATTTACACTTTGTGGAGCAAGGCAACTTGAGATAGCAGTGTTAGATGTTGCATAACGACATCCTTGTTAAGGTTCGCGTTCAGCGTTTGGAGATCATTAGACTACGATTAGCATATTTAGTGGGGATTATGTTGTGTGTGTATCCAAAAGTACGTTAATTATGGTGATGCCACTTTAATAGACGTAAATTAAAGTTTACTGATAGAACAAGGATTTATAATAAACTAGCTTTTGCCAACCGCATACGTCCACCTTAAGTAGATAGGCTACTGAACGTGTAAGTTAGTAAGTAAGTGTAACGTTTAAGACCCCAGAAAGTACATAGGCTTCTTTCTCGGGTCTTAAACTTTCTACATGCCAAATTTCATCAAAATCCGTCCAGCGGTTTAATCATGAAGGCGTAACAGATAGACCGGCAGGGTTATATTCTCATTTATAATATTAGTATGAATAAACACATTAGTATGAAAACAAAGGTATATTTTCTTTAAATTAATGGGATAAAAATTGCACGATAAAAAAATTTAAAAAACTAAGATCTTACTGAAACAGATCATAAAATAATAAAACACAACTATAACACAAATACAATAACAGCTGCTGTACTGGAGTTTTGTATAAATAACTTAAATTGAGAATTTTCTATCTAGACCACGTAATCTTCAGCCAATGAAGTATGAAGGCTGTTAAAAATCTTATTAACAAGATAAAGTATAAATACAATTTCTAATACAAAATATAAATGGTCAGTGTTATGCACGGGTAAGGCAGTTAATTTTTACGATAATCGCAGCTGCATGCGGTGGGCGGGATCATTGTTAGTTTAACATACAGACTTATGCAGACATTACAACTAAGCGTAGTTGTAGATGAGTGAAGGCTTTGAAACCATGTTAAGTGATACATTTAATTAAAATTTTCATTAAAATAACATAACATAGCTTCATGCCTGTATTCCCCGAAGGGGTAACAGAGGAGAATAGGTATAGTACACCCACATTTCGCCAGTTATGTTGTGGGTTCCAACGATAGGAGACAAGCCTAAAGTCATCCATCCATACAGTAATCAACCAAGAACAATTCCAGACACTGGCTGAAGATTAAGGAAAAACCCTATTTGTGAAAAACAGAAATCAATTCTTTGAAAAATATTTTTTAAAACTAATATACGTATTGTAGATTAGCATTTTTCTGTTTTGAGCGTAACCAAGTACTTTTACCAAGTTAATAAACCAACATAACTAAAATGAAGAAAATCGCTACCGCCTCTACTTTAGCTTATTTCGCAGCCACAAGAAAAGCCTTAATGAAACAGCTACCCAACACGCGTTGTCGTGGTCTTCTAGGAATAAACAAACAATGTGCCTTACCTATTTATTACGTGTTCTCCATGGAAATCGTAACTAGGTACCTTCCGTAATAATGTTTATTTAATTAAAACCGCAATGTTATTTAGTAGAAATTCTAATTTTGTAAATGTTCTTTGAGTTTACTACGTGAAATGTATAATAGATTCTTTTTTGGCCTGTCAAATAACTGACATAACTGCTTGATTATATTAATCACTACATACTTACTTCTTGTCACAACACTGTAGTCCTCGAATCGGTAGATAGAGGATTTCTCTTTCAAGAAAGTAATACAATTAAATTTAGTGTAAGATATGGAATAAACCTCCCCCTTTCCTCCAATGGGGGTTGTAAGAGGCGACTAAGGAATGTTTCCAGGGGGATGGGCAGCAGCGTTCCCCGGTTTAGGTATCGGTTTCTTACCAGCGTGGTGACTGTGGACAAAACATCCCATGAAGAGTAGCCAAAGAAATCGGCCCCCAGCTGCCGGTCACTCTCAAACGGCAGAGCAGGCCTTGTGGTGTACCCTGAAGGAGGCCTACGTCCAGCAATGGACTGCAATCAGTTGATGTGACTATCAGATAAACTAGATCCTAAATTTAAAAAAATACTGGCTTGATTTTTTTCTTGTCCACAATTGTTTTCTTTTTTTATTCAGAGCCAAATTTTATCCGGATTGGAAACGCTACAGTACCACAACGCTTTGACGCAAAAAGCTCTGAAAACCCATAGAATAAAATCGAATCAATACAGACAAAATGAGTAACAGTCCTGACCCTTTCATCCATTCATTAAACGCAAACGTTCAAACGCAGAATAATAGACTCTTAAATCGATTACTCACGTGGAAGCGTCAATAGTCCTCGTAACATACGTCAATTAACCTCGATTTTCGAAAACGAACATAGTGAAATGCCGATTGATCGAGTTCCCGGTCTGCAGTTGGACCATACATTACCTTACTTGGCTAATAAAGCCAGAAACAGTTACGAAATGAAGATTAATTTTCACGACTCTCGTAAGAAAGTTTCTAGAAAGGTTATTTCCGCTAAAATTCTATTTATTTATTTGTGTGAATGAAGCTTTGCTTTGTATTGAAGTAAGATGTGTATTGTTATCGTAGTAGTTACTTATTTCATCTGCAGCTTTTACGAAATCCCTAGATATGAATTCAGAGTAAGTATAATATCCTGTCTTAGAATTAAAAATGTTTTTGTCATTTATAGAGAAGCTTATGTAATTGTGATTTTAATTAGAACCGATGTGTTGTTATCGTAAAACATACATAACATCACGCCTGTATTCCCCGAAGGGATAGGCAGAGGTGCAAATACAGTACACCCACATTTCACCAGTTATGTTTTTAGGTCCCAATGTAATAGGGGGCGAGCCTATTGCCATCAACCGGGCACAAATCCAGACTCCGTGCTGCTACTGAGAATTACCTAATGGAAAAACCCAGTAACACTTTGCCCGACCCGGGATTCGAACCCAGGACCTCGTGCTCAGCAGTCACACTTAGCTACCACTAGACCAACGAGGCAGTCAATAATATATCGTAAAACAATTTCATTATTTTAAATCAGGACTACAGTCTTTTAAAAGATTGTTAAACTACAACAAACATTAGGTGACTTAATTGCCCATGTTTGAAGAGTACAAACTAATAGTTTTCGAACAGTAATTCCATTGAAACAACTTTGATTGTCATCGCTTCTCCGCCTGTCCAACTTACTTGAAGTGCTATTAAACCTATGTCACATAGATCGGAATTTGTACAAGCGATAAACACATAAAATACATTACCATTTGATATTCAACCCATCATTGTAACTATTACAAACGATATAGATTCACTGATTTCAGCAAGCTGATATACATTTAATGATTAGCAAAACGCCTTTGTTTCGAATTAAAATATATGAATCCAATATTCCATTGTTTTGAATTAGAATCTGTTTTAATCTGATATTAAATCACTATTTATTAAACAGTTCTGTGCATTAAATTTTAGCATGTTCACGGTTGTTGTTCTAATGTTAATTTGTAAAACAAACTAAATTCCAGCAGTTAAATCATTCAGCATACCATTAGGAATACATTTCTTTTAGGATTCAAAATTATTAATCATAACACTGGTAAACACTGTTTTTGTCACATGAACTTTGTTATGATTTTTATTTATGTTGGTGTACCCTCATTAAAAATATATAACAGTTTTGTTTCTATCACATCCAGTTTTCTTGTAACAGCTACATATTCATTTCTGACCTCATCTACGTTTCTTTGTTTACATAACTGCATTTAGTCGACTGTGTAACTATTGTGTTTGCTAAATTACATTTTATTTACATTAGTTAGATCGTAAATATGCCACGAAAGTGTTTGAACAACCCGGACAATTTTTGTTATGTGTGTGGAGAATTAACTTTTACATCTCAGCGTCGAAATTTCACATCACTAATTGAACAGTGCTATTTAGACTATTTTGGTTTAATAAATGAACTTATGATATCATTTGAAGCTTTGGGGTGTAATATGTCCTTGAAAATACATATGCTGGACTCTCATCTGGATTTCTTTCCGGCAAATTTGGGTGCTGTGAGTGACGAACAAGGTGAGAGGTTCCATCAAGACATTTCCTTAATGGAGAAGCGTTATCAAGGGAAATGGAGTTCAGGAATGCTAGCAGACTATTGTTGGAGACTTAAAAGGGACCTACCGGAAGCCAAATATTCAAGAAAATCATAAGTAGATATTAGGAAATAATTCTGTAAGTGTGGCTGAATTTCGTACTTTTTACGAAAATATATGTTTTGATGTCACAAGAAAACATGATGTGTACATTTTTTTTCATTGATATATCATTGTTTTGTGGCTCTAGTATATTCAAAATTTGATATAAATTTTCATGTGACAAAAAAAAATTACAAATTTGTTGACCAGTGTTATACAAACTTTTACTTCAGTTATTGTCGAGTGGGTGTTGGTCTATATATTCTATTTCTTACAGAATTTTGAGATCGAACGTTAAAGGTCACGTTATGACCTATAACGTTTGATTAAATGTTATCATACGTTGGTTTATTTATTTGAGTTTCACATCTTTGTCTAAAGTAGGTAACTCATCACTTTTTGTTTTACCCATATCAAATTCTCTGTTAACTTACTGGTATACTAGCTGCGCTCAGCGGTATTACCCGGTACATTTTTTCTGGATAAGAAGTAGCCTATTGTGTTAATCCAGGGTGTCAGCTACCTCCATATGAAATTTCATCAATATCCGTCTAGCTGTTTGAGCGTGAAGAGGTAACAAACACACTCACAAACTTTCGCCTTTACTAGTGTGATATTCCTTAATCTTGTATCAACTGTTTACTGAAATAGGTATAGTAGTAGGTTGCCTTTACAGTCAGTAACAATACATGAGATATCCCTGCAAACTTCTTTTGTTGGCTAGCACAATAGGGTAGAATCCTCAAAGACCCTTTTCTCAACGTTTATCTGTGTAAGCAAACATAGATTAAATTATTTACTACATAAATGTATCTATTAATTTATCAATGGAATACCTATATCAATTTGCACACTTCATTTAGCAATTAAAGCCCCACGCGTTTATGCTATGACAATAACAATTGAGACATGCATTACATTCAACATACAATTAACTGATTGGCAATTTCGTCTTGTTAGAGGCGTCCGTCCAATGTGGCTAATTGCGCTGGGACGTCCACGAAGACAATTAGTAAAGCACAGCCAGTGATTATGCGAATTAAGTGTTTTAATCATTATCAAAAGATTGTACGGAAGATAGACGGATTTAGTTTGTTAGGTACTAGGAAAGCATGCAGTCCTATATGACGCAATGGAAGTAACTTTTTTACGATTAAATGCTGTTTTTTTTTGTTATCTTTTATCAACCCAAAGTCCTAAGGAAAAGGCCAACTATTTTATCGACAAGTAATAATTGTTGACTACAAGCTACTACTAATATTACTACTAATATTATTAGACCTTATAAAGCGAACCTACATGTGTGAACAAGCCTGGGAAACGGGTGGAACTGGCTGGTAAGTAATAGGCTGCGGCTGTCCATGGTGGATCGAGTTACTCGCCTGATCGACTGGTAAAAATGTAATGTACTAAATTATTGATATCATCGAGTATGGAGGTGGTATTTCTATAGTGTAAGGTATTTCTATTGGGTAACCTTTTTTACCTTTAATCATTAATTTGTGATATGAGTTTTATTGAGAGCAAATATAATTATTTTTCTCTGAACTTCAACTAGGTATCTTTATCATTAGGTACTATATTTCTGGTATAAGCAAAATTTAAAAAAAAAATGTAAAGATCGAGACAGACCCTGCTCGTCCATTCAAACACCTATTAGAGAAATATAATTCATTATAATGATATGATAAAACATATAAACTAAAAGCTCACTTATTCAAGCTTATAGATATACGTGGAGTTGTAAAAACAATGCAAATTGCTACATTTTCTTCGAAGCTTCTTGTAGTTTGTTCCAAGGAGTCTCACAATGTAACCCTATAGCTGCAGCGTACCGACGGTGGCGATCTCTGCTCCGGTGTTCACTGATCAACGTCGGTGACTCTGGAATTTGGTGACGTAACCAAAAACATTACTAATGTAACTGAACATTTAAATAAGCTTTTCTTTCATGTCTCTCAATAACTTGGAAAAAATGAATAAGTTTTTTGAAATATTATTTTTTTGTTGATGTCGTGTTCTTTAAACGTGATTGGCGCAGTGGGTAAGTGATTGGAATGCTGCGTCAAAGGTAGGTTTGGTTTAAGTACGGGTCGAAATCATTTGGATGATCCGCAGATGGTTGTCCCGAGTCTGGGTATTTGTGTATGTGATATTTTATGTTTGTGAAAAGCATCCACGATGCAGAAGTATTTCTGGTGCAGGGCGACGTTTTTTTATATAATAGGATTTAAAAAAAAACCTATTATATAAAGTAGTTCTTACTTTCTTAGACTGTTCAAAAAGTAAGAAGTTAATTCAAAATAATAGCAATACAATTTTCCAAACGAACACACTTATCGACAGTCTTAATTTCAAATCGGAAATAGGCACAGAGCGTCGATTGATTCTCAAAATTACATTTGCAGGAATCAAAAACATTTAAAAGCGATTACCAGGCAAAACAGTACCTACTATCAACACAGATTACAACGAACAGTAGGTAACTATTAATTCAATGCCGTATTAAATTAAGCAGATTTATAACATCAACATGGCTACCTATTCTACCGTTCATAATGACTGATCCCTTCAATAAACACAATCAATTTAATTGAGTATTCAAGCATCTTGTTTGGAGGATGATCGTAAACTAACAGCTTGGTATAATAGCGAAATTAAGCATCGAATTATAATTAATTAATTACCCTTGTATCATGATTAGTACGTAATTGAGTATAATTATGACGTTACGTACAGGTAGGCACATGTGTATAAGATTGTCAATCATTTCCTTTGTAAAGGATAAAATGAATCCAAACAGTATTTAAATAAGTTTTCTTAGAAAAAATCTTAAAATATATTTGAGTAACTTTATTTTGTCACTAATTTGGTGTTTGATATTTTCAAGTCTGAAAAAGAATATTCGAAATAGATAGACACGATATATGAGCTTCACAGTAGGTAATACTTCGTCAAAATCGCATAAAATCCCTACTGATATTATAAACGCGAAAGTTTGTGAGTATGGATGGATGTTTGTTACTCTTTCACGTAAAAACTACTGAATGGATTTTAATGAAACTTCATATGGAGGTAGCTGACACTACTTTCATCCCGAAAAAATGTAGCGGGTAACACCGCGGGGCCCAGCTTATATGTACAATATTTAGAATTTATAAACCGATCAATATCCGACGTATCGCATGCCGCACTCTCAAATAATGACATTAATATCAGTGTTCAGACATCTATAAAGGGGACTGTCTATACTCTATGGTAATTACTTGTCTATATGTATACGTCATAAGTATCTCGTATGTCTTAGATGCTATTAATTTGATCTAATATAATACGCTTTACCGGCACCGTGGCATTCTCCAAGGTTCTATAGTGAATTCTGATTGGGAAATGCGATCATTAGACATAGGGTGGATTCTGAATTTGCTGTACACAAGGTACGGCGGCGGCGCGGCGTGGCGTAGTCTACTGATTTTATTATTATATGTTTAGAGTAATTAAACGTTCCCCTCTCTACTCTTATTGGTGAATGATCCATCTCACCTAATTAACATTTTTGTACGTTAGCTGATAACTATCTTCTTTTACATTAAAAAACAAACGAATACAGATAAACAAACAACAATCAAACTGTTTGGTGCTGATTTGTTAATAACATATTTCAAGTGTGGTATTTAAAACCTGACGAATAACCCCTATAAATGTAGGCAGAGCCGTCGACACAGGCTGTAATATGATACTACAGACCCATGTTTCCATAAAGGACCACATTACGAGCTGATCTGTTACTCTCTCCGTCTAAGCTATATTTTATACTTGATAGATTTGAACTTATAACCTCCAGATCAACATTCTGCCGCCTTAGCGCTTGGACTATCGCCGTACATACCATGTAAGTACTGTGCGTACATCAAATAATTTAATGTACGCACTCGACCAAAACTTAATACACATAATTCCAGAATCAACGAAGCAGGCGAATATATTCAGAAACAAATGACGATAAAGGTACAAAGGAAGCCGTAATAAAAATAATTATGTAAACACGGAAACCGGTACAATGAAGCCGTCGAAAATTGCGCAAAAAAATTGAGTCATGCTTAAAGAATATGAGTACCTAAGTCTTGATGCAGTTTAGCGCATTTTGTAACCGACCGTGGGATTTTAGTCTGATGTTTGTGTAAAGTATTTGTGAGTACCAAAAAAAATACGAAGGTATGCTTTCTCCCTTAACTGTCTAACACACTATATAAGCAATAAGTTTTAAGTCTTCTCATGCATAATACGTCACATAATGCCATTGTTTACGACGCGTATACTCTGTAGTTTATAAATTACATTATATTGTTAACGTCACCCAACCATGCGTGGCGCGCGTTTAAACATATTAGACTAAATCTTATTAATATCAACATGGTATAGATATTAAACGCCCGAGTTTATATGCCTACGTGTTTCCACTACGCTGAAAATCTCTTTGCTCTGATAAAAATCTGCTACCATAAAGAAAAAATACCTTGACAGCTAATCTCATAAAAAAATGTAGGGCCTCTTAGCTGAAATGAAAACCTACCGGGTTATATGCGAAATCTCAAGAGTATTTTACTAGAGTATCTCGGAGACTGCTGCGTCATTACTTTTGTGTAGAATACACAACTCTAGTGAGGAAAGTAAACTCAAAATTAAATTTAACTTGAACAACTCATATGTTACTTGATGTAGTGCAACTTGTCTCAACAGTACAGAAAAACAAAGTTCGCGTTCCTTTTACAGTATTAGCTTTCCAACAATCTAGTATAGGTAATGATGTTTGTATTAGAGGTATTTACCAAAACATAAACACAAGTAGGCATTACGCGAGTACTTCATTACAAAAGGCTTACCTGATTCAAAAATCTGGAGCGCAGAAAGGGATTTACATTTTTAACTTGCTGGTAAAATAATGCTATATAATAAAAGACGAACCTAGATTAAACAAGCGCTTTTTATCCGCTGTTACCTAATACCATTGGAGAACCATTACTGTTTTATAAAACAACCGTTTTCCCTTACTCTCTTAATATAGATAAGTATTACTCGTATTATAATAACGTCACACACCCGAGAGAATATGATGCGCACTTGAACATGCAAAACAGTGCACTTCATGAAACCATAAACTGCACTGCAGTGCATACGGTGATTCAGTAAAGTATATTAAATTACAGGTAATAAAAAACTTTACAATGGGTGGTAAAAAGGTACACACTGGCGGTACACTGGCGAGCCTGAGAGGGATGCACGCTTGCCTGCACCGGCCTGTGATTTTATGCGACATTAAATTAAGGAAGAGGATTTATGCAACGCCTTAGTCGGTATGACCAACGGCTTGGCGGACTTTGAAGTATTGCGAAGTGGTCAACTATTATTGTGTTATGTTCATACAGCATTCAACTATGTAATAACATCATGGGAAAGCCTTTTTACAGTAAAGGTTGTGATATAGGTATATAAATCACTTTTCAACCACATTTAGGTTGGATTACCAAACTGTAATTGTAGTTACAAAACTGTCTTAATAATACGCGACCAAAGCGACATATTTTGCATAATATTAATATTTTCTTCCTTAAAATACATCTACATAAAAGTACGCATACCTTTATATTATTTTCCTTGACATATTCTAGTCGCTAAAAAATATAATCTGTAAGTACCCACGGCGCAGATGTAAAAAATATCTTCAAAGGAACACTCATATAATATAAGCTTATCGACTTCTCCACTCGACTGATTCCTCGAGTAACCTAATTTCTTTATGTAAAAATCATAGTAACACGTATAAGTAGACTCGAAAAACTCATACGCTACACGACAGCTATTTATAATGAAAATATATTTGACAATATAATAATATGTTACCATTGGCTTGATACAATCAAATCTTCATAATGTGTGCGCTAGTTGAGTACCTACAATAACAAAAATTATGCTGATGTCGAAATGTATAAATCATTGTATCATCATCACATTAGCCTATAATATTGCAGTCCACTATTGGAGGCAGGTTTCCCCTGGGTACGCCACAAGGCCCGCTCTCCCGTTATCACCATCCAGTCACTATCGTCGGCGTCCGGGAACTGGAGGACGTTTTCTTTGGTTTCTCTTCATGGAGGGTTTTGCCCATAGATACCACGCTGGGCTGACGGGTTGGAAACCGCAGTATAGTGTACGGTACCTACACAGAGGGGCGCTACTGCCCGTCCAACTGGCACTATCCCTTATTCGCCTATCACAACACCCACGGGAGGAAAAGGGGTGGGCTATTCTAGGCCGAAAACCACACGACAAAATAATTGTATAACCCTTTAATATCACATTGGAACAAGTCTAGAGCCAATCTAATTAGCTCGAATTGTAAGTATCTAGCGTAGATGTTGCAAAAAGTGACAAAAGTAATATCATCTGTTTCTTTCAGGTTTTTGTTTGAGACTTTGTCTTTAACACAATTTAAATTAGTTAGTATGTTGCTAAATTAATCTTACGAAGTAATAATTTCAGAATATACCTACCTCTTCAGAGGCTTTTACAACATACACAAAAACTACGAACAGTGGTTTATTTACGACATTATTTACATAATTTGATACGTATACCTCGTCTATTTAAGCTTCCAAAAAGTTTAATTCATGCAAATGTACAAACTCTTTTCATTACATAAGTTTCCAAATTAGATCAAATTATACATCTAAAGTGGAATTCTTCAACTGTTTCTTGACTCCGCGGCAGCAATAAATTCGATAAGAACAAATAACTTGAGTTACAAAATGAGCCCTAACTTAATTGTTGGAAAGGGAATAGAGTTTTTAACTCTTGAAAGACGAGCAAAACGTTTTTTGTATGAAGATGAGGCTGGAGACTGTTAAGCGGGTTGCATAACTGATGATTAAACTAGTACATTAAGGGTAATATCTATCGCGGTAAAATTAAAATGGAGCAGCACCAGGAGATAGTTCATTGTAGCAACTCACTGTATAAAAAATACGAGAAAAATAACTGTCAATTCACCCACGTAAAATAACCAGCCCCCTTACCATGAACATTTCGACATTTTCCATCATAGAACCGAAACACCACCCTATACTGGTCTAAGAGTTCATGGTAGACGGGCAGAATAGTCAAATGGTAGCTGACGCGGCTGTTGATGCGCAAAACGTCTTGACCAGTCATGAATATAAAACTCAACAGCTTGGATAATACCCAACAAATGGCAGACGGCTAGTCTTCCAAAACCAGGGTCTTCTTAGTTAAGAAGATTTAGACATTCTTCAGCAATAGCATATTATACACCTTTAAGAATGAAAAAAAGAAACAAGCTAAATTGATGATCAAATACACTATTTTCCCCAAACTTAAGCAGCCTAGCTAGCCATTGGCCATTGATTTAGTCACAGGTTCCAGTTCGTCAGCTCTATTCGCGTAAAAACGTATGCAAACCACCTACCACTAACAATTTGACTCCAATAAAATAAATGGAGATAGATTTTCAAGAATTTCATAGATATTATAAAAAGAAAGTAATTCCACGAAATATGATTTTTCTTTTCGAAGAGTTATTACTTCATGTAGGTTCATAGGTAATCTCTATGCTTGGTATTGCTATCCGAATACAAATTATGAAAACTCTTCAAAAAACGTTTACCGATTTCTATTAATGCATTGAGACGATGAATAGTAGCTATTAATAATCTATACTAATATTATAAAGCTGAAGAGTTTGTTTGTTTGTTTGTTTACTTGAACGCGCTAATCTCAGGAACTACTGGTCTGATTTGAAAATTTCTTTCGGTGTTAGATAGCCCGTTTATCGAGGAAGGCTATAGGCTATATATCATCACGCTACGGTCAATAGGAGCGGAGCACCAATGAAGAATGTTTCAAAATCGGGTTGATTTTTTTCCATTCGACAGCTTCCCCTGCGTGCGCTGCGTAAACGGTTTAAGATTCGCCAAAATCATGTAGGACAGAATTGTTCTTCCGTAAAAGTTCTAAAATAAAGTCCACGACAGCATATGTCTATCTTTTAAGGTTGGTTCACTATAACCATTTTTATGCTTACCAAATTTGTTCAAAAATAATGCGTTATTTGCAAAGGTGTTTTTATAAACATGAATATAAATCCATATCCAAATAAATACGTTATCCATCACAAGTGTTTAATTAAAAACAAAATTGCCCTTTATCTATACTTAATATTATAAAGCTGAAGAGTTTGTTTGTTTGTTTGTTTACTTGAACGCGCTAATCTCAGGAACTACTGGTCCGATTTGAAAATTTCTTTCGGTGTTAGATAGCCCGTTTATCGAGGAAGGCTATAGGCTATATATCATCACGCTACGGTCAATAGGAGCGGAGCACCAATGAAGAATGTTTCAAAATCGGGTTGATGTTTTCCATTCGACAGCTTCTCCTGCGTGCGCTGCGTAAACGGTTTAGGATTCGCCAAAATCATGTACGACAGAATTGTTCTAATTTGCATTATCACCTTCCAAGTTTTGCGTTAGTGTTACAAAATACTATATTATTATAGTCAATGTCATATTATAGTTAAGACATACATATATTGTGTCACTTAGTCCGGGTGAGAAAACAATCATAGAATACTATTGCTGTTTCCGAATATCCACGCGGACGGAGTCGCGGGCACAGCTAGTTTTATATAATATTTAAAATTTCATATTGAAATAATAAAAAAAAATTGAAAGCTTAAAGATAACCTAAAATTTAACAAGCATAAGCTTTTAATAGTAATTGGGGTGCCAATCAAACAGTTCTCTTACTAAAATAAAACATCATAACTAAATATACGAAAGATTTACGAAAGAAAATAAAAAGTTATCACGACAATAATAACCAACTTCAATAAAAAATTCATATGACCTGATTTTTGCTTGACTTCACCTAGTTTTCAAATATTAACACCGAGAATAATACTATAGTGGAGATGTTTATTAATATTTTTGACAACGACAAATTCAAATATTATTGAAGATGTAACTGACGTAGATGTTACTGACTTTTATTTTTGAATATTTGCTCTATGAATTTTGCGGCCAAAATCCAAACGCGTAGCTAATACAAGGAGAATTGGAGATGGTTTCCTCATGTAACTGCACCTTGACAGCTAAGGCATAGCCGTGGTGATCGTTAGTACATATCGAGTGAATGTCGGTAAGGTAATATGAGGACTGTGACGAAGCGGTCAGCCTGAGACATTGACAGGCCACCAATCATCGGGACTTGCGAAACTATCCATTTCGTTCAACACAATCTTGGACCAAGCAACGCCTCAAGGAAACTGTATTTTAAAATTAATTTCTTAAACTGCAGCCTATTTCAATAAAATAAATACAATAAGATAGATTAGATAAGATAATTGATATTTCCAAATATGACTCTAATTTTTATCGAATTATTCATGGACCTTTTAAAACCTGCCATATTCTGGCTTAAATGTTAAGCCAACTTAACATTATAAGTGACGAACTATAGGACTATTATGAGAGTATATCCAGAGGAATGCCGAGTTATTAAGCAATTCTCTAGCCACTAGTTAGCATCGTCACCAGGAAATATAGGGAGAGTACAAACGCCTTTATTATGCCGTCAAGGCTGCCTTAAAATAACTATGATACTAACATGATCGATGTCAGTAAAACATCGATTTACTTCATATTTCCTTTTAGCGCCAACTTCTTACAATTACTGGCCATGCAAGGTGATGCTTCAATAAACGAAACTTAATCATAACGATAAAAACTAAATGACACGCTTTACTAGTGTTGCGAACAATAGATATTAAAATTTTATCGATAAATTACACTGCTTTGTTTAACATAGGCTAATAGATTGCACTACATATCAAATGAAATGTTAATTATGCGTCTATTGAATATGAAATATGAATCATGTTTACGCAATCGGGCTAATGCTTGATTGTGTGTACCTACTGAACATAATGGTTCAGGTTTGCCATGCGAGCTAATTATGGTAATGGTAAAATAATGTCAACTTGTCTAGTATAATTTTGTATGCACATTTATTAACTTTGATTTCGCATGTAATTAGTAATTTCATATTCCTCATTTTGTTCCCACCAAACATAGTCTACCGGCGAGTAACGTCACGAGCATTCATAAACTCACGTCGCGCATAAAAATACATACACGTTGCTGCAAACCGTTTAAATTGTATCGATATAGCGCACATACGTGTTGGCAGCACTATGTAATCCGCCCGCGGCCCGTACTCGAGCAAATTATACACTGCATCGCTCACTCTTATAGTTTGCACCTCTCGGTCGTTTCGCAAATTTATATGAATCATTATTGGGTTGAATTATAGCACGGCGTCGTGCCGAGGGACCGCCGCTCACGGACGTGAGAAGACGTTATTCCCGAAGGAGATGCGTGATTACTGGATTGTTACCATTAGCCTTTCACCTCTCGGATGCAGAGTTGTGTATACAGCTCCCAATTTGCACTTTTGAGGTGAGAGATAATTATGTTCCGATTATTTACATGGTTAGACTTCAAGTGAGTGTTCAGCAGATAAGTCATTCTTCTGTAAGTCACAATTTTGTCGCGTTGTTTCGTATATTAGTGTGTCCTTTAAAATATATTAAGTTGATATTGATGACTTCATTTGATTAAATTTTACTAACGGCAATAGCAGGATCAATAGCATAGACGCAATTTCAGTGATTGGAAATGATGTTCGAGTAACAAAAAAATTATTGTGCATTTATGTGAAGATACACATCACCACATCCAGAATTTCTTTGCTCCATGTACAGAGCGCATCAATAACGCATAGAGGTGTTATCAAGTTTCCTTTAACGCTGGTTAGTCCTTACATATCGTGCTTGACCGTGCATTGTAACAGTAACGAACATTTGCGTTCCCATACGGCTTAAAGTACATCATGCCGTTTATGCAAAAGAAAGTCTATTTTATTGCAATTACGTTTACAATTACACGTGATTATAGTATTTAAATGGTTACAAGTGTGAGCCAAATATAGTAATGTAATTATACCTACAATTATGATGCAACAAAATAATGTAGTAAAGCCCAAAATTGTGTGGCAGGCGCTGAAGAGCGAATAATTCAGCAATTTACTTAATATTCCTTACTGCTGTTTATTGTTTTATGTGCGGACTTACAACATATAATTTTCCCGGCAACATTTTTGGACTGTTCCATTTTAAAGAAGTGGTTCCATGTTAACATACTTCAATTGTACGGTTTGCGGTTTAAGTAAAGGAATTTTATTTTAGAGATAAATAAAGGCAAAAAAAATAAACATACTTTTAGTACTCAGTTAAAAGTAAGTTCAGACAAAGTTGAAGCAAATTATACAATATACAGATAATATAGATAAACGTAACCAAACGCTTTCCTCCATATTTTGTCGTCAAAACTTCTGCAACTATTCTACGCCGTAAATTAAAAAAGGCAATGACATTAACCTACCATGCAATAACCTACAAAATGTCAAATGTAAACGTGCAAAATCTTTTTAGTCTTCTTATATTAGTTTCATTATTGCACACGATCAAAAGTGACTGGGATTATATAACAGAACAAAGAACAACTGCATCAAGCCAGAGTATCAAAACCAATGTTGGTCAGACGCTAGGTGATACTGAAATTACTACAACAGTTAATGTTGAAGACGAAAAAATTGATGACAATGAACTTAAAAAACTTTTTGTAAGAAATTTTAGAGTAGTTGGAAATTTAGATAGTGATGGAAATAAAACTGAAGTGATCACGAAGCCACCCAGAAAATCTAGACAAGTGAGAAATAGTACGGCATATTACGGGACCGAATGCTTTACGTGCTATGCAAATATTACTACAAAGACTGATGACAAATGTTACGAGGGTGTGTCGTAAGTTTAATTTACTAACTACGGTAAAAATGTAAAAGACACTAGGTTGTTTCAAAAATAAATCTTTTTATACCATTTGTAAATTGTAACATCAGTAAATTGAAAACAGGGTATCTTACTACTCCTATTTATTTCATTCTGTGTTCCAAGACGAAGAAGAGGAAGATTCGCCATCTTCCTCTTAGCTCCACTAACTTCAAAACTAATATTTTTAGTATTATAATTATTATTCTTAACAGTTAAAGGTAAATCATTTATCCACATGTTTTATTTTTGTCATTACCATCTTTAATTTACTTTCTGCAAGCTAATATATGTACCGATTCTTAATAAACTTTTCTTTTTCACTAGGTTACCTACAAAAAAGTGTGCTGATGCTGAACACTGTTACACAGAACTTAATCCTCTATATATAAAAAGGGGTTGTATATTACCTGGAAGGTTAAATAGAACATTTATATGCAAATGTCCTCTCTGTAACGACAAACCTGCCTTCGACACCAGCCATTACGAATATAAGAAAATCAACGATTGGGAATATGATAACACTCGACTTCAAATGCCCTTAGTAGGAATGGATCTTATGTGTAAAGTTTGTGAAACTAAAGGGACCAATCCAACGTCCGACAAAAATTGTAGATTTGGCAAAAAGTGGGTACCTACTTAATTCTGACTTTAACATATTTTAGAATAAAGTAAATAAATACCAATGACATTTCCATATTTTTTACAGTGCCGATTACATGGTATGTGCCCATAACCAACTTTGCTACACAAATATTGACGACGAAACAGATTTCGTATCAAGGGGATGCATGGAGAGACCGCTCTATAATTCCATTTATTTCTTTTGCAATAATACAGGGTGCAATGTTGATAAATACACTGACCCCAGAATAAAATTAAGACACGACGGTGAACAATTAATGTTAAAAGAAGATCCTCTTATACCAGTGAAACCAGTTGAAAAGCTGTTGAAAAGTTCAAAAATATGCACCATTGAGTGCTCTCTGTTTCTAATTTTATTCATACAAGTATTTCAAATTTATAAAACGTATGATGCATATGTGACGTGTTTTTAAATTATATAGTTACAATTCAATTTCGAAATATTACAATCAATTTAAAAAAAAATAGGTTGTTTAAAGAGTCTATCTATGAATTATACAGCTACATTTATTTTCTTGTTTGACGTAATACAGATATTTGGCGACGTCCATACGTCAAACTTATATTTTGGTAAATACAATGAACAGAATAAGAATTTTACACTTATTTTTATTTTTGTCTATAATCTACGTAAAATGCGAACTACAAGAAGGATCAAAAAGTAAGAAACTCTTACCTTACTTTAGACGAAAGGTAGAAGAGCTTGAAGATGCAGATTTCTTTGCGACGACTGAAACAGACGATCCCCGTAATTTAGTACAAATTTTGGTTAAAAATGTGAGAGAAATCTTTGATGATCTTGCCGAAAATTCGGAAACAATTATCGAACCAACCACCGCGACACAAAAGACAACGACAGAATCAACTACGACCATAACAACGATAGAGACATCCAGTAGTTCTACAACCACAGCACTTTTTAGACAAATACCTGATATTTTCACAACTGAAGCTATAAATATTAGTAATAGTATTTCTACTTCTACAAATGATGTGATGCTAGTTGAAATCTTACCTATTACTACTTTGTTAGATAAGAGACAAGAAAGTACTGAACGCTTGGCCATGAATACAGGGAACAGTCTTCTGCAACAACGAAAAGATTTCAAAATATATACTAAAACTGATAAAAGAGAACGGGAAGTTCCAGGATTTGCGTCTGTTCAACCGTATCATGTTGGTAATACTACGGAAGCGGACACCGAGACGAGTGACCCAAGACGGTCTTGTATAATGTGTAATAATGTCGCTTCGGAAGACTGTAATGACCCTAAAAATAAATTGTGAGTATGCACTATACGTTTTATAGCTAGAACCACAGCATGAAATTATCATATCTACAGGTACATACAAGTAGCTATTTCTTTATTAATTTCTTATTAAAGTTATGTAGTATATATACTACTTCTTTTTGCAGTCTTTTAATTTTCGTCAAATTATAATTTGCATACTCTTTATATTTGGAAAATTGCTTTCTCTTGTGATTATTGAATTTTCAGGATACCATCGATAATGTGTGAACGAGACGATGATTTCTGCTTTTCGTTGCACACACCTTTCGGAATAATCGATCGTGGATGCTTCAACGTAAATCACAATCTCACCACCTACGTATGTTCCTGTAATCTTTGCAACTACATATCCATTTCTGAGATGCCATTTATGTTCGCCAACAAGCGAGATTGGGTCGATAATGTTGTTGAGCTCTCACGTACACGGCATTTTAGAAAATCTGTGTTTAAAGATATGTCTTGCTTGAGATGCGAAGTTAACACGACCACCAAAACCGGAGATATGCTCGACAGTGCAAACTGCTTGGAAGGAAACATGTATGATATATTTAAACTATTATTTTAGGTTTTAATACACTTATAAATTTAAGAATAAGAATATAATCATAATTTTCGTGTATTTTATTTTATAAGATTGCAGAATTTCGAATTAAAAGTCTGCATCCAGTTATTAGTGAAAAAATATAGTAAAAATGTGATGGTTTTTAAATTAAATTGAAATGTAAATAATAACTAATTACCTTTAATTTAATTTTTTTTAATTTCAGTGGCAATTTGCCAGTAGAAGATTGTGATGTTGATGAAGTTTGTGCAGTGAGAGCTCTAAGGGCCGATGGTTATATTTGGCGAGGTTGTCTTAAGGCCCCACTTTACAACTATTGGTGGGTAGTGTGCGACCACGATCTTTGCAATTATGACACTATCATAACCCTACATAACTTCATAGTTTAAGAAATGGATCGTCGATTTTGAAATTTTAAAATATTTATTTTTATGCTTTATTTACATACAATGATACAGAAATATATTGATTGATTTTTTTTCTTGTTTGAATTTAATAAGGCAATATATTTTATTAAGAGTATAACAATGTTATTGTTTGGCTCATTTAAATTGGAATCCAATTCTTTTAAATATTTATTAATTACGCAATTATTCATGGACGAAATATAATTAGGTACTGTTATAATATTTTATACATAATGTACTAACTTCTCAATTACTTTTAACTCATATTGTCAATTTGTGACAGTGTTGCATTATACGAAGCATATTATTTCAATACCTATTTTAAAATCACTAGCTATTCGTATTTTAAAGTCAGGCATTCCGACTGATGAAACGTTCATATTTATTTCATTCAACATAAAAAGCAGACGGCGACTTGGGAATACTTTGAAGAAAGCAGTCGAGATCACAGGGGCAAGCCCTAGAGTCCGTAGGTACCCATAATCTAATTGAATTTCACGGTTGTGGATGCACCCCCTTTGAAGGATTTCATCTGGTGGAAACATTTGTGGGCTCGCCTGTACTAAAACTCTAAACCGCTGATCTGGAAATATGATGTATCCCCGTTCGATTTTACATTCGAATGCATTGCGAATATGCAAAAAATATTTGATTTGAAAACTTTTGTTTTGATGACCAAACGTAAAATATGCATGCACAAAAAATGGAATACGAAACTCGGCACATGGTATTCAAATTAGAAACCATAGAAATACAAAAATAAGAAAACTCTTTTTATATGAAGCGTGTAATTATTTTTTTGATAAAAAATTTAAGTCCATCGACTACAATAGTAAGATAACATGGCATTGTGAAGTCAAAATTTGTTACTCTCTTAGGGAAATAAAATAGCAAGTATGAAACTTATTTTTAACATACTATATTTCCATAATTTTACATACATTGAAAATAAAAGGCGGGTGAATCTCGTAGCACTTTTAAAAATAACGTATCAACTTAAAGCAGTGCAAAAACTCAAGTGGCTTGCATTTTTCTTTCTTACCCCGGGGTTCCCTCAAGGAATACTGCAGTAGCTGAAGTCTGCACGACGTTGTTTTTAAATATTTTATGATAAAAGAACGCTACATCGGACGAATACTATAATGTTTTTGTATGCAAATAATAATGACGAACCATTTTAAATGTTTTCTTGTTACAAGTAGTCTGTTAACAATTTTTATATTCTTACAAAGTATTTAAATTCAGTGGTTTGGCGAAAGTTGAAACTTTACTTGAATCCTATTTAGCTGACAATAAAAATAGTCTAAAGTGTAGTAAGCATTGTAGAATTAAATACTAGGTCTACTTATGATCTTTCTATTATTCAAAAAAATAAGAGTATCAAGCGAAAGTATTTTAGAATATAAATGATTATGACCTGAACTTAGTCTAGACTTCAGTAATACTATGCTGAACATTATGCAGTAAATTCCATATACATGACAAATAAATATTCTTGAAGAAATTATTATTTAAAAATAAATTTACGTTAGTAGTAAACGTCCGCTCCCATTGACAGAACTGGTAAATAATTGCATCCTAGAATAATCCAGAAAACTCATCTGGGCAATACGCCTTATTTATGTGAAATCTGAGTGCCAGCATGAATATGAAGGACGGTAACTGCCTTTCTCTATTACAAAGATATTTTCCACGAACTTACTGTGATATTTGGAAAATGCTGATGTCAAAACTCAGGTACCTTCTATTACCTGGCTCGTTGCCTAGATCTAGAGGACTTTGGCTCCACTCCAAAGGAAATAGTTGATTTTAAGCCTTGACCTTAAAGAGAATTAAATTGTTTTAAAATTGATCACATCGCTTTTTAAACATTTACGATTAAATCTATACATATAAAATTTACGTGTCACAGTTTTCGTTCCCATACTCCTCCGAAACGGCTAGACCGATTCTCATGAAATTTCGTGAGCGTATTGAGTAGGTCTGAGAATCGGCCAACATCTATTTTTCATACCACGAAATTCACGCGGACGAAGTCGCGGGCAACAGCTAGTAATTTAATAAAAAAGTAAAAATAACCTTTTACTAATGCTCTTTTATATTTACCTTAAATTTAAAAAGCTTGTTATTATAATGTGCTTATTTTGAAGGGACCGACTTTAACTCAGTTTATCTAATAGTGACTCTTCTGTAACCACTATTCCTCTCCACTATAAGTACCTGAAAAAAAATAATTTAATGCATTAAATTATATTTTAATTGGTTTTTATAATCACTACATCGGTAGGCACTATTAAAAATCCAAATAATGAGAATCTTATCCTAAACTGAATTTAATAGGTATATCAAATTGCAAACCTGTACCTTACGCTAATGTAATAAAATACATTTTCCCCAATCAATACAACAAAACTCCGCCTATTATGATCTAAAAGCATTTGCGCTGATATATAATAATCCGATAAGTTACCACGAGCGGGTATTAGCATGATACGCAGTCGGAACGTCCTCGTAATGACCGCATATATCTTTTTAATGAACTACTAGCCTGCTTTCGTTATGCGAATACGAGCTTGCCTGACAATTCACCCAAATATATAGTTAGTTCAACAAATACCGGGAAACTGCTTCAATGCTTACGGTAAGTGTATTTTGCCATTATAATGGTTCAATAAAACTATTTGTTTGGCAGTTCATTTGCGACATATAGTAATAAAATTATGTATTTAGTCGATAACTTTGTACAATAACTGCCACCAAACACGGGCATGATTATGGAATATAGCATGACCAAAAACGTTATCCTAATTACACTCGAAGTTCTTTCAAATTACAATCACTACCATTTGTGTGTCAAAAGAAAAATATTTGATCTCGTCAACACAAATTACATATCACCCAGCAATCGGTAGGTTTATTCAACATCAGTCGAAACTGAACAAAAAACATGATAATCACATCCCGAAGACGCGATCATTGCTCGCCCTTGCCTGTTAATAATAACAGTGTTTCAACACGGAACGGATAAGATGGTAATGAGTGGTGTAGAACGTACGCTAGTTTGAAATGCCTTACGGCACTCTCCGCGTTTCTTTCAACACGTAGCGCACTGTGTGTTTAATGCCTAACGTTCTCTATCAAAAGCGACTGAGTGTGCCTGAAAGGATCCAAGATTCGCAATCGCGTTGCCGTAAACGAGATACCATTTAGCCAAGGGCAAACACACGGCTGGTAATATTGAGTGGATAAACTGCATCTATGAAGCTTTTGGTAAGGGAAAATTATAGCACAACAAGTTTACAAAGCCGGCCTTTTAAGTATCAAGTGTTTTACACAATCGCATTCCATCTGTACCATAAAGGAAGTGCTTGTCCGATTTACGTGCGAATTTCCGTGCAACTATGTCTGAACTTGGATTCAAAGACTTACAGATAAAGGTGTGTATCAATTGATGAAAAGGTTCTTTTGTCAATTATTATTGTTCAAGTACAGGCATAGCGTGCTTTGACGTTACAAGACTTATTACAACTTTTGAAATAGCGCCAATTTTGTCGCTAGAACGCTAGCTCTAGTTTAGCCCGGTATATTAGTTTTCTTTGAAGCAGTTATTATGCGATTATAGCGCATGCGTCGTTCGCATTTTATGTACTTTCCCACGAAGCGGGAATAACTAGTATCTTCGTTTATTGTGGGGAGTAATCGTAATTTCCGTAAAATAAAAACAAACAGAAGAGTGAGACAGAAATCTACTGCCTTAATTGTAAGTTAAAAGGTGGAAAAATAATTAAAAACGACTCGAACTAAAGTGTTAACGTTATTTATTCGTTTTTAACATTCAAAACACCACAGAAGCTCGTGTAACTGAGGACGATAATAAAAAATTGTCCCACTAATGAGCGAGCCTGCAACCCTTACCGAGGCATGGGCACCGATAAATAACCGTTCGCCGAGCGATTTAACTTAAGCAATGAAAAATTAAACGATGTATCTTTGCAATTCGTATTGCGTTTATAAGCAGCTGTTTTTAGAACAATTTTTCGTTTTACCTTTTATTGTTAAAAATGTAAATAAGCTTATTGAAAAAGTAAAAGGAGCTAAAAATAACTGGGTAGATACCAAATACCATTAAAACTCCGCAAGCAATTAAATATAATTTACATAGATTACTAAGATATTATAGAACACACAAAGGCCGGCAGAAGCGGCATTTGAATGATGGGTATAAATCAACACGAAAACGCCTAGATGTACGTTATTCGACAAGTTGTAATGGAGAATAATGACTGTTTTTACACGATTGATTTATGTATTTGAAGTCGCCAATTTGCAAATGTTTGTACATCAATTACTGAACTTATGAAGAGTCGGAAGAAGTTATTTATTGTTTTGGTTTTATTGCGACAGACGTGGCTTGCTCACTCAATTTGCAGCGTGAACGCCTTACAGTGGTAACGAATAAATATTTGTCAGAAGTAAATTACAGTTTGGGAGTGCAGCTCTTGTTTATTTGATATCAATTTTGGCAATTAATCAATGGTGTGTAATTATGGGTTTCTGTGGGCGCTGGGGAATGCAGGCCGAAGTACAGTGGTTAGAGCCTTCTAAATGCAAAAGCAATGAATAATGTTTATCCATCCGTCGAAAATACTTTTTAGACTACAGGGTAAAATAATAATTCAGAATATTTTTATTGTCTTATGTAGATAGTATTTGAGTATTTACATCAATTTTTCCATACCCTTAGTTTTAAAAGGTATTTTACTATTTCCTATAACCCTTCACCAGATTAAATTCCGACGTACTATAACTACTACGGTTAACACAATCCCGTGTGACCATTACGCGGTCAGGGAATCTCATAATTGTGGCGACTTAACACGAAATTCAATAGCGTATTCAAACCGAAACCGAAATTTTGGGAAATTCGATGTTCGGAATACTTCAATAGTTACCAACGACGCAACAAGATAAAGGAATGATAAAACGAATGCCGATCGATATCACTCGTAATTAAGGTAATATTTAAGAAATCTCACCATATTATCAGGAATGTGGTTCTGGCAGCGACGACAGTAATATATTGCTGACATAAAATCTCGAGATTCGACCAGATAGTACCTGAATAGTTGGTTTCCGCCCGTCACCGATCCTTCTAGCTGTTCACAAAAATGTGAAAAATTGTTCTGATAACGTCTCGGTAGGATCCATCAATGTCGGATTTAAGACCTCTTTTGTTATTTAATTTTGTATAATATATTTGTAGTAGGTCGATTTTATATTTATGCAGAAAATAAGGATCTGATGATGTTAGTCCGGTTTTTAGATTCGCTTAATATCGTTCTAATACTATATTCGAAAATACGTGAATGAAACTCTTGTTTTAAATTTGGTGTTGCGTCAACGCAATGATCTTGAATTTCATCAGTATACCACTAATGCATTTATACCATTGCATTAACCGACTAAACAGGTCCTTCATTATTTGTTTTGACCCGTGTCGAAAATATTTTCCAAATCACACTTTTATCCAAACATCAACAAACAAGATAAGATTGCTATGTTTTATGATCACCTCAGGGAAAACAACATGTGTCAATAAGCCATGGACGATGGAATTCACCGGTACTATTTTATGTTCTCCCATACATTCCATCAGCTATTTCATCAAAAATTTATTACAAACAGTGGCTTATTATTGTTTATATATTATGGAACCTGCTTCTGGAAACAAAAGCTTTTTTGTACAAACAATACAATACGATTTACGATACTGAATTTGGCGAAAAATTACTTTGTTTATACTATGGATATCGTAAAATTACCGGTAGTATTTTCTGTACGGTTTATTGCTTACATTCTTTTATCTAAAGTCCCACATGTTCAGGCTTGTATAATAAAAGTACTAATGACAAAATCTACTTTGATAGATGAAGTGTTTACGTTTAGTGTTGTTAGATCTTGTGTAACCTAGTGCGAATTTATTTCACCGTTCGATCTATATTGTATTTAACGTATTATATATGTGTGTGTGTCGTTTTGTCAGTGTAATCTTATGACAAGGATAACCTTGTTTTGATTCCTTTATTCTACGAAATTCAACTTCTACCAACTACTTTTGGTAAAACATATTTCTTTCCCCTTTTAGTCTTGCTATCCATCTTGTCGTACATTTTTCTCAGTTACAATTTAATGCAGAACTGTTAGATCCTTAAACCACATTACATATGAAAATTCCCGAGTTTCTGCGGGATCATAATCCAAGAGCGTTCAAGTTTTTGCCTCCACAATTTTTACATGCTGCGTCGTGTTCAAATAAACGCAAATATCTTGTTCGGCTCTGTTTTTGTGGGAAATCTACAGCAGCGAAGCTTCTAAATGCTTTTAAAAATATGAGGAATGAATAAAAATTGTTTCATTTTCAGTACTTAATTTTGTTTCAGTGTTAATTTGTGATATGTTGGAATCCGAAGTATATTTTTAAAATTAAGTTTACTGAAACCTGTGTGGAATTTATGCCAATAATAACTCAGTTTATTGAAGTAGGTACTTGATTATACCTATATTTTCTGCTATATATTGCTGTTGTTGTGGTGTTCTATAAGAAGCTTTGCCTAACAGCGTCTTGTATTAGAAACGGTTCGAATGGGTTAAAATCGAACTGTAATTGAGCCAAACTATTCTCACACCAAAGAGTCACTTATATCTGCTCCCATGAATTCAATTACAAAAAATATGCATTTGGTATAAATTTTACGACTTTCGGGGCTAACTGTACATGATAAATTACATATAAATTACACTAGTCAGTGCGACGTGCTTCGATTCCCAATTGAAGTTCGGGAAACTGGTCGAGACAAGTAGGTGTTAATTGATTGCCCTAAAGGCCGACGTTAACGGTTCTCGCGGCAATATCTCATTATATTCAATGAGCTATCATCAAAATGTTGTGACTTACCCGCTATCATACAATGTGGGGGTCATCACAGTCGATGTATTGGTGCTTTGTACATTGTTTCGAATGTCAAGAGATCCATCAATCAGTTATACAGTTAGCTGGAACGGTTGCCGATATGAACTCATTGTGATCTGTAAGCCTATTAGAATATTTGGGTTATTGCATTGTGAGACGTGTTGAGATTGAATGAACTTATTGGCTTTGGTAGAATCGCATTTGGTTGTGAACAGTATTCATAAGGATTAGTGTAATGTTATGTATGATATTTTTTCTCACGCCTCATATTCTAATAGAAGTATAAGACTGCATACGTGAAGCTTGCGTTTAACACTTATTGTTATATATTTGATCACGCCTGTATTCCTAGAAGGTGGATGTGCTGGTAAGATGTAGTAGTAATTCTTACACACGCTTATATGAAATGTTATTAAGTTTCATGTAGGTACGTACTGCAATAATTTCTAAATCACGGGCTACCGAGAATGTTGCAACAGAAATCCTTGTAAATATAGTATAGGTACTATGTGTATGCCTGTATAGTATTTTATGCAGAAAGTGAGAATTACTGTGAACGTCGTCTAACATTCTAATTATTTTTTTATGACTTGCTGTACGAATTCTTCCAGATTTTCACTAACTTAATCACTTATCCTAAAAATCCATATTCATGTGTCCATGTGTAAAAAAGAAATTGTGTTATCTAATCGCAATTATTTTGGGTCAAAATTTTGAGTAAGCCATGCTGGAGGATTATTGCAGGTTAGAAGAGTGCTATAAAATCAATGGCAACTGTAAAATCAAAGGAGAGAGGGATAGGCAAACTAAATGGCAAAGATAAATGGGACAAAGCCATTACAGTGGTACCCAAGAGACGTATAGAGAAGCAGGGGATGACATAGGAAAAGATGGGAAATCGCGATAACAATAATAGCAGACAGAATGTGGGCAAGGGCTGGTACGGAATTAGTAAGAATAAAAAATGGTTGAATAGAAGAAATTTCAATTCACTTATTAGATCTTATACTAAAACACAATTCCCAACTTTATTTATATGAATAGCTTAATGCCTATGGACCGACGATATCGTCATGGTTGCGGGCAACCGGTGGATGCAATTGGTAAGTTGTCGTTCATTAAGGCGTTCTAAAGGGAAGGCTTTCGTTCAACAGTGGACGACTTCCAGCTGCTGTTGATGCCGAAAACGATTTCTTGCATGTTAGGCATTTTTTAACTAAGGACGAAAAACAAGAAGAATCTGCAGAAAAGTAAGAAGACAAATTTATCATAATAATATCCACCTGTAACACCTGTCCACTCTGCTGAAGAGTTTCAAATCAATACTATTATTAGTAATTGTTGCTTTTTAAGTGCACTTGCGCTTGTCGGTAATACCTTTCTCGATCCAATGCCATTTCCTTCACCTGTTTATAGGACCCTGCTGTTTCTATAAATTGGTGTGTGATCTTTCTTGTTAGAGTAGGAACTCCAACAACGAGGGTATTGACCTACAATAAGCTATAAATAAATAAACTAAAGTAACCGCAATTCGTTCAGAAGGCGTTTGTTTGAAGATCCTTGAATACTTGTTCCTCTTTAAGTTACTTCTAACTAAAAGCATGATAAGAATGAGTCAGTAGCCATACAATCAAATCTCAATAAACAAAATGACAGTCATGCATAATACAAGATCTCCAAAAACAACTTGTGAACTTACCAAGCTTAACCACTTCTTCGCATCCAAGCACTCACACTTTCTTACCACCATTTACATGCCAATTACTTTCACCGCCAAGTAATCGATGTCCCATTGTATGTAGAGGACGGGGACACTTGACTGTATATACAATCGGACGGTTTTGTTTAGGGCCAGTTTACACTTGCACTGAATCCTTCATTGGCAACAATGCGAAGACAGCCGAGTTATTAATGCCTCCGGCTGAGCCTCTTGTCGCTACTAACTCGAAATGTAAAAGTGTTGACGCGCATCCACTGAGACGTTTTACCGATGATTTGTAGAATGATGGAAAACTGTTTTGACTGTTTGTCACAATCAATTAAGCTTGTACAGTAATTTTCTTATCGTCGTTTTCTATAAGTTTGCTTTGTGTTTTTATGAAAGAAATTGTGTGTACAAGTTACTTTTTTATTCATAGTTGTGCAGTAGACTGCATCTGACAGACTAGACGCTTTCCTTCCACCCCTTTTTTCAATTATCGTATTTAGTTTCAGTTTTCTTTCCATTAACGTTAGTATTTTCAGTTTTATTATAATAGTAATTCAATCGCAAAGCTTTGTTTACTTAATACTTTTCCACGATATCAGGTTCTTATTTCAGATAGTAATTTATTGACTTTTAGGGCAATAGTTCTAATGTGTACCTGATCTGTTGTATCGAAATATCACCATCTAATTTTTAAATTTAGATTTTACTACCATTTAAAACCATGCCAACGTAATAAGTTCATGTGATTATTCCATCTCAGCGATGGTGAACTAGCGATCAACGTCCATTGGGCAACAACAATCACTCGGACACCACGCGTCGGATGCAACACGAACAAGACACGAGACAATTATGTACGTCGCCGCGGGCTCGCAACCCTTTTATTTGTTCCACTATGCGTCGCCCTTTACGAAACTGTAGCTTTTTGTGGGTGATTTAAAACGAGTGTTAACAATGTGAAGTAAAAGACATAAATGTACATATGTTATTTATATGCCATGTATCTATGCGTATGTAGTGAGAGTATGGAATGGTAATTCAGTTATAGAATAGTATTATCGATTGACGATTTATTTATTGATAGATTATAATGTTATTATTTAACTGCTTGGCACTGTCATTTTATCATTATGTCGTATTTTTAATAATTCTATGTTTATTTATTTGTCACAAGTGACTGTTAAGCATGAGGTTCTGGCTTGGATTCTGGGAACTGCAAAGGGAAAATAAATGGCCAAGATTTGCCCCCTACTCTGTAATATAACAGCTGGCAATATGTGGGTGTACTTCTATGCCACCTACTCCTTCGGGGAACCCAGGCACGATTGTATGTTACAAATACCGTCCCACGTTCTAGTCTACAGAATTAAAGCTAATATAAATAAGTCGAGAACAACAACTACGAACTCAAATAATTGAGGTTGAAACCACACAAACAGTTGGCCATTCTATTTGCATACATTTTGTTATAAAACTAAACAAAAATAGGATTTACAAACGCTTTTAGCCTATAAAAACAAAAGACATCGCTCACGAGTTACATAGCCCGACTTAACACATTGTTCCGACGTTCGTTTTGTCGCTACAGCAATGAAACCCAAAGTGTGACTGTTTCGATTCGCATCGGCGGGTTTTATTAAAATTCTCCTTATTTGTTGGAGGAGGTTTTTTGCAGGAAACGTCAGACTAACGACGGGCCGCATGTCTGCGAGCTTCTAGGGTTCCGTCTCTTAAATGGAAGCAGATTTTTTTAAAGCAACTTATCTTATGGTAATTTACATTTTTAGACTGAAACATTTTTTTTAATACCATTGGAGTAATCAAGATATTTAATACTTTAGATTGGAATACCAATAAGTTCAAAGGAAAACTACCTTTATAACTTGTTGTATGCGTATTTCACGATTCTCCTTTTGATGATAAAATACAAGTAGACTGAATCAGTTTTATATTTATAAATAAACACATGATCGACGTGTAACATACTATAATAACATCTTTCGAAAAATAAATAATATACCCCACCCACTCCGTCCTAGACACTTATATTTCGTCGTCGTTTTAGAATATGCTTTTACCGTCTCGTTAGAGATCCCTGCACGTCTGAAGGGGTATTCGGGATGCATGTACTGCCGCAAAATATTCGCAGACATCTCTGAAAACCACTAGAATGCTGTTAAAGCTTTAGCTTTTTGCCGCTATCACAAGCATGCCGCTATCGTGTTAAGAAATGCTTTTAGAAAATACCTTAGTAAGACATACCTCACAGCTAACATAATTGGGCAACAAATTTTAACACAATTTGGAATCGCCATCGACGTTTTTTTGTTTTCAATGCTGAAACGCGCTTTTGGTGTTGTTAGGCTTAAAATCTGCTGATTCCATAATGCCTCTCATTTATTGTAAGTGACTTACACATGTCAACGCGTGAATAACTCACGAGTACTTTCCCTTAAATCCTGCTTTAAGATTCCTGTTGGAGGGAATTTCTGTTTTAACAGCCAATTTGCTCTAAGGAAAGTCCCATTAAAAGAACTTTGAACGTCAGTACCTTCCGGATTGTAAGCTTATGTCTCCCAATTTGTGGATCTTTCCGTGGATTCAAGTTCGCCGTCATTTGTAAAACTTTCGGTTTTGTGTTATTAGCCAACACTTTCTTTTTTGTTTATGTAAGTACTTCTTCTCTGTTAAGTAACAATATTTTTATACTACTCTAAAATTTTATAGAAAATGTACAAAATCTCACTTCTGGATTTCATTGTGAAACTTACCACGCTCATACAATTGTTCAGAAATTTACAATTCACCTCAAATATTTCTACATCCTTCACTTTATTCAATACAATGAAGTCAATCCCTTTCCACTGCAAGTGAATGTAGCTTTTGATATTTAAATTGTCCTTACAGAATTATAAATCCCAGTGGCATTCGTTATTTCAAAACAACACTTTGTTAACGCAATGTTTGTATTGTTTCTATTCGTGTCTATCCAAACGGGATTAATGGCGAATCCTCAAGCGCTAAATCACCGGGTGGTCGTAAAAAACACCTGTCGCTACTGTGAATTCCAAGTATCAAACTTGATCGGGGGGAAACACTATTGTTTTGTGCCGGATATTTTTATTGGAAAAGGTTTGAGTTACTGATGAATGTTTCGATTTTTGATTCGCAAATCGAATAATAGTTCTCTGTTTTAAAATGACGAAGTGAAATAGGATTTTTGCTTAAATGCTGGAATTTGTACATGAAGTTTGTGTTTGTGTGTGAATTTGTACAAGAAGTTTCAATTATTTATTATACACTTCTAACGTACTCTTGCAAATGCCGATCCATGAATGTGATAATTGAAATGTGAAAAGATAATTTAATCGGTAGATTAAAAAAAAACATTTCATAAAATAAACGTTGTTGACATAAACCCAAGAAAGCCGTTAAAGTAAAAATTATTCTCCTTTTACGTCTGACTGGCACTGAATTAAAATAACAGGATTCACAAAACGCAATCCCGGAGAGCACTCAAATCTGTTTCAATAAAAGCGACCAATCCGCACACTTATTATCCGACAAGAAGCCATCATTTTCATTCCTCATCACACAAATCCCCACCCTTTATAGGGCGTAAAAGACATTTATTTTCTGCAGTACTGCAAGTGTATATTTTCACGCAGGAAACAGTTTGTTTATTGTTTAGATTTCATGGTCCACTCACGGCGAATGCTTGCCAAAAGTCGTTAACACTATACAGACACACTTCGTAAATATCTGGCTTGTGTTAGTGATATAATATTGAACTGTTTGCTTGTCGAATCGAATGGTTCATACAAAATAAAAGGTTTGAGTACCTTTTGAAACGCATTGTCGTTGAAAGTATTATTTTATAGAAGTTTATGATTTTATTTCACATTTTCAGTTGCAACTATTCGTATAATATAGCTTTAGGTATAGTTTACCTACTTCACAGATGGGTATTACATAGATTTCCACGAAAACTAACATTAAATAATCAAAGGAAAGCTCGGAATGCACTCAAAGTGCCAAATACCGTCTTCATGAGAGAGTTCACAGTAATCTAAAACGCGCCAAATATTTGGGTCAAAATTAATTATTTTAATATACTGCGTGTAATGTGCAATTTACTGCGGTCGGGACACACATCATAATGGCCACAGATATTTATATGGGATGTTATAAATTAAACGCGTCGGACTACGGAGTACAAGATGTTGGAAGCTAGCCCGACCTTAATACCACCCTAAAGCCTACAACCGATGTGCTAAGAATCGGCACTTAGTGGTGAGAGTAAGCGATAATAAGATTATATAGGAATACAAGTTGTTATCTTTCTTCAATATCTTTATAGTAATAGAATAGAGTGAACTAAAGTTCTTATTTACAGTATTATAAATTATTATACTCCAAAGATTTTTTATTTCACGTATGTTTGGGCTACGGACAATGTAAGTTTCTCTCCAAATATGGTCTTCTCAAAAAGTGGAATTTATATGACTGTGTTTAACTTAAAACCATAATAATTTACATATTATAGTTAATTACTTTTTTAATTCAAACACATTTTTATTTAGTAGACCAAATTACAGGCACAAATGAAACATCAAAACTCCAGGTATTTAAAGGTAAACATGTAGGTACCAAGCTCTACAATTCAGTCTCTACAATACAAAACTAAAAATATAATCAAATCGCTTCATGCAATGCTTTTGCTCTCACAATGAATAGCGGCTTTAATCATGTTATGGAGTTTGGTGCCAGAGTCGCAGAATAATGGTGGTTGAGTTTCAACCACGCTCTAATTCACGCTTGTTCGTTTACTACTCTTGTGTTATTAATGAAAATAGTAGCAGATTGTTCGGTGGTTGCTATTTGAATTCCAATGTAATGGACTTCAGAAAGTTTATTAATTTAGCATTTAATAATTTACCTAGCTGTATACAACACACATCGTTATAACAAGTCTTTGTATTAATGTGAATAGTTCCCGTCGCCAAAGAATACCGCTGAGCGACTGTCAGGGTCTGCGTTTCTCGGATATAGTAGGTGGTTTAAAATTAAGTGTAATTGTTTTTATTCTAGAATCATTAAAGGAACTTTACTAGTTATGTAACATACAAATAGACAGGAATTTAAAAAAAAATTACGATCAGCATTTATTTACGTGACGTGAACTATAGTAAAGATAACAAAAATTCAATGATCGGTAGGAGCTTTCGTAAACATATTTTAATAAGTTTTAATCTTCTCCGATATCTTTAAAACATTATGTCATAGCGTAAATATTTTGTTTCATATAAAACTTTCATTGACTTTTCGTTGCATATAGAACTGAAATTATAAAGCCTTTCATTTTAAAATATTCATATCAAACAGAACAAGAAGTTTTCTCGACGAACCAAAACCGGATCCCTCTAAGAAAATTTTCAGGAGAGTTTAAGATAATGATAGTTGAAAGGTAGGGAACTTAACATTCCACCTATAAAAGCTTTTCAGTAAAATGAGCTGTAATGACAGCGAAAACCACTTTCTGGTCTGATGTTTCTTTTTGCTCAATGCGTTTAAGGTAAATGCTCAAGTTGGACTAAAGGGAAGTGTTTTCGCAAAGAAAAATTGTAGCTATTATGGTAGCTAGCTGTATGCAAATTTAATGAATTCTGTAAGCTCTTTTAGCTTGGAGTGTAACAGTTTTCTGCTGTAGTAACAGGAAAATAGTCATACATTATAGTATACTGTATACAACATCAAACCTGGTTAAGACAGTGTATTCCCCAACAAATATTTACCAAATAGTATAAGTTCGGTGGCCATCTATAATTCCAGTAATTTTTTAGACAACATTATAAGAAAATAAGATTTGTACTAAACAGTGGTACATAAATTATAATTTTTTGGCGTAAAAAGCAGGTACAATAAGACTAGCGTGTTCCCAAAAATTTTGTTTTCCAACATTATTAGCATATTAACAAATAAAACTCAAAACAAGTAATCCAACACAGATTACGAAGTTCTACTTAAATATGATGAAATAAATCATATTTTAGCCTTAGCTTAGCAGCCTTATCGACGAAAAACCATCACTCCTGGCCACAAAACTTAAAGTTTCTCGCTTCGTCCGCTCCAACACTGAAACTTGGTGTCTGTTTAGTTTAAGAGAGCCAGTTTATGTCAGATGACTTTGAAAAGTACGTATTTCTTGCAACACGAGCCAGTGGCGAGGTGAAAATAAAATTGTTCTCGACTCAGACTAGCGGTTATGTTGAGACGTTTTGACAGCGGCTTTTAATACCTGTTATTATGCAGGTTTTACGTTTCAACGCGCTTTAAATGATGATTAGATAAATGCAGTTAATATGCTAATAGTAAATGCTGTTTTTGTGAGGAAAAATTACTTAAAATGGCAAGGATATAAATTAATAGCTTTTTTATTAGGTTACATTTTTAAATAGAAGCTATTGTTGATAATATTATTAAGGAATACAATATTAAAAGAGCAATGATTTCCGAGGCGCTTATTAGTGTTTCCTACACCTACATCTTGAAAGAGTTATTTAAAACGCAATTACTTCACATTTGAACTTTGAAAAATGATATTGGTGTCGTTGTATTTTTGTCTGCGTCGCCCACATGTTTCTGTGGTATAAAAGCTGCTGTATTATACCTAAAACGATATTCATCATCATAATCATCATTACCTAGAAGACGTCCATTGTCGAACAAAGGCCTCCCCTTAGAACGATACAATGAAAGACAACTTGCCATTTGCATTTACCGATTGCCCTCAACTCTGACGATAACGATAGTATAGACGTTTAATTCACATAGAGCCGGTAAGCGTCAAAATCAAAGGCCTATCTCTTAGAGCAGTCCTTAGGGAATACTGCCGGAATCAGGAAATTAAGCAAATGGATTGGTTACCGTTGCATGTTTGTTATTAGGGCACAGCAATTTTAGAAGATTGTGCCCTCTATCCTTGTCTTATACCTGTTCTTTGCACGGAGATATCTTAGGAAAGTGCTGTCTAATGGAGTCTTTCAAGAATGACTTAAAGTTCTGCTCTACGTCGTTTGGCATTACTTACTAGAAGAAGAGTCAACGGATAACTAAAAGATAGAATGATAAAAATTGGAGCACTAAAATTGCAATTTTTATGTCTAGATTTTAGCCATAAATTAAGGCTACTTTGCATTCAATTTCTATAATTTCCAAGACCACTTTCTTCGACATTGCATTCAAGTCATGCGTCAAATTCAAAGTGCTTTGTTATTCTTTTAGAAGTTGCCACAAAAAATGGTAATAGTCGCCTCACGTCTTCATCATATCAGGATCATGCCGCCCACTTACCATTAAGGGGCTTAGCTTCACTTAAGGGTCCTGCAACATTAAAAAGTTGCGAAAATATCTCGCAAAGTATGTTTTATCACTGTTTGAAGTTGAAAGTTTTCCACACGTAAGCTTGTGGTTGTCTGTGAACTCGCTAACGACGTAAAATACCTCTTGGCTAACAAAATGTGTCTTGCAGCCTCAGGGTCCACGCACGATGTAAGGGAAATCTTGCTTAGCTTTTATAGACTTTAAGAGAAAGCTATAGAGCACATTTTTCCGTAGTCCAAATTACATCTGGTTAGAAGAAGTTGGAAACGCTTAATTAAAGTATATCTCGAAAATATTTGGATTAGGTTTCCATTGTTTATGAGTTTCAGTGTTTTGTTGAACGCCAGACAATTATAAATAACATGTTTAAATGCCAGGGAATAATTTGATACTAGAATTTGGAAAATATTATAGAACAGGAGATAGTGAAAACTATAACAGTTTACTAAATACATTAAAAAAAAATATAGCAATATTTTATGTAGGTATAACAAATTAACTTTAATTATAACATTATACTTTTTAAAAAAGACACACGACACAATAAAATACACCTGAGTTTTTAAACTCTAAGCGCAACTTAATTAAGCCCACCTCACTGGAATATTAAAGAGTTGAAGCAAATTAAAAGTATTAAAACAGTCTGTTATAAGTCGTTTCATTACAAATGTACAGACGGACAGACACTGACGTGGAAATAAGTTTTACCCGAGTTAAGTCTCATGAATATTTATCTCACTTCCTGCGGGAAAGTAAGTATAAACTTCTGAACGTTTCCCACTTGATCAAACTTTACTCTTAAGACAGCTAGGGGAGGCGCGATCCCGAACTCTTTAAAATCGCACTAAAAACACACAGAAAACAAGATAAAACCACAACGTTATACGCAAGCAAGTTAGGTCTAATACATTTTTGAAAGGTTCCAAAATAGTGCACCTATATAATACAAATTGCCGGTACTCCTCAATTGGCTTATAGTCTATTCAAATTCACCATTGGTACTATTTTTACTGGTAACTTGACTCCTACGAATTTGTTTTTGTCTGCTATTATGCCTTTAGTGATCTAGTAGATAGCTAATTTGCCGAGATGGCTTGCCAAGTGGTATCTGGCCTAGAATTGACTACCCTCTTTCCTCCTGTGGATGTCTTAAGAGGTGAGTAAGGGAAAATCCAGAAGATGTCCTTTCTTCTGTAACTTTACTACCAATATGTCACTCCCCCAACTTTACTTAAGGGGGTGGCCTTTGTTCAACAGTGGACGTCTTCCAGCTGATGGTGATGATGAGATACCTTATCTCGAACACTAAATGTGCAAAGCACATCTTATCGCCATCGTAAGAAGACCTGCATGTGTCAAATTTATTTAAATTGAGTCTTTAAATATTAAAGGTAGACGTAACAGAACTGTATGTAATAAGTCGTCGAAACTATAACTACATCTAAACAGTAAACTACGAGTATAATATTATTCAGCCAAATCCCCAAGTACAGTTAGAAAATTGCCCCAACTGGCTAACTCAACGTATATCTACGAAAACTTATAATCCCATCAATCATCAAAGTATCTTTATCAGTCTTGTCGAAGTCAGACGTCGAAAACTAAAACAACTCCATATTTCAATATACTCGTAGTTATCAAAGTTATACGAGATGAGGGACTGTATGAGAAATAATTCATCACAAGCCTTGACTTTTCTGTTAGGTATAATCAATTGCAGCTTAATTATGTATTTTATACGATCAAAATGCTAACTTACGTATCATTTCCTTCAGCAAAAATGTTCTATGCACGGCTAAAATAAAACAGAGCACCAATATTCATCTTACTTACCGACTTTCTAGCGGAGTCGACGGGCTCACTTAGGTCCATGTAAGCGATGAACTGGGAACTGTCACAACAACCAAGAGGCTAGATATCCTAGGTCGTAACTTGAAACTGTGATCAACGCAAGCGTCTAGTTCTGACCATCCATTATAGTGTGAAAGGGGTCGGGTGATAAAATACATTTCTAAGTATATGCTTCGATTAAAACATCTTAGAAGATTACCTATTTGTCAGAAGTTGAAAAAAGTTTGTCAGTATGACGTAAATCTAAAATCAAATAAATCTTGCAGTAGATTTAAAAACAATTACAAAAAAGGTGTACAAATCTCACAGGCGGAAAAACAGCAAATCTCCCAATAAATATACCCTAAAATGTAGGCCAAGTACGGTCAGTACTCGTTTCATGCTTGTATGAACTACGAGAAATCCTTACAAGGGTCTAATAAGCTTCGCCCCATTTTTTGTGCCGAAGAACTTGGCTCTGTTGAGACCAAATCCGTCAGTAAAAACGACTACAGCAAAAGACAAAGTGTACTCAAACAACGTCGGGCCGTTCGCACAACTTTTGTTTGGAATTAGAGGTAAACACATTAGGTAGCATGTTTGTGTAGGCGCCGGCATTACTCGGCCCAACTTGTTTGATCTGAGACAAAACATACCGGGACTAATCAGGGACAAGTTTGGCGATTCAGATTTTTAAACTGTTGTTTTGTTGAACAGTGTAGCGGGTGTTCCGGAATTAGCCAGTGCTGTTGAAATGCAAATGGATGTTTGCTGTATTTCTGGATAACAAGTCGATCAAAGTCAAACAAATGTGGCATATTTTCCAAAATGCTTGAATCTTATTCCTGTAGGTATTCCATATCTACTTATATTTTACATACACTACAAATCACGGCACGCGTCAAATTTAATATCGGAGTCATTATTTAAAACGCTAATAACAACTCAATCCCAAATAACTCATTCATATAAAATACGCGCGTATTGCACTGAACACAGTGCGACATGCAAAATGGACAACGCAGCCGGATCGCTATCAACACCGTAAATTATTTGACAAGAACGCATTAATCTTTATCTCGCAATACCTGACTTATGCCCCACCGGCCCTGCCTTTATAAAGGGATTTAATTAGAGGTGAATACGATAAATGTGTGGTCCGGGCGCGCTATCGCTTGACAAGAGTTAAGTAATCTCGTACGCATTCGAAATGTCCAAAGGATTAACTACGCAGATTAAGATGAGTTTAAACGTGATTCAGTGTTTTGATGTTTTCAAATGTAAATTTTATATTTGCCTCTATTTAACGGTTCGGCCCCTGCAATATTCTGTGATGCGTCCCATCATTACCATAAGAATTCGTGCATTGTTATTTTTATATCATGCATCATTTATTAAGTACGGTGGGCGGGATTTGGTCAAGATTATTATGGAAATTTTACCAAAATTGCTTTTTGTATGTTTATATACAAATAAATCATTATAATATATTCAGTATGAAAATAAGACAAGCAAAATAATGGTTGAATAAAAACGTATTTAATAGCTTCAATTTAAATCTATGGCAAAGTTAAAGATGAACAAAGAGCAAAATTTCCAGTTGATATTTTCACTTCAGTAACCAACTTACTTGAAACATTTTCTTCGAAACTTTCACAGTTGATTCAGGTGTTTTCCTCAAGAAATACACAGATGCTGTGTCTGACGTTTAGCAACAACATAATATTTTCAATATTAAAAATATTTTCACAAAAGCTATGATAATGAACGAACCAAATTCTTTTCCCATCAGTTGTAAAAGCAAAACTTTGTATTGTTGTTACACAACTAATTTATTAAATTAATTTCCTGAGGAATTCATTCCAAACTCTTTGGAATTATACTTGTTTCTCAAATAGGATTCACGTGAGCAAACAATACTTGCGCAAACTGTCTTTATTTAACTTGTATTTAATATCAGAGACGTGTTTTCTGAAAGTTCTATACGCATCAAGCGGTGGAGTTGGATCAAGTTTAGAATTTGAAATTGCTTTCGTTACGAATTTGTTTAAATTTATTCCTATATCGTGGAAAGATGATGCTCGTGCTCCTTTAGTTTTACCTACTGGCAAGATGTTGCTAATTCTTGAGAAATAATTTCTCAATAACTTCACAGATAGGGATTGTCTGAATTAATAATTATCATTGATTGTCTTATTCAGGCCTTGTTTGTGTTTTTCTTCCTCTTATCGTATGGTTGGTGGACAACCTAGTGTCAGAGTTAAAAACGCCTGTAGGCCTTACATATGACTTTACAGTTTACACTGCATTTGTGTTGTAGATCAACGCTGTCAACTGAGTTAAATCAGTTATTTGCTCTCCAGTTATCATCACTTCTTGAAAATGTAGTTAGTTAGTTAGTAGTTTTTTATTCCAAATACTTTTATTCATTTGACACCCTAAATAATAGGACAATGATTATTTAAATAAATACAAAATACACCCCTTAAACATTCGCCGTTGTGTTAAAATAAATGTAACTCAGAGATCTTGTCTGATAGAAATAGGCAGTATTTATCATCCACTCGTAGCCACGATCAATATTCACTTTGACAACGATATAATATTAGAACACTTCTCGGAATCCCTCACTCTTGAGTTTACCGCGAACGTCTTCAAAGACACACAAATAAGTACAACCGCGTCTCAATTGGAAAACATCCCACGCGCAAATATCCAAATCCGTGGTGAAATTAAACGTTTACACCATCGTAAATTATTCACGGAGTTTATCGCTAGTGAATATTTATTACAGACGTAATTAGGTTCGTGCCTTCAGGTTTGCGCAACGCGAGACTATCTAAATAAATTAAACATTCCTTCTGAGTATAGAGTGTATGCATGAGGGAAGCTCGTTCAGGATTGTCGACTAATGTCAAAGAGAAATAGGAAAACACTTAGAGTTGTTTACACGGATCTTGTGAAGACTTGAAGTTAGGATCGCCGCTGTTTGTTGTACCAAGTACTTACAGGAGTACTGTTTAGTAGCATTCGTGTGGGAATCATTGTGATTAGTGTTTGTTACTGTTCTTCTATTCTTTTACGACGGTGAATATAACTATAAAATGCCTGTTAATTCCAAATAGGTTTATGATACATCTATACTTATTATTTACTATATATGCCAGTTATTCTCACGTGTGTATTCGAGAATACTCGACTAGTTTCGAACTCGAACCGAGCCCTTATTCATAACCATAAGAGGTTACGCGGCACAGTCTCTGCCAGTCTGAGTTCAAAACTAGTCGGGCATTCCCGAATACACAATTGAGTAAAACCGGCGTATATAATATAGTAAATGATATGGATAACACTCACGACAGATAGCATGGTAAAATAGAATTAGTATACTTTGTAATTATCCATTCAATTAATTGTTCGTGAGACAGCACTGTCTGTATCTTTACATAATGATAATATACAGCGTGTTTAGTATGTATACGATACTTAGTATGTACCGAGAATTTAAGCCCCAGCTATTCAAAGGAGTTTTGTATTTAGCTCAGAATGTTGCCAGTTTAGGAACGCTATGTTGTTTAACTATAATTAGAAAGCTTTAGAGCTAAGCGCCCAGATTAACTTGATGAATAAAGCCTTCACGTATTTAACCATACCTAACTAGGTTTACATAAGTAAACAAATAAAGCCACTTTTCTTTCCACTTTTTTAGGAAAATTGCTTCAGTACATTATTAATTAAATTATGGTCTGACCGAATGTCTGTCTCGGCTAGTCAAGTACACATGAGATATTAAAGTGCTCAAGTATGCTCGCAAACACAGCTGCACTCCCTATTCCCTCACTCTCATAGTCTGATGGGACGGTATACCGACACGACTGGAGAGAGATTAGGCGTAAGTTCAACGCTTTAACATGCCTTCCAATGCACAGTGGTCTTGACAAGTGAAAACGGTCACCCATCACAAGCATGACCGCCATTCGCACGGCTTAACCTACGAGCTACGTGAGCCCTTCGAGCCCTTCAGTACATATTCATTTATCAAAGGTCTGGTTTGTTACAAATACTAGTTGAAGTTTCTATTAGGTTAGACTTCTAGACTAATATTATGTCTACTTGAAAAATATACTGACGTCTAGATGCGTACCTTGGGACATTGCATATAAGAGTATATCGAGTATGATACATGTTTTATGTTAACATGATGATGTTGAAACATAACATAAAAAAACGCCTGTATTCCCCAAATGGGTAGGCAGAGGTGTACATTTAGTACACCCACATTTCGCCAGTTATATTTTTAAGCTCCAATGTAATAGGGGGCGAGCCTATTGCCATTAACTGAGCACTAATCCAGACTCCGAGCTGCTACTGAGAATTATCTAATGGAAAAACCCAGTAACACTTTTCCCGACCCGGCATTCGAACCTAGGACCTCGTGCTCATCAGTCGCGCTTAGCAACCACCAGACCAACTAGGCAGTCATTGTGTTGTGGAAGTGGAAGGATTAACGATTCCATTTCCTAGCCGGTAAAACAAGTCATAATGATCTGTGAATCTGAATATTGTGTTGTAAAATTCAAATTACGTCTCGGACAGCGAAAATAATGTAACAATAGACTGAAACTCAACGATCCCAAAACCGTTTATCCTTTGAAGGAATTGAAACATAATATTCCGATTAGTAGGATCACGGTACCTACGGTTAAATTGAAAGGAGCCGACCCAACCGCCTCAGGCAATATTCTTCATTAACTCTTTCGATTTCATTCTTAAATTTCTTTTTCAATTCCAATACATTTTATGCAGCTATCTCTATTTATACAACCTTATGGTATCTATAGGTATGTAATTGAGATCGCAAATGTAACTACAATTACATTCATATCAATTATATTGCAATGCTTCAGAAATTCCTGTTTCAAACGTTGACAAAAGTATGTTTGCGCTTGTGATACCAGTCAATAACTAACAAGCACTTGTTATGCATTTCCAAAAATATATCGTCAATACTAACAATGACAAGCATGCTCACTCTGGCACAAATTGAAATTTTGTACCACGGGTGACGTCATTTGATGGTAAGTAGCCTACAGAGGCGGCTGTCAAACTCAAGCATGACGTCAATTTGACGTCACCCGGGACACTACTTCTAAGTAAGACCTTGTTTTATTAGGCCTTAATACTTACCAACTATTTAAAGCTCCTTAAGTAAACATGCAATGTATATTGTATAAAGCGACAAATAAATATTTTCGAAGCAATAATTAGTGCCGTAATCTTTGAGTACCAACTGTCACAGATATTATCGCGTTTTATCGTCTCCGTTGGCCATATGGTGACATTCTTTTAAAAACACATTATGTCGCCTGATACTCGTCTATTGTTTTCCGAGTTTTTGTTTCAAGGAGAACGATAAAAAGTTTAATGTCGGAATTAAATGGACTTTTTTGTTGGTATTTTGTTTTTCAGTTGTGTGATTTGCCATATGTTGTTAAATACATCCTGAGGCTCACGCGATACAAACTGTTTTCTTTTTAATAAATATATATATTAGATAACTCTAGAACACTTCTAAATCAAATTTTAAAATGCAATATTCATTTGTTTTATGTTCATCTGAAATTACTTGCACTAAAACAAAAGAACGCAAGCAAAATGGGAACCCAAAATATAAGAATAAGAATCATCTGCCGTTGACAGCTAATAATATTAATTATTATGGTCTGTTATGTCAGAGCGGCGACCTTTTGTTCCATGACAATCGGTACGACCCTACTGCCCTTTACAGTTTTTATATGAGTAGCGAGTTAAGGCATCTGTTTTTGTGGTCACGCGCGACGGACCGGCAGAATGACTGATGTCCATGTGTCAGCTACTTTCGTGACATAGATTAAATAAATAGGACAGAATGTCAAGCTCTGGTCTATTGGGACATATTTATAGTTATGGGGATAATGTGAGATGTTTTTAAAATTTATTGTTCGGGAAATGGTCTATTTTGCCTTATCTAGATGGGAGAAACAAAACAAAGGCGCTATTAACTGTATTTTGTTATTTTACTAGTTAGTTTTCTTCCTTCTCCTTATTTTATGAATCTATACATTAGATACTCCAACCTATCCTACAGATACCTGTGATTTATGTAAAAATTCAACTTAGTTCAACAACTAATATTTATAGGTACTAATATTATCATTCTCATAATAGTAGTCAAGTATTCTAATCTTGAGTATTGACATAACAAATCCTATAAAGAATAGCACATCTGTACGATAAAACTAAAAATAAAATAACGCCCAACCATGGTCAAGCATAAGAGATTTCTTATAAAAAGTCAACCGACTGTTGTAAACCTGACACTTAGTCTTTGCATCTAAATTAGGCCGACAATAAGGTCGTCACAGGGCGCGCGAAACGCCTCATACACTGCTGTATCCACACGTGGTCTTGAAGATACCAGATGATTATACCCTCCTCCGATTTCAACTTTTTGATGTTTGCCGACCTAAGTTGAACACTATGATGATAACGTTGCGACTTGCCTTTGTTGGGTAGATAATTATATGATAACAGTATCAAATAAATTTCACTATCCTACTGCAGGCCAAACGTCTGTGAAGAAATGGAAGAATCATCAGTCTTGCCTAGGACGTATTGTAGTGTTTATGCTAAGATTTCAATAAATAATTCATATGCAATTAATCGTTAACGTTTTATATGTAGGATATACCTAGTTAATAAATAATAAAGGTAAAAAAAATAATATGTAAAATGTGTGTGTGATTATTCTATAGTGTTTTGGGCCTTAATTTTGTTTGTTGTATAGGACGTAGTAGGTATTTTAAGGGGTAAAACAAAATGGCTGCGAGCTACCCTCTAATCTAAACAAGTATTGTACACAAAAGACCCGTAACATATTTTATAAAATTAGAATTTCCCTTCGTAACCCCCAAACAAATCTAATACAAAATTAACAACAATAACATAATTTACTTTAAAATTCAATTAATTCTTAATTAACTATTCATACTAAACAAAGTGGAAACTCCTTAGAGCATGCTGAATACTTTCCTCCTAACATTGTTAAAGGATTAAGGGGTAACAGGGAACTCGTGAAGACGCGGCTAACTTAAAATATACATGAAAATGTGAGGCGTCTCGAACAATAAGGGTATTCTCAGAGTCTGCAGCAATATACCGGCTACGAAAGTATGTCGGCGTGTTCCTCTGAACGGGGAACTAATTAATCCAATGAGCGGCGTCTTTGGACTAACGAGGTTCGTCGTTTGTGCTCCTTCTATCCTATGCCACTGAGAAATTGTGTTTCGGAAATCGATGCCGACAAGCTTCACGCTCCTATAAAATCGTTACCTTGCTTAAATGATGAGCAAAATGTTTTGAGCAAAAGGATTCGTGTTTCAGCGCAATTTGTTTCGTGAGACCAGAGTAATTTTGTTATCTCAATTATTAATGATTAAGAATTTGATTGAGATTAAGTTTCGTTATTAAAATGTATCGTGTTAGAGATAAATTAAATGGTCACAAAGTGATTTCTCTAATTAAATTAGATCTTGACCTTTAACGAAATCAAAATGCCAAAATAAACTAAACAATAAATAACTACTGCGTAATATTAGACAAGCACTAAGTTCTAAATTAATATATTCGATTATTTAATGTACATTAAGTATATACCGGTTTTACTCACGTGTATTTTCGGAAATGCCCGCCTAGGTGCTGAGTCAAACGGTGAATTCAAAGCCATGAGCTGGTGACGCGACGAAGTCGCGAGCCGAACTAATATGGATAACACTCACAAAAGTTTTAATAGTAGAATCTATCCGAATTCAGATCAGGTACACAAGTAGATATCATTAATATTAATTAGTCGTACCAACTATATACATCAAAAATAATATCGTGTAAAAGACATCGATAAACCAATTACAAATAACTCGGAATTTATTGTCTATAAATAAACCAAGATTGAACTGTGATGAATGACCTGAAGCAATATGATTCATTTATTTGGCAACTTCCTTACAGATACAGGGGTAATGCTTACAATTGATATAGACGATCCACTGCCGTCACATAAAGTAAGTTGATTGATTGCATAAGGTACTTAATCTTATCTCCCACCCGGAACCTCTTGAGATTCGTGGATTATGTTTATTTATCATGACAGTATTTCAAGTTGTTAACAAACCCCATTTTATGGAGAAACACAAAAATTTTGAAGTAAGTTTACTATTACTAAAACTCGATAAAGAAACAAAATTTCGAAAACTATCACCTAATCAGGCTGCAGCAAGTTAAAGGATATTCTTTCCCAACATTTCTTTAGAAAATCAGGTAGTAAGTATAACAAACTTTCAGCACGTACCGTACCGACGTATTCACAACAGGAGCGTTGATCGCGATTCGTCCAATTCGTTCAAATTAGACTCATTTGGGCGGCACTTCAGACTCCGAGTCTCCGAGCAAAATCGCAGCAAGTGAAAAGCACCGATCGGGCCGTTCTCGTGATATCGTCGGATAATGGACGTCGTTATTCGGACCACGATCGTCGTTTTGGGGCGTTACTTTTTCAAGTCATTGAGTCAATCGTTTATCACGGGCCTGTTGTGTTAACTTTTGCATCGCTTGCGCCTATTGGGTGGTGTGGAGTGGTTAGAAGATTAATTATAAATTAATATCGATATATTTTTCGAGGGGTCCTTGAAAAAAATTCGACTACTTCAAAGAACGAGTTGAGTCGGGTTGAGAAAGTCGACTGGAATTTCCAAAAATGTGTTCAGTATAGTTTTGTAGCTATTAGGTACGTACTATCATAGTTCACAATATTATATTTCACCATAAAGTTATATATTTTATAGTCAAAGAATCCTTTAGGACAACTGACTATTAAGTAGAACAAAAATAATACTAATCTATACTAATATTATAAAGCTGAAGAGTTTGTTTGTTTGTTTGTTTGTTTGTTTGTTTGTTTGTTTGTTTGTTTACTTGAACGCGCTAATCTCAGGAACTACTGGTCCGATTTGAAAATTTCTTTCGGTGTTAGATAGCCCGTTTATCGAGGAAGGCTATAGGCTATATATCATCACGCTACGGTCAATAGGAGCGGAGCACCAATAAAGAATGTTTCAAAATCGGGTTGATTTTTTTCCATTCGACAGCTTTCCCTGCGTGCGCTGCGTAAACGGTTTAAGATTCGCCAAAATCATGTAGGACAGAATTGTTCTTCCGTAAAAGTTTTAAAAAAAAGTCCACGACAGCATATGTCTATCTTTTAAGGTTGGCTCACTATAACCATTTTTATGCTTACCAAATTTGTTCAAAAATAATGCGTTATTTGCAAAGGTGTTTTTATAAACATGAATATATATAAATCCATATCCAAATAAATAAATACGTTATTCATCGCAAGTGTTTTATTAAAAACAAAATTGCCCTTAATCTATACTTCTATACTAATATTATAAAGCTGAAGAGTTTGTTTGTTTGTTTGTTTGTTTGTTTGTTTGTTTACTTGAACGCGCTAATCTCAGGAACTACTGGTCCGATTTGAAAATTTCTTTCGGTGTTAGATAGCCCGTTTATCGAGGAAGGCTATAGGCTATATATCATCACGCTACGGCCAATAGGAGCGGAGCACCAATGGAGAATGTTTCAAAATCGGGTTGATTTTTTTCCATTCGACAGCTTCCCCTGCGTGCGCTGCGTAAACGGTTTAAGATTCGCCAAAATCATGTAGGACAGAATTGTTCTTCCGTAAAAGTTTTAAAAAAAAGTCCACGACAGCATATGTCTATCTTTTAAGGTTGGCTCACTATAACCATTTTTATGCTTACCAAATTTGTTCAAAAATAATGCGTTATTTGCAAAGGTGTTTTTATAAACATGAATATATATAAATCCATATCCAAATAAATAAATACGTTATTCATCGCAAGTGTTTTATTAAAAACAAAATTGCCCTTAATCTATACTAATATTATAAAGCTGAAGAGTTTGTTTGTTTGTTTGTTTGTTTGTTTGTTTACTTGAACGCGCTAATCTCAGGAACTACTGGTCCGATTTGAAAATTTCTTTCGGTGTTAGATAGCCCGTTTATCGAGGAAGGCTATAGGCTATATATCATCACGCTACGGCCAATAGGAGCGGAGCACCAATGGAGAATGTTTCAAAATCGGGTTGATTTTTTTCCATTCGACAGCTTCCCCTGCGTGCGCTGCGTAAACGGTTTAAGATTCGCCAAAATCATGTAGGACAGAATTGTTCTTCCGTAAAAGTTTTAAAAAAAAGTCCACGACAGCATATGTCTATCTTTTAAGGTTGGCTCACTATAACCATTTTTATGCTTACCAAATTTGTTCAAAAATAATGCGTTATTTGCAAAGGTGTTTTTACAAACATGAATATAAATCCATATCCAAATAAATAAATACGTTATTCATCGCAAGTGTTTTATTAAAAACAAAATTGCCCTTAATCTATACTAATATTATAAAGCTGAAGAGTTTGTTTGTTTGTTTGTTTACTTGAACGCGCTAATCTCAGGAACTACTGGTCCGATTTGAAAATTTCTTTCGGTGTTAGATAGCCCGTTTATCGAGGAAGGCTATAGGCTATATATCATCACGCTACGGTCAATAGGAGCGGAGCACCAATGAAGAATGTTTCAAAATCGGGTTGATTTTTTTCCATTCGACAGCTTCCCCTGCGTGCGCTGCGTAAACGGTTTAAGATTCGCCAAAATCATGTAGGACAGAATTGTTCTTCCGTAATAGTTCTAAAAAAAAGTCCACGACAGCATATGTCTATCTTTTAAGGTTGGCTCACTATAACCATTTTTGTGCTTACCAAATTTGTTCAAAAATAATGCGTTATTTGCAAAGGTGTTTTTATAAACATGAATATAAATCCATATCCAAATAAATAAATACGTTATTCATCGCAAGTGTTTTATTAAAAACAAAATTGCCCTTAATCTATACTTCTATACTAATATTATAAAGCTGAAGAGTTTGTTTGTTTGTTTGTTTACTTGAACGCGCTAATCTCAGGAACTACTGGTCCGATTTGAAAATTTCTTTCGGTGTTAGATAGCCCGTTTATCGAGGAAGGCTATAGGCTATATATCATCACGCTACGGTCAATAGGAGCGGAGCACCAATGAAGAATGTTTCAAAATCGGGTTGATTTTTTTCCATTCGACAGCTTCCCCTGCGTGCGCTGCGTAAACGGTTTAAGATTCGCCAAAATCATGTAGGACAGAATTGTTCTTCCGTAAAAGTTTTAAAAAAAAGTCCACGACAGCATATGTCTATCTTTTAAGGTTGGCTCACTATAACCATTTTTATGCTTACCAAATTTGTTCAAAAATAATGCGTTATTTGCAAAGGTGTTTTTACAAACATGAATATAAATCCATATCCAAATAAATAAATACGTTATTCATCGCAAGTGTTTTATTAAAAACAAAATTGCCCTTAATCTATACTAATATTATAAAGCTGAAGAGTTTGTTTGTTTGTTTGTTTACTTGAACGCGCTAATCTCAGGAACTACTGGTCCGATTTGAAAATTTCTTTCGGTGTTAGATAGCCCGTTTATCGAGGAAGGCTATAGGCTATATATCATCACGCTACGGTCAATAGGAGCGGAGCACCAATGAAGAATGTTTCAAAATCGGGTTGATTTTTTTCCATTCGACAGCTTCCCCTGCGTGCGCTGCGTAAACGGTTTAGGATTCGCCAAAATCATGTACGACAGAATTGTTCTAATTTGCATTATCACCTTCCAATTTTTGCGTTAGTGTTACAAAATACTATATTATTATAGTCAATGTCTATTATAGTTAAGACATACATATATTGTGTCACTTAGTCCGGGTGAGAAAACAATCATAGAATACTATTGCTGTTTCCGAATATCCACGCGGACGGAGTCGCGGGCACAGCTAGTAACTTAAATAAAATGTCGATATTAAATAGGCGTCGACTCCACATCTTTCCCGTTTTTATTTAGAAGAGTCATGGTGGACGTCAGCCTCATTAGTTGAGGTAACTGGCCCAAATTTCACCGAAGTCATTTCCCACCCTGTTTCCCTTAAAAGATTTGTACAGAATCCGAAGTAACAACGTATTGATACGTTCACTTTTAGACGTCAATCGTTACAAACGTGTTCATTACGGGTGAAAAACATGGCCCAGTTTTGGGGGATTAAGTAGGTACAGGCATGGTATGCCCAATTAGTCGACTATCGACAAATGTTGTTGATTAATGGACCGATAGTGTTCACGTTGTGCTGTAAAGAATCGATATTCGAAACTGCATTTCGATGTCGAATAAAAGCGAAATTTTTGTTTGCGAGAATTTAATCCTGCTTTGACCGAAGTATGAACAGTGTTACCTTGTAATAGTAGAAAACTTTTTATTTTTACTAAAACATCGCCCCGTACTAGTGAATTTTTCACTATCATAGGTGTATTTCACAAACATGGAATATCACATACACCCAAACTCAGAACAAACATATGCGGATCACACTTATTTTTGTCCCGTGCGGGAATCGAACTCGTAACACTAAGCGCAGCAGTCTAATCGTTTACCTACTGCGCCAATGAGGCTGTCAAACATTCGTAAACGTAAGATTAATAAATTCTTAGTACAGTCTGTGTGTAATATTGAGTATTTTACTATAATAACTTTCGTGAGTGTTATTATTTACTATATATTTCGGTTATATTGAGTATTTATTTATGTATCCAATTCCAATCTGTATCATTACAAACTCAATTCGTTTCTAATTGTTCTTTACGCTGAGAAATGAAAATAATCAAGTCTCTAGATGACTTAAAAGCAACTTAAGTAATTAAATTAGAATTTCTCATATAATTAGCCTGAATATTAATTAATTTAACGTTCTTTTATACGGAAATACCCACTCGCCCCGAAGGGTCTTCCATAGACAAATTGAAAGAGGTTGTAAGTACTCATCTCAAACAAATTATTTCTTTACAGAGCTGTATTCAAACTTTTCAAGAACATACATAAATAGTAACTTTCCAAATTTTTTTAAGTTTTAGTTTCATTAACATCATTGCTTAATTCATATTGTCGTATATGAACAAGTGATCACAAAATAAACCTTTAAAAACGTAACATATATTAAGGTAAAGTATTAAAAAAATTAGATAAAGATTATCTTTTTATGAATTCAAATTATAATTATCGTAGCAAATCAAAGTTTTGTTTAAATAGCCTGTTTATTGTCCTACTGCTGGGCAAACACCACCCCATTATTCTTCCACGAAACACTGTCCAATGCCATTTCGAGCCATGTCTTCCCCGCAAAGAAGACGATGGCTAGATAATTTGGATATCTTTACGGGAAACCAAAGTTCGGAAAAAATACTGAGATTAAACTAGACTAGAAATATCAACTGTTACAAAAACTACTGTACCAAATTAATATGTTTTCTTCCATTAACCGAGCGATCTAATTTTAAACACCCTTGTAGACGCCCCGTGCCAAAAATCGTTAAACTTGGCATGTTACCTGATATCCGACTACTGTTCGGTATTAACTTACATCATAATTGGTCGGGAGGCGAAATAAGGCGTGGTTCACATTCATCAGACCTAATAGTAAGTTGAGAAAAGGGAAATATACTCACTTTGAGGCGTTATGTAACATAATAAACATTGTTATAGGGGTTTATTTATGTGGGTATCTATCCATATTTGTCTTGTGTATTTTTTTAAAGAGTAGCAGAGGTAACAAAACTTTCGTTGACTCCTATATTATGATTGTAAAAAGGAATGTAAAAAATTGTAACCTTTTCACTGACTCCTCTTTTTAGCACAAACGTTTGTTATATATAGGTAGGTTTCTAAGGATTTCTGAACACAACTAATTAGCCTGTCTGACTTCAGTGGGAACTGAAAAGCCTTAGACGTCATTGATAACCCCTTTTATCTGATATTACGTATATACATAATAATTTATTGGATAAACAACTTTATGTCATACATACTAATATTATAATTAGGTACCTATGTCTAATTGCTTTAGCGTTTGTCAAGACTACATACCTGTGAAGAAAATGCCCATATATAGTGTGGATGTGCGAACCATCGTTAAGATTGATTGACAGGCTTAATTAATGCAATGCCATTCTAATTAGGGGTGACAGGGTGCCGTCCTGTCACACGTTACCCCCTTTCATTTGCTCTACGTATCTTGACGTTCGCTCCCAGATCCAGTTAATATGACAAATTAGCGTCTAATGGATAGTTTTCAATATCAAAAGGCAGGTATTTGATACCATGAGGAAGGATACCTATGGGAAATCTCAGTTTTAAAGGCATTTTTTAGCTGTTAGCATGTCTTTTATTTGTAAAAAAGGTATTGTACAAAAAATACAGTTGAATTTAAAGGTGACTGGTGTAGCGGTTCGCAAAATGCACTCCGCTTCAAAAGACTTTCAACGAGCGACGATACTCGATTGATAAACTGCATGAGCTATTTTCATCTGTAGCTCGAATCGACACAATAGGTCATAGTGTAACCTGTACGTTTCTTTAGCACAACTCTAATTTGCCAATCGCAGAGAAAATAATCAGTCTATTCTTAGCGAAGCAAGACACGGCTAATATAATAATCCCAACAAATTGATTATTCAACGAGCCGTGTTTTCAAACAATGTAAGTAGGTAGTACCGAAGTGTTCAGTCGGCCCAGTCAGGTCGACACGTAGACAGTCCCAATGATTAATGGCCCAAGGGGCAGCGGCGCGGGACGTTCCGAATCAGATGCACGTGACGTCACTGGTATAACGTTCAAATAATATTTCGCTACAGCCAAGCGCAAAATGGGTTAAAAATTACTGGAGACAAGTACAAATGTTTAAAATCCGTATACGAGAAAGATTCAAAGTTAAAAATGAAAATTGTTTGGTGTTTCAGTTGTGAATTGTTTTATAGTATTGCATTTGTTTTCCTCGAATATAAAAATTGCATTTTTTGCAAAAGTTTAAAATTATTCGAATTCTTTCCTTGCATTCATTATTATCTTTGATTATTTAATCTAAGATTACAATAATAGGACTTTGAGATAATTTTTGTGATCATACTTAAAACTAGGCAACGTTAAGTATTTTTTTAATAACCTATTTTGTTTCCTACTGCTGGGTAACGGCATCCCCTTTCTTCGTCTAGTATGATTATCTGGCCAGAAAGGCGAGACGCACGCGGTCAAAAACTGCGAAGTAGATAGTAAGTAAATTAAGTTACTTTTACCAAGCTTTTTTAAAGGATTATCTTATATTAAAATAAATAGTTATACCGACTGCTTCGTTGGTCTAGTGGTCGCTAAGCGCGACCGCTGAGCATGAGGTCCTAGATTCGAATCCTAGGTCGGGCAAAGAGTTACTGGGTTGTTCCATTCGGTAATTTGCAGTAGCTGCACGAAGTCTGAATTTGTGCCCATTTCGTGGCAATAGACCCGCCCCATATTAGATTGGGAATTATAACATGACTGGCGAAAAGTGGGTGTACTATAATGCGCACCTCTGCCTACCCCTTCGGCGAATTCAGGCGTAATCTTATGGTTACCTAAATAGTTAATAAACAAAACACATTTTCTTTGAATACCGTCTGGAAAGTTACCAGAAAAACATGGCGTCACAGTTTACCCTTCAATATCCGGTCAAAGATGCCACTTCCTCGCGCCACCGTTGCAACCATTTCTATAAGGTTTAAAAGGAAAATTCAACATTCTTTAGAATTGACCGCCACAACTTGTGAGGTACCTCTGACGCTGAATACGCTTTGAGCGCTGAAATTTATAAATTTATTTTGTGCGATTATTTTTCTTTGTACAAAGATTTTATTTAGTAAGTCTGAGTTATTATTCAGTTGTAATAAATAAAAACATTTTCGTAATATTTTTCTTTGATAAATTGCATTGCATTTTGTTTTTATGCGGAGTTATAGATTAAAGTAATTTCGCTGGATTAATCTTGATTGAAGAATGCAAATGTTGTCAAAAATAATTTATTTTGACCTAATTGTGAGTTTTAGAATTTTCTTTTTTACATAATTTGGGTAATGAAACTTAATTTTTATTTTATTTTAGGTAAAACTCGTAACTTATAAACAGCCTCTCTAGCTTTCAATCCCATATGGTGGTGGGGTCTGCTTTTATGTATTTTCATGTTTTTCTTCTCGACTTCGCTTTGTTCAGGACGTCGTTTTGGAGACTACACAAATACATCTACGATTTTCTAACCTTTTATTTAATAATATTTATCTATATCCAGACTAATATTATAAATGTGAAAGTAACTCTGTCTGACTGTCTGTTAACGCCTTCACGACTAAACCGCTAGACGAATTTTGATGAAATTTGGCATGTAGAAAGTTTAAGACCCTAGAAAGAACATAGGCTACTTAACGCGGGCGAAGCCGCGGGCAAAAGCTAGTAAAACTATATTTAAATAAACGTGATTGAATAGGACTACCTACTTAATAATCGTACAACATTCCGATTATATGCACGTTCATACTCAGAAGTTGAGCCAAGTAGTGTTATTGTATAATAAAATGTATAATATTGGTGGGTGCAACATGCGACAGATGGGTGGGACGGCTCGGTGGCCGGAAACTACGACTCTCCCGGATATTGGACAGTAAACTGCCGCTGTATCAGTTTGAATGTTTAGCTGCGCTTGCAAGCTACCAGAGATGTTTTACAGTGTAGATAAGCGATGATAGATACAAGTTGTGTTTTGCTATCTTTACTTTTAATGTTAGTGTGACACTCACTGACTGTCTGTCGAGTATTTTAAAGAAGGTTTGATCACAGTAATATTACAAAGTCGAAAGTTTGTGAGTGCGTTTGTTTGTTACCTCTTCACGCTGAAACGGCTTCACCGATTTTGCTGAAATTTCATATAGAGGTAGCTGACACCCTGGATTAAAACAAGCTATTTATCCCAAAAAAATGTAGCGGGTAAGACCGCGGGGCTCAGCTAGTATTTGATAACTTTAACCTTAAATTAGAGCAATATACGTCCGTTTTGTGCGTATTCAATATGATGATTCATTTAATATGAAAAGTATATTTTATAAACTACTACGATATAAGGACAAAATTGGATATACCTTCACGTCAATATAAAAAAAATCCTTACAGGAAAAAAACATTATTATTCCTTGGGATTTAAACTAACCTTACGATAAACAAACACATTTGCAACAAGACAAACTGATAAGATACTCATCTTATTCATTCAATAATAAAGCATTTAAATGTATGTATAAGCTTGCCCAGTGGTCCGAATAATTCAAAGGCGTTACCTAAAATAAACACAAAATCGCGACTATTTCCCGCCTCGGGGCTGTGGAAATGCGGACAGCGCAGCCTGTCCACTCCGTGACATGTCCGGGACCAGCAACCAGGAATATCTGTGCTATCCGCAATAAATAGCTTTCATAAAAGTTACATTCGCTCCAATTGTCCGCTTGTTCGAAAATTAAGTTGAAATATTTTGATCGTTGGAGTGATATTTTATTTTAAGCGGGGCTTATTTTATTCTGATTACAATGTGGTTTTAAGTCAAAACTTTACCATTTTAATGCACTGTTGAACTGAAAGTTTGAAATCGAGTTTTAAGCGATTTATTGGGGCCACTTTAGATTAAAGTAACAACGAATAATTAAAATGGTCTAAGGCGAAATGTGACTGCTATTTCAAAACACCTGAAAAGTAATCCCTAAAATAAATCTTAATCTTAAAATTTTGAGCGGACCACTTAAGCCACGAATGTATACTTAGAAAATATGAAGCTGTTTTATATATTAACTAAGAAGTCAACACATGGACCAATTATGTACAGATAGTAAAAATATTATATACAATTTTCACATAATTCAAATAATATTTCTACATTGGGCTAATGTTTACATTTAGTTCAGTGCTATAATTCTCTTTAAAAAACGGTATCTAAATAATATTGTGTATGACAAAACATTTCAAGAGATATATAAATTAACAAGTTGTTACGCATTAAGCTAATGACGAATAATACTTACTACCACTTATATTTTTAAATTATGATAATGTAATAGCAGTATATACTCTCATACCCGTACCGTAATGGGGCAACGTATCGATCCATCCAGCACTCAGGGAATGAGAACTCATTGATTCGTACTCCGTTTTTCCCAAATGCACGCAACAAAAACTTTTCCAGATAAAAACAGACCACTACATAAAAACTACACGGAGTAAATTCAAAAACGTTAATCTCAGCAATATCGTAGTTGGGATTTATGCACTAATTTTGCCATGCATGCAACTGGCCAGTTGGACACGGTTTTGTCAGATACGCTCCGGATTTGGCACAGTGGGCAACTGTTGTTCTACTGCGGTTGTGGTGACACACTGTATACATTTATATTCGGAAATTATTTCGGGTATGCGGCATAATGTTTTATGATTTTGTTTAATGTACTTTTAATAGAAGCTGACGTGCTGAACAAATATTAATACGGATGAAATGTTTCTGCATAGTCCTCTGGGAAATGCAGAACTTAGTGTTTCAACTGGAATTATTTTGTAGTCGTCTAGTGAAATTGTTTAATATGAATGGATATTTCTGGTATAATTCGAATGAATGATGACATAGACTTATTTTGGAATACTCAAGTAAAACAATAATTCATAGTATGATCAAGCCGTTAATATAATTTTCTAGGTATTCTTTACGATTAAGCGGAAGGTGGACCCTATCAAAATTCTATACTAGGAAGGTACCTTAAAACCCTTTTCTTTTTGTTAAAATCATCTTTACGGAGAGTGATGGTACGCTTTCACGGGCTAGAAATTCTATATTAAATCAAGTTACTAACGCTAAAATAAATACGGTTTCTTTGGATACACTTAACGTTTCTTTGAAAATCTCTATTCGTTCGAATTTACAGCTAGAAAATTGTAAGAAGTTTCTTTATGAATTTAGTTAGTTATGTCGTTGAATATTTTAGTCTTTGTAGGAAACTGGTACATATATGACACGAGAGTAAGAGAATCTACTTCAAAGAAGTTGTAATTTGTCATTTCAATTGTTTAGATTATGATAAAGTGATTAATTGCTATTAGAAGTCAGAAGTAGTGAACATTGGCGACAAAAATCTGAAATGACATTTAATTTTGCTAAAACAGATTATTTAACTAAACATAACATCACGCCTGTATTCCCCGAAGGGGTAGGTATAGGTGCACAAATAGTACACCCACATTTCGCCAGTTATGTTTTTTGGTCCCAATGTAATATAGGGCGAGCCTATTGCCATCAACCGGGCACAAATCCAGACTCCGTGCTGCTAAAGAGAATTACCTAATGGAAAAACTAAGCAACACTTTGCCCGACCCGGGATTCGAACCCAGGACCTCGTGCTCAGCAGTCGCGCTTAGCAACCACTAGGCCAACGAGGCAGTCATTTATTAACACAGTACACGTTATCATACAAATCAAAGCCGAAATAAGAAAATGCATTTGCAAAACCAGAAACCAGACAAACAAACGAATACCAGTAAGCCAACTTAATTTCCGAGTTTGATTACAAAAATGAATAAATAAACTCAAAGAAGTTAAAGTAGGTACAATACAGATCTTTGCGTCTAAAGTTAAAAATTTAATGCGTCCCATAGCTGCAATGCGAACGTTTTCAGCTAAAACTGGGCCCCGGGGTCGTACTACGCAACCATTATAAGAATAATGTCGTAAATAAACTCGATCCCCCTGAACAACGTCTATTTGTAAAAAAAGCAATTGCGATGCTGAAGTTGAAGCGCTTATTACCCTGCGTTATATTTCCATTTATATGAAAACTAATGTTCCCGTTATTTTCCTGTTTACCTTTTATTGCGAACTTTCTATCTGCGGTGCGTTAGAAATATTTGTCAGACATTATGTGCGGACGTAAATAAAGGTGGAATGGTCGTCATATATATGCATTAGGATGAATCTTAAAAGGATATGCGAATATTCGATCATATAAATGTTATTTGGAATGTACGAAAGTATCTAGGAGAATTATGTCATCGTAAAATGGAAAATATTGGATTTTGGTTTTAAGTGTGTTTAAGAGTGCAAATAAATGTTGATTTAGGAAGGCTATATTCTACCTCTCCGGGAAACAGGCGTGACTATTATTCATATCATCATTATAAGCCGGATGACGTCATCAACAAAGGCCTCCCCCATAGAACACCACCATTTATATAATATATAGTTAAATTATATTTTCCTAAATTTTGACTAAATGACTGCCTTGTTAGGCTAGTGGTCGCTAAGTGCGGCCAATGAGCATGAGATCCTGGGCTCGAATCCCGGTTTGGATAAAGTGTTACTGGGGGGTTAGTAGGTTTTTCCAATAGGTCATTCTCAATAGCGGTACGGAGTTTGGATTTGTGCCCAGTTCAAGGTAACAGGCTCGCCCTCTATTACATAGCGACTTGTAATATATCTGGGAAGACGTGGGTGTAGGTACTATCTGTGCACCTCTGTCTACCTCTTAGGGGTATACACGCGTGATGTTAAATGTCGGGTGTGACATTTGTGATCAGTCTACTTATTAATCTATTTTTGTCGTCACGAGGATATTTAATTATAGTTCATATAGATTAAGATAAACAATGTTTTTCTCGATATTAATTACATCCGCTTCTCTATAAATAGACCCAATAAAAATCCCTTTCACTGTACGTACTCGTACAAATATCCGGTTAGATAACAAATATACTTACAAATTATTATGAATTTATCGGAAACAAAGCCCAAGTTATTCAGCTTATCCTTTATTAAACGTCCCGTTATGGGTTTTCCAATATCTTACATTCTTTAGAGGGAACCGTTGTCTGGGGGCTGTGAATATTTGAAATGTTTCACGGAATCTTACACTGTATTATGATAATTTACTACCGAACCTCAAACTTGGTCAAGTTTGTAAGAAACTATGTATAGATCTATTATATGAACAGCTTAATTTGAGTCCCGGCCAACACCACTATTGAACGCGAGGTCTTCGATTTGATTTACCAACACAATGTCATCTAACAGTTACGTATGAAAACAAAATGCGAACAGCATTCTTTCAGAGGATTCTTAATACGAACTTTATAACTACCCTTTTAAAAATACTCTAAAACACTTTAATTTTTTAAACGATGCCTTGCACTTGATTTCTCATGTGTAGTAGTTTCAAAAACATGAAATATCACATACACAACACCCAAACTCGTGACAAACATCTGCGGTTCGTACGCATTTTTGTCCTGTGCGCAGCAGTCCAATCGCTGAGCCACTGCACCAATCGGGTCGTCAACTTTTAGATTCATTACGCACTGTCGACTGGTCGCCAGCGACTCGGTCCCTCGGCGACCAAAATATAGGTGGGTGACTGGCGACCAAGTGCGTAAACACCTATTTAAAGTACAGTAAGTCACAGTCGCCGTCGACCGAGTCGCCGGCAACCAGTCGACAGTGCGTAATAGCACTTACTACGTCAAATTACTTTTTAACACGGATGCATACAGACAAGAAATGTCATATTTCAAAGCAACTGGAGACTAAATATCTGCTTATCTAAAAAATATGTCTAATCATAAGTCACTGAACAAATAGAAACACAATTATTTGCAAACGATTTATAAATACATCTCAGTCTACTAATACTATACTAAATACATTTTGAACTCACAGGAAACGCTGTAGCAGTTAGTTCGGTTGATATAAATAAGGCTTTAAGCTTGGCTGGTCAGGATAGACGTATCTCGCCCGTAGTAACAGTGCTACGTAACGGACTTTGAACTTTGACCTAAAATATTCATTAATAACGGACCAAGGAGCACCTATACCCGTTGTTTAGTCAATATTTAGTGGAAATCGGAATAGTAAGGTTATTTTTAGCGTTAACTGAGGCTTTGTTACAAATATATTGTCCTGCTAGCGTTTTGCTTGCAGCTAAAGTGTTCAATTGTGGTTAGCAAAACTACAAACTTTGAGAAAACATTATACATAATAATATACGTATCTTAGCATGTATGTACATCAATAAAAGTAGGTATAAGCATTTCATCTAATATATACGTATATAAGGATCTATCAACTATACATTTAATTCAACTAGTAATACATCAACGTTAGGGAAATAATTAAATTAACATACCTAAAGTTAATAGTTTTATCAGTTGTGATGGCCTAGTGGTTGACATACCGGATTTGTTTGCACAAGGTTGCAGGTTCAAACCCAGGCAAGTATCAATGTGAATTTTCAATGTCATAAATACTTTCTTAGATATTCTACGACATCACTGACTAACGGTGATGGAAAATATCGTGAGGAAACCTGGATTTAATCATCTGAAATCACCGTCCCGAAGTGAGCTAGCGTGGTGATCAATGCTCAATCCCTCTCTGTACGTGAAGAGGTCTTTGCCCTACAGAGGGACTGAGGGAGAGTTACTGGTTGTTATTATTTCATTATACTTATCTTATCTACGTTAATTAAAAGCTATTTATATCCTTAATAAAAGAAAATATAAGATATCAAGACAGTTTTCTTTAATGAGTACGTCATTGGAAACTAAAATCAAAATTAACTCTCATACTTGAAAAAATATTTAGGAGCTATTATAGGACCCATTTCATAAAGTAACTATCGACGGAAACTTTGCAGACTTTGTTTATGAAAACTCTGTTACAATGCCGGTAGAATCATAAGCAGACACAAGTTATTTTCTATCGATATATAGGTAAATGTTTTCTATACGTTAGCAGGTATATTACTTATATAAATGGATGGAACTTGAATAAAGCGTAAAAATCACAAACGCAAGTAAAGCATTACCAGTTCATAACAAAAGTTATCATTATCATCAGCCGGAACACGTCCACTGTCGAACAAAGGCGTCCCCCTTGGAGTAGGGGTGAGGTTGTTATAATCCCCATGCTTGCAAGCGGCTTGGGGATCACAGTATTGATGGTGAAGTTACAGGAGACGCTGCTACCCATCTTCTGGATTTTCCAATATTCGCCTCATACGACATCCACGTGAGGGAAGGGGGTGGTCAATTTTAGGCAGGATACCACTCGGCAACAACACAACGCAAGTCAGCACTTCATACAAAAGTAACAACTTTAAAATAACCATTAGAGAAAGATTATAAACCCTTATAACATTAATTAAAGCTTAAAGAAGTTTGGTCAAGCTTATTGCAAGTATGAGTGGAGAAATAACGAAGTTTGAGCTTCCAAGCAACCACCCAGAACTTTTAAAACCGAAGCGAGGTACGAAAAAAGCGGCTTTAATTGAAACTGTAAACTTTCTTGCTTAATCTACACTATGAGGGAAAAATTTTAAAGTAGTAAATTATAGTTTGTCTGTATATTTTTTCCAGTGGTATGGACGTAAATACGAAGTTTATTTAGAAGATAATAATAATTTATAAACATTTTTTTTATTTATTTAATTAGTCTAGACTCTTGAAACCAAATAAAGGGAGTCCTTTTTCCTTTGTTCAATAGTGGACGTCTTCCGGCTGATTATGATGAAAGCAAATATGAAACACGACATTTAGAAAGCGTAGGCTGAGATATGGCTTAACCAAATTACACAAGGTGGGAGTGTAGTGCGTACTGATGTATTAATTATCAATGTCAAAAAATACCAATCTCCGCTTCCTAGTGCTATAACTGGGTAGAAGAAACGGCGCAACAAACTACCCAGCAGCAGAATCTGTCTGTCAAAATTTGGAAAATTAAGGAAGTTATAAAAGCCATAGTTATAAAGTCTAGAATATGGGAAAACTGTAACTCATTCGGTCGTGTGCAAGCGATTCGTTCGCTGATCGCCGTAAAGTTGCGGTTAGTTCGCCCACAGATTGCTAGGCCTTAGACTTGATTGCCTTGTTAAGGCACTAGCTTGTTAGGTCACACTTGGACTCAAAATCGTTCGACCCCGTTGAACCTAGTAATGGCACGAACCGAACACATTCAGTCTAAGTGTTAACTTTGCTAAGTTGGGGTTATCGACTATCAATATGATTTCTAAAAGTAGGTCACGTTATAAATTTAATAATATCATATTGCTTTGTTACCGTATTTCAGAAGACTTTAAAAAGGCAGCCTTTTTTTCACTCCTTATAATATGGTTGATGAACAACCTGTTCCCTTAGCACAAATATTATACACTATCGTCACGTATTCGTATCGAGTAAACTATTCTATATCTTTAACTATTCGATAGTCAAAAATATTCGTGCTAAGGGCACTGTTGTCAGAGTTTAAACAGGCTGTTTAAACTCTGACATAACTTTACACACCGTTAAAAATATGTCAGGTGTGCCGGTCTCTTTACGATGTTGTCCTTCGTCGTTTTAAGCAACAACAAGAAAAGACATTGATGCGTACCGGTATTTCAACTTTTGTCCCGGTTGTCCAACGGTCATACCACTCGGCTATCAGAGCTGTCACTTTTTTCACTAATGTTTATGATTTGTCTGATACTTAGGTACTGCTCAATTAATACCGTCCCTTAGCATAAGCTTCGCCTAAAACATTTTGTATGGAGCAAAATCATTTAAATTTTAGAAAGCCATAGCATAATTAAAATTAGTTAATCATTTACCACAACACTTGCCCAACTAGTTAGCACCATTATCGACGAAAACCTTTATGCCGTCGGTACTAAATCTACAAACTTGTTAATTGATTTGAAACCTATTTTACCTAGACCCAGTTTAAAAGCTGAACTATAGTTTTCGATTTCATTAAACTTGTATAAGCCTTTACTGGTATTAGGTACCTATTTATTAGAGTACCTTGATTACAAGTCTGAGGTTTTAGCAATGGTTAATTAAAAGTTAAACTAAAATTTATTTTGGATTTTCGTTCTTTCGTTTTCTAAAGTTCCGAGAGTCTAATTATTTAAAAATTCTCATTAATGTTATTTACTTTTTTTATAAAATAATCAGTTGGTACTGTTTATATTTACTCGTAGATCAGTTCAGCCCCCTACCATGAGCTCTTAAAGCAGGACAGTGGATGCTTCCACATCGTAAACTGTCATGCTCTAAGAATTCATGGTAAGGGGGCAATGGTGGACAGCGATTGAAATTATGATGATGATTTATTGAATTACAAGTCTGAATCATTGTAGGGCGATAATCAATCTAAATCACAGTGAGCTAGCGTGGTGAAGACTATCGAAGCTGAAGTTGTTGTTGAGTATACCTAATACGGAGACACAAGCCGTTATTAGGTATTTCAGACCCAATGCACCATTATTCCTCACTCCTCAGTAACTTTCTTAAGATAAATTCTATTATTTCCCCAATGTTTCGATCCGACTCTTCAAACACAATTACACTGAGCCAAACGAAAACCTATCTGTCATCAAAGATCTACTCATTTAGTAGTGTCTCTTCATTAAACTAGAGTGTTTACTTAAATTAAGATACCAGCGAATGATGGAATCGAATACATTTCAAGGCCTCTCCATTATGATAACGTTTAAATTATTATGTCTTGGCGTTTGTCTTGATGTTGGAGGTAATTAATAATAATATAATTTGTTTTCAGTTTAGATTGAAGTATTCTGGGACGGGTTTATAAAGGCTAAATTAAACTAAGAATCGATAGTTTATAATTGAAAATAATGTTTTGTAAATATAGGTTAGAACTATCATACATTATTATACGGTCACGTGATATAGGTAATTTGAAACTAACCCGTCTATATACAAAAAGTCATAATTTGTTACGGTTGTCTCTCGAATATAACAAATTTATTCCTTTATCAACATTTTCTAAGTAAACATAAAAATCAAATACCACGTAGGTACCGTATAAAATTAATATTTTAGTAATAATATTTAACAAAATGAATTGTTATCGAGAACTTCCCTATCACGCAAGCGATTTGTTCCACTCCCGCGCAGTAGGGCACTGGCACTTTCTATTAGAATTAACATATCCATAAATAAGGATCTTGTTTTAATATCATAACAAAAACTTGAGAGAATAGTGTAACCATCAATTAAGTTATGCCGGGAGATACCTATAATACAGAATAACAATTAAATCGTCCGTAAACAATATTACAAATTTGCTTTAATAAATTTCATAATAATCTTGATTAAATTGCTTATTGACTTTATACATAAACACGTGTAAAATAAAGCCAGGTTAAAGTACGCCTGGCTTTAACACGTGTAAAGGCTTACACATATAACGAGCACTATGTTTTCCACAAATTATTTACGCAGCCAAAACAAGCTACTTTAAATATACCTGATATGAATTCTATACAAATCGAAGTCTGATTTTTACAAGTTTGATGGTCGCCGTACAGATATTTTGCACCTGTACCAATTTCTGGGTGCCGTTGACGTGAAAAACTAAACCGAAAAGGACAGGTGCGAAATCCTGGCGCAGCGGGGGTCTACCCAAGGGCCCGTTGACTCGACCCATAACCTTAATTGATAGGAATCGTTAACCTTTAAACGCGCGCCTTCATCGTTTCCTTAACATAAATACTCCGATTCTAATCTCCGAACTTTTTTCTCTGTTATTTTATACGTCTGGTTAGCGATCGTTTTATTTTCGGGTGCCTTCGTCTATAGCCGCCGATAGATCGTTATTTCGTAATAAACAGTCCATTCTTTGTCATTCGATATTTTTGAGATTGTTGGTACCAGATAATATGATATCGTCTTGGCGCCGTCGTTTCAGTTATAGGTTATAATGTCCAGTGTCAAATTAGGGTCGGCCGAGTGGCAGTGGAATTATTGCTCGTTTAATGTTAATTACTTTCTCCTGAGGAAGTTAGACGTGTGTAATTAATTTGGTGGTTCGGCTCGTTTTATTGGGTAAGACATAATCTACACATCACAGTTCTGCCGCATTTACTACTTAATGGCGTTATCTTTATTTACATTGTACTTGGCGTGTGTATCTGTATACTAACGAGAATTACGTCACGTAACATACTCGAAAATTAATACGATTCCGTTTTAGAATCATGTTTGGGATTTACCTACTTGTCCAAACAAACATTAAACGTTGCTCAAACAAAAACAAAGACATAAATTTCATTATTTGGCATACTGCTTTAATCAAGATGAGAAGCAATAAAAAATCTCTGCAGTTTCAAAATCAGATAATGAATGAGCAACAGAAAGAAAATTAACATAAACGCCATCATTAATTTGCCGCAAATGAACCTGGTGTTGATAAATCTTGACCATTAAATCAATTAAATTTATAACTTACGACTTTGAAAATGTCCAAAGTGTAATCAATATCTCGGGACGCATGACATAAATTTGGTAGGACCCATATCATTTATTCTGTCCGATGTTTGTCATCAAATCAGTGATCAGTTAAAGTTTTGGATTCTAATATATGTTGGTGGCAGTGAGTGGTGAAAACAAAATGAGTTCAGAAGTTTTTAGTTCACTTTTAACCGCACCGCATTATTAAAATGTGTTCAACATTTCATTTTATAAGATTCAAAAGAGGTAAGTATAGGATTTTAGGTTACTCTTATACATTATCTATTTAAATTCATGAGGTACTTTTCAATACAATACGTATTCATTGAGTTTTTAAGAATTATATTTTAGTGTTCAATATTTGAAATAATAATAACTAATAGTCTTTTGTATGCTTACAGAAATATACACATGTCATTCGACTGTATTTCTCAACGTGGAATCTAGATAATCTAATTTCTACTGACTAAATATTTATTGTGGAGAAATAATGGGGAGGCCTTTGCCCAGCAGTGGGACACTAATCAGGCTAACTAAAAAAAAAAAAAAAAAAAAATATTTACGGCATGTTGTGAGTACTAAAACACGTAATGAAGAAATAGTAACTCCTCTAAGACCACTCCCGCAGACTGTCTAATTATTTGCGAAATAATGAAACATTTGGAAGGAGAATGACAAAGCCGAGAAATCTTCAAACCGTAATCATCCGTCTGCGGCATCCCTAATTGGGAGCTGAAAGTTATGAAGTCTAATCTATATTAATTTTGTCTACCTAACCTTGTTAAGCTTATATGCCTCGGGTATAAACCGACTATGTTTTCCGCACATACAATCCCAGGAGTCCTTAGAAAAGCATATTATAATCAGAAGCGCTCGCATATTCATGAGAATACGGCATCATCTGTAGGATATGGGCCTCCATAAGGCAACACGCAGATCGAGGCAATTTAAACGGCACAAAAAAGTCGCATTATCTGATCTACATTTTATTGAAACAAAGAGCAACCAACATTCGGAACGTTTTTACACTGGATACCTACGTTTTTTACATGGCACTCAAACTCGGTCACCTCTGCTAAATGGACCGAACAGGTGCATTAAAGTTTTTATAAAGTCCTCCATCGTAAATCGCCTTAAGTAACAAGGGTGAGCTTAAAGTTTTTTAGAGTACTTTTAATAAGAATTAACTAACAAAAGTTTCCGAAGAGTTTGTCCGACGCCTTTCTCGTAACCACTGTCTTTAGTTTGAAAAGGGTTTGATACCTATTAGGAGCGATAAATCTTTAGTTAATCACGCATTTTTTATCAATAACTTTACGTTGTTGTGTTGAACTTAATTGAAGCTTAAAGGTTTAATCTTTTGTAAATTGGCTTAGTTCTGTAAGCTGACTATATTTTGACAGTTGATTCACACCATGTGATTATAAAGATTTAGTGCCTTAATATAGATTACGGTGCTTATAACTCAAACTTGTTTTAACAGACAGAATAAATCAACGAAAAGGAAAATGTTATTTTTCCAAGGCTACAGCATACTATACAAAAAGTAGGTTTATCCCGTTATCAGTAGTAACATCATAAAAATCTAAATAAAATAACAAAAACGGATCAAAGGAAACTGAACCAGTGACTCGACGAAATAAGAGCATCGTTCCGTAGCACAATAAGGTTTAATACACGCGTGTCGGTAGTCCTTTAATGTCGTGTTGCGCCTTGTAGATGTCTAGATAAGGGGAAAGGACATTGTGACGCAGGCATGGGGGTCTTCCTTATATTTATCGCTTTATATAAAAACATGCAGTAGGTACCACGTCCGTGTATCAAAACTTGGAAATTATTAAAGTTTAGTGGCGAACTAGAAATTTATAGGGAATTAATATGTTTGAGTAATTTGAAACTTTAGATTGTCAGATTAACAGTGTTTTTCATTGCAATAGCTGTCAAGATTAATAAATAAAATTACGAAAAATATTAATTAAGATATTATTTGAATGATATAAGTACCTACTATTAAGATTTTACTTGAATGATATAAGTAGGTATTTAATTTAGGACATATGAAATCTTTTATATCGACGACAATATTTTTTTATAACAATGTACACATAACTATAGACATAACAATCACTCAGTACATTAACATTGTTTACTAATTGCCTCCTAAATAGATTTTAGACTGACATTGATAGGCAGATACGATCATAGTGTCCATTTCATTACCCGTAATGATATGGTTCGTTAATCTCTAGAACAATCGACAATTCCAGAGGACCTATGGTTGTATACTCCTTAATAGATTTATAGACGCAACGTCCGGTGAAATTGATAAAAATTGTCTTGAGAAAGTATTTGATAATGGTCGCTTGATAGACATTGGGCTGGAGTTTATTGCCTTTAATTACAATCGTATTTAGTTTAAACTCACTGGAATTACGTTGAGTATGTGAATTACTGTGGCATTGTTTCATTTGATGATATTGTTATTGATAGCTATCAATTGAAACTTACTTGTGAACTAGGACACAACTAATCATCAGGCCTGCTGTATATGCCGCGAAGGATTGTGAAGTTATAGAGTCATTTTAATTGATATTACGATTAAATAAACATGTTCTCCTGACTGAATTTCGGTCTAGGCTGCCTATCTTATCTGAGACTAGCCAACAACGCAGGAGACAATTATAGTGCAGAATTATGTGCGCAAACACAGGAGCACTCCATATTCCCACGCTCTGATATAGTTCGATGTGACGGCAGACCGACACGAGAAGCAAGAGATCAGGTGCAGGACCAACGGCTTAACGTGCCTTCCGAGGCACGGATATCACGATATCAACTTATATGACACACTAAATACTTTAATACATTCGTTTATTCTTGTAACATGCCTTAACTTCTTGAATCAATTGCCAAATAAATCAATTAAGTGGTCCTACATCAATCATATACGGTATCACACTTAAACGACCCGCTCATCTGAAGATTGAACTCAATTGAATCGACTTTGAACTTGAAAATTATTAGCAGGAACACTTAACGCTACCAATACTGATAGAGCTTTCAATTTGTTCAAAATTAGACCGAAGATATCCGAAATATTTGATGAGAATAGATCATCTTATAGTGGCTTTGTTTATCATGACTCACAGACGATTGTTTGGTACAATTTTTATGTTCAATACCACGGACCGTCAAGTATGACGAGTCATATTAATCTTTATGAAATAATCAATTAAATAGTAAGGGAAATCTGGATTAGATGGTATCAGTGCTCCGTCGGCACGTCATACGTATAGTCGTGATGTCCGTAACAAGATTATTTGCGGGGTAAATAATTTTGATATTTTAAATAAATAAATAAAATAAAATAATCTTTATTTCGGATAAGCAACATCCATATGGGTTAGTAACAAAACAAAAGACAAACTTATACCTATGTTAGTAAACTTATGTATCTACCTATTATCTATTTGACAGCAAGGCTGTTGTTCAAAATGTATCTTTGAACAACATCACCTAACAAAGGAGAATCGTACCTCCCCGCTATAGTCTTCAGGAGCTAATTTTAGTCTCCCGTGATTAGAAATAAACATAATAAATTATGTATTGGAAATGATAACGATGTGAAGACTAATCTTTCAATTGGATATCATAGAATGCACTTTTACAAAAAAAATATAAGACAAAATGTTTTTTTTAAGGATAATTGACCTGTAGCTTTAAGTTAGGTATAATATCAACAGGTCTGACTGTAATTTTATTTAGTAAACGCACAATGTTTATTTTTAAGTTCAACTAATACATTAGGGGCTTATATATAAAATAATCTAAAAAATAACCTATTAGTGGCGCTTAAGAAAATATGTTAGTACTTTACACATACCATTTTATCATAAATTCTGATGAACTATCAAAACCACAGCATCCAACTATAATGACGACCAAAAGCGGTATGTTTTGGTATCGACTGGTCAGGCATTCGAAGTATTGTCAGTGATTTAATTGAAACAGCAGGGGCCGGCCCGCACCGCGGCCTAACACCACGACTGGCCCACAGGAAACAATGTTTTGTATGAAAAATTTCATCTAGTACATTTTAATTGCCTCTATATAGTTTAATTAGGGACGTTCGTGCTGCCCATGATTAATGTTGTACAGCAAATGGGATGTTTGATGACTATAAAATATGCGTCTATGCTCTACTTGAGAATGGTATAATTTTGTTTCTGTTTTGATAAATGAGTTCATTATTATTATTGTAATTTTGTAAAAAATGCTTTTCTTGGTGGTAGCACTTGTAAATAAATAAGGTTTTGTTTTGATTAATTTTATCATTAACTATTTGTGGGGTTAGCTTCTTGTCGAACCACATGCTGTTACATATAATTATTTAAAACTAAATGACTGTCGTGTGACCTTTGCTCTGCAACTACTGAGAAATAACGATATATCAGGGTCAGGCTGTTTAGAATGAAAATATATTTTTTTAAGAAAACTTTCGAATAGATGGTTTGTTAACAGTTCGTAAATTCATTCAACTATTATTTCCTACATTACAAAAATCAACAAATAATCCAAATGTAGTATAGTATCGTAGTAACACGCGAATGAGGCGAAAGAAATGTCAAGATCGTAGCAAATGGAAATTCGTGGTCTTTGCCTACCCCTCTGGGAAATAGGCGTGACTTTATGTATGTATGTACAGTAACTACTCGCTAAAATACACAAAGGAAATGCAAATAGCAATACGCAAGTAATTATCACCAGCTACACTGTTCTTATTAAAATCGCTACAAACAATCAAGTGTTTGATGAATGGGAATACTACCAAACTAATCTGAACATTTGTAAACTTTGACAGTAGAGGATTAAGGGGCACAGAATGTTCTTAAATACTTCACTTTAATATTAGTGTCTAGGAACTTGGTCGGCTAGTTATCTGAGTCTTGGAACAATAGTCCGTTTCCTGATTTAAGTTGACTCACAGCCGTTTGATGGGAGACAATGCGAGCGATTTATAGGTATTTTGTAGTTATCCAATAATGGTTTCGCATTGAAATTTAAGAGAGACACCCCCTTCCTCTTACCTAAGGGGGAGGCTTTTGTTGAACAGTGGACGTCTTCCAACTGATGATGATGATTGAAATTTGTCGATCGTTAGTCACCAATATTTTTGTAGCGTGTCAAAAAAATTAGTCAAAATATTGATTTAAGCATGGAATACACGCTTCGAAGGAAGATGAAAAAACGTAGGTGTTGCATACTTTAATTAGCAAAGCAATTCTTTTTCACCTTCCACCTTAACAATAAAAAGTATCAATTTATTAATCTGTCTATTTATATTCTTCCAGTGGCTCTGACTGGCCAGTCTTGACAGTGTTTCTATCTAATTAAACATCAAGCAACGACTACACAGAACTATAATTAAGTCTTACACTGAATTATTCTGATCTCCCACAGATTTACACAATAGTCGTTAGCTGACGTCCACACTGTCGGTTTACTGCCCTCTCCTTGACAACTTTATTACCGCATCTTACAGCGGTCATTGGGTTTAAAATTTTAATTAGCTCCCTTGTTGCCTTGTTAAGGATATTGGCCCGATTTTATTATGGTACGCCCGTTGTTGCTTCTTAGTAAACATCTTTGTTTTATCTGATCGTAATGATGAGATTTTTTCGTGAACACCAATTAAAGTAAGTACCTAATAATACAAGGAGGATTTGAAAAATAAATTAAAAGTTAATGATTATATTTAGGTGTACTTATACTGGTAGAATTAACGGAGGATTTTTGTTTATTAATTTATGTCTTTATTGAACGCGGACTCAAATTACAGGATGGTTTAAAACATAAAGGACTAGGAATTGATTTCACCTACTTTACAAAATACATTATATGTTATCTACCAACGTGAATACGATCACTCCACATCCTTAGTTGTATTTTTATTTGAGTGACAGGTTGAGCTAGACGTTGTGCCACGGTATCCGGCGAAGCAGCGTGCCTGCTAGCCGGATCCCTGCCGTGGGACCTGGAAGCCAGAGCTTTAGCGGACGCCTACTACTGGCGTAAAGGGCTGGCGAGTCGCGGCGATGGGCCCCCGCCCAGAGCCGTTGAACGGCACCTTAAGGAGCTCCGTAGAGCCCTCGTCCTGGAGTGGGCGGTCAGGTTGTCCCACCCGACAGCGGGACACCGGACGATACAGGCCGTCCACCCCCAAATGCAGAGGTGGTTGAGCAGACGTCACGGAACACTCACGTTTCGGCTGACACAGGTACTGTCGGGGCATGGCTGCTTCGGCAGATACCTGTGTCGAGTGGCTGGCAGGGAGGAGTCCACTTCCTGCCACCACTGCGATGACAACGAGGACACGGCGCAGCACACGCTCGAGCATTGTCCTGCTTGGGCTGTGCAGCGCCGGACTCTCGTTGCACAAGTGGGGTCGGACCTTTCGCTCCCAGCTATCATCGAAGAGATGGTAGGGAGTGAAGGGTCCTGGAGCGCTATCGCAGACTTCTGCGAAGAAGTGATGGCGCTCAAAGAGGCCGCGGAAAGAGCGCGGGAGCTCCATTCCGCTCTTCCGATCCGCGCCCGAAGACCCCGGCGGCGGAGGAGGGCCGACAACGCCCTCTACCAGCCACCATAAGACCCGGCCTCAGGGCGGCTGACAAGGGCTGAACTGCCGCCCGCCTAACAGAGGCCCGGGTCGAGTGTGCGCATAGTGCGCACACTGAAGAGATGCAGGGGACACCCATAGTCCCCTGCCATAGGAGGCCTGCGGAGCTTGGGTTGGGAGACCCATCTCCGCACTCAAAAGGGCCTCCGCTGAAGTCCTGCAGCCCCCTCCTATACAAGGGGGCACCAAGGAGTGTCCGCCCCTCTTTACAGGGTGGACAGCGCTGGTGGGGTTGGCGGTAGAATGCTGCAGCGATCCCGCCTCCCCGCCATCTAAAGCGCAGAGCAGGCAGGTGAGGTTTTTAGTGGGTAGGCCCCCGGATCTTATTGGGTTCAGGGGAGAGTCCCACATACCCCCGTCGTCTCCCAACGGCGGGGAATGCGTAACGCATTTCCATCACGGTAAAAAAAAAAAAAAAAAAAAAAAAAAGACGTTGTGCCAACAGATAACCACAGAGGTCCTATATAATGGGAAATTACAGCGTCTTTGGATACGTATGCAAAATAACACATTATCTACTTACGTCGTAGAAATGGTGAACGAAGACTAGCAGATGCTAGTCTCTTTCATTAATTCCTAATAATAAAATGTTACTGCAAAAGTATACATTTAAACGCTTCAGCAGATGTTACTGATAGCGGTGAAAATTATGCTCCATAAAGCGGTGGACTAAATGGCGGTATAACAAAGAAATTGTCTCAAAATAAACGGGTCCACTAAAAAAACAAGGGCAACAAATAAAACAATAAAGAGGACAAAACACAAAACAAAGAGAAATACTATAAATCAGCTGTTGTGGAAGTGTCTCGCTTTATAAAAGTATGGATAGAGGCAGACGTCTGACGTCGGGCTGTTAACTGGGAATTTATTGTTAATCACAGCCAAAGAAGTCTCATTCTCGTAAATTTTTGTGTAATACGAGTGGATTGATGCAAGATGCGACCCGATAACTAGGGAGCGGAAATAATTGGAAGGTTTTATGTAGAGAACTGCCTCAGAAAGTAGCTGAGATAGCATGAGAATAATATATTTAGCTTCCAGTATCCTAATTTTATTTTGTAAGGTTCAAATTTGAATGAGAATTTAATTCGAAGCGTGTAACTCTTGCTGGTAATGGCGGAGCTGGTTCTGGTCGTTGAACATGTTTTAAAATTTGAATTTTGTTTGAGCATGAGACCCCTGTGGGATTATATGGACATCATTGCAATGTATCTGCTTAATTAATTGCTTTTGTTTGTTAATTGACTTGCCTAATTCCGTTGGATTTATTGTTGCTTATGCAATATAGGGAGCAATTAGTCGTATTTTATTGTGCTTATCTTTATTATTTGACGTCATTAGTTTAATATGATAATGTAAACTTGGGTTTGTATTTCGACTTTCTATTTTAGTTGGTCTATGTGTAAATTGGATTTAATTGTTTCAATATTATGTATTGTTTTAATTTAAATATTGCTGGCCACAACGAAATGTCTCCGTAAACCTAAAACCACTAGCATCTGAAAAACAACAGAACAAGCCATCAATTCGGGAATGTTTCCTGTAATAAAAGCTTTTACTATCTCAATATGCTTCTCATCAGCGTAGCGACCTAAATCTAAATTGTGCTCCTAATTTATTATGACATTTATTGTTTAATTTTAATGATCAATGATGTAGGTATCTGAGTGACGCGGTCAGTGGAATGTAAGTATAGATTGGGCCAAAGTGAAATAATCATTACGAAAATAATAAAGTTGTTCTAAATTGATAGAGGAAATTTGAAATATGTTAGACTCGAGCGGGACTTGAACTCAAATTCAATTTAGATTCAAGCTTAGCATGGGCAACGTGCTAAAATGATACCTACCAAAAGTCAAATAAAGTTGTAATATTTTACGATTTAATGTAATAAATAATTCAATCCTATCCAATTGTTCTCCAAAAGAAAAATGCAATACCTTGAGTAACAGCAGTTACTAGCTCATAATACTGCTGATTCCTAAAATTGAATAAACTTTTACAGATACAATTTTTGCAAATACCTTACGATGTATTTTATTTCAATAGGTATATTTCAACAACGTCATTCATATTTCCATACGATTCTGCATAAATGAAATATAGTCAATAATCGTGGATGTAATATTTAAATCTGCGCTCCTGTTACGACAGCTCCCTCTGGTTATTGCTTTATTTAAGTTTGCATCTGGCATAAAAATAAAAATATTCCACTCTTAAGCCTAACTAGCTAACTGTGAAATCCCATCTGCACAGCCTTACTGTTGCAGTTGCAAATAAGTATCCCAGTTATTATTCACACCTTCCTACTTCAAACCATGACGACGTAACTCGAAATATGTGCTGTCGAAATTATATCTCTATACGCTTAGTCTTAGAGTACACATTTGAAGAACGAGAATGTTAAATAAGCAAGACAAGAACGAGTTGGTTGTTCGATATACGAACTCCTTTGACGTTCAAAGAGTAAAAAAGTGAGGAAAAGTGCAACGAGCGTTGTGACGAGCCAGCTCTTCGTTTATAAATATTTATTACCTAATTATCGAAGGCTGGTTTAACACCTCCAATGACTTTTTAGCCAGCGGCGGGCATCCAACTTCGAGACAACACCAATTTGTATTTTAAATCCCGAATAGCAGAACAGATATTTTATTTTTTCAAACTTGTTAACACTGTAATAAAGTTGTCCATTACCTATCACTCTGTCAAGCCAAACAAGAAGTTGGCTTCGCGAAAGTTCTTTTTATAATGAAGCGTTTAAAACTCATTTCGAAGTCTTATAGAGCTGTTACGTTATCGAGTTGTCGAAATAATCGTAATTTATGATTTACATTACTTTTATTGGACGCGTATGGGCTGTTAAGCTACATGCACATTCAGTTGTTTTTGTTATCAGTGTGTTGCATCACTTATCGACAATATCTGAGATCTTTGTTCACTTGTTTTCTTAGTTTTAGAACTAACTTTTTTGACTTCCCAAATAAATAAGGTTTAATTTCGAATGTATAATTTCTATCCGTACGTAAACATATTGTTGTGTATTTTTTGTGAAGAGTCGATACTAAACCAGTTTCCCCGTCGCTTCTCTTGCTAAATTATCGAAATGTGACATTTTATCAGAAAAGAACAGCAGTTTACATTTAAACAAGTGTCGGGGACACTATCTCCCTCAAGTTATGCGTTTAGTCACCTTATTAAATAAAGGTTTATCAACACTGCGGCCACGCGGTCGAAGGCGGGAGATAATAGGAAAGAATAATGTGGATGTGCCGTTGTTCAACGCGGAAAATTGGTGTCGAAATATATAACGTGCAACATGGCTACACTACACAACGTGACATATTTATTATGACATGAGTTGTGGTACAATATTTTCATGTGATTTGTTTTTATCGATTGGTGATGATTCTTTTACGCTTGGTTAGACTCGATAATCTTATTAGCCAGTATTGTTCGTAGACTTTCTTGAGAACAAAAGCAGGTAACCGTTATATTTGGATACAGAAGAGTTAATCACTACAAGTTATATAAGCTCGCAAAATTACTGAAATAATCTACATAGAGATTAAAAAATATATGATATTACAGAGATAGAGATGTAAGTGTGAATGTATATATTTTCTATCTCGCCAAAAGGAATTTTGTTTTCACACTAATAATATAAAGGCGAAAGTTTGTGAGTGTGTTTGTTACCTTTTCACGCTCAAACGACTAGACCAATTTTGATGAAATGTCATAATTATGAAGGTAGCTGACACCCCCTGGATTAACATATAGGCTACTTTTTATCCCGAAAAAATGCGGCTACTATTTAAATAAAAGGATCTCGTTTAAACAGCCTCTTTACGCGAAGGTAGGTGTATCGATTCTTGAAAATACCTTAGTAGTAATAGATAAAGCACTTTACATCTAAAGATAAGTTACATGGAAATTACGAGTACGTAAAGCGACTAATGCAACACTTTACCCACACACAATTCAATGAAATATGTAGTATTTACATTAAATCAATTTAAATATTAAACTACGGTTTCTTTAACTATTTTAAGTATACTTTTCATTTAAATCGTCGATAGTTTATCTTTTTAGTTGAAATTTATATCTTAATCTACACTCAAGCGCCTTCCTACTTAATTCTAATTATAGGAAGCTTTTCTTATCTGTGTAAAGCGTTCTCTTCTAAAATAAAGCGCACTTATCGCTGTAGAGTATTATAACGAGGCATTGAAATGTTATTCTATTTAAATTATTAGATTACATTAACTTATAGGTTTCCATTTTGATGCATCGCTGAAGTTGAAGACTGCGCCGTTGGTCTCGTGGCAGCTAAGCTCGACTGCGAAGCATTAGGCCCTGGGTTCAAGTCCCGGGTCAGGCAGGGTTACTGGGTATTGCCCTTCGGTAACTTTAGTAACAGCACGGAGTCTAGATTTGTGCCCGGTTGATGGCATTAGATTCGCCCCCTTTCACATTAGCACCTATAATATAACTAACGAAATGTTGGTGTACTTACTTTATGTACATATCTGCCTACCCCTTTGGGAAATAAAGGCGTGCTGTTATGTATTTTGGGATTTACATTATGTTGATAGTAAGGTTTACGCAGATTGGTAATATTTCTAGTCAGTTATATTTAGTTGATAACATTTGTTTCGCCTGAGTGGTCAATTATTTGCTTACGTTCTCAGGTCAATCTCTTAATTATGAGACAAGGTGTAAGTTTTACTCTTAGATGGATTGACGTTGAATTGTATAAATATGCCTTAGTACAGAAGCAGATTAATGCAATTAATTACAGTGTTTACTATCAAGCAATATAATGTATTTATTTCCTTTTCAAATTCTCACTAAGAATATACCTAACATAACGAAATCAAAATAAACAAACACCCGTCATTACTCTAGCTGAACAAATGTACATGCGCATAAGCAGCCTACGATTTTAGCCCAAGGCCTGTACGCTCGCGTCGTTCGGAACGTTACGAACAATCAATCAAACAGACAGGATAAACATTAGTTTTGATTTAACAGTCATTAAAATAAACAAACATTTTTCATGCGCGCGCATACCACTATGTGTAATTAACGTCACGACCTCATATTTCTTATTCGAGTGTCGACGTGTGTATTTCTAGACACGCGACGATCATTTAAAAGTATCAAGATTCTTGTTTGCGTTACGTCATAATTTTATTGGTGAACGTCATGAGAAAGCCTGATTAAGAAGACTCTTCTGACATTGGTGAAAATGTCCGACAGAAGAGACGTAAGTACCCGATGTGAACACCATTGGCCTTTATGGGACTTACGCTTTACTGAAAAGTTTGGGTGCAAAGCTTCTTGATAAGGGAGGACATTTCTGCCTAGCTCTTCAGGGACAAAAGGTGTTATTGTGATTAATAGGTACCCACCTATCCAATATTTACTGTGTATAACACTAACAATATGGTTATATTCCCTAGATCAAATAATGATTCCTCTAATAGACAAACTCGTCATTTATTTAGAATATCTTACTTTCAAATTGAGTGCTATGTGTATGTCGGTAGTTGCTAGAACAACAAAATGTTGTAACATAAGAAAAAAGTATCTACAGTTATAAAATTGTAACACACATTAAAAAATCAGTAAGGTGCTTAGCTCATTTTACTAACCAATAAAATATAACATGATATTGAATTTAATCTACAAAAATGTGACATTTATCTAGATTTTATGTTTGGCATGTTATTACATACACAAGTTTAAGTTACAAAGAGGTTTTACTTCGTCACTAACTTGGAAACTATAAGTAAAATGGTGATATTAAAAATGTATTACATAAAAACAGCAGAGGTGCAAATATAGTACACCCACATTTCGCCAGTTATGTTTTTAGATCCGATGTGGGGGCGAGCCTATTGCCATCAACCGGGCACAAATCCAGACTCCGTGCTGCTACTGAGAATTACCTAATGGAAAAACTAGTAACTCTTTGTCCGACCCGGGATTCGAACTCAGGACCTCGTGCACAGCAGTCGCACTTAGCAACCACTAGACCAACAAGGCAGAGCAGTAAAAATGTATTAACTATGTGATAAAACGTTCTCTCGCACTCTGTGTATAGTATGATTAAATAGATATTGTTTGCCATATAACTTGGCTACTATCAATATAGAACAGTAATTTATATTTTAGTCTCATGTAAAAGGTATATATGTTGAAGATGCTCAACGCACTCGTGGAGGCCAACCCAGTAATAAATGTAATAAATAAAATCATTATTTTCTTGCTTTTTATGTTATTTTTTTATATATATAGTTTTATCTTCAATTTAGTGTAAGAGGCTAAAAGCTGTACCTACTAAATGTTGTCTATTAAAAAAATAAATAATAATGAGTTCAATGACCTCTATTCGAACGTAGAGTTTTTGTATCACCTCGTATAGGTACCTACTTATCTCTTTGAAATAAACTAAGTAGGTACCTTAGTATAACGTTAACATTAACCTACAACCTTCATCAACATCTTGGTTTAATTATGTTAGCCAGTTTGCTAGCAGGTATTATTCAAATTAAACTGAAACTGTTCATTATAACTTAGATGAAACAAAAATATACCGTCTAACAGTCGACTTCTAGTAATTGAATAATTTATAATATTAGGTCATTTCCTGAACATCTCGGTATGAGAAGGTACCTAAACGAAGCTCTGATCTAAGAAAGCGCTGCAGAATTGCTGCGGTAAAATAACTCACAGTTTCAAAAGACAGTTTCATTATTATCTTGACATCTTTAACTGAATTTGTACGTAATCATGACATAGTGTTCAGATTAGGTGTTATAGTGTCAAACAAGTTAAAAAAACAAATACTTTGTGGTCGTTCTTAATTATTATAAAGAACGTCGATTTCGTCCAAAGAGGAGGGATGATGAGTAGAACGCACAAGTCCGACTTATACTTATGGAGAAAGTCTATAAGGTCTTTTGTTCATAACCTAAGTACTTCTGCAATCAATGATACATTTCGCTACTAATGGCAGGTCTTCATCTACAAATAAAGTCGTGTCAATATTGCATCTATTATGTATTAGTTTTAATAAAATCGGAATTATCCCGCTTTATTCTGAACGTAAACATACGCAACATTATGTTGCAGAACCAGAAATAAAGTTCATAATACATGCTGCAAGCTTCGAAAACAAAACCAAATAGACAATTAATATCAACACCGGCGGCGTCCCAGCTATATTAGAACCCAATGGCTTGGTACGGGACGATGGAAAGAGACCAGACGGTATGTCTTTGATGCCATGGAAATTGGGTAGGCCTTTGGTGTGGGATGCAACATGTGTCGACACCCTTGCGCCATCTCATGTTTCCAGCACAGCGGTTTGCTCTGGCGCTGCTGCTGCAGCTGCGGAGACCCTCAAGCGGCGAAAATATAATAACCTTATAGGTAATTATATTTTTGAGCCGTTTGGGGTCGAAACACTCGGGTCATGGGGTCCGAGTGCGCGTCTTCTTTTTAGTGACCTTGCTAAACGGTTAGTTGACGCTTCACGTGACCAAAAGGCTGGCCTGTTTTTCGGCCAAAGAATTAGCATTGCCATTCAACGTGGCAATGCCGCCAGCCTTTTGGGCACCCTACCAGTCGACAGCGATGAGGACGAATACTTTGATACATAATTTTTAGTTTAAATTTTTTATTTTTGTATATATTTATTTTTAAGAATTGTAAATAACCTTGTAAATAAAGAAATAAAATAATATTATATCAACAGGAAACCTAATAGAAGGACAATCCATAATAGTAACACGTGCCATAAGAGGATAGAGCACAACATCCAGCTAATGATGCACAAAAATATTTCCCGTGTAGCTTTATAACCATCGATTAATCAGGACACACAGTTTTTTACTCTGCTTTAAAAGCATCGGCAAACGCGTTCCTGTGTTTGTATACTCTGACCACACATCGTCCATTAGGCTTTATTAAGAGTTTAGTCAATATTGATAAATGTTTGATGGGACGTCGGCGACGTAACGATGCAATTAAAATTTGCCTTCCATGATGGAGCGATCGCGTTTATGTACTAAATGCAGCTGACGCATCATATTTATTGTGTTAATAATTGATTTGATTGGTGCGCTCGTTTTATTAATCAGTGTGGGAATGAACTTTTGGCGAGTGTAGCGAATATGTGCATCTGATTCAAGTTTTAATTTGTTAGCCCTTGATTGACTGCTATCTTTGAGACTAGAATTTTAACCGTAGGCGCGTACATAAAGAAAGAAAACGCAATTGAATAAAAAAATGACTTGGGTAACGAATACTTATTAGTCATATTTTGACGATGGATTACAAAAAATAAACAATAGAATCTACCTGAAAAAGAACTAATTAGATCTAATGCTGCCAATAATAATTTAGAAACTGCGGTAAGATAAAGACAAATTAGGCAAACAGACGACATTGTTCATATCTATTTATTACTACGTTTGCACGCGCATTCGAGTAGGAAGAACTCACTCGAAGATATATTAGTAGCCAGTGGAGTAAAACAGCACGCGTTATGAACACACGCCCGAGACTAATAACACCATTAGTCAAAACGAATTTGGTGCTGCCAGGTTAATTTGAGACGAGAAATTCGTGAGAGACTAATAGTACGTAATTCGATTATACAGAGTGTAATAAATTCGCAACAGTTTTGTACTGCAAATTCATTGAAACATACTATGTAGCTGTAATTGTGTAATTTTTAGTATAATTTCACCCGTTAATATCAAACCGACGTTCACTTTTCTTTCTCTAAACGACTTAACAAACGACCGCAATCAATTTCTTACCAGATAAACAAAATAAAAATGTATGCTTAATTTATAAATTGAATAGCTATAAAAATGGATATGATTTTGGTGGAACAATGTAAAATGTATACTGCACGGTGCCTGAATTTAATCACAAATGTAAATTTTATTGATCACGCAATCAAACAAGCCTGTTTCGAAAGTAAGAACTTGATGCATTTATGGGGTAAATTTAAAAATGGCATAGTACGACAAAACTACGTCAGATTTGATCGTCGATTTAACAGCCAGGAACTCGAACGATGTTAACAATGAGGCCACAGCAACTATTGATTTGTAATAAAACTGTCATGAAGTTAGTCCTGAAAATAGTTCTCGTTGAAATTCACCGAATGGGTATTTTCGATGGCAGTTGACTATGTAACCAAACTCGGTCATAGTCCAATTTTGGGTTTCGAACTAGGCAAAAAGTTGGTGTGTGGACAGGTAACTCGTTCATTGTGACGACGGAGACGAATTTGCATTGTAATGGATATTCCAGCCCTGAACGCTCGTTGTTTATACGTTCATCTTCACATATGCACCAGCACTCGTTTATAGCGTCGGTAAATTCACGAGTCAACACGGCAATAATGCGATTTTTAGTTTCGGGTGCAATGCGGATATTTTATTGCGCTGAACATAAAATGTAATACGCGAAAGCTGTACGATAATATTTTGTATTATGTACAAAATTCCAGCTTTAAAATCTTGCGTATCCAAGGAACAGCAGTAACCGCTATTCAACCTCATACATAAAATGTTCTGTCAAACGAATCGTCTATTGTACGGAATGAACATTTTTCGTTATTTTATTGTACCACAACACTGTCAAAATACATAAATTTTGTGGTTGAATTTCACATATACTGTCATTCTGGTCACTAAATGTACCCCTGACTGGTCGTTAGCATTGAAAAGAAAACGTGAATTGAGTTTGTGCAAAATCAAGACCTTAGAAGTCAATATGTCATATCGTCAACATCGTCGGTCAGACAATACGGTTCTACGACCGAGTTCCCATTATTTGCGGGTGGCCCGCCAACAAGACAAGGTCTTTGTATCATTTGCTTGATAGATTCGTCAGTTATGTTAGCTTATATTGTGACACGACATTCGTTAAAATCGATAAAAGTAAATGATAAATTCTAAGGATAGACGCTGCACAAGATCTCTAATTTAGTGTTAACAATAACACAAATAATATTACTTTTATTCTGGTGTTACTTTTATATTGTTTGTGGATTTTTTCTTATTTCCTTTTGTTTATTTCCTATATTGGCGACCAAAAAAATTATTTTACTTGATACATGAATATAATTATTTATACTATTTTCTGCCCCTTTACTAATAACCATTTTAATTCAGAAAAAATAATTCGATTTGTTAAATATAGCACCTGCATTGATTCCTTAAACACTCTCAAAGCAAAGTCTGAATGGGCGCAGATATTTAGAGAATAAAACTGTAGTGCAGACCAATGCTCGTTTGGTCTCACATGGACGTAGGCTGTCCACAATCGAAATGAAGCAAAGGCATCTCCCGTCGACCGCATTGTTCCTTTGTTGCTCGCATCTGACCAGAACCTTTGTCCGAGAATTGTTTTATACTGAATGTAAGTCACGAATACCATGTACTGTCTAACTGAATAAGGCCGGGTCTTTCTATGCCCTCTACCGTAGGTAGCCTATGTTCAATCTCACATACAACTCTATTCAATGAACCTACTCGTACTTGAATAATCGACGCCCGCGTTGTGTAATGCTGCTCGCGCTTAATACACTTTTATCTATCTGAATAAAAAATTGCTGGGAGTTAAGTTCTTTTAATGTTCACGTACTTCATCAACAATTAGTTTTATGCTAGTTGAAGTAAATAAAATAGATAATTAACTAAATTAGAGGATTCATAATTAAATCAAGATCTCATTCATATTCATACTTCTATTGAAGTTAATTTCAAAAGAATGGAATTTTGCAAATTCAATTTATCTTTGTACAGTGTTGGAATATTTTTGCATGAAGAGTGCGAAATTCCAATGATAGGGCCCGAATATGATCCATACATTCTAGAAGACTTATGCTGTCCAGACTCGGTGCAATATAGAAAGAAAAGTGCAGCCAATGCGGTTTTATTACGCTACGTGGAATAGTAACGTATTTCTTACGGCATTTGAGGAATATTGGAACGAAATAATGCTCGTAATATTTGCAAGGATACTACACAGTGGGTGGCCCGGAATCGCTTATGTATTCATGTCAGTTAAAAGTCGAATAGTTCTAGAATATTTTGTTTCTAAAGAACACGTCAGTTTGTCAAAAAAGGAGCCAATTTTATACATTTCCTTTGAACTGATCTGTCTGGTAGCAAAATGCATATCTCAAGTATTCCTTTGTCTGCAATAGTCCTCATACTAGTTTGTATTTTATTATATTGGGAACAGAAAAACGTGAACAACAGTAGGGTTAAATGTATATCAAGTGAGAATATACGATGCGGTTATTACTTTATTTCATTTTACTATAAACTATAATTTTACAATAAGTGTTAACACTAAATATAATCGTATTGTGTGGACCATCAACGATTTGATTCCACATTTGAGCGATGGAATGCCTCAATTTGCTTCACAAATTTAAACATTCAATTTCAAAGTAACTAATCAGTGATTGATCTGATCGATAACCATGAACTTAAATATTTTTGTTGAAACATTTCAATTAAATAGGCCATCTCAAATTTGATCTTCCAAAAGTGCTGTAGTAACTCCCATACCATATTCGTCAACTAGCATAACTCGCTCGTATTTGCTCGCGTGCCGAACTTGACCTCAGTGCTATCTCAATCTGATGTGGAGATAACCGCCAACATTGTTCCCAGCGGGACGCTGAGAATTTCGTATTATCTTCAGCGAACACCTTATGTGAGAGGCCATAAGGTTCAAGTTGCATTGTTAATATTTTTTAGATAGATTCGTCATAGAGGGCTACATGACTGGGTAACACGTTCTTTGTCGTGATTTTGCGTATACTTGTATGAAGAGGTAAATGTATATTGATGTTGGTAGACTCATACTAACAAGCGATTTATGTGGGTACGCACGACTAAGGGATCTTGGGGGCTGATTGGTCTCGAGATAGTGTTGTTTTTGCAATAATCTGCAGACATTATCAACCTGCTAGTTAGTAGTCTTAGAGTTTGGGGCACGTGGCAGCGGTATGGGTACAGATAGCAGTCTTTCCGTGTATGTGTCTTATTTATGTCATCTCAATTATACTACATAGATAGGGGCTAGAATGGGACTGAGTAAAAAGACAAACTACATCTACACGCATAGTACTAATAAGCTAGACTGGACTTTTGCTGGTTTACCACTTCGTTTTGGTCCCGACAGAATTCTGTCTGTCTTTAACTTACGGGTCCGGACGTCTGTTTACAACGTTACTGCCCCCTTACCATGAACTCTTAAAGCAGGACAGTTTACCGTGGGGCAACGGGACGCTGCTACGTGCAGTATAATGCGGTGTCCTGCTTTAAGATTTCATAGTAAGGGGGATAACATGCTATCTTATAGGCGCCTCGCACAATAATAACACGCCGCTCTGTCTCCGAGATGTCTACTCAGTCGATGGACTACGTAAATTTATCAATGACTAACACTTTGAAATCATAAAATAGCCTCCTAGAAATAAGATGAATTTCAATGTAAAACAGCACCCCCACAGATTTTAAAGAAATTTCTCTCTAGAACATGTAAGTATAGAAAATATTGAGCGACCCGTTTCGCACAATATCAAGGCAATAAATGAAGAATACGTAAAACAATGTCGTACTAAATGATGACTGAAGCGCGTTCTAGACCCTATTTCAAATACCTAGTTATGAAAAGCTAGTATAACTTCGAACTAAAAATGTGTCATCAGCAACCTGAACATTGTAATGTAAACCATATCACCTTATACTAAGATTGATTTTGAAAACAGGCGCATATTCAATACGTATTCTTTATTGAATCATACACAAGCTGAGTTTACGTTGTGTGTAGGAACGAAGGGTAAGTTTTCTATAACAAAAAGGCATAAATAAAATGGATGCCTATTCAAGTAAAGCGGGCTGATCGCTGCGGCGCCACAACGCGCTCGAAACGCTATCAAACTTTCGCTTTTCTAATGAAACTTGAGATCGCGGAAATTGCATGGAAATAAATACGAACCCAGTAGTTCGCTTAGCAACTTTTAAATGCGCCCGCTGTTGAACAGAATGCCTTTGTTAATTTAAAAGCTTGCTCCGAACCGACTGCCAACGCTAAAAAATAAACTGAACGGAGCTCCGAACACAAATTAGAGTTTCATATTGACTTTTCTTTGCTGTCCTGACTTCATTGTATAGAACTTTGATTAAATGCTTTCAAACTCAAAGTTTGCATTATAAATGTATTGTCATAACAGTTATGCAATTCGTGTGTGTTGAAAAAAACATTTTGCAACAACGTTTGCGTGAAGGAACAGCGATAAAAGTTTTCAGATTTTAGTATGGTCATCCCGAAGCACAATACAATGGCAGAAAAAATTCAACAATCGGCACTGTACAAGGAGCAAAGTACATTCACGAATGAAATATTAAAGTTATAAAGGACTGTGCTTCAGAGAAAAGTAATAAAGTAGTCAAGGGTGAACGCAGTGAGAAATCATGTGCCGCACTTTATTGCAAATTATATTTCGGAGTCTCTCTTCGCTTTCAATGGGTTATTCGCAATGGAACTAATTTCGGTGGCCACGTATTTCATTACCATCTACTTCCATATTCAATTTGTCTGTTAAAATAAAATTTACGTACGTAAATGTACGTTCACCCGGGTCAGCTTAAATTGGACGCTCTGATTAAAATATTGACTTTTTTTGGAAGTCAATTAGGTCACTCGATTTAATTCTGAGAGCGGTCACAATTAGTCTGGATAATTGGTGAGTGTATAAAAATATACAAGCGATTCTATTTGATCTGTAAACGTGTTTAAGTATTGAAAAATCTTATATACTCAAAATTCGGTGTAGTTGATGATACAAACATTACTTGCTATTTTGTTCAAGGCGGTCGTCAAAGCATATTCTGACGTTAAGCTGACTAATTGCATTGACGTATTGATTCAAATATAGCTCTCAACTGTTTCCCTCAATTTATACGCTTCAAGTAAAATTTTGCATAGACTTAGAGGAAAACATTCACATATTTTACTCAAAGGATTATTCTGTATAGTACACAGAACATTTAAAAGAGAATTTCATTTGAATTATGTGAGAATTTACCGTTTTAAAGCTCTTTTATGCTGATGTCATGCAGGCGGACGCATTCGAATTTTCAAATAGCGTGCACGTCATTTGTGTCATAGTGCAGGATTTTATCGTTTTATGACCACTCAGTGTATTTTAAAGTTGCAAATGAAGTTTACGGAAATATTTTACTATCTTTAGGAAAGCAGTGACAGGATTTTGTTGCATTAATAATCCATACAAATATTTTGGACGCAATTGTGGATATCAGAAAAATACTGGGTAACGATGGTGTATGACACGGAGCAATTAGCGGTCAGACCTGACATGAATCCCGTAGGGCTTAGAGCATGACTAAAGGCTAGAAATCTATGAGTTCTCCACTATTTAATGATTGTTTATTCTTAAGAAAGTATGCAAACAAACAGAGTATGTATGAGTGCTTCTTGCATACTACTTACAAGATCGTTAAATTAAAATCAAACAAAAATCACTTTAATGATGTTAGCTCATTACCTAAAGACGCCATTTTCACAAGGGAATGTAGGTTAATATAATTTATGTAGTTTTTGAGACACACGAGTCTAAAGAGCATCCAACTATTTCCCATTGTATTACTTAACATAAAATAAACTGAAATAAAAAATAAAATCATGGATGGAATAATTTTAAAAGGCCTCCCCACACTACACAAGCAGCTTGGGGATCGCATTATTGGTGGTGAATTTACAGACGACGCTGCTGCCCATCTTCTGGATTTGTCCTTAGTCGCCTCTTACGACACCCACGGGAGGAAAGGGGGTGGTCAATTCTAAGCCGCACTCCCACTCGGCAGATAAGAATATTAATACCTATAGTAAGGGTCAACATTATGTTTAGAGGTTGGTAGTAGACATCATAAAAAAATCATTTCTAGTGTTTTTAAGAAATCGTTCTAAGTATCTACCTAGTAAATGTAAAATGTTATCGCTCTCATACATTTTTAGTAACCGTATGTCAAACAATAGTAGCCACTATGTAAATATACAAGCTTAAAAGATTTTAATACCAAACACGTTACGTTTAAGTGGCCGCAAAATTCTACGCATTATATTTTCTCTTCAGCAAACGATTTCACTAATTAGTAAGGGTTTGAAGTGTATGCGATAATTGCTTTAGGGCATTATAATTTCTTTGTGTAATTTTCATTGGTTGTAAGCCCTGTTAAGTGTTAAAAGGGTATTTTTTTTCATAATTATTTTACCGTAAAGGTTTTGACAAAAAATATGGCGTAAAATTAGATTTCTTCGTACTCTTTTCCATTGCCTTTTCTCCAGGGTTACCAAGAATAATAAAATAAGTGATTTTTATTAAAAAACAAATCCCTAAGGCCATATTTTAGGTGTCGGCATTATATTGAATGATGACAAAATAATTTTATCAAATACTAAGATTTGTATCATAATTACCCAGCATAAAACCTAATAATGCAAAACCTATTTACGAACTGATAAGAAATGGCCCCGCCCCTTACTTTTTATGCAAAGGTTATCCTAATTCATATTCAGTGGTTTCGTAGACTAGAAAATTCCTAAAGCTATGGAAAATTATGACTTTTATCACGAAAAAGTTGAAGAATAACCGTAAAGTCAAATGAAGCCTTAAGCTCTAAACAGTTTCAGCCAATTCTAGTTTGATTTCACATTTTTCATACGCCGAACGTTCCGACGGTTTAGCTCATACGAAAACGTTTTTAATAGATTTCTATCGATTTTCAGTGAAACTAGCTTCAGTAGCGAAGTTATATTATTATAGTGGATTCGCGCCTGAGTAAGCTCGGATAACCGGGCCAATCGATTTTCAAGTAAAAAGTGGGACCGGCTTTCAAACTTTAAAGTATAGTTGCTTGGAATTTACGCTGAAGTTCCTAACTTTAGTGAAGCTAGTCTTTATTTTTATGGTTCATAATAGTGCTGTGTATTATGCTCATGTCTGGGTATAAGGGATTTTTATTTAACTCGAGTAGGACTTGGCTGTAAGTAGGCCACAGCAGTCTTAGCTTAATGGCTAATCACTTACCATTATGCTACCTACTTGACTCCTAATTAAAGTAGTTACAATCATCAGTCGTTTTTTGCTGATCTGGTAGATTATATTGTGTACAATTTGGATTTTGATAGCATACTACTATTAACTATGCGGATACGTCATAGATCATTTGAAACGTTGGAATTCAACTAAAGTTACGTCTAATATTTTACATATTATATTCTACTGGTATGTATTAGGCTTCTGACAATATGGCCGTAGTGACATTTATGTGTTTTAAAAACGCACATGCAATGTACTTATTTCTTCTTCTTATCGTATGGTTGATAAATAACCTAGTGTCAGACTTTAAACCGCCTGTAGGCCTAACATGGCATTACTCACTGCTGAAAAATTTCTCAGGTGAGCCGGTTTCCTCAAGATGATATCCTTCACCGTGTTTAGCGTCTGATAACTAATTTCGAAAAAACATAGTGCATTTGAACATGCGACTTTTGACTTGGCAATCCAAAAGTCATACGACTCGGCTATCAGTGCTTACTTTTTCAATATTACAAACATGATTTTTTTATGCTACCAAAGCGAGCAGTCCTTGTTGATAAAACAATATCGAGTCAAACACACGTTGGAAGAATAAATAACACTCATATTGGCAAATAACTGGCTTCAAGAAGAAGCCTCCTTACCTATATTACAGATCTGATCCTTTGCCAAGTTTCTCTTGTTGTCAGAGATACTCTATATCTATCCAGACAATATTTACTGTACCGGGGACCTCGTATTTGAGGTTAAGGAATATAGCAATATTCTCAAAGTAACTAGACGGGTAGTCGACTCTCGAATACAGAGTGGTTTTGATAGGGGTCTAAGGATCTATTAGGTATTATAAAAGCATCAGACATAAGAATACGCAATACTAATAGAAATGATACTCGTAATAAAGAATAAATAAGCATAAAAGCAGGAATAGGTACAAAATACACTATTTTATTCTAAGATTTCTCATACAAAAATAGCCATATTTCAAGAGTTTTCAACCAACAAATATCCCATAACTGTATATATCGTTCAACATTTTGCTATGTTATATAATTAAATTCATTTAAAAATGCCACTATTTTTGACAGCCAATTAGATCAGCCGCAGGCTTTGTGGCCTAATGTACTCCCAATGTCACCGCGTTGCAGTCCACTGCAGTCCTGACTGCAACGGTCTGATAATGATGATAAAGGAGTCAGAGGCTCAAGAAGAGAATATCAATTTTAGAAGTGACATGTTTCCAGAATGAATGAGGAGATTTCATAATGATTACAATATATAGTATACATAAATATATGTCTAGCAGTGGACTGCAAAGGGCTGATGATAATAGATGTCCAAGAATTCAAGGAGTGCAGTGAACCGTATATTTCGTCCCATAAACACAAATAAAAAAAAATACATTCATATTCCTTAACACAAAACTATTTTCTTGTAGGCGTCAAATTCAAAAAACATAATATGTTCATAAATGTCTAATCTAGAGCAATCTTCGAAACAGCAAGTGGGCGTAATCGGGTGTTATCATAGACGACCATACCATAGCAAGTAATCGCTATCATCACACGTAATAAAGCTAATATTAGATGTTATTTATGTCGCCTGAGTTGACTTATGAATGCTAATTTTCGTGAATGATATCTTTCATTTAGCCGCATCAGTCAGCAACTGTCCAGTTAATGAAGTTACTTGGTAAAGTGCTGTGGAGAAACTATTAGGGTGTATATTCCTCGTAAAATAATGACTGTGTGCTGCCAGTTTGTTTGTTGTTTTATTGTGGCTTTGTTTTGAGAATAAGCCATGTTTTTGTTGAAAGAAAGTAGCTTATTTGTAGCAATGTTCAATGTCATCTGCTTTATATATATTTTAATTATTTCGAATTAAGCGTAGATTTGAATGATTGTTTTTTTTAATACATTAGGTTCTTGGGCCAAAAATCTAAGTTTATTTTTTGCTACATCAACGCGAAGCCTCGGAAAAGACTCAAAAGAGCAATTCAGCCGCTGTAACCAACCATTTCGCGCCACTAAAATACTTTAAAACGGTCGACGTAACATATCGCCCATTTATATCAGGGGCAAGGCCCAATTTCCATACAGAAGTACTGAAAATATATTCCCAGTTATACTCCCAACTGTATATTAAAGAAACACTAAGCGATGCGCTAAGATATTTTTATTAAATTCCACGGGAGGCCGTTTCGTCGCATTCACTTCCAATGCAAATGGCCTGCACTCAGTATACGCGAGACAGATATTGCACCGCCCCCTTTATTTATTGTTTAAACGATCCCTGTGTGTTGTTATTAGAAGCTTAAACAATGCTTATGTGTTGCAATGGAAACCATTAGCTACTATAAATATTCTCATTTATGTTTATGATCGGTTGCTCTGGTTTTGTTGTGTCTGGAAAATAGTTTTGTTATAATCTTTTTGGGGTACCAGCAGTAAACATGATGTTGTTACGTGAGTTATAAAATTATCTGCCCCCTAGACAAGTTGTTAAAGGTTTCAGAATAATTAATGTTTGTGGATGGAAAAATGTTTCGTCTATGTAATCTATGACAATGTCAATCTCATATATTTCATTTTGTTCGATTTCTATTCATCTACAGTTTTGCCACTTGACTCCTCTGACCAGGTCCCCTGGTCATTTCATTAACGATGTCTAAAGTTAGGATCAACGTATCGATTTATTAGCTAAGTTTAACTTTTGTCTAAGTTGCATAATTTGGTTGCATGGTCGTTTATACTAAGTTCCATTAATCTGCTTCCCCGATAACATACAAGGGTACAAAATTATTATACAATATTAGTATATAGTTACTGTGTGTTCTCGGTACTAGCATGTTATGCACCTATTGTGAATTAATATAACTCTAGACTGCATCTAAAAATCGCTTACATTTCAATCATACAAATGATCTTACCCAGGAGTGTTAAAGTATTGCATCAAAGTGTGCAATGTGCAACCATACCAAATACCATTATCCAAACAAAACACTTACCACCTTTACAAAAACACAATGACTGCCGATTTTCTGGCTAGTTGAACAAATATCTATTTCAAAATCGCCAGGTATTGTCTCAGAAAAAAAAGGCAGATGTTGTCACCGGGACGAGACAGAACAAAACGGGAGACTACCCATCTTTTGTTAAGTAAACTAAGCATTCAAGATGTTCCCCGAATTACAAAATGTTTAGCTATTTGTTAAAGTCCTATTAAGTTCTGTCACTTCGGCACTGCTTTTACAAACTTATGCAACGGCTGCTACAATACATTTTGAACTTTATTCCTTTGAGATAAGGTTTGTTAGAAGTGTCGATGTAGTTGGTGAATCTGTAATTGTTGTTAGACGCAACTGAGACGTCTTTGAATGAGATGTCGATAAATTAAATTCGCTTCCGCCGTGTGAATCCCAAAGTTGTCTCAATTTGTTTGCCTTTACACAAGGGGTGGTTTTTATAAGAATTCCTAATGGTTATTGCATTATTTTCAAATGACGCGTGCTTGACAATTCAAATTCCTATTTATATTTAATATTTCGTAAGTAATCGTTAAATGAGGTGTTATGATGGGCATTGTTGAGTTAATATCTTGAAGTATGTATGTTTCAAGTTAAGACCTTGAATGTTTGACAAATGTATTTTTCAGTTACTGCTGTCTAAGGCAATGTCAATTAATTGTCGCAGTGCTTCCATCGTAAAAAAAAAAATTTGTTACCAAAACCATAATTTCTTTATTCTTTTAAGAACCATTTTCATATTATTCATTCGTCGTTATTGAAAAGTTCGATTAGGCATACAAACAAAACCTTTTCACTAGTCTCAAGCTTAGCAAACATTGTGAAAGTTCAGTAACAATCTGCAACAGTCCATCCTTTACCTCTATTCTTGGTCAACGGCAGCAAAATATTACACTATCTTCAAGCCAAGGGTCATAAAACTTAAAAAAATAGTCATGAGAAAAGTAATAGAAGCACGCATCATTACGCACACTCAAAGACCTCCTTAAGACAATAACGAATATTTTCTTATTTGTTAAGAGCCACCGAGATAAAAAAAACACTCAATGGGCATTCGGTAGACGGCAACTGAACACTGTGTAAATAATGATAAAAGTATTTGCTTTGTCGAGACGTACAAAGATCAAAGTAAACACTCAGATACGCCCACATTGATGCGTGCGGCGTTGATACGCCAATAGTTATGTATTTGTGTTGTGATTTTGATTGTTAGGCCTAGAATCTACCACGCCCTGGATCGATGAAGTCCGTAATCTCCGGATTTCATAAGTTTTATTGCCAACTCGGTCGTGTCATGGTAACTGGAAGTTCTGGTACCAATGCCTGGTTTTAGGTACTTTTATTTGAGCTCAAACTTACAAATTCGACACATTCTACTTTTTGAGAAATTAATACCAAGTCTCTTTGTAGTTTTCTTTTACTTGTCTGTCATAATCGCGGTTTTAATTTAGCAATTAACAGACTCAAACTAGAGGCTCTTTTCAAATTTTTTTCTGTACATTGTTTCAATCTAAGCATCAGTAGTTGGGGGCTCAAACACGTAACCACAAGCGTAGTTCGCTTTTACGATTCCCTACGGGAGAAGGGGTTGTCCACCTATTTTTAGTTAGACCTCACGGACAGCTATACCTTCAGTGGACCGAAATAATGCATACAACTGACAGGCAAATGCAATCGTGTCCTGCTTAATACCTATCTATAGATCCATTACTGGTACATAACATTAAGCAACTATGTCTGTTCGTGACCTAAATATTCTCAGAAAACATCAGAATAAACAAAACTGTACAAAGGTTGAGACTATTGGAGGGTAATGACCGTGTTAGGACTTTAGAAACGAGACACTTGAGCGGAATCCGAACAAAGCCTCGTAAAATAACATGGATCACATAAGAAACAGCCTGAATACATTAGGTAAACGCTGGTAGCGACCTAAATAACGGTTCACTATCGTTCGACTAATCCACGTACACTAAGTATGAAATCAGACCCCTGATTCTCGCGACCCAATATCGTTCCTGTCGAATTTCACGAACAATTTGCGTTCAAAAGCCTTTGATCCGTGGCTAATGTTTTCGCTAAGCGCTTCGCTCAAAATGTGAGACAGTGCGCGTTTGTTTTTAGTAAATTGCTGCCTCTTGGATGCCGAAATGCCATTAAATTAATTGTGGTATAATATTCTACAATAGATTACCTAAATTGTTGTAGTGTTTTACTTGCTTTGGGTTTAGTTCTTTGATCATGATGGTCTAATCTCCTCTGAAAACTCACTTAAATTATGTAAGTATTATGCCTGTAGCTAGCAAGTGAAGTTATTATTTTTAGTATTAAATTGTCAGAAAATATTAGTTTCTTTTATTTTATAGTCTAACTAGGGCTCAGTACTTTTAGCGTCTTAAAAAATTTACATAATCCTTGAGAATGTTTCTTCTGAAAATTAACTCTTTGAAATAGGCTTGCTTGTACAAAGATTTTTATACGTACCGACTAGACAGGAGCTTTAGGCATTAAACTAAATTTAGTAGAATTTGTTTTATTGTACCCTAAAATTATTTACACAATATTATGCTCATTGTACAAATTACACATGATTACTACGTCTTTGTGTAATCTTATGGGAATTTGGTATGTTATAAAATTGTCAGAAATAGAAATTGTCCGAAAATTATCAATTTCCAATTTGCCGCGATAAATGGCTATAAAGAATCGTTGCTATATCCTTTAGCTTTCTCCTCATTCCAATACACACCGACTAACGATGGACACTCTTATAAGTCCGTCGAACTGAACTGGTCTGGAATGGACCGATCAGCATTAAAGTGCCTATTGTCTACAGATGCCGTTACAGACTTCCAAATAATGTGTGATACACGACTTGCGGTTCGATCTGCATCGACTTGGAGTCGCAATAAACTGTTTGGTGCAGATTGAGATAGTTTGCGGGATTCAGTTTGACTTTACTCTATTACAGTATGAAGAGACTGTAATATAACTTACATGAGATTAAAAAGCGATTTTTCAGCTTATAATAAACATTCCATACGTCAGACAAATAAAGTTACATTACAGAAACGTAGTATATTAAAAATGAATTTAATATCTGGACATCCTTATACTGTACTTAAGTTTATTTTTGGTGTACAATAAAGAGAAATCTATCTATCTATCCTTTTTATTGATCGTTGCAATCAAAAAAGCAATTACTGGGAGAATAAAAGAACACTAACGTATAGATTAAGACCGTCTAGCATCGATCTCTCATTCCTAAATGTATTGAGAGATAATGATAAAAATATAGGTATCGTGTAGTAGATTTGGCTTCACTTCCACTGGGATTGTATTACTATTCAATCAGCACGTCTTTGTTCGATTGAAGCGAAGAGAGGGGTTTCGGGGCTAAAACAAATTACTGAGCTCCGCGTATTCACTTACACAGATCAGTTACAGATCGTACATCACACAATGTATCACTTACTGACAAATTAACACTTGGAAAATATTTGCGATGTTACGTAATTTCTTGACAGAAGGTTACACAGAGACTATGGTTATGTTTACATTATATTCGACTTCATTTTTTTTTATACAATCGTGTTCCGTAACAAACAGCCGATATTAAATACTGTATCGTGATAAAGGAATGTTTTCATCTTTTTCGAACAAATTCGTGCGTTCGTAATCTGAAAACGTTCCTTGCTTCACAAGTATACGAATAATGTAATAAATACTTGAAAAAGACGTCCGTTTCATTGTGCCGTACTGGAATATTATTTTTCGACCGCGTTATACAGCTGTACGAATCATAAGGGTGTCACGTCTACTGATTTACGACACCTCTCGCTGAGACCATACTTACTTCATTCCAACAAATCATACACTGGATTGGAATACCGCGGCTCACAATGATTCACGAGAAAGCCCACTAAAACGCCTCTTTATGACTCAAAAAGAAATTGATTTCAAATTTTACTGCATATTAAAATAACCTTTATATTTGATTGCCACTTATTTTTAAAGAATTTTAGAGGTAGCGTTCGAGTATTGTACACAAGTGCGAAGCGGCCGGCTCCCCACTGTTTTTCGATCATGAATCAACATAAACATCAATTCGATTAATTGAAAATAACTCGAGACGTTACTGATAATACAAATTTGCCGAATACAAATTACGGTTTATTATGTATGCTGTGCTGCAGCAGGAATTAATATTGATTTGTGGCCGCATTAAGTTATATAATCATTATAAATTCATCTCGTACGCCTGTGGAACTCTTAAACGAATACGATATTATCGATAATGTATTACTTATTATAATGATTTACTTTGAAAGTAAATAATTGAATCATAATAATAAATTATTTTTTCTCAACACCTACTATCTATCTTTTAATGTAAAACTAGCTGCACAAATAATTTAGGTATGTAATAGGTGATTTACGCAACAAAATCCATTCTTCAACTTATCACTAAAACTTAACTTGATTAAAATGAAATGTTAATAAAATTATGATATCTATAAGCTATGTTTAATATGGAAAAGATTTCAAAGAATATCAAAATACGAACCTACTTGTAATTCATGCTTTAGTTCAAAATACTACTTAGTAAAGTATACTTACAGTCTACACTCTACATAATGTAAAAGGTGACGAAATAAAATTACAAAGGTGGAACAATTCTGGGAAAGTATTAAGAAAACAAAATCGTCTAGCGCCTGTAATACCTACTAGTAGGATTACCAGGGCGTTTAACAAGAATATGTTAAGTCGAAATTATATATAAAACATTTTCGCCTTATTGGCTATGCTCATCTTAATGCCTAAAGCATTACACATGACGCCACTTTTGCTCGACTTTTCATCTATACCTAAATGTACTGTCTGCACTGTCATATTATCTACTCTTTGTATTACCTACATTACTAAATATAATCCATTAAAAGCAACGATTGATAGGGCGGATCTAAGGATACTTTAATCGTAGTTTAGGATCTGAAATCTCTAAAATATTATTGAGGGTTGATGAGAATTGGCAGATATAAAAAAGGCTACGTAGAATGACGCACACATTTTAAGTGTTATTCGTTTTTATTATTGACACGTTAATATTAAGAGAAAGATCTGCTAATTGCTGACTTCACACTTGAGTTTTTTCAACTTGAAATTAATCAGATCAATGTGGTTGAAAAATCGGAGCAAGGTAGGTAAGTTTTGGTCGATTTTAATTTTGACTAGATGTAAAATATTAAAAAACCATGCAGAGCATATGTTTAGAATTAAAAAAACGGTGACTTTTTCCCCCTTTGCATGCCAAAGAAATAAATAAATAAATATATTTTTTTCTTGATAAATAGCACTCGTAGCAATCGATTACCAATTTATCCTCACTTCTCAGTCCTAAGTCTGTATAGTAAAGATTTATGCGGAAAACCTCGCACCGATTCAACTCGTCAGTAACCACAGGCAGTGTTAACAAGATGACCGACTGTGGTTAAAACGCTGGAGAACTATCCACTAACTATTTTCTACCGTAACGTGAAAACCACATTTATGTCTAAACTTTCAGCAGGACAGGGTTAATCTTTGTTAAGTAAAGGAACGTTTTAGACCTATTTTAAGTTCAGTCACAAGTTATACATTTATTTAAACTATTTTGCGCTTGCGTAAGCTTAGCATGCTTAAATACCTACTTCGAGTGGTTGTGTTATATCATTATGACTTAATTCTTTTAACCGGATCTCGTTTTACGTTAATTGTTGACCAGACCTCCGTAGATAGGCGAGATAGCTTTTACAAATGATTATCTTATATGAAAGAAATAGTTGGTTTAAGTAAATTTAAAAAATAGCAGGTACTCTTAAATAGGCAATATCCTACCCAAGACAGATCCCAAAAATCTCAATATACTGACAGATACTGGTTTTAGTGTTTAAGCTATATAGTATAACAAATATTTCTACCTATTATTAGAACAAAAATTTTATGATTTGAAAAATAAGTTAATTCAAAGCAACCAAGGTAAAACTTCGTGAAGAAAACGCGAACAAACAAAAGGAAACTTGCATCTTTTATTGTTACGTAATAAGTTTTAGAACAATGAGTAGATAATAAATCCAGGACGAAACAACTGTGCAACCGTTATTAAAAACGTCATCCAACATTGTTCCAAGAATGCAATTTGCAATGATTTGCACCCATTAAGCGACTGTGTCTAGACAGAAAATTCCTTTAGCATTACAACTCATTGGGGCTACAATTGTTTGTTTTATCATCAGCATACAAATAGCGTTTTAGTTTGCCAGTGTCTATTAAACTTCTTAAAATTAGAGTATTTACGAAAAGATTTGATAAAGCATGGGCATTTTAGTCTTCGTCGACCATCGACCCTTAAATCAATACATTTGATTGATTGCTGGTCTGTTTATTCATAGCTGTTAGTTTATTCATACTTAAATTTTAGTTTATCTTATAATGCAAAATATGTCTATTTTTATTTACCATGTTGCATGCTGTTTACCTACTCATGTTTTGAACAAATGAATATCTATAATCTTATCTCTTTTATCAGATTTTTCATTATGGATTCTATTGCTGATCTATTTAGCTGATCACGTGCTAGGTTAGTTATGACTTCTCATAGTCTTTAAAAAGCCAATATTGTTACTAAGAATAAAAGTCTTAAATTATTACTTAGCTTTAGTCGTTTAGTCACAATCATTACTAGTTAAGTTAAATGTCTTGCAATTCCCAACAGTTTCTTTACAAGTTTTCCAAAGTAGAGAGACTGAATTTGAAAAAAAATACAAAATGGAAAGCTCAAATTGCTGCGTTACTGTTTTCGTAAAGCGTTTTCCATTTACAAGGGGTTGAATACTTGATGGATTATTAAAACGTTCGTGTTGACGTTAATAGATTTCTTGTGTGGGGTGTACATTGACGACGTTATTAAATACGTGAAATGCAGTTTTTCTAATGACCGACAGACGACAGCGAAGTCGAATGGATTCTGGAAGGGGACGATGTGCTAATGTCTGCTAAATGACTTGAATTATCGGCACGCGTCCTTTGTAAACGATGGATTTTTTGTGAGGACAAATCATATTGCGGTCTGATATCTAAAGATATCATTCTGAGAATAACGTTTTTGGTAGGTTTGTTTTTGCACGATTTCTTATACACTTCTTTTATTCGTATTTCGTTGAACGTCTGTTACTTAAAGAAAAGACATTGGTTTTGCTTTTTGGTAATGTATTCACTATGATACCAACAATTTGCGACAATACGGCGTAAAAAGCATGTCTCAAGCCTCCAAAAAAAAATACGAGGTCGAAAACTAAGTTTTGAGTGGGATAAATACCTATTACACAATGACTACCGTTTCAAATGTGTTTCATTCTAATCCTACGGTAGCTAAAAAACAAAAGAGAGCAACACATAAAGACCAGTTGCAGTGAGTTGTTATAAGCATTCTAGTTCGCATTAAAGACCCCGGCACTCTTCAGTTATCTCGTTGATCATTCCACCTACAGCTGTCAAACGAACAAAATAAATATGTTATTACTAATGCGCGCTCTACACTGAATCAGATAACTGCTAATCTCCATTACAATTAAAAATTTGAGTTCAAGCACCGTCGGAATATTCAGTATAGTACTTAAGGCGTGATTCGACAAAACTGCTTTGTGTGATGATAAAATAAATGTTGTAGACTGGTTTTGCAGTATTGGGTATTAGATAGATAGATCAAAGCTTGTCAGTAACGCTTACCGGTGTTTTTTGTCCAACATTAGATTAGTTAACGCATAACAGACCATTTAGTGTATTTTAAGCATCAGTGGCATATATTTGCATAAGAATTTGAAAGATGAAAACCCATAGATTATGTATATACTGTGTGATGTATGTACTGACTGCCTCGTTGGTCAAGTGGTCGCTTAGCGCGACTGCTGAGCACGAGGTCTTGGATTCGAATCCCGGGTCGGGCAGTGTTTCTGGGTTTTTCCATTAGGTAATTCTCAGTGGCAGCACGGAGTCTGGATTTGTGCCCGGTTGATGGGAATAGGCTCGCCCCTATTACATTGTGACCTAAAAACATAACTGGCGAAATGTGGGTGTACTATATGTGCACCTCTGCCTACCCCTTTGGGGAATACAGGCGTTATGTTATGTTATTATGTTTTTTATATTATTGCAGTGTTGGTACTCTATACCCAAATTATTTGAGGCGCATTGTCATTGATTCTAAAAACCGGAATAAGACTGCACTTACCCTTAAAAATAATAAATTTACTTAAGCACCAGCGCAAATTTTCACTTTCTCGCTTCATAAACAGGACAATAGACAAACAATAATGGAGAAAATTTGCATTCACTGCGAGCATTTTTCTACCATCTTCCGCCGGAGACGACGCAGCAGACTCGCTTCATTAAACTCCAAATTATCAACATACTTCATTCTTGACGTGCAAGCGAATGTAACCATTAAATACATTGTCCGTAAAACGAAATTCCTCTGCCACAGAAGAAGCTTTTATGAATATTAAGGCCCATTTTTGTATGAGAGCATCCAGAAAGCCAGCGATTTGAGCTGTGAAGTTCGTCAGATCATAACTCACGGGAACTGGAAAACTGATCACACCTTCTGCCAGTCATTAATGCATTCACGAAAATATGCTTTAAAACTTAAGAAATAAGGGTGGAATTAAGATGAGTTAAGAAAAATATTCTGCGCATTTCAAGTAAAGAACCCTCCGGATAACACCTAACCCTCATTCAGTGTATTTAATTGTTTTGATTTTAAATTGTGAAATGAGAAATGCAAAACCGGGGTGCATTTTAAATCACCTTTGGTTTTGTGTTTTTATTGTTGAAATTGTGTTCTTGCATTTGCTATTCTTTATTGTTTTTTTTAAATTGTTTCATCACGCCGGTTTTAAAGATTCATACAAACCGTTTTCAATAAATATGCAGATATTCGACTAACATATTGTCCGAACTAATTGCAACGTCCGTTTCACTGAAGCGTCGCATAGATTGCATAGAGCCGCGCAATTTATAACATAAAAAAATTGGTACAACGTGTGAAAAAACAAAGTTCATACGAAACAGTAAAGCGGATTAAGTAGACTCATACAAAAATCAATTTAAAAAAGGTTAATCAATACAATATTGGGTTTTAATTATTAAAATTAAGACTAAAGTGATAGAAATTAGTGGTTTCGCCAAATTATAATCATTAAGTAAGTCTCATAATTTCAATAAGTTTGAAGTAAGAAGAGTCACACAAAAATAAATTTAACATTAATGCTTAATGAGACCTTAAAATATAGGTACATGACATCACGATACCATGGCTTTGTCACGTACTACTACTAAGTAACTGGCCGGTAATAAGTATTCACAATTCACAAAACCAATAAAAACAAAAACAATGTTCCATAAAAAGCACACACCATAATACTAAGCGCCGTGAAATTGCATACGGGCACAAACGGACATGACATTTTTTCAAATCTAAAGCCAGGTTTTTTATCTCGTCACGTTATTGAAACGAATAAGCACGTGAAAACGCAGCACAAAGGACAGGAACGGGCATTGGTTAAAACTAAAAACGTTCAGCGATTCTGCGTTGCGTGTCGTTCGCGATAGCCTGCGGCAGCGGCACTCTTTCCAACCCCCTACCCTTAACAGTTTTAACTTTTTTCCCGTATTCCCACTACCCGTAATACAATATTCATTGAAAGCGTGTCTGGGTGTGGGATTCCGATCGAGAACTACGGTACCTACCCGCTACGGAACGAGGAAACGCAAATAGTATTATTCTGACACATTTTGACAAATTGAAGTGTGATAGAGGCCTCTCGCTATTGTTTCGTTCATTTTTATTCGTAACTCAATTTCAATGTTTGAACAACGTTCGTTAGTGATTGTCTGTGTTTGATTTATGATTTATGTAGCCGCGTGGGTCGCGTTGCGAATCAATCGAAGTGTGTGGGAGGCTCTATAATACGTACGGCGACTTGCATATGAAAACGTGCATAATTTTGCCTACTTAACTGCGTATTATGTTCCGCTTGACCTAATCTATGGTATTATAACAATTTGTCTCAACGATTTTAATAATCAAGATAATGTAGTTAAGAGAAAATTTATGTAACTATTATTATTTTGATGACTACAAAGAAAACTGTTACTCGCAGAATAGTGAAGTAATAAGAATTGCGTTTCGTGATGTAGACTAAATATATCAAACACGAGGGGTATGTAGAAGTGATATCCAGTTTACAGTTAATAAACTACTGAAATTATATAGTACCGGCAAATCACATCACACTTATATTATAAAGGCGAAAGTTTTTGAGTGTAATTTTATGTTTGTTACCACTTCACGTTTAAATGGCTTTTGATGAAATTTCATATGGTAGTTGACACCCTGGATTAACACATAGGCCGAAAAAAAATAGCGGGTAACACCGCAGGGCGCAGTTAGTAGTCTCATAAACACACAAGAATTTATAATGCATCCTGAGAAACACAAATTGTGATCTATTAAGAGTGGCTAATACCTATCTTAACAAACACTAATAAATTGTGAATTAGTTACCAAAAAAAATTGCAACTTAATTATGTCAACCAGAAATATATTTCCAAACAGACTGAAAGCCGAAACGGTCATAAAGATTAAAACGCCGCGCCTACTGACGGCGTGTCCCTTTCAAATTAAAAGGGGACGATTTAAACGCGTAAATCAGACGAGGGCAAACGCTCTAATTACTCAAAAATCATATTTACAAGCGTACAAAGCTGCGGACAGGTAATGCTCATTAAACCTCAACGTTGCCTTAACACAGGACGGTGCTGCCAGGGTTAAACCTTTGCCTAAGTAAAGGGATTTAAAACGATGGACATGAATAAATAATATTGAACAATAAAAGTTACATAAACTTGACTTTAGCAAGGTTAATTGAGGTTTCTAGGCCAGTTAGTGTGTAAAAATGGAGCTGTGATTTTAGTTCGAGAAATCGTATTAAAAAATACTTTAGGAAGCGTAGATTTCTTTAACTGCTGCAAATAAGGCCATAACGCGGATCCAAATGATGTACTTAATAATAATGTACCTTTATGTTAAATGAATACCGATACTGACTATTGAGGAAAATGCGAACATTGCCGTCAACATTACCTATTGTTCCTATTCCAGGAAATTGTAAAAATAAATATCTATGATTACTAGGGGTTCAGTTATTGTTATTACTCCACCTATCCTCAATCATGCAAAATATGTACGCGCCAATATTATTTTTTTGTTTTTGCAAATTACGCAAATATGGGGTGATTTTAAATTGAGCCTGGCACGCCTCAATGAGGGATCCAACGCAAATTGTGAAAGCCAACTCCATCGCTTGGTTTCGTTTACGCATTAAAATTCACGTGACGGGAAAAAGTATGAAGTTGGAATATGCTGGCAATTAAAATGAACTTTCAACTTGGTGATGAACATATTATTTTAATAAGATTTGAATTTGTATTAAATTATTTTAGTTGGTTTGGTTTAGAATAAGTAGGTATTATTTTAGGTTGCTATTTCACGATTAAACACACACAGGTCAAATAAATGATAAGTCACCATGCTACCAAGTTATGTTCGTAATAAAAATAAATTATGACCATCATAATATGAGTCATCATCATCATCAGCCGGAAGACGTCCACTGCTGAACAAAGGCCTCCCCCTTAGAACGCCATAAAGAACGACAGCTTGCCAATTCCATCCACCGGTTGCCCGCAATTCTGACGATATCGTCGGTCCATCTGGCGGGAGGCCTGCCAACGCTGCGTCTTCCGGTTCGTGGTCGCCACTCGAGAACCTTTCTTCCCCAGCGGTTATCGGTTCTTCGAGCGATATGGCCTGCCCATTGCCACTTCAACTTGCATATTCTTCGAGCTATGTCGGTAACTCTAGTTCTTTGGCGAATTTCCGTATTCCGGATCCTGTAGCGCAAAGAAACCCCGAGCATAGCTCTCTCCATAGCTCGTTGAGTGACTGACCGTTAGCGACCACGTCTCTGAGCCATACGTAATCACTGGAAACACACACTGGTCATAGACCTGCGTCTTCAGACACTGCGGAATTTTGGACGAGAAGATGTCGCGTAGTTTCCCGAACGCTGCCCATCCGAGTTGGATTCTTCGGGCGACCTCTTTGTCGAAGTTGGACCGGCCTAACTGAACAATTTGTCCTAAGTAGACGTAGTGGTCGACAACTTCGAGGGTATCGTTCCCAACGACAACCGGTACAGGTGCGACATGGACATTGGACATGATCTTTGTCTTGTCCATGTTCATTTTAAGACCCACCTGTTGGGAGACGATACTGAGGTCGCTGAGCATAGTATTGAGCTCCTCCAGCGACTCCGCCATAATAACTATATCATCGGCAAAACGAAGGTGAGTGATGTATTCGCCATTGATGTTGATGCCGAACTCGTTCCAGTCCAAGAGCTTGAAAACGTCCTCCAACGCATTTGTGAACAGTTTCGGAGAGATAACGTCTCCCTGTCTCACACCACGCTGCAGTTGGATTGGTTTCGTACTCTCGTCCTGTAGCCGAATTGACATGGTGGCGTTACTATACAAACACTTCAACACCTCGATATACCTATAGTCGATATGACATCGCTGGAGGGATTGCAATACAGCCCAGGTTTCGATAGAATCGAAGGCTTTTTCATAGTCCACAAACGCTAGACACAGTGGCCGATTATACTCCTCGGTCTTCTGTATAATCTGGCGGAGCGTATGGATGTGGTCTATGGTGCTAAAGCCTTTTCGGAAGCCGGCTTGTTCGGGAGGCTGGAAGTCATCAAGCCTGCGTTCGAGACGGTTCGTAATGACTCTCGAAAACAGCTTATACACATGGCTCAGGAGCGAGATGGGTCTATAATTCTTCAATAAGGTGTTGTCACCTTTTTTGAAGAAGAGCATCACCACACTCCTGTGCCATGCTTCTGGCGTAGTACCCTCGAGTATGACGGAATTGAATAGCTTCTGGAGGACTAAAAGTACCGGTTTTCCACCCGCTCTCAGAAGCTCTGTTGTAATTCCGTCATCACCCGGCGCCTTGTTGTTTTTAAGCTGTTTCAGAGCCACTCTAATCTCGTACAGGCTGATGTCTGGGATGTCCTCGGTGTAGTGTCGGGTCAGTTTAGCCCTAGAGTCCTGAGCCAAACCGACAACGGGTTTCCGTGTCGAAGTGTACAACTGTCCGTAAAACCTCTCCAGCTCTCTCAATATCTCCGGTTTTGATGAGATGATACTGCCATCGTCGATCTTCAGCTTCGTCATTTGGCTTTTCCCAATAGAGGAATTCCTCGCGAACACTTTGGAGCCTTGGTTCCGCTCTATTGCGTCCTTTATACGGTTAGTATTAAAGGAGCGCAGATCGTGTCGCGTGGAGTTTGAAATCCGCCTATTGAGATGGCCGTATTCCGACATATCAGCTGAAGATTGCAATCTCATCTCATTCCGGGCTTCCATTAGTCTAATGGTTTTATTGGAGAGCTTTTGAGGTTTTCTTCGGCGTGGGGTCTTAAAGAACTGGGACCCCACTGCTTGGACAGCTTCCACAAACCCTTTGTTTATCTCGTCCGCTGTTTCGCATTCGGCTAGGCACTGGAAACGATTACGCAGTTCGAGTTGAAAGGTTTCGGGGTTCTGGATTTGGGCAGGAGCAGGACGGAGCGTGGACTTCATCAGACGAGACCGTTCTAGCTTAACATTGATATTCAGTGTGCCTCTGACAATGCGATGATCGCTACCGGTTTTGACCTTCCCGATCACAGAGACATCACTGAATATACGCTTCTTGGTTGTCATGACGAAGTCGATCTCATTTTTGGTTGAACCATCGGGGCTTATCCACGTCCACTTCCTGGATGGTCGCTTCTGGAAGAAGGAGTTCATCAAATAGAGTTCCTCCTTCTCCATAAAGTCGACCAGCTGCTGGCCCCTCTGGTTCCGCTGCCCATATCCGAACGACCCTACTCTCAACTCATCGCCATTCTTAGTGCCCACCTTAGCGTTGAAGTCTCCCATAACAACGGTGAAGTAGGATTCGGAGGTATGTATGGCTTCAGAGATCTCCTCATACATAGCCTCTACTTCATCGTCAGGGTGTGTCGAGGTCGGCGCATATACCTGGATGACCTTCAACGAATACCGGTCGGTAATTCTGAGTATCAGGTATGCTACTCTGCTTGACACACTATCGACTTTTACCACGTTGTTAATGAGAGACTTACGGACGAGAAACCCAACACCACCCTGGGACTTTCGGTCTCCTTCCCGGAAGAAGAGCATGTTGCCGGAATCAAGGATTATCGTATCCTGCCCCTCTCGTCGGATTTCAGATAATCCTATGATGTCCCAACGTAACCTGCTCAATTCTTCCTCCAGCTCGACAATCTTCTCGTCAGTCCGGAGCGTGCGGACGTTGTGTGTTGCCAGGGCCAAGGTCCGGTGGGGGTGGTAGCGAGAAATCCACCGGGGATTCTTAGCACCCCCTGCTCCTCCGTTACCTGGCCCGCTACCATAGCCAGGGATAGAGGAGCTGCCGGGTACTGGGGGCCGTCGCGCCGTTCTGTCTGTCATTTGGGGGGGGGTTGCTATAATCCCCACGCTTGGCGAGCGGCTTGGGGATCGCAGTATTGGTGGTTAAGTTACAGAAGACGCTGCTGCCCATCTACTGGTTTTTTTTTTTTTGTTTTTATAATATGAGTAATTAAATTAAAATCCGTACGGCGTCTATCTCCTTATCAAGAACAATAAAATGTTTACTACTAGAAACGCCTCTCAAAAAGGGGTAATGTTTACAAAATTATGCTAAACAGTTAGTGCCACCATTAGATTTCTAACTAAAAGACTTGGAATCATACAAAAGGTCCTAAGCTGCTTTTAGCTTTACGAGAATTGGCTAAAAAGTAAAGACAATTTCGCTACGACAAAGAGTATTATGTAAACTAAAAGTGCCTAAATGTAAGGCAGCCATCACTGTAATTGTTCACTACAGAAGTAGGTAACTATTAAAGGGATTTTTCAAATAATTATTGCAGATTGATACAAAGTAGGTAATAATTTATGTTCAACTACCTACCAAACCAACCCGCAGTGAGCTAGCATGGTGATCAATGCTGAAACCTTCTCTATAAGACAGTATAAGTAGGACAGTTACAGGCCGTTATTATTATTATTACCTACCAAGCATATAGCACAAGAATAAAAAAGTAAAACATGGAAGCGTAAAAGCATAAAGTCGGAAAAAAACAACAATTCCCCTAACGTCAACGTAAATTTGATAAAGATACACAACTTAGCCGTGCCATCAATAACGTTTTAATAAACCCACGGTTATCGCTGGTTTACACGCAAGGTTCCAGTAAAAGGCGACAACTACCACAATATGCAAATCATTTTTGACTAACACACGTGAATTTATAATGCTAACGGAGGTTTACGGTTCCTTGCCGTGACATATGACAATAAAATGGACCGGAATTCGGAACAACGTGTTTATTGTGCATAAAATATCTATCTTATCAGAATGCACGTTGAATAAGAAATGTTTTGAATATTATTAGCGTACATCATTTTTATATTCTGCTTTTATTAAATTTTTATTATGTACGAACACGTTTTCTGTAATGTTTTATCGTAAAAATGGTTAACAAGTAGATTTAAGTGGAAATGTATCGTCTCACGAATATTTTTATCACTATTTATTAGGGCTATTTATTATTCAGATTATAAAATACGTACACAATATTACAAATATGTTTATTTTATTTTTTTTTCTCTCTCACATAGAATGATTACAAAAAAAAAAATATTATGTTATATACATAGCTCTAGTTCTAGTGTACATTGGTGGATTATAATCTATGTGAGAGACTGGTTTCTGTACTAGGAGACCTGTATGACAGATTACCAGCCTCTCCAGACTCCGGAAGTGGGTAACAGGTACAAGCTGGCATATTGTGAGTGTGTGACTGTTTACGAATGAATTAAAGTCAGAGAACATCGATTCGTTTTTATTTCTCTTGTGTTTTACAAACCAGAATGAAGAAAACAAGAATTAGAATTGCTATAAAGTTGAATTACTTTATTAACATAAATACTTCAATAAAACATCGTTTGATTTGATTGCAAAAGTACATAATATTAAACTACCAGTCTTAATATCAAGACTAACTTTGAAGAAGAAATGCACTCACGATACAGAAACTTCATAGTCAGTGGCGATTTGATTTTTGAAATGATCTTGATTGAGGAAGTTCATTTTCGCATTAGCAGTTAGCGTATGACACAGTCATGTAAACCTATTAGCCGCCCCAAAATTGAACTAGATAATCTAAACATTTATTTAAAAAAAAAAGTTTATAAACAATCTACCAATAAAAAAAAGATTGTATCTGGCAAGACCACGGGCAGACCGTAGATTAACATCGCGACACACCCGGACTACACAAAGGCGTATTAGTATTAGTGCAAATACCTATTACCGGCGCGAGTAATAGCCCCAGTGTATCGAGCCTTAATGCCTTGATTTAGATATATTATTGTTGTCTGCACTCGAAAACTTAGGGTTGGCATTTATATATTGAGCGTCCATAAAACAAATGAAAAAACCTTGCTACGATATCTGACTTATTTGCAATGGAACTGCCAAAATTAAGTGCCTGTCTAAATCAAAATAATACGTCGTGCTTTTAAATTTCGCGTAGCAAATAAATAAGAAAATAGAATTTGAGTTATTCAAATTAATGTTCTTGAATATAAATAGATATTAGAATAAAATTAATACAGATGATAAAAGAGTTGCTGGGAATAGTATAAACGTTTATTGCAAAGCCTTCAAGACGCAAAGTCATTATTAACTTAGTTATTTAAATACATGTTTCATTTAATAAAACTTCAACAGAAACAAAATAATAAAACTATATTCGCCCATGTCTTCTTAAATGTACGAAGGCTCTCCTTTGAGAATTCTTATAGAATATTTTTGTCACCCTTGCAGCATATAACAAGCACTGGTTTACAAAAAAACAAATAAACATCTTATACCGAGTTCCTTTACAATCCCTTCGGAATAATAGAGGCTACATTTCATATAGATATTTCATCGATAAGTTCAATCCTTGGGAATGAGATAACACGTGATATTCAAATTAAATACCTTTGACATTTCAAGATTACAAACATCTCCAGTACATTGTTGAGAAGTGGTTGTGAAGGCCAATCGAAAGAATATTATGGATTACGTTTAACATTATTTTTTGGCTTTTCTACGAGAGAGTAAAATGAATAATTGAGTTCTGTACAATGTACTTATCCCTGAAACGCATTTGCGATACAAGAGAATTTGGCGGAGGAAAAATAAAAAACCTATTTGTATAACAGATACAGACACTAAACGATAACACTGTTTTCCGATAAAATAAAATACCACACCACTACATTGGTAAATGATTAATAAATTGCTCAATACCTAACACAAAACTGATTCCAATTAAGTGATTATATTTTCAATGGGAACCAGTTGAAAGCGTTCTAGCATGCGGTCAACGTTTATTACTAAACGTGTGGATTTGACCGCACCAATCACTCAATTATTTTGTCGCTCCAAATTAGTGATTATTTTTGATAAAAAGGTTCCCTGATATTTAAGCATATCAATAATATTATTCGGAATATTTATAAAAGAAATATAAATTGAAGAAACGGTGATTATATTCAACACTATTCTGTGGACGAAATTTTTTTTTGTTAATATTATTAAGGCGAATAACGTTGAAGACTTCAAAAATTATATCTAACAGTCCTTATAGATAGTTAACAGTCATTAGTAAGTCAGACAAGTAAGATATTATTCCAGTACAGTTTTATTATCAAGACAACAAGAAAGTCTCAACAAGAAAATACTTGAAGCTAAACTTAACAGGGGGTAAAATTACTGAGCATGACACGTCAGAAACCTCTAGCAGAAAAACCTATAGCGTCAATAATAAAAGCCAAATATCGAGTTTCATAAATAACACTTTCGCAACCGACACGTTACGTCACCCTGTCAACTGCACACACCACCCTATAAACACAAAATATTTTGTATTTTGACAACATCCACACAAATCCATCACTATCACACATGAGTTATCACGGCAATGCACTTACGATCTCTCTGTCTCCGACGGCCGTGCTATCTTTATCCAATTTGTTACCCTTATCAAGAATTAAATGCGTTTTAGGGCCATCGCTCGACAGTTTTTATTTTTTATTAATTACGAGCCGTATAAAGCGCCGGCACTGTATCGGCCAGACAGGTGATAGGTTTTTATGATCCACCATTTATCGGATATTCATTTGTTACTCAATGAATTTCGGATATTCGATTTCGTTTGAAATGCTTTGTTTTTAGGTCGAATATGAATGATTAGTTTTTATGTTACGATGAATTGGATGCTTTTGAAGTTCCAAGCATTGATATTGATGATGCACGATGCTGATAATTTTACCAGAAAAATGCTTTAACAAAAATACAAGATTGTTAATTTAGACACATATTACTGTGTCCGCCAAGTTCGTGATTGCTAGACACCAATAAGGTTAAGCTGAAAAAAGTTGTAAGGCCACCCAGCCTTATTTTCTCAAGATCTGTGTAAATTACTATTCAAGTAACATTATCGTGCTTTATGTTTTTTTTCTTCAGCAACCGTAGCTAATTAGACAGTCTGAAACCAAACGATACAATCTTCAAACAACTTCCCTTAAATTTACACTGACAGTTGTTTTTTGTTTTTCTACAAATTATACTTGTTTTTTTTCTACACGTTGATCAACAGCAATATATATTTCTGTTAATCAAGCCGCTGAAGGAAACTGAGAGAATTCAAAACAAACATCGTAAAAATAAACGTCTGATGAGACGACGTTGTGTGTCAAACTGCCCGCAAAATTGTGGATGTGATGGCTTGAACTCAACTTCTGTTGTGAATTTCGAGTGTATTCGAATTAAGCTATTTTTGGAAGCTTTTGTACTTTATTTTGGTCGTTCACTTGGTTGGAATCAATACTCAGTCCGAAAAACAAGGGATTCGGTATTTCTCCGCAATTTTTCAGATATTTTTTTTTTTTTTTTTTTTTAAAAACGTCGCCCCACACTAGGAATTTCTCCTGTGTCGTGGGTGCGTTTCACAAACATGAAATATCACATACACAAACACCCAGACTCGGGACAAACATCTGTGGTTCGCACAAAGTTTTGCCCCGTGCGGGAATCGAACCCGCAACCCTCAGCGCAGCAGTCCAATCACTTAGCCACTGCGCTAATCAGGTCGTCGATATATTATATTGAATCTTCTAATATTGTTTTCTGGTGCATATTGCTTAATTATAATAAACAAATAGTTTAGTCCTTTACTGCCCTCCAACGCCCAGTGGTGTATTTGATAAAAATATGTTAGGAGTAACTAAGCAAGCGATACGTTCTTTAAAAATCAAAATAGGGCTAAGTAATCTCGCAAAATGTGCTAGTGCAATTTAAACTTTCGTAAATTAACTATAATAAATTTACGAGAAGAATTGTTTCTTAATTTTCTTAACTCAAACTTTATTTTCCTTACTTAAGCTTTGTTATACAATAATGCTGTTTCTTGCTAACAGAAATTCATCGCGCAAAAAACGCTCGTTTCATTTTCGCTGTTCCCAACATTATTTCTAAGCGGTAAAACTTTGGAATTGCGACTTTATGGCCAGTTCTAAATTTTTCATTGAAGTTTGATACTTTAAACAAGTTTATTATTATATTAAGCCGGTTGACTGCATGATTTAACAAGTCACAATTTTTCGCTACCGTTTTTTGGCGCAGCATTAACATATTTACGTCGTTCTGATTTAATAATATAAATATTTATGGACATACATATGTCTGTCATGTTTATTGTATTTTTACTATTTGGGTCGCATGCAAATGTTGTTGATAAGCCCACACATGAAAATTCAGATCAGTATTCAGGAATTCCGTGAGCAGTGCTTTGACACGAGAATTGTCAGTTTTCGACAACTTTTTGGTGGTAATATCACAAAGATACCATCAAATAGCCGTCTTTATTACCACTCCTACATGTTATAACTTATATAAGAACTTGAATTTAATTTAACTTATATTTCTGCTACAATTCTAACAACATTAAATTTTCTACCAAAACTGCTGTTGTTCGTAGTTTAGATTGCAAATTTTTAACCCGATTTTTTTAATGTCCATTTACTAAGTAATCTAACATTATTAATTTCAACAAGAATTTTGGTTATCAAAAATAAATTAACCATAAAATAATAATTGCATTCATTAAAATTATGGGGAGGCTGATCTCAGTGTTGATACTTCTCTTTTATTTACATGGTACTTAAACCTTTCTACTGTTTATGCTATGTAACTAAGCAAAGAGACAAACAGAAGTAAAACAAAACAAAAATCAAGTATCAATAACCGTCAATCACATCGCCAGCTTCAAAAGTGCAATCAAATAGTTTTAGAACTGCATAAGACCGGTACGTAATTAAATATTGCTACTGACATCTGAAACTAACTAGCGCTTTATAGCATTTTATAGGCATGATAATTTACAAGCACGTGTATGGGCTATAAAACATCACACTTTCTTCAATATTACTTACAGTAAATTTTAATAACGTTAGTAAAAATACGCGTATAAAAATTAAACGACGCACCTAAATGTCCGACATTAAAAATACCACATAAGTACCTATTCATTTTCCTCGATGTTGACGATATAATATCATCTAACTATTTATGAGAAACTAGACTAAATAACTTGATTTTTTTGACGAATTTCTCCTGTATCATGGGTGCGTTTCACAAACATAAAATATCACATACACAAACACCTAGAATCGGGACAAACATCTGCGGATCACACAATTTTTTGTACCGTGTGGGAAACGAACCCGCAACCCTTAGCGCAGCAGTCCAATTGCTCCGCCACTACGCCAAATAGATCGTCAGATTGCCGGAATAAAGAGGGAAATTAATATCTAATACATAATAATTAACAGGGGATAAAAGTACCTACCTATAGGTCTGTTTTCATTTCACAGCAAGCCAAACGTAAATTCTGTTTAAAATTTTGTTAATTAATAAATGCATAAATCATAATATAAACTCATGCATACGTATTAACAAAATGGTCTCTAAAACACATCCCTGGCCAAGCTGGTAACGAGTCACGTCTATCATACATTACGCCGCTAATTATGAAACATGCTACAACCGAATTAACAAAATAGCACATTTTGTAAACGATATTAGGCAATACTCGTAAAGATAAGCCCTCGCTAAGCAAACACTGCTAATATCATAAAATGTCCTACTTTATGACATCAATTATGTTATTATGAATTAATATATTCACCCTCTGTATGAATTGCATACGAATATGCCTTTTAAACTGATAAATAAGTGACAGGTACATCGCTAAATAGTTATTAAGCTATGAAGTCGTATTAAATTTGTCGGTAACACCCTTCGTTAGGTATTTTTATTGGATTGCTAGTGACGTGAATGCATGCTATAAATTGCCTTGCGTTTTTTCCATTACCAGCAAACAGAACTAATAAGTTGTGATTAACACCGAGCCTAATAATAAATTCATTTTATTTTTCGATAATGTTTCAGACAAATATTGAAATTGGAGTTTTCAACAAATCTTGGTTGCTTTAGGTACTTTTTTGCAGCGTCTAGAATAAGGTTTCTTCAATAACAGCTATTGGCAATTATAACGATTTTTATGTTATACCAGCTGCGCCCCGCGGTGTTACCCGCTACATTTTTTTTCGGATAAAAAGTAGCCTTGACATCAATCCAGGGTGTCAGCTACCTCCATATGAAATTTCATCAAAATCAATGTAGCCGTTTGAGCGTGAAGAGGTAAACATACAAACACACTCACAAACTTTCGCACACCTTTATTAGTGTGATAGTGTGATGATTGTGTAAAGCATTATAAAATCTTTTCAATTTACACTTAGAGTGTTGGTTGAAATATTTCTCACTTTTGATAGTTTCATATAAACCAGATTTATCGTCATCTCAGTTAAATACATAGTAGGTATTCTGGTTTTTGAGGAACAACATGATTCCTGACGAGATCTACACCTATCTATAATGACACACCTTTCATTAAGTCTAAAAAAACAAACCGTCAACGGGATATAGCCGTCATCACGTCAAACCGAGTCACTTTACACATAAATGGGTTTCGTTGAGTCGCCAAAAGACAGTTTCCACATCACTAAACTCTACTTCCGACGTAATTGATATCATTTCACCTAAAAATCAAGAAAGGTGTCATTGTGCGTCATTTGACACTCGGTATCAATGTGTTAGATAATCGTTTTACGAAACCTTATATGTGTTATATATTACATTGAGGCTAAATTGTATTAAAAGTGTCGTATTACACGATGAAAGCAATGAGATCAGTCATGAAATGTGTTTGATATTTATGCTGTTGATTGGTTTGGAAGTCAGGAGTTTATTGATTTGAATCTGTCTGGATTTAGTTGATGTATGTCAGTACGCTTTTATTTTGTTTCTGTCTACTAATTGTTGTTTTCTTATTATATTGTTTATCTATATACTTATAGGGACACTGCCAATTCACGCTCCTTATCTGGATAATCCATAAAATATGGAACCATTGTTTTATTATATTGTTTGTCCGTAAACAATGAAATGTGACATAATGACTAATTCAATATCTTTAAATCTTTAAGATAATAACTCTCTTCCCCAAAATGTATGCATACAAAACTGTCTCACAGAAAACATCAACATTGCACGAAAAGTAAATATGTTTCTACATATTCAAACAGTTTGAACAACTGTTTGTAAATCCCACACTTAATGAAAACTATTCTTCAGAAGTAAAACACAGAAGTACATGTAACGTTGAGGATAAATCGTCTTTTTTGCGACACGCGTAGATTTAGGCTAGTGTTTTTGTGCTCGCCTAGGCATACCGCTCAAAGTCATTTATCTTATACGCCCGCGACATACGGTCTGAAATCGCCGTACGTAACTACATATTATATGGGCACTGAGAAATCACTGTTCGTTGCTCATTCGATGAAGTTGAACCTAGAGTGGTGTGGCCTATAAAGAAAAGTAAGTGGCCGTATGGATGTCATTAATCATTCAACTAAGAAATTGGAAGTTCGCATTTCAAAAATTTGGTTATTGTTTTTATTGGCAATGGTAAAAGAGGAGTAATATAGACTAGTCACTAGGCGATACTCGAAAGCTTCATTGTCGTATTGCTAAAAGTGATATAAAGGCACACTGGCACATGCCTATAAAACCTCTTTGATTAGCAATTGGACTATGGTTAAATATTGCTAAAGTAGAACTGTTATTTAGACGGAGCGCAAGTTGGAGTTAGCATTTAGTATTTAACAAATCATTTTCTATTAAAATAATTTATGAAATTTCTTTGAATCATAATGTATTATGATATTGATCATAATACATTATGATCAATATCATAACTACACTATATTGATAGTGTAGTTGACATAATAGTAAGCCAATTAATTACATTGCTCAAGCAAGTGTAAAAGTGATGACAATTTTTAATTACTACTGAAGCTTGATGAGCTTTGACGCAATGTTATAAAATATTTCACACTCGTAATTTTTAATACCGTATGCTATCGTCGCCGTAGTGTAACTAATTTGACTTGTTTTAATAGTGAATATTATACCGTAGTAGCATGAGCACGTAACAGTATTTTGTACGCGTAATTATTTTTACTTAGTTGGCGTAGTTGTGGCAGCGTAGAGGTTAACGGGCCAGTCTAAACCCAGCTATGTTATTTGTTTATCAATGACCTTTTCAATGTTAAATGCTTTTGTGCCCTACCAGTAGACAGCGATGAGGAGGAATACTTCGACGCATAATTTGTATTTTTTTAATTTGTATGTTCTTATTTGTAACGTAGGTTTTAGTGTTTATAATTTTAATGTATAAATCGTTTGAAAGAATATATCAAAAGCTAATTAGATGATTTTTTTATTGAATACACCACTGAGTACATACCTAACCGTGAAGGAAAATATCGTGATGAAACCTGGTTATGGAATGGCTAGTGCGGAGTAAGCAAAACATCTCATACAGAGGCGTGTATACGAAGAGGCCTTCCTTTGTAGTTACAACTAAGGGTTCTAAAATTATAATTATTAGTACCTACATCTGAATTTATAATCTATTTTTATTTTGAGTTAAATTCTCAAAGTTTTCATGAATCATATTTTGGTTTGGACAATAGAATTTCGTAAAACATTTATTACATTGATCGATTAGTGTACGTAAGCATGCTTGGAATATCGCATTATACCACTGCATGAAATATCAAATTTTAAGATTGATATATTTTTCAGTGCCTTTAGTAAAGGTGAGAATGACTATGTAAAATTTTGAGACCATTATAGCTACATTAATTTTTAGAGCGATAATTTATTTTGCCATTCATAAGATGTAAAAATATTATGAATTCTTTTCAACAATAAATACAAAACATGAAATTAAGATATTACTATGATAATAATGTGAGTAATAAATTGAAAAGCTTCTGAATAATGTTCGTACAATTTAAAATTCATCTATATTTTTACATAAATGTGTTGAGAATTCAGTTGTTTATCCAACATCTGTAGCAATGTATCACTGTATTCACTGAATAGTTTATCCTTAAATATGAACTCCGATATGAATGGGTGATTTTCGAACATTCCTACATATATTACGCGGGTCAATTCTATGTTAACAATCCGTTGTCCTTTAATGGGCGTTTACCATTGTATCTTACAGGTGGAGTCCAAACGGACACACCTTATATTTATTATTCGTTCACATAAATTATTCAAAAGCGTAACGATATTATGCGATGCCAAGCACGATAGAAACTAATTTGAATTAATTTGATGCGTCCCATTTTTTTCGAAGGAAGTATAAAAAGTTTTTATGTGAAAATTGTGTGAGACAAGTTTGCCCATATATTTTGTCTTATTGTGTAACTGTTTATGTTATATAACACGCAGACACAGAACAGATGTTTCCTCCGCGCCTTTGATTTATAATTTATAAAGAATTATTACTAGGTTTCTTTTGATAGAACGTAAGAAGTGGGCAATTACTACAACATAATAATAAATCAAAAGACGAACTGTGGAATAGACGTTAACAATAAAATATGTTTTTCTTTAGACTTTGGAATTTTATTTTTGTGTTAGGGTTAGATAGAGGCTAATTTAAAATTAGATGAATTCATCTTTTTTGTTTGTTAAATAATAAATACAGGATTAGTTGGAGGATAAAAGGAGTCACTCGACATTTTGACAGAAATTTTAATATTCCTACTTCTTATAGTATGGTTGATAAACAACCTGGTGTCAGAGTTTCAACCGCCTGTAGGCCTCTGACATGGTTCCACACTGTTGTTTTCGACGCTCAGGTGTGCCGGTTTCCTCATGATATTTTCATTTTGTATGTGTTTTTGTTTTTAACTGATAACAAATTTATAATACGCACATGAAATTGAAAAGACATTGGCGCTTGCCAGGGTTTAAATTTGCGATCTTTGACTTGGCAGTCAACAGTCCACTCGGCTATCAATGCGGAAAAATAATTGACAATCATCAAAATTACAAGAATAGACCTTTAGTTTAGTGAATAATACGGGGACAGAGTTTATCCCGTGGGTGACATTGATATAGCCCAATTCGCTCAAAAAGTTTGCGGGCCACGGGATTATACGGAGTAGCTTAGAATAAACTATTACAACACTATAAGTACATACTTTAAACCTCGATGTTGTGCTAAATAGAGACTAATATCTGTAGACCCTGGCTGGCTCTAGGGGTTTGTAACCCTCACCGTAAATAAATATATATTTACGGCCTAAACTAAAGTTAAGGTGAGCACTATTTATAAAATATTACGCTTACTTAACCTACCCCTAAAGTGAGTTGGTGTTTGGGAATTTCATCCCTATTTCTGTTATTACACTAGACTTTTACTTTTTTTAAAAGTTCATAATTTTTGTTTTAGTCCATAACATTATAGGTATATTACCTAAATTACAATTATGCTTTAATTGGAAGAATGCATATTTTTTTATGGTTTTATTAGTAGGTACTGTATGATTTGTTTTCAATGTAGGTTAGATTTACTTGAAAAAAATTTATTTTTGTTAAAATTTTAAACTAATTTTTAGTCCTTATGCAGGGCAAAGGCTGCATCTTATACGAGGATCGAGTTTCGTTACCACTCTAGTCTCAAATATTAGGTACTATGTATTGAATATTTATCATCAACAATAGTCGATATCGTTTTAAAACATGTAGGTTTGTGGACTGTGCAATACCTGGCCGGTATAACAATATCATTATAAGAATCAATAAGAAGCTCTACTGTTTTTAATAAAAAATGGCTCTTTATCTCATAAGCCTGTTCCCACTTAAGTATTGTCGCCTTCGCCTCACTACATAGATACAGAAACAAAGCAATTAGCCAGTATGTATCTTAAGGCAATTGGCGAGGCACTCAGTTACGGCACTTATCTAGAGGATAACGATTATTGGCGAACATTAGCTACCGTTGTTAGACTATTCCCCTGAATTCTAGGTGATGTTGTTCTGAATACTAAGAGCTTAGCGTTCTCTTTGAGCTTTTCAACTTACAGGCGAGTGTATAAAGAGAGGGCCCTAAAATGTAACAGAAATGTAAAGTTTTATTACGCGACTTCTTTGAGAAAATTAAGAAGAAAATAGAAATTCTAAATAACGCTAAAAGTATTTATAAGATCTATAAACATTGAGACTAAAGTGCTTTGAAAGTATAAATGGTATATTAAAAGTAATGCTTATTCCGAAATTGATTAAAAGCAAAGTTTTACAAAGTACGTATGAATCCATTGTTCTTTAATACATTTTCAAGATCACATTTTTACACACGCACATCTGATATTTCAAAGTTATGATCAAGGGTCGCACGTTCTTTAATATAGAAAATAATTTTATAGTAAAGAAATAGATATTCTTGCCGTAGCCAGCTACAGTCTTCATCATCATCAGCCTATCTCAGTCCAGCAGTGGCTGGACATAGGCCTCTACTATGGCATACTGTCTTAACCATTTCTAAAGAGCTGATAACTGGTCTAAACAATAGTCTGTTTTTGAACCTTAGTTCAGACTGAGTGAGCACCGAAATTAATACAAACATAAGTAAACAAACACAAATCTCCATAAAAATCTCTAAAGAAAATAAAGCCATTAAAATTTAAATTCGTTTAGCATACTTATTAACATTATACTGTGTCATTGCCTCCGGAATTACAAGTAAGTGTTGGCTGACATTGTGAGTGATTGAATCACACTTTGACTTGTCTGCCTGACTGTCATAGGCACAGCTGATTAGTAACGTCTTGCCGTACAAACATGTCTCATTAACAAAGAATGAAAGATGATGTTTATGGATTTTAAGTAATGATAAAACACAAACAAGCTTATGAAATGTTAGGTTCTGCTAGAGTAAAGTTAGTTTCTGAATCGTTATATGGAGATAGTATGGATCTAAACATTCCCCCATCACCGATATCCTTTTTAAACAAAACATTAAGAAATTATTTAAAACCCTTTTAGTTCAAGATTTCAAAATTTGTCTATAAGTAAATAGTAAGCCGAGTGGTATCGGGCCAGGAATTTACCACCCCCTTTTCCCCCATAGGTGTCGTAGAAGACGGCTAAGGGAAAATCCAGAAGATGGACAGCAACGGCTTCTGTAACTTTACCACCAATACGGCGACCCCAAAGCCTCTTAACAAGCGTGGCGATTATGGCAACCCTTCCGCCCACTCTAAGGGAGAGGCTTTTGTTCAACAGTGGTCGTGTTCTGGCCGATAATGAAATAGGGGGCTAAATTAATTTATAGATAGTTGTTATACATACATAAAGTCACGCCTGTTTCCCTGAGGGGTAGGCAGAGACCACGGATTTCCATTTGCTACGATCCTGGCATACTAGCTAGTTGTTATAAGAGTACAAGAAATATGTAATTGTGTGTGGTAATAAATAGCCTGCATTAGCCTATGATCTTAAGTAAAAAAACCTCCTCAATAAAAGCAATATTCCTCATCTCTGCCAATTTCCATCGTATAAGACTCAGAAGGAATTCTAATAGGCGAAAGCATGCGATGATCGATTCTGCTTGGATCTCGTATCATTACCTGTGACTGTTTCATCGGCCAGCGTGACATAAACCCATGGCAATTTAACCACAAAAGTGAGATACACGCTTGAGAATAAGGTTCAAATTCGAATTGCATCTCTGGAGATAACATGTTGTCTAAGAAGAATAATTTATGAGTATTATAACAGCATAGCAATAGATACAGTATAAGTCATTTGTTTTCTGAGTCCACCTTGCTTGTTAAACAAAATTTTGACATGTTCTTAGGCGTGGGCGTCTTTCAAGTGTGGGTTTAGGCCCACGTGTTCGTAATTCTTTTGTTCCGCTCTCTGGAACGTTCGTCAATGAGTTGAAAGGTTTGTATGCAAAAATCTATTTGTTTCCAGTTGGAAATTGGGATTCAATTTTACTAGCGTGACATGTTCAATTTGTTTTACATTAGATTTATTGATGAGGGTCTTAAGAAAGAACGTTGTTCATCTTTATTTAATTTCTGACTGCTTAACTGATTGGTAAGTGACGAATTCTTTTACTTACATTATTACTTACGTATGCAACCGTTTGCAATTATTATCATTGAAAAAGTGATAAACTGGACCGTAAAACCCTATCAGTTTTTTTTTTACTTTTTCATCACTCAAAAATGATTTAAGACTAACTAAAAAAGCATAATTTTATGTACGTAACTAAATATAATTAAGTTATATTATTATCATTTAAATTACTTAAGGCAAGAATAAATGAATGCAAAAGAAAAATGCTATTTGCATAGTCTTTCAACATTAATGCGTTGGTTTAAATTACGTTTAAAAAAAACAAGCTCAATACGATCTCGTAGAATACCGTTTACTGTATTTAAATTGAATTCTAATAATGTTTTTTTTCAAAGATTCAATTCGAGTGCCTGCATAAAAAGCTACTACGGACGAAATGAGTCACCAGTGATTTGAAAAGGAATAAGATACGACTGCCAATTTATTTTTACCGTCTATTTATAGAAGAATGAGTATTATTCTTTTTAAAGAAAGGTCTAAAATCGATTGGGGAAGGTAGTTTTAAACGTAAATCTTTTGGGTACTTCTATTGAGGGTCGGGCGACCTTTTTCTTAGTGATCGGTATCAGACGCACTCATCGATGGTCCATCGCGACAGCATCGATACTGATACATCGATATGCTAATGTAGTACCTCGAGTGATGCATTCCATACCTTTGTGTATTTACGTCGACGAGGTGGGCGAAACTTTATTGATATACATTCGATGTCATTGTTAATATTATTGGGTGGACTCAAATTTAAAAGGCAATTTATTCTGTCTCGATGGGGCATTAGATAATGCTTAGTCACAACGATTTATTATTATTTTGTCGGCATTGTTGGGCGTTCGATGTCAAATTTGTATTCGATACCCGTGACCTTTATATGAATGATCCTAAAAATATTCAGTCCTCAAATATATTATTATAAAACCTACAAGTTTAATAATAGTAGGCGCGGGGAAATGTATAGGCATAAGCGAATGAAGATAAGTTATATTTCATAGAAAACATTAAAGCAACAGAACGACGTTGTAAAATGGAATCAATAAATTCTAATCAAAAGGTCATTCCTTCATAATATTGTAGCGTTAATTTAAAGCCGGGCTATTAAATTTCAAAAACCCTTTAGGACCCTTTGCCGTATCGTGGACTCTAACCACAATAATCTTCAATGCCCATAAAATTGGTATTTACCTAAATTAAACGAAGGTCGTAATTGATACAAATGGTTGTTTCTAGTTAAATGTAATTGAGGCAGACAGGAGCAAGTGCAACAAGCTTTGAACTATTGTTTTTTGAGAGAGTCCAATTAGAATTTTATTAGATTAATCTCGTGTTACAAATGTACGTAGGTGGCTCCATTCACTTCGTTTCGAGAATCGTATCGTAGTCAATGTTGAATTTCCAAAAATTAATTTAATTTAATGTTATGAGATTTTCCTTTGATGTGAAAAGCTAATTAAATTATTTTGTACTGCAACTAATATGATTACTTATCTAAGTTTGAAAACATATTTACCTGTTTGTTTAAAACAATAGATTTGTTTAATTACTTAAACTTAGATTATAATTTACAAAGCCCTACTAATTGCAACGGCTTTAGATAATTAATTTAACTTGTTAATATAAAAATCAATTTCAAATGATTCCAAAAGCGTATAATACATAGAGATGTAATTTATGAACACCAATAGAATTCTAATAGATATTTGTAATTTAGTTTCGTGCCGAAACGTAAATCAATAAAATTGTTAATTAACGCGAATTACACATAGACACATGTGAACGTGCGCCCTACCGACATTTATGTCTTCCCAATTGATATTTGTTATGCACACATAAAAATCATATAAAGCCGTATAATAACGAAATTTAAAAGCTAACATCATTGTTTTGTGTCTCCAAAAACGTTGTAAATTTCATTAAATTTACCATCACTTCAATCTCCAATCGATATTGAACCCAAACATCTAAGATTCCTGCTGGGTAATGATACATGGCTATTGCCGTAAGGTGCACACGACTGTAACTTTTGTCACATTAAATAACTATTAAGTACTTAATGTGTGCTTTCCCCGCAATAAAATACCCATCGGATTTAATTTATTGTACAATTTGAAGATGCCATTTCAATTCTGGATGAGGCAGTACGTAGGTTGTATCGTAAACATAACAGTTCGATTATGTAAGAATAAGTAATTGAAAACCTATACTTGTATTCTTTATGTGCCTACTTACATGTGGTTACTCTCGGGTGTTTCGTCTACGCTTTCATCGTCGACTGTAAACAGAGAGCTAAGCGATATGAACGCGAACGAGTTAGGGGTAGCGGGCATGAGTCTGCATACTAATGGAACTAGGTTTAAAGATTGCATTATGGCTGAAATATTTGGTGCTACGTATATGTTACTGCTTTTATGGAAATCGCAGTTGATTTAATACATTTACGTATGGATGATTGAGAGAATTAAAGGTTTCTCTCTATAAGCTGGTAAATATAAAGATGTCAGCAAACCTGAATAATGATAATCTTCAGAGACTTGATTAATGTAGGTATACGTATTGACAGTTTGAATACCATTGTTAGTTTTCGAATAATGTTATGTTATAATTTATTTGAATTCAAATAGTTACGAAATACATTGATTTAATAAAAGAAATACATTAATTTATTTTAGGGTACGTTAAATACGTCAACTAAACATCTTACTAGTTGAATTATGTTCGATTACTTCAAAACGCATTTCTCATTTTGAAAGCGTTCTCCTAACGGAACCATATCACATCACTTTCAGTTAATTGCAAGCGTAAATGTATTAAAACAACTTGCAATACACCTCCAACATTCCCCAAACTCCCTTAATTGATAACAGCACCAAAATTTGTCAGATAATTCATTAATATTCATATAATACTGTCCTATACAAACTTCGCGGCCCTTTCTCAGTTCAGTGATTGTTCGCAACACAATCCATCTAACTTTTTATCATATTAATGTCAAACAAAATTGTGAACAAATATTATCATTCCCATGTCACAGATATCCCCATTCACAGTTCCACGATCATATTAGTTGTCCTTTTCTGGACATGTTGTTGATTTACTGTTGCCAGTTAGAAACTTTCCTAATAAATAAACCTTATTCGCTCCGATGTCAAACTCCACGCTCTACTAGTATCCCTAGCATTGGACGGTTGGTTTTTGTGTCGGTACTACATAAATTTGTCCCTTGTTCCGTATACTGGGACCTTTATGAGTAGGGTTACTCCTAGTGGAGGTTAATTCTACAATTTATATGTTTTAATTGCGACATAATGAAGTTTGTTTGAGGCGAGTGGCTGCGATAACGACAGATTTTTTTGGGTAGGATTCTGAAACTGGGTTGGTTAAAGTTGGTTTGTAGGTCAGAATATTGAATAACTGATGGCTGTTATAGAAGGTACGACATCAGAGGAACAATGTATTTCAGAGCTAACTTCATGAATGTGGTATGCCTCTGTCACAATAACTATTTATCGAAATGAACTTAAAATGAAAAGCCATCTCAGAGGTCTACAGGCGGTTTAAACTCTGACACCAGGTCGTTCATCAACCATACGGTAAGAATTTATGAACTTACTCTATATTATGTAATGGTATTTAATTTCATCCGCGATAATCATACGACAGAGAAAATGCAACCTTTTTTGAATAATACTATAATTCACAATCCTAAACCATTAATAGTGCATTTTAGTCTATAACAACGTTAGGATTCCTCAGACAAACAGCAATATCGCTCACATAAAACACACAAACATATTTACGTTGTACAAAATGACTTCCGCAATATTCCCGACAGTTATTCTTTTTTAGATGAACAGCTAATGTTTTGTGTGCCAAAAGCCAACTCTGCCAAACATAACTCTGAACGCATTTATCCTCGAATGTCCACAATCCTGTCTGATATTGCATTAGAATGAACATTTGTGACTTTAATTTGCAAATGCATTGATATTGGCAAGATTTTTAGTCGTATCCATCGGCTATGCACCACACAGGGAGAGTACCTACCATTTTTATGGTTAGGATTAGGCGTGAGTTTTGCCAGATATATTTGCCTGATGGTAGCGAGGTTGCAAAGGTGTATTGGACGACTTGAAATTCCATGCGGAGGATATCTATTTGAACCCTTTAGATATGTTTGTGTAGTAGTGTATTCTTTATAAAATACATGCGTCAACTGTAAGTCTCATGAAATAGGGCGCGAGCTTTTTCTTATTTTTAGTGAGTTCTGTGTCACAATTTGGCTTATGTTTTGGAGGCTGTCCAAGCGTAAGAGCACTTGTAATAAATTATTATGAAACCTAATGGTCTTTATTTACCGGGATAGCAAAACGCACATAAAAATTGTGAATTAATTAAAAAATAATTGACAGATACAGATTAGATTTTAAATAGGTACCGAAATTAATAAATTATAAAACAGAAAATAGCTTAGTGTCACACGTTTTTCCGAAGGTGTATAAAGAGTCACCCATTCGATAATGCTCTTACTAGCTTCAATATTTCCATTTCCTAGGTTCGCAATGGCGATTTAAGAGCTCCAATTCATTAACAAAAGTCGTTCCTACTCGTCACGTTAGGCGCTATCTAGATCCTGTCCGATCAGGCAAAGGCATCTGAATGAGTCCAGATGATATTAGCGCCAACAAACCTTTAATAAACAACTCACCTACTCAAGTACCAAGATCTGCAAATTATATTTGAAAATTTAAGCAGTAAAAAGGTTTTACCCTCAAACAGGCTCTTAGGAAGTTGTATCAATTTATTTCTAAACACATACATAACAAGTTAAAACGAAGCGACGTGCTTCTAAATCCACTTTCCTATCGCTCGTAGGTGTCGCACGTTAAGGGTTCATTCGGATGTATCGATTTTTTTTACCTTTAGTATTTTGCTAGAAGATAAATATTTGCAATTTTATTCCTCGTGTACACAGATGAAGATGGATACATTGTAGATTACATAACTTTGAAAAATATAGCATGACAAAAAATAAGGTCGACAATAGGCACTTAAATTCAATGCCACACTACAGAAAATCTAGATGCTGCGGCTTGGGATATTTCAATGGTCTAAAACTCTAAAGCATTCTAAGGATACATGTTTGATTAAAAAGAAAACTATGTTTTTCTGTTTGTTGTGTGTAGTGCAGTTTTTCTGTTGAAGTTTGGGCATGTGAAATTCATAGCTAACGCCACTAAAAGACACAAAGAAAAGAACTACATTAACGGAAAAAAAAAACTGTGAACATAATTTGAGCATGCCACGTACACAGGTGATCAATTTTAATTCAGTAACCGCATCATGTGCTTCAACCCTACCAAAGAAAGCCGCGAGCGTTTTCGCAAATCTCGCAAGTCGAAAGTTTGTATCTTGGAGTTTCGTGCGACGCTACTTTATTCAGTTAGTTAGGCTCGTATGTGTTCGTACATGAACAAGTTGCGAGTACTCACAAAATGGGTGTTCGAGTTTGAAACCGACGCTTAGGTGTTTATAAAACATTGTGTGCGCTTCCAAACAATTTAATAGTGAAGATGCAATTCGTTTTAATTTCAGTACGTGGTTTGGCATTTTGTTTTGTAAGGCGGGGACAGTATTTCTGAGTCTGTATGTGCGCCTGTGTTACTTAAGATTGTAAGCAGAGACGTGTTTTTACACTTCAGACGGGAGACCAATAGACCATCTCGGGGCATTTACATTACATATTAAATCAATGACTTATTAAATGTGACCTGTGTGGACTGCGATCAGAAATGCTAAGTCATTACCTTGTGCCTTCATAATCGGAAATCGTTAAAACGAAGTAAATAATAATAAAAAATAGGTACAACAATTTTATTAAATAGGTACTTCAGAAAATAAATTTTCTTTAGTAATACCGTTGTCGCAACCACAAGGACACATAACTTAAGATCTAATTAACTCATTACCCGTCTTACGTAGCACCACATCTTCTAAATTGACAATAAACGTTCACAATTAAACATCATCAAATTGAGCATAAGATTATTCAACCCTCGCCAGCTACCGTAGATTACTAGGTAGAGAGACAGAATTTAATGAAAATCATAAGTTTGTATCACTGAAAGTTTAGCTTTGCGTTCAGAAGTTGTCTTCACCGCGCTCAACTTAGACTATAATTTGCTGACGAGCCACTTGCAAACTTCTCTCACCCCCATTTTGACGTTATTCTCATTTTTAATTCACTAACAGTTATCACGCTTTTGCCTGCCCTTAAGTAAAAATACTTTGTAACGGTATTATTTTGTTGTTGAACATCTTTATAAGAGGGAAACTCTGGGAATGAAATTGGGCAAGTCATGGGTTAGGACTTTATTTTTCGGCTATTTAACGGGTGCCATTGAGCCAATAATAACATCGTTAATTTGAAATGAGAACTCTTGCTCTTTTGTTTAAGCTTTATTGTGAAAATAGCTGGCTATTTATTATTCTTTCATCCATAGCCATCCCACAGCTATATCTTATTTTAAACTTTTTACTTATAAATATACCCATACTTTTTACTATAAGCTTTTGAATGAAAGTTTTTTTAAACGTTTGCAGCCGCAACCAATTTGATTGCGTGTCATCGTTTATATTTTTTAAGATTTGCAGTAAGCCCGACCAGTGTTTGAATCGCACGCGCTCAGCCATAAGCACGATCCTCAAATAGTCAATTGTTTGCAAATTTTATTTGTACTGCACTGATAGCTGTGTAACAGAGATAAAAATAAGCTTCTCTTATTCGAAATAGTCACAGTGGAAAACGTTGCTCGGCAGCGTTGCGTTCTCGTGGTGAAAAGCAACCTGAAAACGAGCGTTGGATATTCTGATTTGAGAAAGTGTTATTTGGTTCTTCGCTCCAGCTTAGGATTTGAATTTGAACGCAATAAAACCTAAGGAGCTTGTTCGATTCTACGAGTAAAATTTTACCAATGATGAAATTATGGTTTAGCAACGGTACGAACTACTTCAGCTGTCTACTCCTTCGTAATAACGGGCTGTGATGGTTATAAATCGCATTAGGTTTAAGCCTGTAATCGTAGGGATGTTGAGAGAAATAAATATGTAATAACACAAAATTATTATTTACCCTAATACTTGTTTGCTTAATCTCTCGCCTATCAAAGTAATTTATCTGGCATCAAACTTGTCGGTTACATAAGGACATATACAAGGCCTTAATAGGTAAACATTTATCTAAACAAGAGTATTATGAGAAATAACAAAAACTACGCAGCACTATTATACGGAATAAATCGAAAGAAAGTTCCGTAACACAAATAATTGATTCGGTGCCCCGTCGTCAAGGAAGTCTCAGTTCTATTTAAGTTTCCTAAAAGGAAATGAAAGGAAATCAGAGCCCGCGCCTTCGTAGCCTTTATCGAAACTTATCAGAATATTTCTTAGAGAACGGTAGTAGAGCATTTTATTAAAACGACTTCAAGATAAATCTTCAGTTTCTTTTTGATTTATTTAAAGGTTCTGTTTTCTTTGCGCTACATAGACCCTGAGTAGGTTGGATAAAATATTTATAGCGGCGAGTAAGCGACCGGGATATTTTCATGAGTGTGTTCCAGACAAGGTTTTGTTTGCTTTTAGTACTATGTTGGCTGTTTGTTCATGCCAAATACTCGTTCATAGTTTATGACCGCTATTATTTAAAATACTTCCCCTACTTTTTGTACAATATAGTGCAATTTTAATAACATCCTACTGGTTTGTACCTTACTGCAGGATAAATCCTTATGTATTCTTGTTAAAAAACCGACTGAAACACATATTTCTGGACAGTACCTACATCTATCTTCTTTCACAGTGAGTTATAAAAATAAAATAAAAATGCCTTTATTCTACCATAATTATATCTACTAAGTATAAATAGGTTTATTCAAGTTAACGCTTATGGAAGTCGCCTCCCTGGCGTAGGCCTAACCCAGTTCCCTCCACTGTCCTCTGTCTCTAGCTCGTCTCATCCAGTCGAGTCCACATCTGAGTTGAGTTCACACAATGAGTTATTTGTGAAAAATAAATAATAAAGTGCAGCTTATTATTATTTAAGGAACATTAACACTACAAATTCGAAACCAAACAAAAGCGTTGTTTTTACAAAACTTTAGTTTCAATAAAATGCACACAGATATTACCAATTTCGGTTGAGCGAGGGTGTGAGCTATTATCCTGTCATGAGCACTCTTGGTGTCTTGCACAGTACTGCTAATGTGAAGTACGTATGGGGCTACAGGGTGACGAGTTTTGGGAACAATTGCAATGTCACAATGAGCTTATCAACGATTAGGGGAAATCATTTCATTGTCAAATTCGTGACGTGTTGAAATTGGAGTTTTGTTTTGTAATACGATAATATTTGCAGTTGCGGGAATATTTCACGAGAGGGTTGTATGTTGGTGTAAGCCATGTGTCAGTATTGTCAATATAATAGTGTCATCACCCTGATGGTGATGCAAAAAAAAATAACAAATTTCGAACGAAGTTTGAAAATATTAAATAATACAAATTAGGTAATATAAAAACTAGCCACACACCAATTTATTGATTGTTTATCCTTTTAGAGATAAACAGTGACTTTTGAAATAAATCAAAACAAGAGAAATAAATATTTTGTTACAGTGCACCAGTAATCAGAATCCTTAATTGAATTAAATTAGGAAGCCCGACATCTATATAATCACAACTTAAAATGAAGAGCAGTAGACAGACCATCTCGTTCAAGTTGATTCCTACTCTAATTTAAACTTTGTAGACCAATATTATACCAATCTTCAGCTCCTCAGAACTAGAACATTTCCGTGAACGACAACATAAAGGCGAATAGGAGACGTAATTGCACCGAGCCCCTAATTAATTAATCACCATTGTCTGAGACTGCCGGTGGCGACATAATTGATATTTGAAAGGACCTCCTGGACAGTGTCTGTGTGACAGTAATAAAGCACCATATCGGTTGATTTTGGTAGCCGGTAGCTTTGGCTTTGACCTTTGAAGTCTTTGCACAGCGCAATGCAATAGGTGAAATTATTTGCTTGATATTTTTTTTTACTTATTCTTCTTATCATATAGTAGATTGACAACCTGCTGTCAGAGTTTAAACCGCCTGTAGGCCTCTGACTTAACACACCGTTGAAAAATCTCTCGGGACTGCCGGTTTCCTCACGATGTTTTTCTTCACCGTTTTTTCATGTTTTTCTAAGATACTTTTCAGGATCGAAGAGAACGCTGGTGGCGAAATAATTAATGTTTAAACAGACCTCCTGGATAGTGTCTGAGTGACAGTAATAAAGTACCTATACGACATAATTATTTCCGTAGCTTTGATTTTGTCTATGAATATTAATTGTAGAGTAAGGATGCTTTATGATGAACTGAGTGAAAATCTATAGGTACATGCTTATAGGGAACTTAACAAAATGTTTAGAATTGTGTTATGTTTTCACGTTTTATTGTTATTCGCTGATGTTTGTGTTTACATTGCTTGTGAACGTCATGTAATATAGATACCTACCTATCCACAGCTAGCTATCTCTATCATACCTACAGCAAAACAAATAACGTAATGTCATACTTACGTATCGTCTACTGCTATACCTGTAAGAAAACTTACAATCAATAAAAAGATCTCGGGCCTCCAGTAAATTGATTTTGGTCGCTCTCCAGACAGTAATTTGAGTGATAGCATTTTACCGGTTCACAGAAAAATATAATATTCGGCGCTGACCTGACACTCTGTAGCTTTTAAATAAATTGGTGATTTAATTTGTGATGAATAATTGTAGCACATTGTATTCATGATTTTTATTGGGAATTTTATTTCGAATTGAAATATAGTTGTTCAAACGTAAACAGCTGACTATCGATATTCATGCCCATGTCATTCCATGAGTACAAAATTGACAAAAAAATCCGCAAAATCAGTTCTCTTATCTTGAAGCCTTGCATACATTCCTGGAAAACAAGAACATCTTTGCAATGTTCATAATCTAGTTCTATATAACAGATAGAAAGGAATTGGTTAAGAAGTTATTTTTCTAGCGTTATACCTATATGTATATTAGTGCTTTACTCAGCAATACGACAAAGAACAGGCTAATTAAAACAAAAGTTTAAATACAGCATTTCCTTGCAAATATTCAATGCTACAACGAAAAATAAATTTACCAAACATCAATCCCTTGTTGTACAGTTCCTAATAGTGTCAAACCTATAGGGAAGAACCGGCAAAAAACTTCATGTATTTCACTTAATTAACGCCTTTAATTTCAATGACATAGACTTCATAATCGTTTGATGGTTGATTCACATATACTATACAAATGTCATGTTAATGATGGCGGTAATGCTCTATGCGTCGGGTAGTTTTGTGGCTCTAAAATAGGGATGGTATATTCTGACGAACTAGATTAACTTGGCAATGGTAAGATATACAAAACAAGTTAGGTATATTTCCATACTAGTTGCGCCCCGCGATGTTACCTGCTACATTTTTTCGGGATAATTAGCCTATGTGTTAATCCAGGGTGTCAGCTACCTCCATATAAAATTTCATTCAAATCCATTCAGCAGTTTTTACGTGAAAGAGTAACAAACATCCATCCATAGTTACAAACTTTCGCGTTTATAATATTAGTAGGGATAATAAAGGAACTTAGTAATTATGTATGTGAAGTTTCAGCTCAATCAAATAATGTGAGATAGGTCTAATTTAGCTTGCAAGATTCTATTATCCGCACAGACAACGGGACAAGTGAAACTAAATAAAAGCTTGTAAAAGAGACACGAGTGGAATATAACAATTTTTTTTTCATAATCTGTGTTATCAGATTCCATATTCTGCTGAAATTTACCTTCCTGATACATAATTTAAATTTATTGGAAAGTGTATTCACAAATACGTCATATTTCATTACCCAAAATAATGAAGTTACAAAAACCGAAGCTCAAATAACGCTGAATTTCCATACCATTTACTGATATTTCAAAATCAAAATAATTATCATCATTATCAAAATAGTTAATTATAATTAATAACGATTAAACAGGTATTACATTAAGTTCACAAAACACTACATCAGTCCAATAATTACAGATAATGGGTTTCGCAGTCCGAAACTCAAACATCAATTTCGGCTGATTCAACCCTGTTTGCCCAGACAAGTCTTGATTTATTAATTAGTGCGATCGGCAATTTCACCCTTTGTCTACGCTTTTGACGGTCGGGTTGGCATGGGGAAGCCGAACTGATTTTAATTGATACTTTTAAATTATTATTGGATGGCGATGGAAGGTTTGTTTGTGGAAGCAAATATTTTGGAGACCGAAAATATTCGGTCGTATACATACGAGGGTCAAACTGAAAGTTCTTAGAAAATCAAAAACTGATTACATTAGCCAGTTATTAGTTTTATTATATCTTTTCAAAATATTGTCCATTCACGTCAATACACCGCTGCATGCGATGGAACCACTGGGAAAAGCACTTTGCCCACTCGTCTTTAGGGTTCTCTTCAATGGCATCGCGATACGCAGCCACCGCTTCTTCAGCATTCATAAACCGCTTTCCTTTAAGTTTTTCTTTAATTTTTGGAAATAAATAAAAATCACAAGGGGCGAGGTCGGGGCTATACGGCGGGTGACCCAGTAATTCAACGTTTGATGTCGCCAAATAGTCGATCGTTCGCTTAGCGGTGTGCGACGAGGCGTTGTCGTGGTGAAGGAGGATCCTACTGCGAGGTCGTTTCTCTCGAACTTTTTCCAAGACAAGTGGCAAACAATTGGTAGTGTACCATTCTGCAGAAACTGTTTTTTGATCCTCTAACACAATTGTTGCGAAATGACCTATCCTTCCAAAGAACGAGGCCACCATTTTTTTTCCCGCACTTCGATCTCTCTTCACTTTAGTTGGCAACCTCTCGAAAGGAAACACCCACTGAGCAGATTGTCTTTTGGTTTCAGGATCATAACAGTAAATCCAGCTTTCGTCACCTGTTAGTATGTCGAACACAGCATTTGAGTCACCTCCGTTAAATCTTTCAATCTTTTTACGGCACCAATCCACACGATGGAGTTTTTGAGCCTCAGTCAAATTATGAGGTATCCACCGGGCGCAAAGCTTCCTGACTGCTAAATACCGATGCCTAAGCTTGTCCGAATCTGCTGATAGGTCACTCTTTTGTCAGTCTCTATCATACGCCGCACAACACAGATATTATCTTCAGTCGTCGCCGTAGAAGGCCGTCCCTCACGGAAATCATCAGTGAGATTAGTGCGACCACGTTTAAACTCATTAAACCAGTTGTAAACTGTCGCACGAGATGGGGCTTCATCGTGAAAGGCTAATCGTAGTCTATCATAACTTTCTTGTTGACTTAAATGACATCGAAAGTCATAAAAAATCATTGCACGAAAATTTTCTCGTGTTAAATTCATGTTGACGTGACACAGACAATTTTCAATTTGCTGCCAAATCGTAAAACAAATGACAAATTAATGAAATATATACTCAGTAATATTGGCAAAGAGTTCTATTTTCAAATTTTAGAATTATTTTTTTATTATATTGTTTATAAGTGGCCAGTTCTAAGAACTTTCAGTTTGACCCTCGTATATGTATAATTATAAAAATGTATATTTATATTTTTAGGTTATAAAATTTACCCAGTTTCTTTATTATGATGAAAGTAAAATAGAACTTTGGTTTCCGTTAGACAATGAATGTGAAATAGGTTTCGTTACGATGTATCTAAATGACTCCTAAACTAAACTTAAATTACCATGCTTCGCATATGCGGTAAAAGCATGGCTTTCGATAATAAGGCACTTAGACGAACGCTCCAGCATTTTCTAGTGAAGTCCCTTAACGTCAGTTTATGGGACATCAACTTGCTCATAATCATATAATAATAAATAAAACCAAGTAGCTACCTACCTAATGTAATGACACTTTATTGTATAGAACTCTGTGGCATTTAAAAAAAAATGCAAGAATCACCATGACTATAATACTAAAGACAATGTACTGTGTATATGCCAATGAAAATAAAACTAAAAGATTTTTGGACAGAATTTTTTATGTGAACTTATGGACTTTTCGTGTTTATAGTCTAAGCAACATTTATTTGCGTTGTCAGGAGCTTAAATCGACCAAAACTTTACGTTCTTGTGTTAGACAGACATAAAAACTTTTATTTTATGTCTAGTCGAAAATGTTGAAGACTTGTTTATAGAGCTTTTTTAGTGTTTGTTTACTTAGGTACCTATACAATTTTCTGGACATTTTTTTCATTGTTCTAGCTGGCGATAGCGCAAACTTATCTATTGTGAAAAAAATATATAATTTAACTCGAAAGCTTTTACTTAGCCTCATGGCCTTAATCAATTTTACTTACAAGGGACCTCAAAATTATTCCAAGTTATTGTTTAATAATAACCTCATCCGTTTAATAGTAATTTCCACTTTTGCTTGCGACAGTACTATACTATGCTATATTCACCTAGTTGAAGTACAATCGCGATCTACACAGCTTGCTATCGGCGGCAAACAATCTCCCTTCACCCTGTAGGTCTCCCTCGCTAATTGAGTCCACGAGTTAGTTCACATGGCTGAAGCGGGAAGAGTAACCGATACATTTCGGGAGTGGGCATGAGTTTTGTGCACACTTTTATGTCTTTTGTGGATAAAACGAATGAATAAACATTTTGTCGAGTCTACTCTGTTCTGATCCATTATTTTGTCGGATGTATCTGAAATCCAGAAAATGATTGAAGATCTGAATCGGATTACAATTTTTTTTACCTACCAACATGTTTTTAATAATTCCAAAGTTATATTGATAAAATCCAAGCTTACTCCGCAAAAAAAAATATTTCAAACAGTCGCAGATTAAAATAACCAAACCCATTTTCTTTGTTGCAGACTACCAGTGTTAAGCAGCTTATGACGTCACAAAGCTAAACGTCAAAACATGACCAACTAATACCTCAAACGATCCCGCCACATTAACACTTCAACATCACAGATTTGGATCATAACATTCCACGAACGCGCGTTACAGACGCATCCATTTGCGATCTATGCGCGTACTCATCACATCGCTGGGTGGTTTTAGTGGACTGTATACGTAATGGATTAGCCATTTGTCTGATTAGCAACATCAATAAATAACAAACCAGCATACAGGAGGGTCAAAGCAAATCATTGATTCATTAAACTTTAGGGGTAAAGTACAAATAGTATGCCGTTTGTACCGTCTCTGAGTACACTAATTAACCTGAGTAAATATTTGAAAGCACAATTGTCGAGCTGTATAAATGTTGGTGAAGTTATAAGCCAACATTGTATCTGTGAGGATAATGTGGTAATATACTGTTGGGCAAACAACATTGTACACAGTAAACGGTTTCCTATTGACTTTTAATTTTCTCTGTTTTATTACTTTTGTAGTAATTAATAGTGATTGAACTAGAAAGTACTTTCTTAAAATAATGCAAATTTTTATATCATTGTTATACAACTATTACTACATAGGTATCTAAGAATAAATACTTTCCTCCTAATTAAATTGTAGTCTTCTGAAATCAATTTTTGAACACTTTCTTTTTTTCTAGATTTGCATTTTCTTTTAAGCCAATTCAATACTATGATAAAAATTGATTAACAATTGGTTTCTATTAATTAAATTGTCATGCTTAAAATAAGGTACAATTTTTACTTGAAACGAGCAAGAGTATTTATAAGAAAACTAGCTGTTGCCCGGGACTTCGTCCGCGTGAATTTCGTGGTATGAAAACTAGATTTTGGCCGATTCTCAGACCTACTCAATACGCTCACAAAATTTCATGAGAATCGGTCTAGCCGTTTCGGAGGAGTATGGGAACGAAAACTGTGACACGAAAATTTTATATATATAGATATAACTAAATAATATATTTGAAGTCTGAAGTCTTTCTAACTAATACGCGAAAACACCTCGAGAATAACCCAAAAGCGTTTCAACTTAATCAAAATTCAAACCCTCTTTGTAAGTTGACGGCACTTAATTAGGCTAACAAGAAAATGTTTTAAAGACGAAATTAAAGTTCAAAGGCATGGCATGTGTTCTTGTTGAGCAACAAATGCGAACTGACAAAATGTTAACTCGGCATGAATTATGAGCTCCACTCTCCAACTACCCAGGGGAAATTAAAGTGTCTTGCTGCAACTTTAAGACGAGCAGGTACAGAGAGCGCTTCCTTGGATACTAGAATAATAAATTTAATTCGTTCCCTTTTTGAAATTGGCGGGCAGTCAATTGTTTTTTTCAATATTCGCTTCTCCGATATTGAGAAACTCCGATACGAGCTTCGATCGTAATATCAACAGCTTTTTTGATGTACTACAGACTAATAAAGTTCTTCAAGCAAATTGCTTATGAAACGGTTTCAATATTGGAAAACTGCTATTGTTTACTGCCAACATAGTTAATGCCAAAAAAAGGATTGTTGATACACTAAAGCAAAAATCACTAATACAGGAATACCATAAATACATTTTTCTGCTAGAATGTAAAGAAAATAACAAATAATGTTTCCTTTTTTACCAAAAGAGAATAGATTTAGAAACAACAGTAAATTTCGGCTTAATCTTGCTTACACTGTTAGCTGAAAACATTTAAGAAGCACAAGTTCAGAAAACGTAACTTCCAGTATTTAAACAGAGAAGTCAACAAACTAAATTGTACACAGCAAGCTCACAGAAAGGCATAACAAATAGTAATGACAAACACAGAAAGACATTATTAAATGCTAATACAAAATGCACTCTCTTTATAACAGTTGTAATAATTGAAGCGGTTCCTTCTTGTTTATTTTTAAAGCGTACCTACGGAGGGGTGGAAGGAGATGCACCAGCATTGTTCTGGAAAATAACCTCGTCTTGAAAGCAACGGCCATAAAAATTCAGAGCGGAGACTGGAAATCGGGTCAAATGTAGACCAAGGAAATTCGTGGAATGAATGGTTAGGAAATAAAAAGAATTAAATACCTACTTGGAGGATGTCCAAAGTGATTCAGATAAGGTGTGTTCAATTTTGCTTGACCGTTGAAAGACTAGAAGACGGTATATTTAGTAGCCAGATGCTATTTTGGAGTCATATTTTCGTCACTGATTTTGAAGAAAACTGGATTTTGACACATAAACATAACATCACGCCTGTATTCCCCGAAGGGGTAGGCAGAGGTGCACATATAATAGCACACCCACATTCCGCCAGTTATGTTTTACTACTGGATTTTGAACAATTTGGAAAAAGCACGCATGCAGACATCGATGCCCTACGCTAAATTTACGATTGGAATTCTTATTTGCTGCCACTGCAGGATCTAGCTTATAGATTGGTATTGTATTATTATGTAACATATTTATTATTTTTTGTTCTAGAATTGTTATAGCCCAGTGATATTTTCGTAATTCGTTTATTCCTTATTCACGCTTCACAATGTGAGTTCCTCTATTGTTATTTGTTCTTAATGTGGAAATCTTCGACGTCCTGCTAGCACTCATTAGGCCTCCCGCTCGGTCTCACTCCGGGTGTCGTTAGCCCAACGAATACGTTTCCGACGTGCTCCCTGGAACTATCTCAGTTGGCACTTGGCACCTTATCTGCAATGTCACGTACTCAGAAGCTGCCGCAGTTGTACTGTTTCGTATTTGATCTAAATAGGTCAAGTTATATGTTATTATTTATGGTCAAAATAATTATTTATATTGTATATCCACAAGTATCATCAAAAATTAACTAAAAACAACAAACACACAAATCTTAACATTGAATAATAAACACAATAATTATAAAATATTACGATGTCACGTGACCTTTTTGTTGTTTGACGACTTTAAACTTTAGTGAAAAATAATCGAAGCTACGCCAATCCACATAACTTATAAGAAAATTACATAAATCAAATTCTATATCATTATGAAGTAGCAGTATAATCGATGAATAGCCAGAAATACAACGTCGTTTCCATTTTGTGTTATAAATAAGCTTAAACATCGGTCCAAATTGAAGAGCTTTCACAAAAACAATAGTACACCTGTGTTACGAAAATAGTTCCACTGCACGGTTAAAAGCAGCATTCTATACGTATGTTTGCCAGACTACCTCATGGATTAGTCCAGGGGCTCATCAGCCGAACAAATAGGGCGTGTCTCGATTCGGAGTCAGCACATATGTACAGACACTCCAGGGAAATAAATTGTTCGCGCCCCGCCTGATTGCAGCCTCACAAGATTTTTTCGTAGCCTTGTTTAAACATGGACACTAAAAAAATTAGGCACGTTTACTTTTGTTTTAGTTTGCTGTTTTACTTTAATATTATTTTATTATAAAAAGTCATTTTGTATGTCGCTTCTTTATTAAAAGCGTATCTAAAATGACCTTGATACTACGTTGTTATCATCGTCGTCATGGTATCATCATCAACTGCACTACTAAAGGTCTTTCCAAAGCATCCAATATATTTTGATTCTGACTCACTCTAAATGGATCTAGATTTTCCTTAGCACCTTCCAAATACCTATTTACAATGTACATATAACAAAATAGGTCTGCGAACAAACAACATGAAACAGTATATTATAATTTGCAGGAAAATGTAAAAACATTTAAATATTCAATAAGGAAATGCCATCCGAATCTATTTTCACGTATCACAAAAAACATACTGACCCAAATGCCCATGTTTCTTATCTCATTATAGTGTCTGATGCAGAAATGGAGTGAGTCAGTTGGTTGTGCAAGAAATAACTTCCTATTATACGTGTCCAACTGTCCGGCACACGGCAAATACTTTAAGTTATAAGCATTAGCGGTGGGAACAAACGATAATGTAGCTATACATAATGCAGTCATAAGCAGTGCGCTTAAGCTTCAACGAGTATACCAGCTCTATATACTTAGTATAAATAATAGGTTAATCAACACAGCTACATTCAAGTGACAACAAACTATACTACTAGGACGACCTTTACTAGATACCTTATATCTAAGAAAAGACAGATAGAGACACTCAGCAGAGACAGACTGTCTTTATTAACTCCAGACTATTGGAACTTTGAGTGTAGAGTAGTTGGAAGCCGCTATTAAACTTACTTTGGTGATAAATTGAATGCTACTAACTTGCGCCAGCACCTAAACGTCCAGTGATCGGAACTCTAATCTGTGTACACGTCGATTTTCATTACGGACTGCCCGCTTTTTGTGGACCCAAAGCGCTCTGCAGCTCGATTTGTATTAAAAATCTTATTCCAGCTATAAAATAGTTTTCCTACCTAAAAATGTAGGTTCAACTTCAAATAAAATAACATGAGTGTATCCACCCATGTAACAGCTCTTTAAAAATTACCATTTTCATAAATGAAAATTACCATTATTCATACAAACTGTTGCTTGAGAACTACTTTCGTGCAAATATTTGAAATACAGTTGCATCTGGCATAAAATTTTAATCTAGTCAAAGTGCCGAGCGCGGAGCCCAGATCCAATATTCAAATTAAAGAAACACAACCACGGACAACTCGTCGGCAACATTAATATGATTTAGTTTCATTTTTGCCGAATAGTCCTCGCGAAGTTTCGCCACGGCCTCTCCCAGGCGGGCCTAAAAACTTCGTTCAAAGTTATTACTCAGGTAAATACAGTTAGGGAAAAATTGCGAGGTCACCCGACTTTTTCCTACCGCGCCTTTGTATAACTTCCAAACTCGGCCGCTTATCAATTTCCGTAAATGAAAGGATTTCTGTGTTCGTGTCCAAAGAAATGTACCAGTAATGAAGTTAATACATTTATCAGATTTGGAGTAACTCGCGGCCTACTGTTTTGTTGTGCTAACGTGAGAACAGCAATATAATAACGTTGAAATAATGTCATTATTGACATGCTACGTCGCAAAATGGCGTGCGCCACGAAAAATAAATTGGACATAAATAGTAAATTAACGGTTCCATGGAATTTTTATGTGAACGTATGTTTGGTCACGTAACGATACGAATTCTTACATGCTTAGTACATTATGTTTTACGATGGAAATCAGTTCGTTTCAGGGAATATACCAACTGGTATTTAAAAACTCGTATAAAACAAATGATACTGGAACTTCAGAAATAAAAGCTGGTGAAATTTAGAATGCAACTATAACTCGTAAAAAGTACAGACTGCACTCACGCCGTCTGAAAAGCAGATTTTATAAATAATTTCACATATGTATTAAGATTCTTCACTTCAACGTACAGGGGTGCCTCAATAATGCAAGCTTGGGCCGTAAAACGTAGCGGGCCGCGTACCACGACGGGAGTCCGCTAAATGGCCCACGGTAAGGATTTAGTGTTAAAACGTGCTCCAATATGCGAACGATGTGATAATAAAAAGCACCGCAGTATTGCAATGTATAAAAATTATACTGAAATCTGGTAGCAATTATATTTATGACTTGTGTAGGTAGCGTGAAATTGTTATTGACGTTGAAAAAAACGGCATGGTGCGATTTTTTATTCGAGCTGTGTGTTTTTTTAAACTAGTATTGAATTTGGCAAAAAAAATGTTGGTTGAGTTTAAAGCCCAATTTTAACCTCAATGAATACGGCAATATTTACTCAACTTTTAAATAATATTTAGTCCATAATTACCTATACCTCACATGATAAGCTCCCTGAAGAATAGAGTATCAATAACATTGCACATAATACTGCATACATAGTTGATTCTCTGAAGTTGATCGATCGACTTTTATTCTCGTGGGATAAGTTCCAGTAAAACGAACATAATACAAACACTAGTACAATCTAATATCACTATATTCAAATTGAAATTTTCATCAATATTTTGCGATCGCTTTGAGAATACACATCAATAAAACGAAAACTATTAAGTATGCTTTTAGATCTCAGCGTATAATTTCCCTTGAGACAATAACACTATAGCCTCTTTGAATAAACAATAAATTTGAAATTTGCCGTTTACGGTCATAGGATATTGCCGAATTGTACAGCAATACCAAGGTTAGATTGCCCAAAGGAAAAGAGATGATAGACAAAAAGATAATAAAAGATCATCCATAAAGTTCTAACATAGCTTCGAATTTATCTTGTTGTTATATTCAAGATCGAAAAACATTATTGATAAAATGTCTAAAAAGTTAAAGAGCGCAAACAATTTCATAGGAACTTCGATAATTTGAATCATAAAATGATGTTCTAGAACTAGCCACTAATGAAACAACTTGAACCTTCGAACAAATGAAGCTCAAAGCTACATACCGTTGCATTCTTAATTCAAAATTCGAGACCCAGTCTACCACATAGTCCAATAACGTAAATGGCCAATAAATAAAGAGAAAAAAATGCAGAGGTAATAACAAAATGGCCAATCCATTAAAGTTAATGTATAATATTAAATGTACCGATATCGCGATAGGGGAGATGCATTACCGGTCCGATGCTAGCCAACGGTGCATGAAGAGCTATGCGATTTGTGCATTTGCTGTATTAGTTAACTTTCAAAGTGAAGAGGTTATTGCGAATCCTCTTCTACGTAGCTAATTAATTAAAAAATATTACCCATAACATTTAAGTAGTCAACATTAATGTATTAAATTGTAGGTTTTGCGACATTGCGAAAAAGCAAATCTGAATGGAAATAACATAAAAAAAGGCTTGTGCCTGTGATATTTCATGTTTGTGAAACGCACCCACGATACAGGAGAAATTCATAGTGTGGGGCGACGTATTTTATAAATAAAAAAACTAAAAAATATATACCCTGGTTCACTTGTTTGTAATCCCTACTAATATTAGAAACGCGAAAGTTTGGATGTATGGATGGATGTTTGTTACTCTTTGACGTAAAAACTACTGAACAGATTTTAATTAAATTTCATGTGGAGGTAGCTGACACCTTGGATTAACACTTAGGCTACTTTTTATCCCGAAAAAATGTAGCGGGTAACACTGCGGGCCGCAGCTAGTATATATATTATCGTCTCGTCAATAAGGTGGATTATGTTTTAAAAGTATCGGTATGTATGATCTGTTCAGATTAGCGCTCAATATATTTTATGAGTAGTAAAAAATAGCAAATTACCATAACTTTCCGTCGGTACTTAGGTTATAAATTATTATTATCATATTCCGAACAAAGACCTGACGTGTGGCCATAAACCAAACAATTTATAATTCTAAAGTATTTTATAACGCAACTTTGTAATATCAAGAATATTGGCAGAAAGTTAAAAAGTTTGTGTATGTTACTTGCAGTTCATTAAACAAAGAAAAGTTTATATGAGAAGACGTGAGTCAGCGAAATGAAAATTAACTGATACAAACTTAAATATCCCTAAGGTAAGGTTGTTTAATGAAAACCTTCTATATTGTGTGTTCAACCTGAAATTGATTACCTAAGTAAACTGTAGTATAATTTTCTGAGTCAGATTTTTTAATATTGGCTTTGAATTTATCACGACTGCTTCGTCTAGTGGTTGCTAAGCGCGTTTGCTGAACATGAGGTCCTGGGCTTGAAACCGGATCGGACAGCGTTACTGGGTTTTTCTGTTAGGTAATTCTTAGTAGCAGCACGGAGTCTGGATCAGTGCCTGGTTGATGGCAATAGACTTGCCCCCATTGGCACCTATAACATAACTGACGAAATGAGGTTGTTACTATACACTGTCTACTCCTTCGGCTAATACAGACGAGATGTTATGTTATGTTTCAAAATATACTCGACGAAAACACAATTCTTTTAAATATTAGTTTTTATTCCAACCATACATCATCTCATGTTGGAAATGTTTTAATTAAAGATAAGTAGAAGCCCACATCTCCGGCTAATATCTGGACACGGCGTGCTATGACATACAGTAAACATGGAACTTTGTGCATCTGAAACTTAATTATTAACACCCTGCGGGCCGAATGGAAATGTGAAAATTCTTATTTCCTTGAAAAACTTTAATTTAAAGTTTGTTGCCAGCCGGCATTCCTAGGCGGTATTCGTGCAAGCAAACTGCACTTCCTTATAAGCTTATTTTCTTCACAGGGACTCGAAAATTTTCTTTAGATTAGTTTCTCTTGTTGAGAAAAATAGGATGGAATAAGGAATAATAAGTTCCCGTCTCCTCTTAAATTGGACTTCGTTTCTTTTGTACGACAATTTTTGTTGGTTTACCCGGACTGAGAAAATGGCATTGCTTTAGTTATTAAGAACTTATTTGTGTAGTTAAAACTTGGAAATAAAATTCTACTTCGTTTGCTAACAGCTTTCTAGAGTTATATTTTAAATATTTTCTCTCATACATTTTTAATAGAAGGCTAGACAAAAGGCTTCCCGCGTTAATTCCGTGGCACAGGTGAGCGGCAGCGCGAATGAATTTCCGGAGATGTTTTCAATGCATCCGAAGCATTAATTCGACGGAAAATCTTTTCTCATACTTCTTATTTATCCGTTCTGGAATTAATACAAAAATCCAACGTTGAAATTGTTAACGTAAAATGGTTATGCTGACATAAAATATATTTACTGAATCACCAGAGATATGACTTTTATTTGCGTGGCAACCATGGGGTTTCTATATCTTATCCCTTGCCAAGGAAAGATATCTCCCTTCACAGATGGCATCTTAAATTTCTTCCAACTCACCACTAATATCAAGAAAGATATTGTCATTAAAGAAACAGACTCACTGACATCCCAAGATGGTCCAATATTGGTATGAACAAGCTCCAAATTCTTCTAATACTCTATTGTATTAAATATGCGATACGTAATAAAAGCTGATGAAGATGGCTTAATATGCACTACGACAGATAAGTAGAGTCTAAGACACTTTTAATATACTGAGTCACAATCCTAGGAAACGCTAACCCGGTTCAATATCGAGGTCAAGCACTGATTCTAGGTTTCTTTAAAAGCTGATTCTCAGTAGCCCAGGATTTGTATTTACTTTATATAAAATAACATAACATCACGCCTGTATTCCCCCGAAGGGGTGGGCAAAGGTGCACATATAGTACACCCACATTTCGCCAGTTATGTTTTTTTAGGTTCCAATGTAATAGAGGGCGAGCCTATTGCCACCAACCGGGCACAAATCCAGACTCCGTGCTGCTACTGATAATTAACTAATGAAAAAACCCAGTGTCACTTTACCCGACCTGGGATTCCAACCAAGGATCTCGTGTTCAGCAGTCGCGCTTAGCAACCACTAGACCAACAAGGCAATATTCTTTATATAATACATAAATATTATATAATTATATAGTTATTGCTGTCATTTACCAGTTCCAGCGAAACTTCATTTAACAATTAATTAAATTCTAATATCAATACAACCTAACAACTTTGAAGCTGCTCGACAAAATCGATCCGAAAAGCAAACACAAGATCTCGTGTTTGCGACTAGTACACAAATATAAATATTAATTACTACTATATTACAGTGCGTAGCGCTAGCATACTACTGCATGTATTTATTCATACATGGTCAGGATTCAATAATGCTCGTACACAAGTTCATTATCACATATTACATGTCTCAAATGCTAACAATTTGACTGGGACTGCGGTTTAATAATATTCTGTCCCATCTAGATACTGGATACATCTGTGACATGAACTAAGTTGACTCTTGACTGATCATACGCATTTGCATCTTGAAATAGCAATTCAAGAAAATGACGTCTCGTGGTTTGACAAATCTGTCTTCGTATATATTTGAACTACCATGTAGTAAAATCTAGATCTAAAAGTTTCTAAATTATAATAAAATTTATTGGACGAAATGTAGATTTTAAGCTTTAATGAAATTAGTTTCCTTCTACCAACGCAAAATACTGTTGAATTTTCATCAAAGTTTGCCAAGTTAAATAGGAAAGTTACGTTTGGGTTTTAAAATGCTTATAGAACGTATTTAAAACATTATAAATTAACAGCTAATAACTAGAGTGACTTGACTTCATTTTAACAACATTTTGTTAACCAATGTATTACGCAATTTTGTTCGTAACTATGTCAGAAAGATGGATTAATATTATGATAAAAATAAGTAGGTATAAAGTCCTTTATACACAATGGTTGGTAGGTAGATGAAATTAACTGCTAATGTGCAAAGTACTCCATTATTATCCTGGTTAAGGTGCTAACTACGAGTATGAACGGAGTATCTGGAGGACAATAAGAATCCCCTTTTATGCCAGATTTTGTCCTAAGTCTGGATATCCTAACAAACCACCTCTATAATAGTCTAAGTAAGTTAATGTAAAGGAAACCAACCTGAAGAAATCTGGACCTAATGGTCGGTAATTGCAAACACGCAACGAACAACCGTGGTAATAAATGGTGATTCTTTTGTCTGTGTTTTAATTCTTCTATTAAGAAAATACAGTTTTGTAGCCATTAAGAAATAACAAAAAGTTGGAAGCAAATTATGCAGTACTTACCGGTTATATCAGGATCAAGTTTCACCGGACTTTGCGACCAAACCTGAAGAAACCACTAGTACTGGCATTGCATTATTCTAACAAGTTTTTTCAACTTATCATCATAATAATATAGAAAACTTCGCCAACAATCAATTAATAGGGTAGGATGTAATAGATTTTATCCACGACCTACATTTTGTGTTGAACCCAAAGTCGGATTGTTTTTATTTAAGAATACAAATTGGCAACAAAATAATATTGTCAACCGCCTGCTTCATTTTAAGTAACACTGGACCCGTATCAAAATAACTTAAAAAGTTTTATTGACTATTGGCTTGGATCGGTTTGCTAACTCGCAGCATCTACACTCGCCCGCAGTTTCACGGTTCATTTGATATAAAAAGAAAATAGCGTTTTAAAGGGGATGGAGTCGGCCCTTTACACGTTTTTTGTCTATTTCCCCAGCGAAACTGTTCGTGCTTGTGCATCTATCACCGAGCGGAGATTTAAAGTTTGTTTGTTATAAATACTACAGAGATTGTGTTTTGTTTGTTAACATTGTGCCGTACACGATTGAAATAAAAGATTAGTTGTAGTATGAACTCACTCATTGGTTGTTGGCAACGAATGTCGTTTGAATTTCACGTTATTGTCCAACAATAAGGCGAAAAGTGTTGACTGGCTTTTGTTTCCATTATACTTCTTTTGTATTTATTAGAACAAAGAAGCTATCCATTATTTTACAGTATCAAGTCCGTAAGATGCTTAAGATGAAACTTTCTTACCAACACAAAATTGCAGTTGTGTTCAAAATATTTATTTTGTAAATATACTCACAGCAGAGGGTGATTTTGCATAAATCTATGCGTATCCAGCGAAGCATTTAAATCCGTTCAGTATTATTTCTAAAATTCCATATTTTGTTAGAAGGTGAGTGACTGATAAATTATACCGCTTTGAAAAATATTTAAACTAAATGTCGCAGAGGATTTTCTTTTGACGTGTCATACACCGTTGATATAATTGATGTAAACAAAGTTCTGTAGTGTAATCTATCAAAACGTTCGTAGAATATTTAAAAAAAATACTGTTATTAATTACGCCTGTCAATAGTAGATGCCAGTAAATAGCTTAAAATATTTGGAGTTTGTGCAATATTTTGATTGATGAATGAAAAATGTATTGTTGGATATTATAATATTATTAAATGTTTTACTTAGGAATATTTTTATGCATGAACACGCACGTTCTCTAAGAATTTAAAAGCCTCAATATCATTTTATCGTAAAGGTTTGCCCCAAAGTAGGTACCTGGTTATTTTCATGACTCATTTAAAAACTGCGATAATATTACTAATACTTTACTACAAGGTTTATAGTTTAGTACATTAACATAATTTGGTACGAGAACGGCCCAACGATATTTTAGTGAGGCGGTGTTCCTGCGATAGATCTCACGATGATTTTGCAGAACCTCTTCGATTGATAAAGTACGTTAGCACTTTATTCTACGGGCGTGGCCGAAAGTGTTCACCAAAATGACGCGACATTTTGGCCTCAAATTTGTGGTAATGTGATTTGGGTGGAGACGCCTTTATTTCAAATGCAAATTTCTTAAAGACACGCTTAATGCCTTTAGTCACGATCTTGGGTCCAACAGACTATTTTTTATGTTTGGTTTTAAAATCCATTATACGCAATGCAGTATGATTCATCGAGAAATAATGTATTGTCATCATGACCTAGTATCTAGGTATTCTTTTAGGCTACTTGATCGTGAATTCGGTCTTAAGGACGAGAAAACTATGGATAAATAGAAAAATCTTGACCATCGTAATAATATCATCTAGGTAGGTACTAAAATAATACCAGGTGGACTGACGATATCGTCAGAGTTGCGGGCAACTGGTGAATACAAACAGCAAGTTGTCGATCATTGTGGCGTTTTAAGGGCGCCTTTGTTCAACAGTGGACGTCTTCCGGCTAATGATGATAACGTAAATAATTAATTTGTCTCATCCTTAGCGACATTTAAAAGTAAATTCTGTGACCAAATTGGATAGGACCAACTAGTGAAATAGAAAAAATAGTAGAAACAATTCAAATCAAAACCATTCGGCCATTGGAGTTTATAAAATAAATAAAAATGTTTCATTTTAACAAACCAAAAAAGTTTCATCCGGACGAATAAACGAATGGAATTTAATTGAAACTTTTGTTTTTGAATGTTGTTACAATACAATCAAATCTGTGCAGATGTTTCAAGAATGTTTTAGCATCGACATCACAAAAATGTCAATATGGACGATTTAGAACGATCTGTCTGTGATTCGTTCATTACAAATAACATAATTATTATCGAAGGCTTTCTATTAGATTTTTTAATTCTGTAAGCTATCATTATTAGTACAACATGTTATGGTGTAAATAATTTAGTTTTGAATGAAATCACAAAAAAGTCTAATCAGATATTTTTGTTTGTAATTTTGTTAGCCAAAACATAATAGTACCTATTATTTATACTGATATAATTAGGTTTGGGTTTGTTCCTTATCGAAAACTGTGTTTGGCACACAATAATTAGCCACAAGTAAATCATATTTCTATAATGTAATAATGTATAAAACTAAGCGCTGTTCCAAGAAAAGTGTCACACTTTCATCACAATATAATTTCAGAAATATAAGATCTTAAAGTATTATTTAAAATAGTACAATTTTAATTGCTAAAAGCTTTTTAAACAGATAATTTCGCCGAAACGAAGTTAAAACTATTAATATCTTTAATAAGTCTACAGTGTTGTCTTAAACGAAACACTAACAAGATATTCCAAGCATTTCAAAATCACGTTTTGAAGTCAACGAAAACTATTTAAAAGATAAGTGAAATTAAAACAGACTATTATAATATTTGTATGCTGATAAGTCACGAAGCTGACTACGATTTAACTTTTGCTAAATGAGTGTCAGTAAACTGCGTGAATAAATTTTTAATTTCATCCAATTTGATTACAATTTCCAGCTTAAGAAACTTAATGCCAAAGGACTTTGTGGAATAAAAGTGTCACGTAGAGAATAGGTGCGATTTTCGCAAATGAGCTGCTCAATATTCAAGAGGCAAACGCCTTACCGTAACAACAGAACAAATTCGAAAGACGAAGTATCGGCAACGGACGGCCCTTAATGTAATTATCATAATGGCGACCAATAAAAGAGAGGTTCGGAATTCGTGACACAGCTTTAAAAAGTACTATCAAAGGTGCCCGAGGCGGAAAACGTCGCATCTTATTTAGCGCCCTCCAGAAAGAGGGCACCTCGATTGGGGCCTTTCCTAATCACATTACGACAATGAAAGAGCTCCAGATAAAAAGGACCGAAACAGATTTGCATGAAACGTCAGAGTTGATTACGACTAGTCACTTGCCTGTAAAATATGTAGATATCAATAAATCATTACTCCCATTCGTATTAGTATTAAATAAAATGAAAAATCTGAGTTTGTTTTTAATATACGAACCAGTTTATTGGTGCCCATATTTGATGCTCCCAATAACCCTCCTAATATTACACAATAAGGGCAATTCCATTCACATCTATATCGGTAAGTTGATCAGGCGTGAAGTCTTTTATATTTGGAGTCACGTGTCGACCGACGTCCAGGAAACCGACAGTGCCGAATGTGTTTGAGCGAATCTAATGCACTCAAAACCATGCGACGTTAGTTTGAGGGGAACTAGGGTGACATTGGAAACAATGAAGACCGAAACGGGATTTGGAGACTGTATTATTTGCGGAAAAATCAATGGTGAAACGTTTCCGATGGTAGCAGCCGGAGCGGCGACAGGAAGACTGATCATTATTATTACTGTCCATACTATGAATAGGAGCGTGCCGTGCCTGCTTCCGTGTATAGCATTTCCTTTATTGCGACTGATGGCTTTATAAAGGCGGTTATTTTGTCGTTAGCTTGCCAGCCCCCAAATTTGTGTTGTTCGTGTAAATTACTAATCAAATCATGAAAGCATTTTTATTAAACTAATATGTACTTTCATTCGCGCTTTCATCCCATCTATTGCGGTTGCTCGTAGTAAATCAAAATTGCAATTGTCGATATTCTTAACATTATTTAGGTACTTCATTGTATATTATTCGTTCTGATATAAGATAACTTTTACAAGAATCTATACTATTATTAATATTATAAAGCTGAAGAGTTTGTTTGTTTGTTTGTTTGTTTGTTTGTTTGTTTGTTTGTTTGTTTGTTTGTTTACTTGAACACGCTAATCTCAGGAACTACTGGTCCGATTTGAAAATTTCTTTCGGTGTTAGATAGCCCGTTTATCGAGGAAGGCTATAGGCTATATATCATCACGCTACGGCCAATAGGAGCGGAGCACCAATGAAGAATGTTTCAAAATCGGGTTGATTTTTTTCCATTCGACAGCTTCCCCTGCGTGCGCTGCGTAAACGGTTTAAGATTCGCCAAAATCATGTAGGACAGAATTGTTCTTCCGTAAAAGTTCTAAAAAAAAGTCCACAACAGCATATGTCTATCTTTTAAGGTTGGCTCACTATAACCATTTTTATGCTTACCAAATTTGTTCAAAAATAATGCGTTATTTGCAAAGGTGTTTTTATAAACATGAATATAAATCCATATCCAAATAAATAAATACGTTATTCATCACAAGTGTTTTATTAAAAACAAAATTGCCCTTTATCTATACTAATATTATAAAGCTGAAGAGTTTGTTTGTTTGTTTGTTTGTTTGTTTGTTTGTTTGTTTACTTGAACACGCTAATCTCAGGAACTACTGGTCCGATTTGAAAATTTCTTTCGGTGTTAGATAGCCCGTTTATCGAGGAAGGCTATAGGCTATATATCATCACGCTACGGCCAATAGGAGCGGAGCACCAATGAAGAATGTTTCAAAATCGGGTTGATTTTTTTCCATTCGACAGCTTCCCCTGCGTGCGCTGCGTAAACGGTTTAAGATTCGCCAAAATCATGTAGGACAGAATTGTTCTTCCGTAAAAGTTCTAAAAAAAAGTCCACAACAGCATATGTCTATCTTTTAAGGTTGGCTCACTATAACCATTTTTATGCTTACCAAATTTGTTCAAAAATAATGCGTTATTTGCAAAGGTGTTTTTATAAACATGAATATAAATCCATATCCAAATAAATAAATACGTTATTCATCACAAGTGTTTTATTAAAAACAAAATTGCCCTTTATCTATACTAATATTATAAAGCTGAAGAGTTTGTTTGTTTGTTTGTTTGTTTGTTTGTTTGTTTACTTGAACACGCTAATCTCAGGAACTACTGGTCCGATTTAAAAAATTTCTTTCGGTGTTAGATAGCCCGTTTATCGAGGAAGGCTATAGGCTATATATCATCACGCTACGGCCAATAGGAGCGGAGCACCAATGAAGAATGTTTCAAAATCGGGTTGATTTTTTTCCATTCGACAGCTTCCCCTGCGTGCGCTGCGTAAACGGTTTAAGATTCGCCAAAATCATGTAGGACAGAATTGTTCTTCCGTAAAAGTTCTAAAAAAAAGTCCACAACAGCATATGTCTATCTTTTAAGGTTGGCTCACTATAACCATTTTTATGCTTACCAAATTTGTTCAAAAATAATGCGTTATTTGCAAAGGTGTTTTTATAAACATGAATATAAATCCATATCCAAATAAATAAATACGTTATTCATCACAAGTGTTTTATTAAAAATAATAGTTTAAAAAAACTAAAAAACACGCTTTTTATCGAAAACCGAACTAAAAAATAGAAAATAAGTTTTAATCAATTTAAATTAAGAATAGTGTTAAAAATTTCAATAAATATAAATTAATAATAGTGTGAATAAAAACAAAAAATATTTTATTTAAAAAAAGCGTGGGGTGCTTTTTAAGATATTATCAAAGTGATAATCACTCTACTCGTATCTGTCAATAAAATATTTATAACTATTGACACCATGCACCCCACGCTTTTTTAAATAAAATATTTTTTGTTTTTATTCACACTATTATTAATTTATATTTATTGAAATTTTTAACACTATTCTTAATTTAAATTGATTAAAACTTATTTTCTATTTTTTAGTTCGGTTTTCGATAAAAAGCGTGTTTTTTAGTTTTTTTAAACTATTATTTATTTTCTATTTTTTATTAAGATGGTTAGCTACCACGAAGCTTTACCTTAACGCGAGCCGGTCTCGGCGCCCGCGACGGTTAGCTACCACGGAACTTTACCGTAGCGACTAGCGGCTTAGCAGAGGGCGTTGGAGTCGGGACACGCGCGCGACGCTTAGCTACCACGGAACTTTACCGTAGCGACTAGCGGCTTAGCAGAGGGCGTTGGAGTCGGGACACGCGCGCGACGCTTAGCTACCACGGAACTTTACCGTAGCGACTAGCGGCTTAGCAGAGGGCGTTGGAGTCGGGACACGCGCGCGACGCTTAGCTACCACGGAACTTTACCGTAGCGACTAGCGGCTTAGCAGAGGGCGTTTGTGTTGCGGGCTGTAATTATGCTATTTTTATTAATTAATACTTTTTATTAATTATATTATTAAATAATTTTATCAAATTAGTGTATTGTCATCGGTCCTCGATAAATCTACAAAGTTTGAACGAAATCTAGCCGTTTAAAGTGGGTCAAAATCGCGCCCAAAGAAGTCGGTTACAAACATACAAACAAACATACATACATACAAGTGAAGCTAATATAAAGCGTGTAAAAACAAAATTGCCCTTTATCTATACTAATATTATAGAGCTGAAGAGTTTGTTTGTTTGTTTGTTTACTTGAACGCGCTAATCTCAGGAACTACTGGTCCGATTTGAAAATTTCTTTCGGTGTTAGATAGCCCGTTTATCGAGGAAGGCTATAGGCTATATATCATCACGCTACGGTCAATAGGAGCGGAGCACCAATGAAGAATGTTTCAAAATCGGGTTTGAATTTTTTCCATTCGACAGCTTCTCCTGCGTGCGCTGCGTAAACGGTTTAGGATTCGCCAAAATCATGTACGACAGAATTGTTCTAATTTGCATTATCACCTTCCAATTTTTGCGTTAGTGTTACAAAATACTATATTATTATAGTCAATGTCATATTATAGTTAAGACATACATATATTGTGTCACTTAGTCCGGGTGAGAAAACAATCATAGAATACTATTGCTGTTTCCGAATATCCACGCGGACGGAGTCGCGGGCACAGCTAGTAAGTATTATAAACATCAGAAACTTTCTCAATCGAAACCTAACTCTTATGATACAATGAAATCCTATAATAGTACTTTGAATGTATCTAACTTTTCATATACATTTTACCTTAGTATCAATTCTTTGGAAAAATACTAGATTTAATATAGTTCGACTTAGGCATAGTGCGTGTGTACATCATAATATTATATTATCTAGGCACCTCTGAAAGCATATAAATATACTTAGCAATATTCAGTTTATATAGATACCTACTACATGTTTTCGTATTTTTATCTAAAGTTACTGGAGGCATAGTTTTCGATTTCGAGAATTTTTACATAATGCATTGTACTTCGCATCAATGAGCCTAAATTATGCCCCAGAGTATTAAGAAATAAGATTTTTCGATAAGACTTTTTTCTTTAATATTTTTTTGCTTTCTATCAGGTTTATGTATCTGAATAACTAAATTGAAAGAAAGAAAATAACAATTGAATTTTTAAGGTCATATTATTATTTGTAACCTCTGTAGACTAAGTGCAACTTTTTAACCTTTATGGCATGATTTTAAAATTTTTAAGTGACTGGATATTGGAATTTATTAATAAAGGAATATTTAACTTTGTAGTTTATCTCAAAAAATTACAAAATAATAAATTTTATGTTTATTGTTCTTTCAATATCGATTTCCATACTTGAACCAAAAGTACTACAGCAAAATATACTACACTAAAAAAATGCAACTTAAAAATCATCGAACTGAATGAACACTTGAAAGAATAGAAAGAGAATTTCGATCAAAAGAGAAATAATTCAACAAAATTCGTAATCGAATGCACTCAGAGAGGAAAACAAAGATCGGGACCAGATTGGGCCCCCTTCCTATATTATTGACGCGTCGCGATCTAAATTGTTACCTAGGGGAGAAAAATCTTGTTTCATTTGACATATTAGGTGTATTTCGTAAGCCAGGTTCGTATAGGGGACAGGTGTATGGGTAGATTTAATCCCTTCTTTAGTTTATATTTTTCGATAGACATAAATTGGTAAATAAAAGGAGGGAAGCTGTAGTACAAATATTAAGTAGGCTATACAATGTTTTTTTTTGTTTTTTTAAAAAAACGTCGCCCCACACTAGGAATTTCTCCTGTATCGCAGGTGCGTTTCACAAACATGAAATATTCACATACACAAACAACACACACCAGACTCGGGTCAAACATCTGTGGTTCGCACAAAGTTTTTGCCCCGTGCGGGAATCGAACCCGCAACCCTTAGCGCAGCAGTCCAATCGCTTAGCCACTGCGCTAATTAGGTCGTCTAACAATATGTCGGGAATTACAAATAAAAGATAGACTTTAAGACAATGTGTAATAACGGAGTCATAAACAGAAAAAGATGTAATTTAATAAAAAAATATTCACAATTACTTACAACAATTTGAATGCATAGTGTGGGAGACGAACTACTACTTATTTTACTTAGTGTTTTTACATTTATTTACTTACTGATATAATAAGAAGTTTTGATATCATTAAAATAAAATTTAATGCTCGATACACTATTTGTACACATTTAAAAAAAATATTCACTATACACATTCGCTGCTGCAAATGACAGAACTAATGTAATTAGGTTTTAGTTAACTAAATATCGTCTTTAGAAATCATCATCACATATTAAACATTCAGCTTTTAGAACATACTATTGAATGTCATTCACTGCCTTTCATATAAGCGGTCAAAACTTAAGCCTAAGTAAATACCAATCAACAAGACAATATCGAAACTTGCTCAAACCTAAGTAACCAAATAATGTAGGCACATGTACTTAGTAAACATGTCTAGGCTTAACACACATGCGTACTTTATGTACCTACCTATAATCTTATCCCAGCTAATAATTTCCAGTACATAACTGCCTTTGACATCCATTCCACGGATCATTAGCCCTTTGACAACCCCCATTAGTATCTGCATATAATCATGGAATAATTACTCTGGTTTAATTACTGCTTGTAGTTTATTCCCCTTAAGCCGGTGATACTCCGACCAATTTGGAACAGCAATATTAGCTGATGTTGCAAAATGTATGACTTGAGATAACAATATTATTATGAACCGGTCAGTGTACTTGTTATGTGTTGCATTGAAGTTTTGTTGCTATTGCTATGACCATATTTGTTGTTAATAAATTGTTTTAATTTATAATTATGAATGTTATTCGATATGACATTATTGAATAAGATTGAATGTTAATTTTTATTCAAATATAAATTGAACTGGAAATATATTATACAGGTATCTACAAAGAATTAAATTTCATCGTATCTTAATATTAAACGCTTTGTGAAACGTCTTTGACTACATAATTACAAAAAGGCTGAAATCTGTGAAACGTAAGTAGATACCTACCTATGCTTTAATGTAGAACTCGCCAGCCATTATTTACCGATTAAAATTTACCAACATAAATTATGCCATGGTTATTGAAATATAATAAGAAGTAAAATAGGCGTCAAAGCTACAAAATATAGTATTGAGGCTATTGCTATCGGTATACTTAATATGATAACGTCAATGCGTCCCCTACTGAATGTTTGATAACGACTGCAGATAGGCTTGAGTGTGCCCGCATGTCGCAACCCCGTTTAATTCCCTATAATATGCCAGTGCAGTCCACAATGTTTTGATTTTCTTTGTCGAGAAATACAGGTCGATGCTCTGATGAATGTTATCGATGTTATGACAGTGAATGGACCAATGCGTGCTGACTGTGATATTTTTTTTGTAATATTGTGCATGAATTGCCTTGGTGATGAAATATGCTTTATTCAGTAAGAGCAATTTTAAAGAGACAATGTGGACTACCGAGTGATGGAAAGTAAACAAGTCTAGACAAATATTTCTCTATTTTCAGTAACGTTAAGTGAGATAAATGGCATAGATCAAGTATAAATGGATAGTAAATAGTCAATTCTACTTCACATGCACACAGAATGTCGTTGCCAAATTTAGCGTCCCCAACACCAACTAAGCAGTACAAATCCGTCCAATCGATCCGTCACTGCCCCACCCCTCACATTAAGGCACCATTACCAGATAAATATATGCAATTTATTACATTTACCAATTTACATACACTTTGAAGACATGTAGAGTTAAATGTCGTTAGGGATGCCAAGGGTGACAGGAAGAATGAAGACGTGACAATTTCCAAAGCATACAATGTGTAATAAGAAGGGGAGAGGTGTAGAAAAACAAGATTTACGTATATTACGGCATAATTTTGTTTCAAGTACTATTTTCCTTTTAACAAAATGCTTCCACTTTGTATTTAAGTGAGCTAAACGGATTGACAATTACGTGAAATAAACATCTGACAGACGAGCAACGGAATTGGAATAAGTGCTGTATGTTTTCAATTGTAGTATATATAGGTATATCAATTCAATTTGATTATAGATCTTTACACCCAAAATATAGTTTGTATAGATGAATAGTATTTATCTATACCTATAGTAAGTAAGTAAGTAATTAAGTGCACGAAGAAATGGCAAAAGTTCATTTACAGTTGCTGAAAAGTGTGTTGAACCTCATAAAAAACACCATAATCTTATGACAAAAGATGTCATTCGAGTTTATGAACTTTTACTTTTTCAGACAATGACAGGCGAAAATTTTATATCATTTTCTCTTCTCTGCTTGAAATGCTACTGGAGGATCCTTGATTAGTGTATATTATTAGCATATATATTAGGAATCGTAGGAAGGCCCCGAACTTAAGAGAGAAAAAAATATGAAGAGAACCGTAGTCTTCTGAATTCAATTAGAACTTTCGTCGTCCTTTTCATAATTAGTCAAAAATATAATGAAGCTGGGTCCTCTGTGATGTGTATAGAAAAAACAGCATTTTTATTAAATTATTATTTTCTTCCATTAGCAGATAGTCTATTCCTGTATAAAAATTACTTTGGGGAAACGAAGGAACACCGAATTCTCGCTACGTTAATAAGGAAACATGAATTGAATGAAAGTGTTTCCCTATTTATGAAATATTCATGCTTTTTTTTTTACTTATAATTTACCTACAAACTTCTTCCTACGACAACATCTACATAGATATTATTTCTGCGTCTTTCTAGTACAAAAAGCCTCCCTAGGGCCATGAACTGATCAGATGCCTTTAAAGTATTGGTTACCTTGGTGTTATAATCAGAGTCCTTCAAAATCATCAGCCCATTACAGTCCACTGCTGGACAAAGGCCGCTCCCAATGTACGTCACAAAGCTTGGTCTGCTGCCTTATGTTAATGAGTCCTTAGCCATACATCTCATCAGACTCTAGGAAAAAAATCTATAATTCGTGGAAGTAGCAGATTTTATTATTTTGCGAAACGTTACCATAGCGACGTGTAAACATCATCTAAATTCAAATTCAAAAATTTATTCGCAAAAATATGGTGTACAATGGTGTTCAAGTTAGTTTCACATATTTTATCATTATTATCTACGTCTACATGTTTCGATCGAAATTATATTTTGACAATACCCTAAGCGCGAGTAAGACCTTAGAAATAGAGTGAACGCGCTTTTATAATAAGCAATTTGTGAATTCTCATAATCCCTTAAGCGACTAGTGCAGCAGACTCAAAGCAAAATACCGTGCAACTAGAGTATTGACATTCCATTAACGCCTGTAATTGCTTTCTATGAAATAAGTACATTTGAACTGTAAATAAATAAAATAAATATGATCATTAGTTTTTCTTTCTCTGTGTATAAAGAGGGGTTTGAATTGACTAAAAGAACGAGTTCTTAGTAATATCATGTCTATCAAATAAGGTTTTTAAACTTCGTTCTAAACCGAAAATAATTCAGCTTTATGTGCATGTGCGAATATGCGTCACATGCAAATGAAATGCTTGCAATATTACTTTTTTCTTAGCACTTGAAGTCACACAGTCACAAGGTTAAATGATTCCCACATTAACGAACTCAAAACATTAAAATGTACAATAAACTCCCTCCCTCGGGCCATAAAACGTAAGTTTTTAAATGGAATTTCTCTATTAGTTGGGACGTTCGACAAATGGACAGACGGGAATTGTGCATTAAAGGACTTTTGGAGTATCGCCGGAGGCTACGCGTGGCACAGGCAGAACGAATCCAATGCCGCTTATTGATCGGCATAAAAAATAATTCGATTTTGGAGCGAGTGTCTGACTTTTTGGCTATACCCTGAGGCTAACTCGTTACAGATGTTAGAGAAGAATGAACGTAGAATTTAAGATGCAGCTTGTTAATAAATGAAGTTAATACAATTTTGTACGTGCTTTGTGATAGCCCGAATAAATTTGGCAGCTTTATAATATACCAATATTAAAGCAAGCCAATGTGTTTATATTTGTTCTTATTAAATTTGCCAAATCAGTTCGTAGACGATCACTACTGAATAGTAACGAGCTAATATTGTCATAAATTGGAACTAAAGATCTTTGACCTGTGCGACTACTATTTTTATGGCCTCAATAAGAAATATTTTTTTGTTGCCTTATTAAAAAAATACTACCTACATATTTAAACAGGAATCTTTTGATGTTATAACATAATATATGCTCTAATATAGTTGTACATCTACTTCTAATACCATCAAAGACACGGCAGAGGTTTCGAGAATGCCAATTAATTATTAACAAGGACAGCACCGAAACCTATTATCTTCTATTTTTATTTCCGATCTGATTTGGGTGTCAATCAGATATGCCAGAAGATCTTTGGAACCATGAGACCAACGAATAAACAGGCGATATTAATCAAATTTTTGTATCAAAACTCATTTAGCAGAATTTTTAATTCGATGACCTGGTTGGCGCAGTGTCTCGGCGATTTGACTGCTGCGCTAAGGGTTGCGGGTTTGATCCCCGCATGGGATAAAAATCTGTGAGATCCGCAGAACTTTGTCTCGAGTCTGGCTGTTTGTATATGTGTTATTCCATGCTTGTGAAACGCAGTCACGATACAGGAGAAAAAAACTAGTGCGAGGCGAAGTTTAAAAAAAAAGGCAAACCAAAAGCCAACTACACCTGAGGCGTCGTAAAAACCTTTGAAATAAAGTTGGCCGGTCGAAGCGACCAGCGGACAAGTTGATAAATTAAACGGCTCTCATGTTCCACTTACCGAGACTTCTAATACGGTTAGGGTCACAGCGACGAGTACAGAATCAGTCGTGCAATCTTTATCACCACCATCTGCTACCAGGAAGAAAGATAGCCAACTGTTTGATCGAGATAAACTCAGCCATTGTTTTTGTCGTGAACAAGGCGAGTGATATGATTTAAAAAAAAATGGAATTATATTAGATTTTGATCAATTTCAACGCACGAAAGCAGTTTTGAATAAACAGAGCTAATACATGATTAGTATACTAAATTAGGCACTTGAATTGCAATAGTTAATTATTTAGTTAGGAAATAACTTTATAACATATATTTGCATCCCGTGTAATATCGGATCGAAATAGGTCTTCCCCATTTCATCCTGTGGGTGTCGTAGAAGGCGATTAAGAGAAAATCCAGAAGATGGGTAGCAACGTCTTCTATAACTTTCCCCCTCCTAAGGGGGACGCCTTTGTTCAACAGTGGACGTCTGCCATGCTGATGATGAAAATAAAATTGCTGTGTATAATGTATTTTTCATTCAGCTTCTCATCCATTACCTATCAACCATTTACCTATAAAGATGAGTATATATAATTATTATAAAGGATACTCAATTGCTGCAGTCTATCTGAAATTTAGGTATATTAGGCTAAAAATATACCTAGATTTCATCTCACAAAAATGAAAAAGTCACATGGATACTTACCTAAGTTTGACCCTTCTTTGATTCTACTTATCTTCATACATTTGACTCCGATTGTTAACCACGCATTTTCTATACGTAAGTACATCAACGAATCGCTAAAAAACATTTCCTTAAAAGATTTCAGGACACTCAATTACCGTGAAATTATGACCGCAATCATAAAATATAAAACATTCAACAGAAACAATTTTTCCGGCGCACTCTTTTATTCTGAATTTATTGAGGGTCACACTCGCGCCCTACCTAGCCGCTGTAAGTAACCGTTACGAAAACGGGACGTTTAAATTCCGCAGAAGTGTCGTCATATATCACCAGAACATAATTTCTGGTCCCCTATAAAAAGTGAACTTCCAGCATCCCTAGTGCAGTACGTCTGTTTCTTATTCGAAACTGAACTGATTGTTTTTATAGTGTAAGGGTGGCGGCCTTAAAACTTTGAATCTACGAACACGTGTAGGGAACTACGTTAAGGTAGCGGCCAAAAAGGTTCCCCTCGGGCAAAATGTTGTTTAGTTTGGTCATCTAATAACAGAAACAATATTTGTTTTATTTTCGTACATTTGTTTACTTTGTAGTTCGGAAATTGGAGTAATATTGAGACATCTGCATAATTGAATAAGTTATAACACCAGTACAATCTTTTGGTAAATTTATTTCCAATTAAATAAACCTGAAGAATTTAATAAGCCGGGTATTTAATTAAGTTATGCTCAGTTCTTGTCTACCTGTATTGTAGTTTAAGGTTTTAATACAGGAACCAAGGAATACCTGCTCTAATATCAACATAATCATGATCCCGAGAAGTAAACAAAACATAATGCGAGTTTGCTATGATAACCTCATTCTTAATGCCACTAGCAAGAAAATTATTATTATAAAGAAAAGAAAATGGGAGTTTTCAGATGCAGCAAGCTCCTACTAATTAACCGTGGAGAAATTATAGTGTGTATCAAGTCTTCACTTTGTTTATTATAATTAGGATTTTTCTTTTCATTGTACTATGTATGCCTCGATGCGCGACTGCTGAGCACGAGGTCCTGGGTTCGAACCCCAAGTCGGGTAAACTGTTACTGGGTTTTTCCATTAGGTAATTCTCTAATAGCAGCACGGGGTCTGGATTTGTGCCCGGACCTAAAAATTATACTGGCGAAATGTGGGTGTACTAAATGTGCACCTCTGCCTATCCCTTCGGGGAATACAGGCGTGATGTTATGTTATAGTATGTAATTTTCTATATCAGGGGTTTTTACCTACACCCACATTTTTCTGCTTATTCTGCACAGAATAACAAATAGTCCAGCAACGTTCAAATTCTAATCCAAATAAAGACGCTTCACCCTTTTTATAAACCTAACCAAATTCAAACGTAAAAAGCTCGAAGCGCTACAATCTACAAATGGTTCAATTCAAACAATTTGCCAAATCTGTAAGAACCCAATCCAGAATTGCGGGTCAACACTCTCAAAATATTGATGAAACTTGATACCTCTCGAGTTTCTGACAGCGACTGTAATATAAATCCGTGTGCTATCCCGAATAATCTCGACCACAATTCGCTGAACCCCTCTCATTTCACCCTAAATCAAAGTGTTCGCGTCACAACTCAACAATAAAAAAGGGAATATTTATTCGTTATTTGTTGTCGGTTCGTATTAAAATAAAGCGGCTATCTAGGACTCTGCACCCTCCTCTCTGCCTTATCTAAGATCAGGATTGCATAAAATTCACATCTCTCTTTCGAATGTGACAGACGCCGGCCGGGGGACTACGCATCTCATTTCGCCAAGCCCCCGTTATGTCTGGCGAGCTATATTTATGTAATGAACGTATTAGGCCACGTATTAGCCCAATATTAGGCAGCAATCGGAGTAAACAAGGAAGACTTTTATGATTGCAGAGAACTCCTATCAAATGTTATGGTCACAAAATATTTCCATAATACCTATATTATTAGATCCATATCCGTATCCACTAACGGATGTTGACTTCTTACTAGCGATACGACATCTCAGTTAACAGAGCTTCGCCGCTGGTCGGCGAAGGTCGCAGAATTAAATCCTGCTTGTGTATATATTTAAAAAAAAATAAGGAACCTTGTTAATTCATTGAACACTAAACTTAGCATGTAACACGCTAAAATAATATCAAATATCACTTTTTTTAAACCACCGATACCCCATCAATTATCTCACAATAATACAAACTCATAACCTCAACATAATTCAACAACTATTAACTATGTAGATATAACTTGGCAATTAATAAAGTTATGCCAGCAGTTTGGTGCATCTACCAGTACACAGTAATGGTCCCAGTTAGTCTACAGTGGGCAATTACTTACAGCAATAGACCAATTAATAAGGGAGGCTGTGCTAACTGCCGACTATAGTACGAATGTGATACTAAGATGCACTTACAGAAGGAAATTACTTGGTAGTCTTGTGGGTAATTAGTGATAGGTTTGCGTTTTCATTTCAATATTATGTGTACAAACGTAACCACATAAAAATAACGTAATAAACCGCTTGTATTCTCTGAAGACGTAGACTGAGGTGTATAATAGTAGTACACCCACATTTCGTCAGTAATGATTATAGGTGGTATGTAATTGAGGGTGAGCTTGGCACCATTAATCGGGCACTGATTAAATAAATATAATCTGTGCTGCTACTGAGGATCCTACGCCTACCTGATGGAAAAGCTGATAAGATATCGCTCGCCACACTATGTTACGCTCAGCAGAAATAATGATAAAAATTATAAACAGTACATGATTTTTTTGTCATTTTTGTATGTTGCCCATGCTAAGCTTAAATCTAAATTGATAAAGGAAACTTGAAAAATGATGGACACGAGCGGGACTCGAACCCGCGACTTTCGCCATACCGTGGCACCGCTCTGCCAACTGACACGATAGCTCTGTTGGCAGAGCGGTGCCACGGTATTCCTTTACCAATTTAGAATGCTAACAGTAATTAAATAATAATAATGTATCATTTAGTTTAAAGAGGCAAAAAAAAGCGAGAGAGGTACAGCATATCATAAGAAACGATTGTGTGAGCTGGTCTCGAGGACTTGAGACCTATATGACAAATCAATAGGCCAGTAATACAATTACAGTGTATTTCATTTTATCTTAAACACTTTTAATGTCTAACTAACGCATACATTATCTACTTACTCAACTTATACTTGAGTACCGAAAAATTTCGATATCTATTCTGCGTGAAGGCCGACGATCCCCTTTATGATGAAAAATATTTGAGCTGTCTAAGATATTGGACCTATGTCTGAATATTTGAGAGACCACGTGATATACACGAAGTCTTAGTACTTACATGAATAGAATTTAATAGTGAGGTTATAGAAAGAATTTCAAAGTTTTCTTGTCTGTTATGGCTGATTACTTAGTCAGTTGCTAAAACTTAAAAATTATGAAGAGTTCTGAGTGTGAGAGATTTTTCAACAGCGTGTAAAGCCATGGCAGAGGCCTACAGGCGGTTTAAAATCTGGCACCAGGTTGTTCATTACCCATACGATAAGAAGTTCTTGAAGCATAAGAAATTGCTGTCAATAAATACGCGTAGGACACATTTAAAAGAAACATTCATTGATTAATGCTCAATCCTTCTCTATACGAGAAGAAGCCTTTGCGCTGCAGTTGGACAGTTGTAGGCTGTTATTATTATATATATTTTTTATTCATAATTTGTTCATTTCCATACTTATTTTTGCAATATATAGCTACTAGATACCTTTTCCCACGTAATGCTCCGATCAAACCACTTCTCACATCCAATCCCCTTAATTCTTAAGCCTGCCACAAACACTCCCGCCCCAGGAAATGTCACAACCGTTACTAACATTTGAAATTTAATTGAATTGATAATTCGAAGGCAGACTGTGCATTAACTCCGTCGAACAGCCCGAGGCAGCACGTGCAGTGCACCCACCCTTTGCTTTTATTGCGTTAGTTTGACGTTAAAAGTGTTTTCAAATAAAATGAAATGCACTTTGATTAAGCATTCTTTCGGAGTCGTGTTTTAGTTGTCACTTTCTGTATATCAACGGTTCTGTATACCAAGAACTCAAACAGACTGTCAAAACTCACCCGTTGAGAAGTGTTTTGTTTGAGGAAAATATAAAACTTCAATAAGCATGCATGACCAGGTGCATATAGCTATTATTATGGAAAGGTGGGTTCATTTATGCTTTGAAACAAGCTTCGTATGTATGAACCAAATAATATTCTTCTATTCGTCTAATCTCGCTATCGATACCTATAATTACCCATAGGCACATGTTCTTTACTCATGTGCTATATGTGATGTATTTGTATGAAGGTACGAGTAAATAAATTTATAAATATTATTTGCCTGACTTGATTGACTGCCTCGTTGGTTTAGTGGTTGCTAAGCGCGACTGCTGAGCACGAGGTCCTAGGCTCGAATCTCAAGTCGGGCAAAATGTTACTGGGTTTTTCCATTTGATCATTCTCAGTAGCAGCACGAAGTCTGGATTTGTGCCCGATTGATGGCAATAGGCTCGCCCCCTATTACATTGGGACCTAAAACATAACTGGCGAAATGTGGGTGTACTGTATGTGCACCTCTGCCTACCCCTTTGGGGAATACAGACGTGATGTTATGTTATAAATATTATTACGATTATTTGGATAGAGCATAAACGTTACTTGTTCTGTCTTGGTGTGTAAGTCGCTAAATATACGTGTAACTGTGATCAATTAGTTTTATTCCTGGACTATCCTGTTCCCGTGATTCTGGAACACTTCACCATAGGTTACTACAAGCTTAAGGTTTTATTTTTTAGAAGTACCGTCTAATCTAACATGTTTAAAGTGTCATGGTCTGTCCAAGAATTGCACCTAAAATCTACAAAATGACACATTCTCTAAGAAAAATTATCACCTAAAATACAAAGCCAAACAATCCGTAGGTACTTCATTGAGTGGGGCGGTAATCATTGACTTGGGGTAAGTTTCATTAACTTTTCCAATGAATACAGGCATTTGCCTCCAATTTGCTGGCATTGCTTGCAAACATTTTGTACAGACTCAAACAAATGAATGGGGAAATTGCATTTTTATGCCCATTAATAACCATTTTCGTGGTTGCTTTTACCACGAAAATGATTGTTTTTCTTTATAGATAAACTTTCGTCCTTCCAGATTACTGCGTTAAAAGTACTGAGATATAATTTTCAAGTTAACGAGTACAGCCCTAGCCAGCCAGAGACTTAAGTAATCGCGAATACTATAATTCTGTCTGTTTTACGTGCAAACCGCACTGTTAAACACTCAATGTGATGTGTAGATATTAAAATGGATAAAGTTTTTACTGCATAGTAAAAACTAAAAACACTAACGTCACTGCGACAAAACTTGAGTATCGTATTTACTGACATATGTACAGGTAGGAGTGTACTAAAAACTGAGCTAAAAGTAAAACAAGAGAAACGAAATGTTGTGCGCCCCTGAGTGGAGACAATCTCTAATCGCAACAAGTCGGGCCCGTTTACGTTACGGCCTCATAATTACATTAACTACGCAATGCATGTGTTATATCGTGGATGCACAGGGTGTGGTATCTTTCTCGTGTTTATAATAATCCATACTATCCCAACGCCTTTACAAATAAATTGCTGTCGCTGGACGGATTTTGATGAAATTTGGCATGTGGAAAGTTTATGACCCGAGAAAGGACATAGGCTACTTAACGCGGGCGAAGCGTCGGTCAAAAGCTACTCTGTAATAATACTGAGTGTGCGTTTGAAAATCCTATTACAATGACGTCATCACGTTAGTAGGCAGTCACCGTATGGATTATATAGAACTGAAGATTAGTAATTTTAAGGAACGTGAAGTAACATAAACTCAAACACAGCGTTTGTGACGTCATAAGTAGTACTAACACTATTCTTAACTGTTTTATGAAGTACTTAAATTGCGGACACCCGACTGCATCCAACAGTTCGCAGCAGACCACAAATTACGACCTTGACCAAAAACTTTATCATCTCTACACGCCCATAAATATTTTATTTATATTATCTGCATATACTCCTACCATATAATACCATACCAAGCTACTAAAATCTAAATAAAGATGTTTTCAGTAAGATCTTTTACCAACTAAGTATTGGAGGTTTGTCCCGCGGGACTACCTAGGACCGACGGAGAAAGTTCAGAGCATTCAGAAATGCTAAGTAATTCGAGATACATTCTACCTCTTTAGCAAATTAAATCTAAGTGCATAGAGTCTTCTTGACTCAGAGGCAAAACTCCAATCCTTTTACTAAACATAATATTTGTATCAATGTGTTTTGTCTCTTTTATTCTTAGTCAGAAAGTAATAACATTCGAAGACATATTAATTATTTTATACATAAACAAGTCTTGAGTTATAAAAAGAATAAATTACATAATATTAACACTGGGACTTTGACACGACGGTTTATCTTATTCTTATTGTATGGTTGATGAACAACTTGGTGTCACTGTTTAAACTGCCTGTAAGCCTGTGACATGGTTTTATACACCGTTGAAAAATCTCTTAGGTGTACCGATTTCCTCACGATGTTTTCCTTCACCGCTTTTAGTAACTGATACATAATTTAAAATACGTAAATGAACTCGAAAAGACATTGGTGCGTGCCGGGGTTTGAACTTGCGTAACTTACCTTTGACTTGGCAGTCCAACAGTCTACCGCTCGGCTAGGCTAGTATAATATACTTTAGAAAGGCCTTGAAAAAATAATGTTTTTCACAATATGATCCCGCTGTATACACGAGCAACCCCAGCGAGCCGGTCCAGACAAATTGTCGCACCCCATGTTCGCATTATTGCCGATATTTAATTGTTTGCGTAATTTATTTCTGTAAAGCAGGGACTGTTGTGTTGTTCACAATGGCAGACCGGTTTTGTTTGTGATGTTAAAATGTACAGACTCTTTGTACCTTGGTCTTGAATTTAAGTCTAGAATTATGAAAGCTCCCTTACTTAACTCGACTTTTAAGCAGAAGTAGTAGATTTTCTTAAAAATTTAGTCCTTAGTTGTTCTCCTTGAAAACATGCTTTCTTAACTAAGAAAGCACTAGACTATTGTCTGTATTAGTCATTATTAAGATGCTTAGGGTAAAATTAAAGCCACAAAGAAGGAACGAAACAAAGAGTTTTTTTTTTATTCGTCGCCCCCACAAGAAATTTTTCCTGTATCGTGGGTGCGTTTCGCAAACATGAAATATCACAATTTTTTGTGCCCAGCGGGAACCAAACCTGCAGCCCTTAACGCGGCAGTCCGATCGCTTATCAGTTCGTCAAATTAATCGTCAGATAAAAATACCGACAGATAAATAAAAAAAATCCGTATTTTATTGGTCAACGAAAGCTGGTCTGCAACACATTCTGGTGTACAATGCATGTATGTATATTCAAATGTATAAAAGTGCTATAATACGTACGATAACCACAGACACAGTTAACGCACATAACCAGCGGGCACCGAGCAGAACTAAACGGTCGCAACAATTTAGACTGCCATCACATTCAGTGCACAATCGCGACAGTTGCATATTTCAATGTTAGTCACGCGCGCTTGTAGGGTTAGATTTAATTGTAGGTCCGCCATTTATATACATTTGTATGTGTGAGGGATACTTAATTATATTAATGCGTGCTTTTTAACGGACGAATTTTATTTATAGAATACTATTCATGCGTATATCTTATATTATGACCCTTATGTTAAATTATAACAGTATTGACCACGTTTTATTTCAATGGTAAAATTTTAACCCTGCAAATCTTTACCAGCCACACACGTTACTATTTACTTGTGTAAATCTATTGGTACGTTTACAAGATATAGGTACACTAACATACTTCTTAAAATGTAGGCATGTTTGCTCCTACATGGATACGTTACTACTTGACTTGGTTTTACATTTTATTATAATAACATTGCCCACAATTTTTACGGTTATGACTAATACTCGTAATAATTCGTGGCTATGCTTGGCTAAGTTCGTGTCATATCTTTATACAAATCTGACTGCAAACCCTTTATGGAAATGTGCATAGGGGGTTTAAAAACGGCTTTGTTTAGATAACGCTGATTATTATCTAGCACATGCCACAACGTAGAGCATGCACATTAGTTTAATACCAGATACTAGAATAGATATCTAGAACCTGCTACTAATATTTTTTAAATATTCGTTTGCACTTAGCGGATTTATCATTATTCATAGCTGTTAATATCCCAAAATATCCCAATTGGGTATTCACTCCGGTCTTGTGCCAATATCATACAGATTTTAAAAATTAAATGCGAAAATACAAGCAATATTCAGCCGACTGGTAACAGGAATAACACCATGATAATACACTAATAATACCTGTTCCAAATCACCTCGATCTCCAAACGTACAACATAATACATCCATATAATTTCTTAACAGGATTACTTATAATCTAGGGCTGTCCATCACTCGTATCGATAACGCGAGTAATTTATCCATTTGGAGCAATAGGAAAAACGACCGCTATCCGTTGCCAGCTTATCTTAATAAGTTCCAAAAGATAATTGTGCGTGAGTGTTATCTGGAATTAGTAATGGATGGTGCAATTTCATGATGGTTAATTTATTTTGTGTGCGTGTATGCCCTTTCGCCCCTTTCATTGTGCTCAGAATGTGTAAGTCCATTTGATAAGGTTGGAAACATTGGCAGACTTGATTGTCCAAATTAGATGCTTGGTACAGAATAACAAATATTATTACAAGTTGATTGTAGAGGTCAGACGGTCTTAAGCGATAAATAAATCTAGTTCAATGGAAACCCTGAGAATTTGCTAAGCCTAGACTGAATAAAGTAACCAAAATACAGTACATACGTAAATAAATAACATAAATTTAACATTACATCACGCCTGTATTCCCCAAAGGGATAGGCGGAGTGGTACCTATAGTACACCTAAATTAGGCAAGTTATGTTAAACGTCCCAATGTAATAGAGGGCGAGCCTAAAATATTAATCTACCTCTTTAAAATTACCAACCAAGAATACAACAGCATTTCTAATACAAAGCAAAGCAAATTACAGAGTAGTATCGTGCTGCAAATGAGTATTGACTTGTAATTAGTCCAGTCATAGTCCGCAGGGAAATAAGTTTATGCTTACTAGTTACAATGCCAAACATTCTGGAAACTCGGACAGGAAACCTGTTTATAATTGTTTCCTCACACAATAATTTTTCCAAGCATAAAACTCGCTTCTACAAAGTTAGTAGAGTTTGTTCAAAATGCTTCGTATTTAGGTACCCAAGTAGGTCTTCAACATCTGTGACTTTTAAGCTGTTTTAAAATAAAGCAAATAAACATAAATATTTTTAATTAACTTGGAGCGTCAGACCATAAACATAACATAACATCACGCCTGTATTCGCCGAAGGGGTAGGCAGAGGTGCACATATAGCACACCCACATTTCGCCAGTTGTTTTTAGGTCCCAATGTAATAGGGGGCAAGCCTTTTCCCATAAACCGGGCATACATCCAGACTCCGTGCTGCTACTGAGAATTATCTAATGCAAAAACCCAGTAACACTTTGCCCGACTCGGGATTCAAACCCAGAACCTGGAGCTTGGCAACCACTAAATCAACGAGGCAGTCAGACCAGTACAAGTTAAAGACGTTGCTTAGAGAAGGATGCTGTACCTATATCTAACTGTATATCACAATTAAGTGTAGCAATATACTTATCTACATAATCCTCATCATAAGCCAGAACACGTCCCCTGTTGAACAAGGGCGGGTTAGGTTGGGGAGGGTTGCCATAATCCCCACGCTTGGCAAGCAGTAAGGTCAAGTTTCAGAAGATGCTGCTGCCCATGTTCTGGATTTACCCTTAGTCGACTCTTACAACACCCACGGGAGAAAACAGGGTGGTCAATTCTAGGCCTTATACCTCTCAGCAACTCACCTATACTCTTATATTAATAGAATAGAGTAAAAAAGTGCAAATCAATGTCTCCAGCGACATAAAACGAATTTAGTTACGTGTGCCTAACCCAGATTTACAAATATTTCCAATTTACCTGAAGCCCTCTAAAAACGTTTTACGCAAACAAGATGGCAAAGATAAGCGAGTTTGACAGCCGGTGTAACTAGGTCCAACTAGGTCGATGGCAGGCTTCACGGATAAAAAAGGATATCGAAACTTCCCAACTTGGGCCGACAGAATCCTACAGCAACAACGGGTAATGCGAGTACTTTTTGTGTTCAGCAAAAACTAAACAGGGTCAACCCTATTTCAATTGGAGTTTGCTATATTTTTTTGTTGTTTTTTTGCGTATTGTCGGATATTTCTGGACATAGTCGCAGTCTGCCTATTCCGTGACGAAACGTCAGTTTTTAATGTAGCACTGCTTTTAAGTTTAAAAATCTATTGGAATTAGTACCTATAGAAGTATTATTCAGATTATATAAATACAAAACACGAGATATGATAAATCTACGTATGTAGTTTAGTATGTATTTGCATGCATACACAATAACTAGTTGACCAAAAACTCTTGCTAAAAATACAGTGCGGAAACTTCCAATGAATAGTTTTCCAGGAAATATATGTCACTAGTTTTCACAAAAAAGTGTGTTGAAATCGCTGTGCAGAACAAAGTCAAATAAATGAATGCCTAACGACAAACTATTCATATTTGTCCGGAAAAAATCGACAGACCATGAAAATATTCGGACAATGTAGCTACGACTGATTTGCCACAAATTGCATTATGCCGCGCGAAATATGTGAAGTGTTTACAAGTTTAAATGTTGAACTTAATTAATTATAGCCTTTAATCCTTTGTAATACAGTACACGTTGATTCCGCATTAATTTGCGGTAGGATTTCGAATTGCAATGCTGTGAGTTGTCACCCCAGAGCAATTTTAATTCGAGTCCAAGCTTTAGGCAAATTGTTCTTTCACGTAAACCGGAATTCGGCCCATCGAGCTCTGTCAACGGTACAAACGTACATATTTCATCATGGCTGCGAATAAAGGTGTACCCGACCGTGTAAGTAGAAGTTTATTTAGTGTCTTATTTCTTTTTATGCGGGCCCGGCAGCTCGGCAAGAAATGAGATGTTTTATGAAATTGTTTTTCCGGGACATTAGCCAGTCCTAATTATGGTTGTGCTCGCTTGAACTGGGGGCCAATTTCCCTGGACGTTTTCACGTTGACGGTGACAAAGTGTGTACGACGGGAGAGAACAATTTCACTTAGACGCCCAGCTTATTAGACAGCTGGAAGTAATGTAAATTTAGTACTCCTTGTTATGTATATTATGGTAAGAATTAATTAACAGGCATAAGCCCTCTTAGGCCTCAAACAAACGGTGGAGGCGTTCAACAACATTTTGTTGTGTGAACTGACAAACAGTTTGAATTAATTTTGCAAGAATAATATTTCGGAATGTTTTAACTGTATAAACAAATTAGTAGAACATTCTGTATTTGTGAATTAAGTTAAATAATTCTCTTATGTTAGGCCTAGCTAGATTGTTAGATATTATATTTAATTTTGTCCATAGATAGGTATGCCTTTAATAATAACATATCCAATTAGATACTCAGTACTTTTATGATGGACAAAATTTGATCTAGGATGCGATTTGTAAAGGTAGAAACTATGGGTAGTCTAGTACCCTTTATGTACGTCATTGATCTCTAGTCATAACTTGTAAGATACAAGTGAACTATAAGTGTCCACTAGATTTTTTTACTTTTGTAATATTATTGAGCTTTTGTTTTCATTGACCAGCCCCTTTACCATGAAGTTTTAAAGTAGGATAGTTTACGTTGCGGAAGCGAGACACAGCATTACCCTGCACGAAGCGGCGCGCGGCGTCTCGCTTCCACATCATAAACTGTCCTGCTTAAAAGTTCATAGTAAAGGGTTAGAATCAGAAATAAAATCCATTTACTTATCATGTGTGCGTAAACATTCGATATGCTCAAAAATAAACCATAAAATAATATTTTTACTTGTATCAAAATACATTTGCCGATAAACCTTTTTATTCATGTCCTTATTTCAGGTTACTATGTAAATAACCAACCCTTGGTTAGGCATTTTCTTTTAACTTTATTATTTTCCACGTAGCCCCTTATTGGTACACAAATTCCCCTGTGAAAAGTCCCTCCTGATTGACTGACGGGTCGAAATTTCATATATTTGGACATTAGGGGTTAGTTGTTACGTGACTGGTCGCTAGTGTGTTTATAACTGGAAATGTCAGAGAAACTATTTGTATGGAAATAGGATTTTTGTCGACATGATTCGTTTATTAATTTAAAGAAAGGGCACACAGCCTTTATGGGACTTATGATGACATGTTTGTGTATGGATTCCTGATTAAAGTGAACTTCAGTCAACGCCTTCGTGGATTTCCTTTTCCCTTCTTTTTCCCTTATAAAAAATTACAATGTTGAACAATTTCTCAAGATCGTCGCCCCACGTTAGAATTTCTCTTGTATCGTGGGTGCGTTTTACAAACATGAAATATCACAAACACCCAGACTCGAGTCAAACATCTGCGGATCCGCAACCCTTAGCACAGCAGTCCAATCGCTTAGCCACTGCACCAATTAGGTCAATTGACTGAATTATAGGTAATTGTCACCGTCGTTTGCATGTCAAAGAGCATGTCAATAGTCTTAAAAGGTGGGTAACTTAAAGCACATTTTAGCATCGTTTATAATTAAGAGGTTTAATAATATAATTGTATGGTTTGTTTACCTATAGACTATTCTAGGATCTCTTCTAATCATCATCAGCATCATCAGCCGGAAGACACCTACTATTGAAAAAGGGCCTCTCCTTTAAAACGCCACAATGAACGACAACTAATAGCTAAGTGTATCGTCTATCAGAATTAGTCAAATTGCCTTTCTATCTAGCTGTCAAACCGCAGTGTTGGTTCGATGTTCTGGAATGGATTTGGGTCACATCGTGCCGTGTGTGTGGGTTAACAAAAGGCTCGTCTCCGATACAAGCTATTGTCTTTATCAGATCATTCTACACACTGTTTCACTAAGCATTTCGTAACAGAGAACCCTATTAATACCGCCACGACTACCTGAACAATCTCGTTTTCTCTAACCAGTTGTATAATATTTTCTATGCAATTTCCCTCAAAATTTCACGTCGCATTTAATTTCAACCCTAAAATGCGAATGAGAAACACTCAATGAGGAATGCACACTTAAAACGAGTACCGTTAAGCAAGCCATTAACGAACTCAAGCACTAAAAACCGTAACATCTACTTAAAACAACCACCATCATATTACCATCGTTACATTAAATCGGTGTATCTCTCGTACATTTGATGGAACCGTGCAGTCACGTCCCTACGTCCCTACGTCCCTTTGGACGGGGAAATGAAATAATTTGTCTTAGTGAGGGTGCAATTCATATTTATACGGAGCACGAAGGGTGAATGAACCAGCGGTTTATGCATACCACGTGTATGTGTGACAAATAAGAATGGCACGCTTAAAGTGTCAAAGTTTTAAAAATGCGAAGGTGGCACTTAAGAAAATCGTCCCTTTCTGATAGGGGAAGTAGAGTAAACGTTAATGCTCATTTGCTAGTACCATTTCTTTTAGCTTTGAGTACACAAATAACTTACCTACTTGTATTATTTTGATACATATTGTTTCACTTCAACGAGTATTTTTCTGCTTAAAATAGGTTACCCTACCTATTAGATGATACATTCCAACGCTAAATAAATCGTGCCTATTGATATAAGACAACGGAAATAAATTAAAGAAATATCTGAAATCCATTTGTGGATTTTGTTTTTGCGCAAAACCTACAAAAGCTGTCACATTCTTTATTAGGTGGCCTTTTGTTACCAGATTCCATGGAAATGGTATGTACATAAATAAATAACATAGGTACCTACCTATATTATTTAAAAAGAAATGTGTTCCTTCCTTGTTTTATTTCTCTGCGTAAATCTCGGATATAAAATGTAATAAAAACCGAGGAAGAATCTGATTCGCCTTCTAATTTATTACAGTTAAAAATACTTATATAATGTTACGGGAGTGTTGTGAACACAACAATAACAGATAGGGGATGAGTATATGATTTCTATAGATTTTGGTTCGATAAGTTAAATATAGAATCCACCCGTGACTCACCGGTTGAATCTCTTCTTCAACTGTCACGGGCCGTGACACAATTAAATTAAACATTGTATAGTCTTCTATACAAAGCTAAAGTCCCTATATTCCTATTCATACCCTATTTAATTTTGGGCATATATTTAATTATTGGAAGACGCAGCGTTGGCAGGCTTTGCACCAGGTGACCGCACACCGGACTGACGATATAATCAGAGTTGCGGGCAACCGGTGGATGCAATTGGCAAGTTGTCGTTCATTATGGCGTTCCAAGGGGGAGGCCTTTGTTCAACCGTGGACGTCTTTCGCCTGATGATGATGATTTAATTATTTTCCACTTTTTAATTTATAGTCCTTGCTTATGTATGAATATTATGTAACAGACTTTGATCATAATCTTCATAATTACACACAAGATAAACATGAAAGTCTCTAATTACTTCAAGTTTATCCCAGAACACTTAATGCGAAAGTGTTTATAAGATTTAAATACGATATAGAAATACAGCGTTAACATTATAAATTGCCAAAGATCGATCATTTTCGGTGATTTAAAGGAATCTTCTAAAATTACTGAACTGCAAATCAATGTTTTATTATGAAATTGAAGATGAAATAAAAGAAAACGATAATATATCATAAGATGTGGCCATCAATAATACAAAATCAGGAAGAGAGTTAACACTTTATTAAAATTACTACGGCAATTCCAAAAAAGAATAGTGTCATTTTCCGCTTAGATGGTACGTACAAATGGTAAGAAAGCCTTGATTTATAACTCAATCTTGTGACGTCATAAAATAAGACACACATTGCCAATTTTTCATAATAAGGTCGGTTGCGAATGGTGCCATATTATTTTGAGAGCAAATTATTTGATTTTCCAAGCGTGCTTAAAATAGGCGGAGTGTTATCAAAGTCGACGTTACCATTATGGATATAGCCTCATTGTGAGTAACATTACTTTCTATTACAACACTTGGAGGACTTGTTAGCAAACTGACACTTTTTATGTTTCTCCCGAGATTCTAGAGAAAAATGTTTGTTGTCTACATGGGCATTTACAACACGCCTTTACAGCAGTGAAGGGTTATGTCATCCAAAACACAAAACTTCACAGACTGGATAAATATTACAGGTTGATTAAATCGCATTTTGTAGATATAAATTGTAATTATAAAATCATAATGTAGACCAGCAAACAAAACTACAAAGCGTGTTTAATATTCCAGATCATGTTCCAACCATCATGTTGTCATCGCAACTATACAACGGTTGTCCAAAATCTGTAATAAATCCTTTTTTGTGTTCTATATTTTGTGCTGTAATCGATGCCTAACTCCGTAACTTGATATTCAATAAAATTATGATTATATTTTTTCTTTGAAAAAAAAATCGTGGCCCCTCACGAATTTCTCCTGTAGTAGGTTCCTTCCACGAACATAATATATCACATACACCAATAACCCAGATTGTAGATAATCATCTGCAGATCACAGAAATTATTGTCCGGTCCCAGGAATCGAGCCCGTAACCCTTAGCACAGCAGTCTAATCGCTTAGCCACTGCACCAATCAGGTCGTCAAATATAATAATGCCAAGAGTCCAATTTAAAATACATTGCGCCAACATTTATACATTCAAAACCGCACAGACCGCACGACAATACAATAAATCTTGTCATACTTACACCTACTTATTGTCATATTTCCTCACCATTTGTTTAACTACATAATTAAATATTCATGTAGTTTTAATACATGGACAAACAACACGATAAATCTTTATATCGGTGTCATTTCAGAAACCCCTTACTGAGTAATATTCCGTTAAATTTTATTTATGGCTACCGACTTTATTCTGTAAACGATTTATAAACACAATGATGTAATTAATAACTTTAGTTGTCTACATGAATTGTGTTCAGATTCGATGGTTTGTGTAACTTGCATGCCAATTTGTAGGATAAATCATACATTGTTATCTATCAAAACCAAGATTTAGTATTTGATGACATTCAGGCAAGACGTCTTGTTTTGAAATTGATATTCGTAATCGTAAACTATTGTAATATAAGGATTTTAATGTTTTAAACTATAAGTTAAAAATATTTATAGCATTTACATATAAAATACTCCAAAAGTTGTATTAAACACGCCTATTACAAGAAATTGAAGTAGAAGGTTTTATTTATAGCAGGCATATTGTCAAAATGTCCTTCTAGTTGGTAGACAAAATCGACGCCCTCATCCAGACACAAAGTAAAATTGAGCTATACTTAGAATTTGTAAAACATCTTTCAAATCCATGTATACTTCACAAAACTACAATGTAACAAAATCGAATAGAATAATCCATCATCACTCGACTCGAATAATATCGCTCATACATCTTCAAAGGAATCTTAGAGAACTGTCAAAGAATCCATCTTTAAATCTACTTCTACGACATAGATACGATCTTATACTTGCTTTTTACTCGGTACCTGTTCAGCTGAATATAAAGCGCTCGGAACAAATCCCGGGCAGATTGAATCCAGTGAAAGTTTTCCACTAGTGCGTCAAAAAACTTATAATTCCGTTCTGTGCTCGGCTATTGAATTCACTCCTTATTTATTGTTAGCGATAAAATAATATTAATCTCGCGAGGATTACACTTGGATTTTATTCTTCTACCCGCAACTCGGAACTTGGAGAATAACCCCAGATTATTCAGCGTATATAATAACGTGGATAGGCAATCCGCTAATGAAAGTATAATGATTGTTTTATGGTGAACATTTGGTTTTAACGGGTGTAAAAGTTCTGCGATAAAACGTGATCTGCTTAAGACTTTTTACTTACAGTACTCTTAGAAATGATGTACTAACTCCTGGATAGTCGTGTTTCACTGTGAATATCGATGTATTTTCGTGGCGCTTTTCGGGGTTTTCATTATATTTATTAACCTACTTATTAGGTTAAACTTATTTAGGAAAAAGAAATGATGCAAGAACTCCGTTATGTCTATTAGGATCTCCTAAAAAACAACTAAACTTTTAAGACGCATATATCACCAAGTTGTCTACTAAAAAAATACTGGTACCGGAATATCGTCCATATCAATACAGTTGTAAAAATGTGTCGGTATGTGGTGTATCCACATTAACACTGTAACATTATCAGGGCCAAGTAGTAATCAGCTGTGGAAGTTTTCGTGCGTAAGAGGGATTATATTTTCGATAACTTAGCTTAGGGTGGAGAGCAATAAATAGAGAAAAAGAAAGATAGTGAGGGGACTATCCCGTACGTAAGTAATCTGGAAATTTGTTATGGTTTTAAGAGAAAAATGGAAGGAATCCCACGGGAACGATTCAATATTTTCCAAAACTACGGGACCCCATAATTCTTGGGTGAAGGCACGCGCGCTATTTATTAATAAGGATTTTTGTTTTACTTTCTGTTACGCAATTTTGTTGGCGTATTTATTTTATTAAACATTAACTATTAGGTTTGTTTAGTTAAGGTACAGATACATTTATACTGTCTAACATTTATTTGAGACTTGAACACTGCAGGATCTGGAAAACAAATAAAATTACAAATGCAAAACATACATATTCATTTCCGAGATATAATTTCAAAATTCAAGGGATAGCAAAGATTTTTGCCAGATACACTCGTTGTAATCAGACATAACTCGGATATAAATAAACAAGCGAACCACGAATTCCACGTTCCCGTGCACTTCGCTAAAAACCCAACAAAAAAAGTCAACCTGCTTTCCCGACACACATTTTTATTTTCCTTAACATTTTTACACGTAAAACATTTTCGTGACGACATCAAGCGATAGCTCCACATACTTAGGCCCCCTTCACTGCGGTTTAGAAAAAACGCAATATCGCATGAGTTTCAAGGGAGGTAAGTGTGCCCTGTGGATTTACAGCATTAAATTGGTTCAGGCAGGGTTGTCAACTTGCTAAAAGTTTTTAAGTCGCACGCTCGCGTGACGAACGTTATAAAACTTTGAGAGGATGAGTAACTTTTATGTGAGAAAACTACTAAGTTTGTTATTCAGTGTCCTTTAAATTTGTAGACTTGTTTGTATCATCGTTGGGAGGGTTGGGACCGTATGGGGATTGGATTTCGTATCCCTTTACTTCTGCCCCGCCTGTTTCTTGTTACACCGTATTATAATTAATGAATGCATATTTACATTTTCCATAATAAGCTATGATACGCCCTTTGGGTAATGTTTATCTATGGTTAGAACTAAAGCAAGTAATTAAGCTAACGAGAATATTTAAGGTCGATTATACCAACTGAAGAACAAGAATAGTTTTATAATAGTAGATAATTATTTCTCATAAGGTTACAAATTCAACTCTTTTTGAATACTTAAGTCAAATGTTTAATTGGTATTTGGGAGTTGGGCCTTTTGCGCAATGTGTTGTAGCTTAAACCTGTTCGATGTTCAGAGTCTGGGCATTATTCCTTGTGATATTTGTACTTACCATTTAAATCAAACTTAATTGATAAATGAAGAAGTATTTTTAAAAGTTACGCTTAACAACCCTAGAGCAGTTCCTTGTTGCCCAGTAGAAATCCTTTGTCCCATGACAGCGCGCAGACTCGACTAAGTTTATCACCGCTGCGACTACCAGCGGTTATTGCGTTCGGCCGTTTCGGACTTGCGTCTTTGCGACATAAACGTACCCCAGTAATAACTGCCATGAAGACATGAAACGCCGAATCGTAGACGCGTAATAATTTATTACCCACCGCCAGTGAGGATAAGTTAATAAGTAACTTTTGCCGCTTATAAAAACGGTACATAAACTTTGTTACTTTGTTGATCTACAGGGAGAAGGAATTATTTATTTACGAATGTTCTATTTATCTTTTATGGAGCTGTTATGTGTAAATAAAATCTGATCAGTAAAAGTTGGTGATGTAGACTTATCATGATTTGTTTGATTGAATGGTAGCATAACTGATTATTGTCTAACAAAAGTTTCTAGTACTTTTACGTCTTTACTTTTCGTCTTGTATTATGTTGCACATGATGATTATTCGCAAAGTAAACTATTTAATGAACGGCCCGTACACTGTTCATAGCATTTACGTAGTACTTACAAAGCATAAAACTATTTCAGAAAAATTAAAGTTTTAAAAAGCAGTACTCGTCCAGGTTTCGTCTTCACAACCGCTGAACTAACTAGACGATGGCTTAATCGGCGTTTTAGCCGAACGTGAACCCCCAAGCGTCGGATAGTTGATGTCACGTAGAGCGCGGCTGCAGTGTAGTGACGTCACTCAAAGCGCAGGCTGACGCTACCAGCTGACGTTTAGTATAAAGACTACGGTCTCACATTGCAACTGGCTGGCAGAAGCACCCTAAAATAACACTGGACGGCGATCACCGATAAAGCCATTTACTTCAAACCTGCGTTCTGTGTAACGAAAGCTTTATCATCAAAAACTTCCGCAGTATGTAATCTTGTAATGACTCACACGTCACATCAAAGTTTCTGTATCGTGTCTCAAGGCGGCTGGCGCGTGCATCATCCGAACTCGGGGCAATCCCTAGGGGCCTTATGTGTTTGCCCAAAGATTGCAAATTCAGCTACTAACACACCGCTGTTTGTATATGGGGTTAATACCTTTGTATCGCTAATTTTATTTGCATTGCTGTTTCATTGTTGCAAATACTGAATTAGTTGACACGGCATTTGATTATGTTTACATTTTGGTTAATTAATTCTGATGCAAATGTTCAATTGATGTAAAATAGTTCATAATTTATGCGTCACAAATTTGTATAAAATATGACGTCCGACATAGAAACACACTATCCGAATTAAAAGTTTTCTTCAAAGAATTAAAATTTAAAATGTTAATTCTCTTTGCTGCAAAGTATGCGAAAAATTCTTAGCACATTTCTAGAGAATTTTATCTTAAACCTGAAATGTGTTTCCAAACCAAGACGCGGCTTAAATTCATTATGTTCAAATATTTACGACGTCCCAAGCGTAGCAGTGCTCGAGGCTCTCAAGGAACTCACTCAAGATATGTTCCTAATTTGCCTTTCAAATACTTTGAAACACAGAAGTATTCTGGAGAGCGGCTTTGACTGTGAAAATACGCAAAGAGGCTAGTGTTACGTGCAAACTATCTCGCCAAGAAGGCAACTTACTGTTGAGAAATTCCGTCCGCGTAATCGCCGAAACACACTCCCCTAGGGACCCGTCGGTATTACCCTCCCTATCTCCAACATTCTTACAGTTTAATGTATGCAAACGCATTTTGTTTCAAAGCCTAGCTCCCTCAAGGATGGTGTTACTTGAGAGCCCTCCAGCGTTGTTCACCTCACCACCGCCGACCGAAGTTTTTCCCTGCCCGTGTGTCACAACATGCTCTTTGATCTTCACAAATGCGAATATAATGTCGGAACCAGTTAAGAACATTCCTTTTTTCCCTTTATCGGCCTGTACACTCGTGAGTTTTTCTTCCTCCATTCTCTTATATTTTTGCATATATTTCTCTAGGGCTTTTTTGCGAAAGCAAACAAAATAAAAACTGTATTGTCTTTTTCTATTCTGTCTATTGAATATATTTGTTTGTAAAATGGAATACAGATTGAGGCGTTATATTTTCAAACTCTACCGTTCCCTTTGTTATACGCCTGGTACAATAAAGTTTGTAACGTGAAATATGAAAGACGTTTCATAAAGTCTGTAACGGGTAGAAAGAATAATTCATAAAGGGAATTCGTTTCAATGTGTCAGCTCCGTAACGAGGTTCAATATACGAGGGTCAAACTGAAAGTTCTTAGAAAATCAAAAACTGATTACATTAGCCAGTTATTAGTTTTATTATATCTTTTCAAAATATTGTCCATTCACGTCAATACACCGCTGCATGCGATGGAACCACTGGGAAAAGCACTTTGCCCACTCGTCTTTAGGGTTCTCTTCAATGGCATCGCGATACGCAGCCACCGCTTCTTCAGCATTCATAAACCGCTTTCCTTTAAGTTTTTCTTTAATTTTTGGAAATAAATAAAAATCACAAGGGGCGAGGTCGGGGCTATACGGCGGGTGACCCAGTAATTCAACGTTTGATGTCGCCAAATAGTCGATCGTTCGCTTAGCGGTGTGCGACGAGGCGTTGTCGTGGTGAAGGAGGATCCTACTGCGAGGTCGTTTCTCTCGAACTTTTTCCAAGACAAGTGGCAAACAATTGGTAGTGTACCATTCTGCAGAAACTGTTTTTTGATCCTCTAACACAATTGTTGCGAAATGACCTATCCTTCCAAAGAACGAGGCCACCATTTTTTTTTCCGCACTTCGATCTCTCTTCACTTTAGTTGGCAACCTCTCGAAAGGAAACACCCACTGAGCAGATTGTCTTTTGGTTTCAGGATCATAACAGTAAATCCAGCTTTCGTCACCTGTTAGTATGTCGAACACAGCATTTGAGTCACCTCCGTTAAATCTTTCAATCATTTTACGGCACCAATCCACACGATGGAGTTTTTGAGCCTCAGTCAAATTATGAGGTATCCACCGGGCGCAAAGCTTCCTGACTGCTAAATGTTCGTGGAGGATTTTGTGCACTTGACTCATACCGATGCCTAAGCTTGTCCGAATCTGCTGATAGGTCACTCTTTTGTCAGTCTCTATCATACGCCGCACAACACAGATGTTATCTTCAGTCGTCGCCGTAGAAGGCCGTCCCCCACGTAAATCATCAGTGAGATTAGTGCGACCACGTTTAAACTCATTAAACCAGTTGTAAACTGTCGCACGAGATGGGGCTTCATCGTGAAAGGCCAATCGTAGTCTATCATAACTTTCTTGTTGACTTAAATGACATCGAAAGTCATAAAAAATCATTGCACGAAAATTTTCTCGTGTTAAATTCATGTTGACGTGACACAGACAATTTTCAATTTGCCGCCAAATCGTAAAACAAATGACAAATTAATGAAATATATACTCAGTAATATTGGCAAAGAGTTCTATTTTCAAATTTTAGAATTATTTTTTTATTATATTGTTTATAAGTGGCCAGTTCTAAGAACTTTCAGTTTGACCCTCGTATCACAGGCATATTAAAGTCAAGTTAAGCCCTCGAAGTTGGCGTCATCAATCGGGGTAGTGGTAAAAATAGATATCCCCAATGATGAGGGATTATTTGACGACAAAGTATCAACAGAGACATGTGGTGTCATTCAAAAATAGAATGCGTCGCCATCTCAGCGATGTCACACGTGGCGTTCTTAAAAACAGATCGTTTCCTTTAAAAAGTTAATTTGGCGCTTTTTGTCGCGGGCCAGTTACAAAAAAGTGTAACTTTTTAGAAGTCGTTAAGGGGCATATGTTGCTCTAATAATGTTATTTTGTAGCGCGCTAGTAATGTGACTCCTATTTTCCGATACGGGGGTGTTTTGTGGTAAAATATCTTCGGAAATAGGTCTACTTTTCAAATATGCATGTGTACACCAACCATATTTGTATTTTGAAACTTGTTCCCTTTAAATATTTTCAGCAATTATAACATGATACTTATTGCCGGCAATTACGGCTTCCTGGCATGTATAATAATAATTCTTGGATTTCTATGTTGTGTAATAGTTTTTTTGATCTTAACCTCACACTTTTAACTAAATAATTATGACAATTAGTGTTGACGCAATATATTCTGGCAAAGAATAAGTGAACAGTGCAGTGGATGAGCCCCAAGCTTTGAGCGCTGTAAATAAACATTATATTTCTCATGTATGGAATAAGGAGTCTATTAGGGAGAAAATATTTAAGGAAAAAGAAGCACTTCAAATACAAATGCACTATAACTAATTATGGAGAGATATGGGAATTAGTCCAATGCAAATTCCATATCCAAATTCTATTCATCTGAGGTAAGGTTATGTTAGACGTAGTATTTCTCTGCATTACATATTTTTAGAATACAGATGGCTAATTATGTTCCCTTACAAACAAGCTTTAACATTTTTATCTCCTAAATCCATTACAAAACTACCATTTATAATACTTAGTTTCTCATGAGAAACCAAAATGTTTTCCACGAGGTACTATATTAAAGTAAATGAGCATCAAGTGAATACAGTGTCGTTGTGTAGCTAACACTCATCCCAATTCGTCTTCCTCCACTTGATGGATGGGACCTCGCCACTTCCCTAATAAATGTAAACAAAACATTTATTTTTTGCCCAACAAACGTTATTAATGAATCGCCCCCGATGATAAGTTTAATTGTTTTGAATGCTCCAACTTTGATCTTGATAAAAGCTTCTTGGTAGAACAGTTTTTTGTAGCAAAACGTCGCATTATTGACGCCGAAGATCTCGAAATGTCACTCCATTCATTATACACCTTGAGAAATATCACAAACGAATTGCTACCTTATGCGATTAAGCATAAAATGTTAAATTGTTTAGCAAAGAGTGTGGTATAACAGTGTCATATGATCCAGAATCTTTTTTATTAAACCAAACTCAGTCACCGTAAAAAAGGAAACGTCAGTGGAATTCCACGTAATAGACGAAATGTTTTAATGAGGTTTATTTAAAATAATTAATGTTAATGTGTGAACGGTTGCGTGTTTTCAGGTGAACCGCTGACGAATGCTCGTGCGGTACAAAGTAGCGAACGGAAATATTGTTAAAATTCTTTGATAAGAATGTTGATTGTGGATTTCGTGTTGAATAAAATGGAGTTGCGAAGGGTCTTACAAGGGTATCACAAATGCGTATGACTGGGTATTTAAGTCAAAGTGCGTGTGTGAGACTTTTAATGCGGACTTTGGCCCTAATTAATAAGTAAAAGTAGGTTTACTTCTTGTTTTACAATGACTTTTTACGTTCCTACTTCATATTTGTAAAACATATTTGTAAGGATTAATAGTATGTTAAATTTAGGAATTAAATAAGAAATGCCACGTATGTATTGAAACTAGAGGACTAAAGATGGCGATGACTTAGTGGCATGCCATAGAAGAGGCCTATGTCCAGCAGTGGACGTAGTAAACGGGGCTGGTGATGATACTAAAACACTTCAGATACGTAGATAAATAGAGTCCAGTAATGTAACATTTTTATTGAATATTATTATTTTGATATTTTCATACAACTCGCTACCGCTGTCACTTATCATTATGACCACCGCCTTCAGTATGACCACTACCGTCCGGTCTGTGAATCACTTGCAGTCTTAATCAGAACCATTATGTGGGACTAAACACTAATTGGACAAAATGTCCTTTTATAGTCCTCATCAAAATAATAACCAAATCGAATCGACCCCTGAATCGATTCTAGGGAGACGTCAATGAGTAATACTTATCGTGAATCATCTTCGATCTTTTCCTGTGGGATTATTATCCTCATTTCCTCAAGTATCTACGTAAATAGTGCAAATTGCAACACTAGATAGATATAATAGATAGAGAAAAGTATTAGTAGGCTACTGATATTTTCTTACTCATATCATCTACTGCCGTCGTGACTGCTAAGTTTACTGAGATCTGTACTCTAATTAATATACAACCAGATTGCTTTATACCCCATAGAAGCTTCTACTTACTTGAGTATACTTATAGAAATGTGTGCTGCGTAAGGATTATAATTAATTACATAAAGGTACCTATCAAGTAAACTGCACTTGCAAAAAAGTATATTATTTAGAATTCTTACAAGTCAGTTACCTAGCAACAATTACTTACAATCCTATAGATAGAGAATACTCAAACAGGTACGTGACGGTCGTATACGAGGAATTTAAATAATTTCAAATGACAATTACACCCGGATGTCGCGAGAAGATAAACAGATATTGGACCCTAAAAGTGCAGCTTATGACGTCATTGGCATTTACGATGTACTCACAGATTCAAATTAGGATATCCTGTACTAATGGACGTAATAACGCATCCGTGATTAGAAAGATAGACCCATGAGAATAATGAATTAAATAATTTTATACGTTTTAGGTTAATTGGCGTGTGATATCCCTTCGATGTAAGGTTTTTGAAGCTATTCCCTAAGTTTTAGCCTACTACCTAACATCTCTGAATAGGATGACCTAATTGTTGCAGTGGCTTAGTGATTAGACTGCTTTGTTAAAGGATGCAAGAACGTGCAAACCCCGATGGGATCAATAAACCCATGACTGACAATGATCCACTATTACTAATCTAATGATATTCACTACTTCCCTATTTAATAACATGGATAATAGAGCGCAAACGGACGCAGTATATACTGATTTTAAAAAAGCATTCGATAGAGTCGACCACAAAATCTTAATGGACAAGATCGCATTCAATGGTATCAGGGGTAATATGTTACGATGGTTCCAGTCTTATATAAGTAATCGTAGCCAAAGTGTGGTAACTAATGGATACCTTTCTAACTCATTTCTAGCAACCTCGGGCGTACCACAGGGGTCAATTTTAGGCCCTTTATTATTCATTATTTACATTAATGACATTGGCAACTGCTTCCATAACAGTAATTTTCTATTGTACGCTGATGACCTAAAAGTTTTTAGAAAAATCCAGTCATTAGAAGATTGTCATTTATTACAGCAGGACCTAAATAGACTGTCTGACTACTGTAATAATAATAAATTAATATTAAGTATATCTAAATGCAAATATGTAAATTTCACTAAAAACAAAAAAATCATCAACCTTAATTACTCTTTGTGCAATGAACCTCTACTTAAAGATAATATAATTAGCGATTTAGGTATCCTCTTGGATTGCAAACTCCACTTAGACGTCCACATTGAAAAAATTACCGCCAGCGCTTTTAAAATGTATAATTTAGTGATGAGATCTTCAGTGGACTTTAGGAGCCCAACTACATACCTATACCTATTTAATGCTCTCGTGCGACCACAGGTAGAATATGCTTGCATGATTTGGAACCCCTACTATGCAAAGTACGATCATGCAATTGAAAGAGTACAGCGTAAGTTTCTGCGCGCAACTCAGTTCAAATGTCGTCTAGGCCGTTCCACATACAAGGAGTCTCTGCAAGAATTTAATTTGCTTACCCTACACTCAAGACGACTGTTACTTCAGGCCATGATGCTCTATGACCTTATTAGCAATAAGTATGATTGTACTGAACTTGTTAACGCTTTATATTTTATCGTACCCAGAACTGTAATAAGACGAGAGACGCGCGCCTACCCGTTATTTGCTACGTCTACTAGTCGTACGAATGCGGGTGAGCGAGCGCCCCTCCATAGAATAGTTAAAAATTTCAATTCATTTTTTGTTAATATAGACATTTTTGCCCCTACTCGCAATCAATTCAAAAAAAATATTATAAATACGCTTCGTCATCTCCAGTAGTATAAAAATTGTCAACATTTGTTTATAACCACCCCCGGTTTCTGGAAGGTTTCTGGAAGGCTGATCAACTTGACCTGCTGTCGAATCTGTGATTGGTTGGCTAAAAAAAGTAACAACCAATCACGGCGCATGACATGAGATTTGACAGTTGATTAACCAATTTTTGTGTTGATCAGCCTTTCAGAAACCAGGGGTTCAGACTCAGAATTAGATTTAAGTAGTAACTAACTTTAAGCTTCAACTAGGTTTAACTGTACTTCTCAAGGTAATATGTGGAAACGTCGTGGATTGTACATTAATTAATTTTGTTTTGTACCTAGCCAGTAAGACACAATGTACAATTGTTTGTTTTCCCAAATAAAATAAAATAAAAAAAAATAAAAAGACTGAACTGCAGACATTTCTTTTTGAGTTTGGGGGTTAGTGCATTTATAATCTTATTTCTTTTACCGCTCCAAAAACATCTTAGTGTTAGGCAACGTTCTTTAAAAATAAGAAAAGTTTTTCCCGAGTATAGGAAGAAGTATGTATTTTTCAAAGAATTAAAATGCTCAAATTCTCACACTCAGTACAAGACGTACTCGTATCTGCAAACAAACGAATATTTGTCCCGAGTGCCACTCAGGTACAGCAGAAATTGGGCCATCATTATTCGTCAGGTATTTCTTATCTGTCGTAAGTTTAGATGGGGAAATTCTGTATAAAACGAATCAGGGACGTCAGACAACAACTGATAACAATGATCTGCTTCTTAGTTGTTTCGTCACGTCTTAGGTACGTGACCATAGCGGGTTGATTAGCACAGGATCCCTCGAGGCCGCCTGATTTAAGCACGATTAATGGTAGACGGAAAACTGTTTGCAACAACAAATTATAAAACACATTGTTGTGTATTTTTAGTATGATTTTCTTTAACGGGAAGCGCTTTAAACATGAATATAATGTGAAAAGATATCTTAAAGACGAGCCTTCTGAAGACGTATGATAATTATCATCATAAGGCCTGTATTCCTCAAAAGCAGAATAAAAGCTGTGTTATGTGTTGAGCAACTCATGAGTGTAAGGAAGAATGTTTGAAGCCACATATAATGTATCTAAGTCCTAAAGATTTCAGTTCCAGTATGCAAAACTAGCTCAATTAATTCACACATTAGTATGGTATTATTATGTAGGTTACCATCATTTTATTAAATAAATTCCTAATTTGCCTTTTTAGTTATTCTCGCAGATAATTGAACGAACGATAAGCAATCAACAATATATAATTCTCAAATATTTTATATAACAACATCACCATATCTCGGTAAGATTGGTATTTTATTTTAAGGTCCCGGCTCACAAATCGATATCATCATCTTTATCAATTCAAAAGAGCCACAGAATTTTCTATTGCTTCTAACTCAATTTTACCTTGAATGTCTTCTCAAACATTCCCACATTCACAATCAACAAAACGAGGAAAAAACACGACGAGGTCGCAGAACCACATCAATTATCGTAACAAATCATATGAACAAAACGATACACGTTTATTTTTGTCGTATAAGGCTGCCTACTGACGCAGCGACTAATGTTTGAATGCGAACCACCTGTAACGTAGCGCGACGTTGCACGACATCGGACGATGTTGTCAAGTGTAGTCGGTTAGAAAGGATTGATTGGATCTTATCTAGACTATGTATTAGAAAAGTGTCACAAAATAAAAGACCGGCCTTGTACTGCCATGTAGAATATTGGATCTAGTTGCGTTCATTAAGCAAGCCCATCCAAAGACTGTTGGTAAAAGGCTAGGCAGACAAAAAAAAGGTAACTATGTATGACAAAAAATAAATATTAGTTATTCATCTGTTACTTTATTATCTTCTTTTATATTAGCAGAAAATATGGTTTTTTTTTTGCTCTCTGTATGTTTTTTTATTTTGATACCATCTAATATAACATACGCGTACCTTTTTGTGGGTAAACTGTAGTAGAAACTCATTTCTTAAGGATCGGGCGTACCGTTCGTATCCCTTCGGTGTATATGAAGGGTGAGCGGAAGGGTGCACTGCGGCTGGTTTGATGTTCAAAAAGTATGTCGTTTTGGTTCAGTTTGAATACATTTGAATTAAATACTTCGACAGTTGACGACTGTTGTGTGGTTGCTACGTTATTTAGTATTTTCACCTAGGCGCTTTAAACAAAAACACTGTTTTATCTGGAAGCTCCTATACTGAAAACAAAATAAAGCGTTTTTTTTGCAAGCTCCTTAACTATATGACTACTGTTGCACGGCTGCTACCAATACAATCAACCTACTTTTAAACTGACCATAAAGTTTGCGTGTATTTTGAAGATGTTTCAAACCGCCACGTTATCAACAGCGTTTGAGCAGTCAATTAAAAAGAAATATATATACTCATTTAGTAAAAGAAAATCTTGATCTTTCTACTACTTTATTATCAGAATATTCTAAAACGAAACTCCAATTTTCCATCATCTGTATCAAATGTTTTTGTCGGGAATAAGGACTGTTGACAGAGCATAGTGAATGCGCAGCTTTGTCCCCATCGCGCTCTAACAGCGTCTCAATCTTTGATAAGGGAACAAGCAAAGTTTACAGTTGATATATTCTGTTTTATGATCTCCTTTGTTTTCGTAACACGCATGGAGTAAGGACAATCAAAGATGTTAGGAAACGATTGATATTCTATACGATAAAACAGAAAATTCTCTTGAACTTTGTGTCGTGGTAGCTTCGTGGTTGATGGACAGTATATGTATTTATGGTATATTCTTGACAATAAATAATGTGATTTTAAATTTTTCTGTAACATAATGTATTTATCCTATAATTGCTCAAATCTTCTAAGATACAATTGATATTAGGTAAAGGAAAACTTTGATATGAAACCTGAATTTGATCAACATTCTTTACTTTTTAATATAGTTATAGTATGTACCTTGTACCTACAGCTATATGAAAAGGTATATACCTTGCAGTAGTCACACACACGTCTAGTCTGGTAATATTATTATGCGGAAGTTTAAATGAACTTTTCTCATAATTATGCTTATATAATGTTTCAGAAGATCGCACGTGCCAACGTCAATTCACAGCCTACATTTTCTTCCTGTAACAAAACTTGATTTGATTCTGACAGTTTTCGATATAGAAGTTGCAAGCTGAGTTTGATTGGACCTTTTAGTATGTGTATATGAGGATAGGAGTAACGTTCCAAGTCGCGTCAAATGTCAGTAAAGGTTATCCGGGCTTACCCGGGTCAGGTTGAATTAAACAATGTGTTTTGGTAAATTTTGAAGGATAAACCGTTGACCGTGATAAACCTATTAGATCTCTTTAATATTCATCCTTATCTATCCAAGACAACATGTCTTGTACGTACGTAATACATACAACTTATCACATAATAGGCAATACTTAACATTGAAGTATCTGATCAAGTCCTATCCAAAGATATCACTAAAAGGTAGCATCTGATTGAGCCTTTTACAATGATACCAATCACGAAGAGATATTGTTAGGGACACGATTCTAGCGAAGTTGTGAATGCAGGAAATAATTAAATAATTGAAATAGAAAATATTATGAATTTGATACTTCATACCCTTGTTTCTCATTCCCAGAGAACACAAATATTTTACGTCCGTGAGCTTATAAGAATAGTTGTTACACGTACTGTTGTTATTAAGTCCGTCGAGAAGAGTTTCTTAGAAGCAACACTGCCAGTAATATTTTGCAGCGTTCTTCTTGGACTATTTTCTTGTTTCTTTTTACGGTAAGCACTGTAATGTAGACCCACATTAAATAATACTCAGGTGAACCTGCACATCTACTCTAATATTCCCTTAAAAAGAGCCATACTAAAATACACCTAATAAAATAAACGTGATAATACAAATGAGTCCGTCTCCTTATAAAGAAGAAAACTTAGCGTCTCAAGACGTTGCGAATGAAATAAGACTTTAAGTATATTAACATACAGTTCAGAATAAAACAGCCGTGTTAGTTGGCTCAGCCAAATTTGCATATCATAAATGTAATATTTAGCTCTCAACTTGCTAATTAGAAGTCGTCTTTTAGTACCGTCAGCAACATTAGGCGAAAGAATTTAATTTTTGACGACTTTTCTGAGATCATCTATCCTTAGCTTCTAGAAGACGAATGAGAAAAGTAAGTTAGATGTATTTACTTATTATAAATAAAAGTTCATTTAGGGCTAGCAGAAGATACCAACATACCTAAAATAATAAACATTTGCCAAAACATCAGAAAATTAAAAAATGACGTAAGTAAATTAGTTCTTCTTATGAAATATTTTGCCATTAAAACTCTTTTGATAAAGGCAGTCCGAAAACTTATTCTACTAGCACAAAAATATACCAAATGACTTTACCGCAATTACCTACTAGCCATAAGAAAAAGAAGGAACTAATATTTTCTTGTACCCAATGTTTTTGCACCCGTTCCTTTATCAAGGTAAGGAAGCCCAACCCAGCCAGTCCGTGTCCCGGTTTTAATTAGTTGCAAGTTGTTATTATTGTTACGGCAAATGTACCCATAAAAATTACTCAGCACCTTATCACTTGAAACAAAATTTTGCACCACTTCACATCTGAACAAATTCGAGTTTTCTTGGTAACTATCGTTTAATTGGTTAGGTATAAGAGCACTAAATACCTGCATGTGTACTGATAATTTAAGATGGTAATGATGAAGTGAGAATACTCACATACAAAGTATGTAGTCTAGTTGTTATGTAATAGTTAGTTGGTAGAGCCCTTATAACCTAACCTCAAATATTTACCTAATATCGAACTTCATGTAAGATAGGATACTGCTTTGTCAGCCGATAGTCTTGTAACATGAGAAAGGTCAAGTGAGGTACATACTTCATACGATAATTAAGTAAAAACCTTTTATATTTACGTGACTAAATTCCCCTTCTAAATAGTTAAATTAGTCAAAACCTCAATTACTCTAGACCTTTGACGTATACACAAGCTTTGAGGGCACTCAATAATAGTGTTACATTCGACAAACTAAGGCAAGTGGCATACTAAATTTCGATGGACTATTACGACAGAACATAAATCGACATTCTGTAATACTTCACAACACCGAAACACAGACATATTTTTTTCAAATTAGTGCTCTATCGAATTTATGTGCCCAGTCAGAGTAATTGGAGCCTAAATTTACAATGGCAGTCATTGCAGAGTTACTAAGGCAGAAAGACTGGACTTAAAAAAGATCCTGGTTTACTATCAGGTTGCCCTGCAATAAAAATTTAGCAATACCATCTTTGCAAGCTCCCACCAGGTGGACCGACGATATCGTCAGAATTGTGGGCAACCGGTGGATGCAATTGGCAAGCTATCATTCATTGTGGCGTTCTAAGGGGGAGGCCTTTGTTTAACAGTAGACGTCTTCCGGCTGATGATGATGATGAATATCATCTTTAGAATCACTTCAAACATCCATTATTATAACAAGCCTGTTATAGAGTCATCCTAGCAACATTGCACCAGCACACACACTTTCTGATCCTAAAAACAACTTCAAGGGAATCTCGAATGCTACTACATAAGTAAGGAGGTTTAATTCTCTCATATTTACATTAAAGTCTAGCGTCAACTATCTAAGCCTTGTAATAATTACCCTTTTAAAACTTTACAGGATATGTATAATATGTACATATATGAACAAATTTCGTTCCAACATTAAACTTCAACACCTTTTTTGAGCTCGAAGCTTGTTTTTACATTGGGTAACACTAACATGAACCTACTTAACTTCTACGCTACATTATACTTTTTCAACATTATAAACACGTACTAATTATGCGAATGCCAATTATAATAATGGCACAAAATATGAAACAAATGAAGGATAATTAAATTAAAATGAAGTTAACAGAGCTGTTTCGTTTCAAAAAGAGAAATACAATTTATTTCCGTTGGCTTAGATGATTCCTACAAAGTATGTTTTTCAGTCTCACTGCAAAATGTAAAAATGTAGAGAATTATTGTAAAAACTTTGGCTGTTTGCACCGACTACTTTATATGTCTGGATATTTTTGAACTACAGGTGACAATAGAGTATCTTAGCTATATGCAGATAATAGAGGAGTTGCCTCGGAAAGGATTATCTAAATGCCAAGTTAAGTTAAGGTTTTGGCAAAGCCACATTCAATGTGTAAAAAAATATATTTCACATCTAATAAAATTAAATTTTATTTATCTTCAGCATTTTTAGTCAGGACCTATAGGTAAAAAAGATCTTGGTTCGGTACCACCAAGATCGGTAGTTATTATGATTTGAAATTAATTGACGACCTGATTGGTGGCTAAGCGATTGAAACGCTGTGCTGAGTATGCCAGGTTCCCCGCGCGACACAAAGTACAAACCGCAGATGTTTGTCTCGAGCCTGGGTGTTTGTGTATGAGATATTTCATATTTGTGAAACGCACCCACACAGAAAAAAATGCTAGGGTGGGGCGACGTTGAAATAAAAATCCAAAACAATTACTTAATAAATAGAGCACGAACAGTATAGCAAGGTAGTCCAAAACCCCAGTCAAAACCGTAAGACCACCAAGGTGTCGCTTAATTTTCCCCTCAAATTAATATTCACGGCCATAATTACAGACACCGAAACACAGAACGACCTAAAACCATTATCTTATAGCTACGGCATTAACAATTCTTGTCTAAAAACCTCAAGGGGTAACCTTCTTGGACTAATCCTTACGTGGGGAGTAAACTATTAATTAATCAAAAGTATGTGCGGGCCCGCCACGTTCCAATGAGGATCAAAGTTTCGGACCCTTTGTGGCCTGCCCTAATGTTGTTTACATTGTCGTTAATTAAATGGGGCCCGGATGTGCAATTAGCTCTTTAAAGGATAGCTGACCGACAAAGACAGCTTCTGCAAGGCGTACACAAGTCTCAGTTCTTTTTACGAGTCACATTACAAAGAAGTTTTTATTAAAGGCTTCGTTCCGTAGCACTGTGGAGGCACTGAGAAAGAAATTTATTTTCTTCTGTTCTTGTTAAATAAGAGGTCTTTATTTAAATTACATTCACATTATATATTTTTTACTTATTAACTTAAATAATGAGGTAAGTAAATAGAGGTGGCAAGAGTACACAGAATATAGTGCCAGTTTGCAGTAGCGCTAGTAAAGTATTATAAGATATCAAAGCTAGGTGACTTAACGGCTAAAAAAATTAAAGTATATTTCTACCGGGTCGTATTACCACAAAATAAATAGTAAATTACCATCACAATTATACAAAAATCCATTATTTTATTTTGTAGGTAGTAATTACATTTTTATAGGTATTGTTGATATCTATTGGTACTATTTATCTATTATTTAACAGTTATTTTCAAACAACATACCTATATATTGGCACTTGGACGCTCAGAGCTTGGACGTCGGACGAAGATTCATAAAAACACAACGAACTGTCAGACACGACTTATTAAATTGCGATAGCATACCTAATTATTACCTTTACATTATGTATCAATCTTGTCTACCATTGTTTACAAAGGCATTACAATTATTGTATATTACATTATATATTACAATATATTTGTATGATTACAGCGCCATCTTTCAATTCTATATAGTACCAAATGAAATTTAGCTACAAGTACTGCCATCTATTAGAACTTATACATACTACAGAGACATTACCTTCACTAATGTTTTTCGGTAAGTAGTATGACAAGATTCGTTATGTTTCTAACAGATGTCGCTATAATAAGATTCATTTATGTAAATAAACAAGAAATAATTTAAATGATAACATAATAAATTAATTAAAGAATTATTGTGTTTTATTAGCATGTTCCGTTGTTCATCTCATAATCATTGGTATTCTGTATTCTGCTTAAATGTAATAAGGTTGGTAGTATTTTCAAAAATGAAAAATTACATGCAGCATAATGTCATTATTTTAATGATAAGTCATTACTATACACTATACATTTAAACATTTTAATTGATTTATTTTTAATTTTCTAAAATATCTATTAATTTTACAATTAACTAATAAAAGTAGTCACATGTGCAGCCATCTGTTAGCGTTAAATTGATACAACTTATAGGAATGAAACTAAAAAGTTTTACCAGTATCGAACTAGAGTGCGGTATTTGAAGCTCCTACTTATTGGGGAGTATGGTAGCTCGATAGTTTATAATAATTTAAATAGATGGCAGTGTTTTAGGTTTCACAATCAGAATAATTTTCTTTCTAAAACATTTTATAATTTTATTTTATATAAATTATAGAATGATATAGTAAGTAAACCTGAACTATCTTATATTTAAATACTGTATTTTTTTTTTTTTTTTTTTTAGTTAGCCTGTTTAGTTTCCCACTGCTGGGCAAAGGCCTCCCCATTATTTCTCCACAAATCCCTGTCCGATGCCATTTCAGGCCACGTCTTTCCGGCAAAAATGTCCAGATCATACTGTATATGACAATAAAACTTTACACAACTTACATAATATATATTATAAACGGCATTAAAACAACACATTCAAATAAATAGAATTAAAAACTCATATATTATTATATTCAATCATTAATTTGTATAGTCTAACTTATATGGTATGTTTGACAATTTATTTTTTACTAAGGAGTTATATAGCTTGGTAGTTGATAGTATTTTGAATAGATGGCAGTGTTTTAAATTCAAACTTAATACACTGCTATCTATTTAAATTATTGTTGACAGTAACGTCAAAATCCTAAAAATAAATAAATGTTATGCTAAACCAACCTTAGTCGTATGTATATTATATAGTCCTGAAAATGCTTATTTACTATGTAAGATGGTCGAGATGAGTAGTAGGTACAACGAGAGAATAAAAAAAAATAACCTAACCGTGGGTAATACCCTATAACACTTAAATAATAAGTTTTATTGGTTAGGATTGTTTATTAGACCCTAGAAAAAAGCAAACGCATATCCCTGCCTAACTTTTTAACCAGTTTCAAGTTAGCTGTAAAGTTTTATGCTACTTTTCATGCAGCCGGCTCCGACACTTGCATTGGTGAAGTTTTAGTAGGTATGTCGAACCTACCACTATGTCACGGGATTTTTTTTTATTTTAACCGACTTCTCTGCGTAGGTTTTGGAAAATTCTAAATTCTATAATAGTTCGGAGTTCGTTGCTGTCTGCCGCACATATTATTAGTCTAACTACGACAGGCGCGGTCACTACTTGGATGGGTAACCGCGCATACAAGAACTATCCTTGTCGCGGATTACTTACAAAAAAATGCAACTAGGATCTCTGTTAAAGGAAAATGGGCTTTACTAACGTGAACACTTATGATAGAAATAACTGTTTTTTATTACTATTTTTATTTTTTTATTTTTAACTTATGTCAAAAACAAACATGTATCTATGACTAAATTGGCAATACAATTTTATCATCATGATCATCAGTCCGTTGCAGTCCACAGCTGGACATAGGCGAGAATACAATACAATGTAAATTGTAAATATCGAAAGGTGATAGACTTTTCGAGTGCCTTTTATCCTTTTACTGGCCAATGTCGAAATATTTGACGACCTGATTGGCGCAGTGGCTAAGCGATAGGACTGCTGGGCTAAGGGTTCGATTCCCACACGAGCCAAAAATTTGTGTGATCCACAGATTTTTGGTCCGAGTCTAGCTGTTTGTGTCTGTGATATTTCATGTTTGTGAAATCGCACACTTGATACAGCAGAAATTCCTAGACCGAGGCGAAACTATTCTTAAAAAATAAAAATTAAGAAAAATCAGATTTGGAATAAATTCATTGATGTACTGAATTAAACAGAAATTATTGGTAGTAGTTATCGACATTCCAAAGTCCATGAGCTCATAGCGAACAAACTTCATTCATCCCATGCCTCCGTGACGGATCGGCTTTTACCGTGAAGATATTTTGTTTGCAGACGACAAAACGATTGTCCGTAATGGCTATAATATAACGCCCCTACCCCTTTGGGGGTTGCCAGTTAACGCTTCGCCAAAACGTCAGTGGTGATTCGTTACGGGGACACAGGGACGTACTTATAACATTAAATACTTTGGATATGTTTTAATTTAGTAACTAAAACACACAACCAAATACAGCACATGTACTAGTACAACAATTACCTACGCATATATAACATAACATTACGCCTGTATTCCCGAAGGGGTAGGCAGAGGTGCACCCACATTTCGACGGTTCTGTTTTTAGGTCCCAATGTAATAGGTGGCGAGCCAATTGCCATCAACCGGGCACAAATCCAGACTGAGAATTGCGCTGCTACTGAGAATTACCTATTGGAAAAACCCAGTAGCACTTTGCCCGACCCGGGATTCGTAGCCAGGACCTCGTGCTCATCAGTCACGCATCGCAACCACTAGACCAAAGAGGCAGGCCTACACACTTTAAATTAAAATCAACTCAGCCCACCTCAATCCCAAGTTCGGCCCTGTAGAGTCTGGCGTACCGTCTACGACCCTTTGTAATCTTATTACATTAGTTAAAGGGTAAAAGCCGATATATAGCCTACATCAATACCACTTACGTTGGCATGCAGCCAGCGTGTGAGGGTGATCCGTACCCAGCATGCTTTTGTTAACCCCATTGTTACAAGCATGTAGAAATTAAGCATTGTCTAATTGGAAATTCTGCCACTTACGAATGAAATTAAAGTTTCATTACTGGCAGAGAACTGTTGAGAGATTCTTTCTACTTTCATGTTACATCGGGTTGATTTTTCTATTCTTTCTTAACATCCATCTTAGCATTTATTATATTCTTACTTCATACTCCATATATACCTACCTTCTTTGGTTTTCCTTTTGTAGTGGGCATAGGTTTAACGAATTGCATGCATTGTTCAATTATAAGAATGTTATATTTATCATTTATTGACACTGGTTGAGTGTTAAACTATTTGCTTGACATTATAGGAGCCAGGGCTTCCAATATAATTGTACCTCTTTTTATGCCAATAAAACATCATCATCATTATCATTACCTTTTTAAACCTAATTACATATTATAAACAAGAAAAAGAACACTTTAATTAGTCAATGGCAACCGTGAATAACAATTTTTTTTAAGCATTTGTCTATTTTAAAGTGTGCGTAACCTATTTAAAAATTCTTTCAGATGTTATGAAAAAAGTTATTATAAGCGAGGACTTCAAGCAGACACGAAGCGTTCTATAAAAACATTCTACGAAATCCATTTAATTAAAACGTCATATTAAACGGCAGAAAAATAGAATTTCCCAGAAAGCCTGCAGCTAATCACGTGGCCATCAAAGAAAAACATCTCACTCCCTTATTTACAATAGGAAAACAATCAAAGTGAAATATTATTTTCGGAAGCGCGCAGTAGTTTTTACAGTGATTCCTCCCGATAGATAACACTAATATTTCACGAGAACGGACCGCGTAAATGAATGACAGTAACGATTGATGGGGTTACGCTTGTTATTTGAAAAAGCGAAGGGCCATTTTCACCATTCCGCTGAAGATATATATCATTGGAAACGTCAACAGAGTAGAAAATTAAAGTCAATAAGAGTCGGACGCCCGTAATAAGCTCTCACCGTCAGACTGTTATGAAACGCCTTTATCTTGGGAGGGCGCAAAAAATATTGGCCAATTTGTCAACTGCTAAACTCGAGGCGCTAAGTGCCGTTTCATTGGTTCCCACCTTCATCTTTTGAAGATCTCTCTTACCTTTATTTTAATAAAATTCTCGGCAAAGAAACGAAATTGTTTATTTTAGGTGTACGTAATCTGTATTCAAAGTAGAGTAGCATCTGCCCTGGACGTATTATTTACATAACACAAGACATCGGTGTTGGATTTCTGTTTTAAACACATTTCAAAGATCTTTGGAAAACATAGACATTGAAGACATTTTTCAGAGCTTTTAAACACATTCTAATGAAAAGGTTCTGTACACATTATTATAGATGAAACATCTTTTGAACGATAATTAATAGCAGAAGAATTATTAAAAAAAAATATCGCCCCACACTAGAAATTTCTCCTATATCGTAGGCGCGTTTCACAAACATGAAATATCACATACACAAACACACAACCACAACCTAGGCTCGGGACAAACATCTGCGGATCGCACAAATTTTTGTACTGTGCGGGAATCTAACTTATACAGATGAAGTCTCTTTTAGAAAAAGGTATTTCTAGGTTTCTCTTATTTTACATAACTATTTATTATCAACTCAAATCCGACACGTACTAAGATGACACACAGTTACGAAGGAGTAGATTGAACAAAGAATGAACATCATACTATTATTCTATGAGAGAGATACAAATATAAACGTTATACAGAAATATTGATATACTATTTTTTTTATCAATTAGCAACACTGCATACATCCTTACTATAAAACCAATTCACTATTAGAAAAACAAACATCGTAATTTACAATTATGCATGCGGTGATAATTTAAAACAAATGCATGTGCAATAAAGAACGAGCTATTTAAACAAAGTACGTGGATGTGCATGAAATTGCTTAAACTATCAATTATTTATAGACATCAGATAGCAATATCTCGGTACCACAAACAGGGATTGCAATAAACATGAGAGACGTTTTATGTTTTGGCCCGTTGTTTTTCTACGTTTTATCTGTTATTGCATCCTAGGGCGAAGTTATGGTGTGTCCATGACGGATGTTTATAGAGAAATATCATCGCACGTGCGATAAATGTTACTGTATTCTTTTTAGATACGCTTTTTTGCTATTAACTTGCCCTTAGGCGTAGTGACAAGCAGCAATGCATGATTTTGATTTTCTATTTTACTTTGCCCAAACAACAGTTTTCACTCCTTTATTTTATGTAAAGGTAGACATAAATTCATTGACATACCACTAAGAATTTTTTATATGTAGATGAAAAACACAAACACTTTCCAACCCCTGGCAGAAACCCGAGAAACCCTCTTAACGAAAAACATTTTCATTTTGAAAATGGCAATAACTGCACTTCGTTTTAAATTTCTAACATACCTTTTTGCTCACTGCACCTAATAAAGGAACATGAGTGTTGGAATTTTCAAAGCACCTAGGGCAGGACCCCAGACCTCAAAAGAAGTATTGATAGGCAAAATGTTTTAACAAAATTAATCTATAGGGAGGTACTACCGTTGACAGGGACCATTATGTTTGGGAACTATAAATACATACAAATGGCCCTTGGTTTTTTAATAAAGCGGAGGGTAGCTGAATATTAGTCTAATATCAGGGAGTGCAAACCGATGTTGCCCTCACAGTGTGCAGTCGTGGTGCATGGAAGTTTTTTATGACGTAAATATGGTCGAACAGCTGACATTAGTATGGATAATACTAAGGTCCGTTTTGATTAGGATAAGTGTTCTTCTGTCGTATAATACTGGAGGTAGGATTCATTGACTTGATGCTTAAATCGTGATTACTTCTCTGAGGTAGTATCTTTCTGTCTGGAATATTTTTGAAATTATTATTGGCCATCAAAATATTTTTGCCACAATATAATTATGATATCCACTTGAGGCACGGTCATAATTATTTAAAAAAAATCTACTACAAGTAAAAGAGAATTTTATGACTTTTATTTCACCATTTATTTATTGAAGTTAAAGCTTTACCAGAAAAGTTATTTGAACATGAAGCTTCATGTTCAAATAGGTTTTCAAGCTAAAATCAAGAACAATTCCTCCTCATAATATCTAATTTTCGGTTGTTTCAATTTTTTTTTAATAAAAATTGTTGTCTATTTACGGCCATATAAATGATGTCAAATAACTGTAACAAACGATACTAATTACTACTTTTCTAACCGTCTCTAAATCAACAATGGTTTAGAAAGGATTAAACAAACAAAGCCATTTAATATTCTTAATAGTAGCAGTCTTAAGTCTATTTATTATTCACCGCCGCATCTCCACTAATCCTAACATTCTTCATCTGTACCGTCAATGCACCCTGTACCCTATAACACGGTTAATATTAAAATATTGCATCGAACCCATGCATTTTTTTAGGAGGCGTATCAAGCCAAAACATTGGCTTTTTCCTGCCCCAAAGAATCACCCCCACAGAAATAATACAAGTATTTGTACTCACCATTTTTTTATGCCGTAGGGTGAATGCTCATTTAAATACGTCATAATGCGAGTTATTTTTTTTCTTGTCTCGTAAAACTTTATTATATTATGTTTTAAATATTATCTCCTTTAATATTTTTATGTCTTGTTTTATTTTGAATTCTGTTATTTTTTTTTGGATTCTCAGAAGCAGTCATTTTAATTGTGAAGCTTAGATTCCTTGGGAACGTAGATGGTAAAATAGAACAGTTGAACAATTTTCATACATTTTATTTTAGTAAATAGAAATGAAATACCTTTAACGACAGTATTTGAAAAAAATACCTTTTTTAAAATATTGTGACTAATTCTTCGGGCTGCCGTATCTATAAGCAACTAAAAACATAGTATAGCTTCTATCGTGGTAGTAGAATCATAGTAGATCAGTTGATAACAAGAGTCATCGAAGAATTAAAATAAAATTCTAATCTAATAACATAAAAAAAGATAATTTTCAAGTATATTATAGTATGACTATCTACCTAATGATCCAATGACAATTTATTGGAAATTTAAAGTACCATTAGATCACGTGTTTATCTAAATGGAGAGCCTTACGCACTCAATGTCCATCGAAAAATCATCAAACATATTATTTGTGTCGAAGATTAAAATCTTATCAATATTAAAGCCGTCATTAAACTTACAAATTCATTGCTGCACTCGTTAATATAAGTTTTATCTAAACAGTAAGAAAAGCTTTAATGATTGAAGTGTTTTGAAATAATTTTGAGAGACGTTCAATTGATGTTGAAGTTTACTAAATAAATATTGTATAATTTAAAACGATTAAGATGTAAATTATGCAAAAGCTAAGATAGAATTTATACAAACGAGTGCTAGAAGCATTCTCATCTTTTCATAACGCATTTTCCTCCCGGAATGTATAAATGAAATGTCTTTATACATTCAGTTCATAGAATTGTTTATTGTAATTAACGCTGCCGGTTTATAGTCATCATTCAAGTTGGCTATTAGTTGATTGTGTGTAGCAGTGACAGGAGCATTTTATTAGGGAATAAATGTAAAAGTTGTCAAAGGAAGAGCGGTGTTTGATCGCCAAATTGTAGATCGTTGTCAATCGGTTTTGTGTTTCTTTTGTTTATTTGTTTTGTTTCACAAGTTTTTGTATCCTCTTTGTGATGTAGGATATTTCATTATGATCGTTTTATACCCTTGTATATTTCCTTTGGTTGAAAGTTTCCTTGTTTTTATTTATGAGACAAGTATGTTACATTTATTTTGATACAACTTTTAAAGTTCCTACTGAATTATAATGTCCTTAAATTCTTGTAGAATCGGTATCGAATGTGGCAGTAGATTTATATAGAAGCCATGCTGATAATTATGTAACTTGTCAATTCTATTTATGCTTTTCAATGACTTATCTATTGACGGAAATGGAATTAAATCTTACTAGGTATCTTGGTACGTCGATGTCGGCATCAGAGGCATTGGTTTAGTCCTGGACAACTTAATTCGTCAACAGTGTTTTTAAAAAACCTTGAGATTTTAAACCTGAAGCGCTATCATTATTTAAATTAGAACAAAGATATATTCACGTATCCATCAAGTTAGCATCGCAAAACACAATTTTTCCACCCCAATGATATTTCTACAAAATCTCAGTGTGTTTCCCTCAGTGCAGATAAAAGGGCGCGATCGTATGACACATTATTCATATTGAGGGGCGTCACACTAAAGATATTGTGGAAAGGGCACTAAGATTGCCAACTGCAATACATTGTTCCCCTGCTCCTTGTTTTGACGTGATAGAACGGCTCTAGACATTCGCAAACAACCATAAATTTGCAGCCAATCAAACAGATCCTTCCCTATTATAGTCTTTATATCTTCACGTTAAGGTGTAGTATAGTTTTTCGGACATGCACATAAATGTTTGAAATTGTTAGCGTAATAAATGTTGCGTATCGATGCGTTTGAAGATAAGTAATGAAGAACTTATAGATTGCGTTTAGAATACGAATGTGTGTAGATAATTTTACAGAATGTGCGGTCGTTTTTATATTTATAGTCGAAATTTTGAAGTTGGGAAGGATAAGCGTTTTTCTTTATGTAGCGATTTATGTAATTTAGTGAGAGACCGCGATAGAGTCATCATAACTCATATCTAGTCATTTTAGAACTATGGAGTTGTAATGATTGAAATTTCTTAGGCAGACATCTAAAATGCACCAAATTTATCAGATATGTACAGGCAAACTGTTAGGTCCGTGTCTTGATTTCCACATCAGAAAGTATAATTGGTTTTTACATTAGGAAAATCTAATTAAATGGAACAGTCCGGGTTGGAATTGGGCCCAGTCCGACATTTGGCTCGCTTGCTATCTTATGCTAGCTAATATCATTATTGGCAAACAGTTAATATACTTCGCTACGAATGAGTTACAAAAGGTTTTTAGATTGTGCCAGTTTTTTGTAAAAAGACTGTTTTGCTGACAAATATTATTATTATATTATAATTGTAGCTAGGATCGTTCCACTGCAGGGTAAAGGCCTTCCTTTCCTTCCTTCATTTCTCCTTAAAGGAATCAAGCTCGCCCCGCCATCTTCTTCTGGGCCTGCCGCGACAAACAAACTTACCAACAGCAAAATTGTTGGGTCACAGTATAAATATAATGTTGGCTGCCTATAATTGTATCTACTACTGGAAGGAAAATACCATCTTTATATTTTCTCCTATCTTCTCATACTATAAAATACTTATAAGGCTTATATTTTAATATAAGGTTAGGAGAAAGTAAATAAACTTATCAGTTACATTCGATTTCTGGTTTCTGAAATAAATAAAAAAGATAATTAAAAGACATTAATAATATTTACATGGAGTATAGAATTGAAATGTATTTTTTCGAACGGAACTGAATACACGTCATAACTCGGACGGGCAGTGTTCGGGAAACTACGCGAAATCTTCTCATCCAAAGTTTCGCAGAGTCTGAACACGAAGGTCTTAACCAGTGTGTGTTGCTAGTTGATGACGTATGGCTCCGAGACGTGGTCGCTAACTGTTGGCCTTTTGGCGAGGCTCAGAGTCACTCAATGAGCTATGGAGAGAGCTAAGGTTTTTTTGTGCGACGCGATCCGGAATACTGAAATTCGCCAAAGAACTATAGTCACCGACATAGCTCAAAGAATATGCAAATTGAACTGGTTGTCTACTTCATAAGGAGTAGCAGATGCACCAAATAAACAAACTAATTTATTAACGTGCCTATATTGACGACTCTCATCTCTTCATACTTGTACATCTTTTACTTATGCACGAGTTTCGTTCAAGTAAGGGAGGGTCCCTTATTGTGTTACTTTTATTTGTGTTTTTCCCAAACTTATTGCTGTAAGTAGTTACAGAGAGTTCTCCGTGGTGTTTTCGTCCCATTACCTGGCTGACAGACGCCATAAATATATCGATACCACGTCATATATTCTGTGGCTTATGCCCTCTGAAATATTGCAACGCTTTGTCCAGTTCTTGCGGCTTTTTCAATTTACTTGGATGTGTAGTGTCTAGTTTATGATTTCTGTAAGTAGTTTGACCTCATTTAGGTAGTTTTTTTAAGCTTATATAAAATATTAAGGTAAAGTCCTTCGAGCAGGCTTTTAACTAATAAAAATTGACCGACCATACGGTAGGAGCAGTACCTACTATAATTTAATTTAATCCGTTTAAATTTAAAAGTCGTAAATTAAAAATTCTAAACTTGACCAGTGACCCGGTATCGCTATTGGACAAGGCGACAACTAATCAAATTAAACCAACCGTTTGGTGACAAAGGATCGTCGATACTTTTAGTGATGGGATCTTGGTAAACTTTTAATTTATCGATGCATTTAAATCTTCAACAATTTCTTACTGTATGGGTACAGTGGAAACAATAATGATAAGCTTAGCTAATACTTTGGTGACGATAAAATAGCGCACTTAAGGTTTTACCACCTATCGATCTAAGTCAAAAAGTTACCTAAATTTTGAAACTTAAGCCAACATTTAAATTACTTACAGAAATAGTAAAAAGAGAATAGTTGTTACTTTTAATTACTACTAATTATAAATTGGCATACTTACCTAAAATATTTTATTTTACCATATTAAACATGTAAATAAGTCGGACATCTAAAAGCTCGATATCAAAACTATCGATAGTCCAAAGTCCCTAACTTTAATATGAAACAACAGATTTCATTTTGAGCTAAGCGTGACGGATCCGTTTGGGACCGGGTTTTTTGACTCGAGGGTGCGGGCACAGGCCAAGGATCAGTCAAGTTGAAAATTAAAGGCCTTGGCTAAATTCATCACTATATTTTTTTAAATTTAAAGCTTTTGACCAATTGGAACCCTAACCTCTAAATCTCATGTATGAACATACAATTTTTGCTTATAGAGAATTTTTGCCATCCTCTCAAGAAAATTGTGATTGTGAAAACCTGGATTGTATTTTTTTAAACGTCGCCCCACACTACGAATTTCTCCTGTATCGTGGATGCGTTTCTCAAACTTAAAATATCACATAAACCAACACTCTGACTCGGGACAAACATCTGCGGATTACACACATTTTTGTCTCGTGCGGAAATCGAACCCCCAACATTTAGCGCAACAGTTCAATTGCTTAGCCACTGCACCAATAGGATCGTCATATTATTATGTAGGTACCCATAAGGTTTATTTTTAAATAAGTTGCTAAGATTTAATTTCGTCCATCATTTTTGACCTTATTACGACGTTAGTTGAACAGGTGCGTCCCAACATCACGGGCACAAATCCAGACTCCGTGCTGCTACTGAGAATAACCTAATGGAAAAATCCAGTGACGCATTGCCCGACCCGGGATTCGAACTCAGGACGCGGACGCAGTCGCGCTTAGCCGCCACTAGACCAACGAGGCAGTCAGTAAGGTACCAGTTATCTATAATAGTTTAACCTAACTTAACAAGTTCTTGTGACGTACCCTGGGGGAGGCCTACTTCCAGCAGGAGACGGCAATAAGCTGATGTGATGTGAACAAGGTATACCTACCAATATCTTAACTAGCGTAGCTCGCATAAGGACCGTATACAGACGTAAATGTGAATAAGTAAATTAGCAAAGCAGACTATTTGTTTGAAAGGGAGACACGTAGTCGTTTATTTACAGGTCTCAGATACAAGTATACGCAAGTGCGAAATAAGTACATCCGACACCAATACTTGGCGTCATGCCAAACTTTAGTTTCCAAACAGTCTGTGTTTAGAAGTAACGATTGCGATCCGATCATGTGGTCATTTTAAAGGAATTATGATTAGAAATGTATGATACAAAAATCATAAAAAAAAGATAAGGCTTGTGGAAGGAAAACATTTAATCGATGATAAATGTATAGAGGAGCTACTATAATTAAAAACATGAATTATTAATATAGGTAGGTACCGAATTAAAGTAAAAATCCTAAATACATATTTACCAAAGATATGGTAGCCAATACTTTCTTCTTCTTGTTATCGTATGGCTGATATTCTTGTCACAGAGCCTTAACCGCCTGTAGGCCTCTGACATAATCATAATCATTTATTGGAACAAAAACAAGTTAACAATATTAGTTGTGCGTTAATAGTTAGGAAAACTTTGTCGCAACTGTGAACCTCCAAGATGGCTTTACACACCGTTGAAAAATCTCTCAGGTATGCCGGTTTCCTCACGATATTTTCCTTCACTGTTTCTAGGAACTGACCAGCAATTTATAGTAAGTACAAGAATTCGAAAAGACATTGGTGAGCGCCGTGGTCTAAACTTGCGACCTTTAACTTGCCAGTCCAACGGCCATACCACTTGGCTATTACCTACTGCTGTAACACTTTTGATTTATTACGACGAAACTATTATTAAATTCTAGGAGATATTATTGTAACATAATATTTGAAATATTAGTAACATTTGATTAAAAATATAAAGAAAATTATTATTTCGAACAGTATTCCAAATATTTTTCTAGCAAGAACATGAAAATAATAAATAAATTGTTTTCAAATATGGCTATTAAATGCTGGGCAAAACTAACATTAGAATGGAAGCCAAAGTAAAAACACATTACAGTCTTGCAATGATAGCGAGATAAATAAAATTCCTTTATGAATGTTTCAGTCTCTTCACCCAGGCGGACTGTATGAGCTGATTGAATAATACTACACAAACATGATTTTAATAATAAAAATTATATTAGTACTTACAATGTTTTTTATCTTGACTTTTTATTTTGACTGCCTCGTTGGTCTAGTGGTTGCTAAGCGCGACTGCTGAGCACGAGGTCCTGGGTTCGAATCCCGGGTCGGGAAAAGTGTTACTGGATTTTTCCATTAGGTAATTCTCAGTAGCAGCACGGAGTCTGGATTTGTGCCCGGTTGATGGCAATAGGCTCGCCCCCTATTACATTGGGACCTAAAACATAACTGGCGAAATGTGGGTGTACTATATGTGCACCTCTGCCTACCCCTTCGGGGAATACAGGCGTGATGTTATGTTATGTAATGTTTTTTATCCCCAATAAGTAACCATAATACCACATTTATTGATGAGTCACACATACAGAAAGGGAACGAGCTTTGATCACCACGCTAGCTCATTGCGAGGATATCATAAAACAAAATCCAGGTTTCATTATATTCGCTGCTTATGTTACTTTACAATTGTTCAGTAAAAACCTACACTGAAAATTCACAGTCATGATTTTTTTTTTAGATTTGTATCATCATCATCAGTCAACCTCAATCACAAACTAAAGATGAAATTTGAATATAACTAATACACTATAAAACGCATTAATAATATTGGGCACCTTAATATCGCCTACTGTAAAATCATAACACTAAATCTTGAATCACCCAAGAAATACCATTGTACCATGAATTGTACGCGTAATAAACATCAGTGAAAAACCAAACAGACTGTTAACAATGATTTACAATGAAATTAAACGATCCAATAGTTATTTAAAAACATATTAGCTGTCAATAAATGCCCGCATGTTTATCCATTGTTTGGGAAGATAAATTAAATGTTAAATATACGCGGTATGTAAATCAATCGTTTTAAAATTTACATTCATGTTTGATGGTTCGACAATTAAGAAAAAGTACCGTCTTTTTTTACTGGTAGAATAATTTAGATCCAATTTTATTTGCAATTCTAATATAACTACTAAACTCAACTCAACTTACACTCGTGCCGAGTGATATCCGTCCTAGAATTGACCACCCCCTATCCTCCTGTGGGTGTAGTAAGACGCGACTAAGGGAAAATCCAGAAGATGGGTAGCAGCGTCTTCTGTAATTTCACCACCAATACTGCGATCCCCAAGCCGTTGGCCCAGCGTGGTGATTATGGCAACTCACCCTGTACTAAGGGGGTGACCTTTATTTAACAGTAGACATCTTCCGGCTGATGATGATGATAATATCAAACTCAGTATTATTCCACTACTGTTTTACTAATAACATAAATTTTAGCTATATATTTATCAACAGTAAGTTTTCCAAACTTTAAATAAATATCCTATTATAAGTCTTCTTTTTTGTCTTCGTTACAAAAAATAGTTCTGAGAATATTTACAGTCATCATGATTGGTAATAGTATTCTTACTTTAATCAACTACAAGATAACATCTATTCCCCTAAAACGAAGGCATTTTGTATTCTAACAACGCACAAAAGAGAAAAGTGAACGGCAGTCAAAAGTAAGTTTTATATTTCGTCCATAAAATATGTAAGTATAGGCATATCGTAAATTCTCCATTGTAATTGAAAACATGAACGTTTATCAACTTATTGTACCCAATATTATTAGTGTTATAAAAGTAAAATACGTCCGTAAGAAAATAAAAGAAGTCATCCATCCGTAAGTTCTATCAGAAGATTTAGTCAAACAAGCTAGTAAGCTTGTACGACTAAATCTTCTGCGAGATCTAGTAAGCCAGACAGATAAATCAGCGGGATGCGTTTTGCAAATCACTACCGCTCTGCAACAATACCGCACCTACCGATGTATTGGCGATACAAGCAGATTGATGTAGCGTGTTCCAACACTAAACAATTTTATACTCGGGATAGCCGGCAAAAGTTAAGATTTACGAACTATATCCGACAAACGGTGTGGATGTACGAAGATAATGCGTGGATATATTTTGTTTATACCTATAGAATATATTTTACACGAAATTATTCCTATTGAAAGAAGAAATTAATGATGATATTCAATGAATCGCTGCTTAGAACATCAATCAAAGGAAAAGTAGTAAGAAAAAATATTTTTAAGTATCTGTCAGTTTTTTAACAGCCAAACTTAGAAGTAAATTACATAAAAGATATTTAGTCCCTCTTCAAGCTATGTACTTGTAGCAGTGGATGTGCGAAAAACTTATCTCCACTAAATCAAGATCAAGATGTGCCTCATCCAAAAATTCAATGCATTCAGCCTCACTCTTTTTGAACTTCGCAACATTTTTAGTTGAGAACAAACAATTGGCGTCGAATTTACGAGCTGTGCTGAGAGCCAAGCCGCTTATTGGGATGACTGTACGTTCAATTTAAATTCCCTTCCCTGGAAGACTATCAGCCTCGAGTGCCAGACCTTCAAATGTCGAATGTCTTGAGGCTTTTATAAATTCACAATTTAGTCATGCAAATGTATGATGAGATTTAATTTACGTATCTTAATTTATGATTAGGTTAATTTCAAAGGAATAAATTACAAATTCCTTACTATAATTACTATTTAAAGAAAGGCAGCCACTTACTATTTTCGGTGTTAGTAAAACATAGTTCATTATAAATACGATTATTAAAACAACGCTTTGAATTTCTTGTTTTGGTCAAGTGTTTTTCGATGGCGACAATGTTGGCACGTCGGCCCAACCGCTTATCGATACTAATTTATCTTAATTACGTCTTAATGCCACAATTTGGATGCTTAACAGAGCCCTAACGAAGCGCCTTGCGATGCCACCGTCGGCGCTAAATACCACAGGGAGAATACTTTCGAAACGCGCTGGGTGCCGATCGCTAATCGAACAATGGGCATGACATACCTAAATCGCGGCATAATAGTAATAAATTCTATTGTTGTTAAACAAAAAGGCGAATGTGGTAACAGAGGGTGACACGGTTGAAGCGCGACGACAATGCTAAACGGAATATCAATATCAGGGCATCACTTTTCATATGCCGACGAGATTTAAAGCGTGCAACACAAAATAAACTTTCTTTTGTACAGTTTAGAGTCGTCAATTGAGGATTTGGTGGCGTGTAAAAAAATACGACAGCATTCATGCTTGCGCCTGCACCCGATATTGGATTTCCAACTCTTTTTCGAGTAATTTTTGAAAATGCAATCTGTGTATGTTAGCAAGCAGACGGCTGCCATTTGTCTTCGCAAACGAACCGATTTGTGCGTCGGTGTATGGGTAACGGATGTAGCAGAGAGGCACGTGGCCGAGGTCTGACTTATTGTAACACTGACTTATTGCGACGCTCATTGAAGTCTATTAGTGAATTAGACTGAAATAGCGCAATGTATTTGGTGTCAGTCCAATTGTAATAAATTGTTCTATTTTAAAAGTATTGCTGGTTTAAATGGATAGTCTATTAGATAATGCATTGTTTAAGTCATGTACGTGTAGCAGCACTGTCATAAATCATTAAAGTAAGTTTTTGTAAAAATAATGTTTTATAATGTTTTGTGGATACCCAGAACACCATCCATTAAAACTCAGGACAAAACTACTCGACTTCCAATATGTATGTTACAAAAGCACTTCCACGTTTAAAAGTGAGGAAGTTAAAAGTTCAAATATATTTGGAACAGCTGCATATTTTATATGCAAACCAAAAACTACATTCTGAACAAAATGCGCAACATAAACCAAAAATCCTGTAAAAGAGGAAGATAAATTTCATAAACTATAAAACAAAGCAATGTTCAATGCGGCCGTCTTGGTAAACTTTTGGGATACGAATGAATAATTCAGGATGCGAATCGGCAGTCCGTCAAGTGGTTCTCAGACCGTTGCATTTTCTACGTAAATCTGCAGTAATATCAGTGGATATCGTATGCCGTGTTCACGAGCAATATTCTTCATCTTTCTGTTTTACATTCCTCTGATGCTCGACACATGTCCGGATTTCTGTATACTACTATTACTTGGTCGTTTGCAAAATTGTCTGCATTTTCGTCACCCTTGTTTTGTCGCTTGAGCTTTTTTGGTTTCGGAAAGATTTGGTTGTTTTAATGCGACTTTGTGATTGAATTATGTGAGATATTAGGTTAAAAGCAGCATTAAGCTCTTAAAAAAATATATTTGTTATATAGATATACCTACTACTTACTAAATATTTCCATTTTTAAGTTCCTAAACTGTTTGAAAAGTAAACATAATTTATACCGTGATTGTAGGTAGATATTACATAAGTTCAAGGAATTTACTACTCCCAATTGGCATAATGGTCAGATTCAATTTATAGATATAACTTCATCAGAGCGATTAGAGAAAAAGGTTTCCTCTTTTAAAATCTACTTTCACGTATTCAGTTTTCCATAAAAATCTAATAGAGAAAGCATTTCGCTCGCCTCCGCCATCGCTCTCCATTTTAATGAATAAGTAAACAAAATTAGTGGGGTCCAATATCGGAATAAGTGAAACGAGTAGGTCAAAGCTACGAACGCAGCATATAAAGTATCCATTTGAAGAAATATTTTTTAAGTTACGTCGTTTTGCGTCTTTTATTCTTAATCAAGAGGAAAATAAACCATAATTTAGGATTTGTTTAAAACATTTCACTAACTCGAAGTACCTACATTAAGAAATTACGTAATTGAAAATCTTAATTACTTTCCTGTATTCTTCTAACCTAAGAATTTCAACAAAATCGAAGGTAAGTTAAACGTTTTCTAATCTGATAAATGTTCTATACAATTCTGGACAGAATCCAGTATTTTTATATCAAACTGTAATATTATTGAAATAAAAATAACTCCGCATTTAACCCTCACTTCGCCACACTTGAAAATATCTTGAGTGCATCGTTGAAAGTAAATGCTGGTATAATTCCTGGTTCCACTGCGTTTGGATTGCATTTAGAGACGTTAGGGGATGAAACCGGATAAACTTTATGTTAACTGTAAGCAATAAAAATAGCCTTTATGACGATACGTGGAATGGTTACGTTTGTTTGCGTCATTTGGTTGTTTCGACCTGAATTGGACTAGGTTTTATTGAAATAGACGACGTTATTAAGATATATACGAAAGCGGTACACTGAATTTTAGACGAATACGATTCTAGACTCGGTTAAATAAATATGAAATTGAACATTTATGGGTTTTGGTAGTTCTCGGTTTGGTCGTAGTCTGGACTACGAACTGTATTATTCACTGGAAGTTTAAAAGAGTGCCATAGATTTTTAGGGCGTTCCGACTTCCGAGTAATAAAATATGCAGGTAACAGGGAAAGGGAACTACAGCACTGAAGTATCTTACAAACCGAATACGGCAGTTAGATCGATTGGATTTTAAGAGAATTACTAATATCTATGTGGAATCCCCAAAAAGGTTATCAATTCAATGTTTCTACAATTAATACAGATATCAAGTCAGAAAATAAGATTTATTTATAAGTTTTTAGGTACAGTAACCATGCCAGAATTTCTCTTGATTCTAGACTGCCGATTGACCGCTCATATTTCTAAAACAAATAATGTCAAGCACTTTACAGCTATCTCCAGCGGCTGCTTTAGTTGTTACGATGTTAATTTTGTTACACTAACACACGAAAAGAACAAGTGCCAAGTACTGCAGATAAAAATGTGTACAAAGATTGCAGAAACACATAAGCTACCAAAGGCACAGCCAAGTGGCCGACCCAATTGAACACTTAGATACAGTAGTATTTTGCATAGTTTTCCCTTTTAGATTTTTGGCATAGTTTTAAGACTATCTGCTTGTTTTTGTGTTGTTCTAAGTATTCCGTATCATTAGCCTCTTAATGAAGCCATAGCTTTGTTCAAAGAAAACGTTGTCGTACTCATGAACGTGGAAACATTATACTTGTTTCTCAAACTTCTACTTACGTCTTGTGTGTGGCGATTTTAGTTAACTATTAGTTGCATCTTGTAAGTGGCTATATAAGTATTGCATTCTGATTAAGAAGAGACATCACTGATCAACACAGGTTCGTAGACCGTGGATCCTAATAACCAACCGTCTCGGAATTACATCAATATTTCATTATGACTGGTTACTGGCCAAGGCACAGCAGTTGTAATGAATCATGTGGCTTGTGACAATAATGCCATCCATAGTGGGTAACCATTGTGTAGACTATTTGTAGTCATCTAAAGACACGTCACACTTTATGTTCATTATTATAAACTTGGTTATAATTTACTGTTAACAATAAAACTAACAAGTCAGGAAGCTTCGTCAAGTCGCCCTCGACAACGTGTAGACGACAACGCTTTTCTGAAATTGCCTATATATCTTTAAACATGACGTTTGTTTACGACCATTGTGTCTAAACATTAGTTTCATCGGTTCAGAGTATTCGTCAATTTTTATTATGGTTTATTGCCTTGTTTGCTATCAAATGCGTCATCAATCCCTAGCGAAACAATCCATTTTTGCATTTCCTATGATCACTGGACTGCTGTACGTTAATAAATGTAAGCTCTTTAACCTCAAAAGGCCATTGAAGTGTTACTAAGGAAATTATTACCTCGTATTAACCAATGTTTTTATTATGGAAAAAGGCAATTGCCGCAGTGTTGGACGGAGACCAATTAAATTGATTGATTCGACGCAAGTTGTTAATCAAAATGTTTGTTTGCCCGCCGGAAAAGCAGTGGAAAGTGCATCCAAAAGACCGTTTAATTTGTACCGAGCCTCGTCAGATTTTTAATTAATTTCGTTGTTGCAGTTAACGGGTTTAAAAATTTTCGCCACTTGAAATTATTTTTTGATGAGTTTTTGGTTGGGTCATGTGGACTGTTTTAAGTAATCATGGTTTTAATTAAGAAAGTGTGAGATTATGCATTTTGAGTATTTTAAATTACATGTTAATAAATTAATTCTTGGTTGAAGGTTGAAAATGACAATACCTTATTACTTTAAAACCCCCATGCAAAAAGATTAGTGTAATATTTTTTTTGGAAATTCTTTTAATTTGATTTGTTGTGACAGGCGATGTACATAATTGAATTAACAATACGAGCACTAGCAATACATCCTGCACGATATTAATTTGACACATAATTATTGAGCCTAACATAATAATATTTTATATATACCTATTTCCTCAGTATTTCATAGCAATTGCGTGCAATGAATTTAAATGTATTTATCACATAGAAACCATTAAAATTCTCGTTCTATTCATATGAATTCTTAATAACAGATTGTCCAGTTCATAGCCACATAGCACGTTGGCTCTCCCATACGTAACACCTCTATACAACCTATGTGCTAACACCACTGAAATATTAGAAACTTAGATTTCTAGATGAGTTACGCAGATTTTGAACAGTATCAATAAAAATAAATGACATAATCGATTTTTCATATATTGCATTATTGTATAATTCTGACAACTAAGAAAACGATCAAGAAGATTTTTTATTTATTGTCAGTATAAAAGAGGAAGAAGAAAGGAACTACCGAAATAACTAAAAAGATTAAATAAATATAAACACAACTTTTATTGTTAAATCAAATCAAGTTCGTTCTTAACATGTGCTTAACTTGGTTTGGAGTCATGGGTTCATCAAAATAAAAAAAAAGAAGTGGCAGCTTCGTTTTATCTAGGAGATAGAAAGTTCAAAAAGTTTTTTTTTCTAGATAATTCCCGACCGTATAAGAAGTATGTATGGACATTTTACTATAGAAGTAACGATTGATACCTGCACAAGTTTCGGTGGTGAAGAGTTCTGGTTCCTAATAACATAGTAATAATGGCAGTTACTGCAGAATCAGCCTCATCTTTCACGGATAAGAAATTATAGCTTATTGATTACAAATTGAAGTAGGTAAAGTACACTATTGCTTGACAACATGATAAACACTTCGATACAAAGTCTCCAGTATCGCAGATGCATTTTAAAGTCATTTATTTTCACTTGTCTATTTCTGGTACAGTTTTGCTGCAAATAAAGTTAACATTTCCACGTTACAACTTAAATTGCGATCACTTTTATAGCGGAAAGTCACACGTATGAAAACGTTAGTACATCCAGTTTAATATCCTTCTACATCCAAACACGTCCATTCGCCAAACCGCGGCGACATGCTGCCGCCATTATGCGTGCGTCCATTGGTGTTCAAATTAAATACATAAAGAAGCAATGTTTACATACAACTACGCTGTACAGACCATTACACAAGTGCGTCATATGGTGCTGTAACCGACTATGTGAGCGGGAGTTTCCATATAAATGTAGATATAGAGCAGACCACAATTTTATGATTCCGCATTTTATGTCTAAATACGTTGTTGCACTGAGGGTTGAAACAGCTGCCTGAGTATCAAGAGCAAAGAGGAACATTATTGTGGTGGTTTGAGAGCATACTCCCAAGCTGCTTGCCAAGCGTGGGGATGATGGCAACCCCTCCCTTTACCGAAGGGGGAGGCCTTTGTTCAACAGTGGACATCTCCCGGATGATGATAAGAGCATACGACTGTTATTTTTATGGCAAAAAGCACCGCAGACCGCTGCTAGAGGGTTACTAGTATCGTTGGAAATCCTATACTAAATCCACCATATAAGCTTATTTACCCTTGTCGACGAAGATTCCTCCATTTGAAGAATGTTAGGTTGTAGAAGAAAACGAAAGATATCAACAATGTTTTGTTGGTGCAACAGCCTCAACATTTGAGACCTTTAGCAACTGTTTTCTGTGGTTGCGCCAAGATTGAAAGGCCAGGAATTTAAAGCTTGAGTAAAATATCCTAAACAACTAAAAATACTTCTAGACCTCAATGCACTAACTAACAAAAATCGAAAAGGATAGTATAAAAACGTATACAAATTAAAACGGCACAAAAATCCGGGAGACAATAAAAGCGGAGATAATGTCCCGTATAATTGTCACGATACGAATTTATGCAACCGGGTCGTTTGGTCCTCACAACGCATGCGGTATGAGGAATGTCACAGTAAAACTCTCAATAGAAGAAAATTCTCGGGTATTCCAATTTTTGCCACAGAAATCGATTGCAATAATTTCGTGAATTTATTGAAGAGCGCTTAAACTGATTAAATTAATGATTTAAATTAGTTATGAAATGTATAGGTGGATAATTTTCGAGTTTTCAAATAAAAATGGTGCAATAATTAAAAAAATGTGGATTAAAAAAAAACTATTTTTATTTGAATTTTATACAGACTCCAAAGTTAGCTTTGACTAATTGTTGGCGTAAAATAACTATATAACAACTTAGTACAATTTAGACAAGCTAATACAAATCAGATTATTCAATTTTCATATGACTTGTTTTTGGCTTTGCCTACAACATCTACGCTTACAGGCAGACTCGAGTTTTACCGCGTTTCAGATATTCATGTCCCGTGTTTCATTCGTCATCACGTTTTGATGTAGTGATTAGTGTACTGTCAACAGAATTAGTGGGAAAACTGCTGAGTGTTTCATTTGTTCGGACTATAAATTAGGCACTTTGCTGATGTTATGTGTTTTGGTTTTACTGGATCATAATTTAAATTATGAACAACGTAGTACACGATGCATAAACTCCTCGTTTACCGATATCTATGGATGGCATTGAAAGCTAAAGTCAGTGCTACTGTAAAGACAACAGACTGAGAGCTTTATACTCATAAGATAAGTCAAATTGTAATATCACTTAGATGCAGAGACGGTTAATGATTCAGAAAAAATAGATCGTAATTTAAAACTGCTATTTAAAAAAAAACCGACGAACGTTTTAATAAAACAAAGCTACGTGTCTTTAGAACTATCCCTAACGGTTATTACGTTCAAAATAATTGAACGTCTCAATGTTTACGTTAACTCAGAAAAGCGATTATACTAAAATGTTAATTAGTCTACACAAGTTTACGTCAAATATTCTGTTCATTTTACTTAAGAAACTTCAAATTGACATCAGGAAGAGAATGTTCAACCCGTTAAATTGCCATGGGGTGGTCGGTCTGTGTGACCCCATCTGAGCTAAAATTACACTAGACACAAAGAAAATTTAAGTGTATTTTGGTTCAATTAGTGGGAGGGTTAGGGCGAAATTACGCAGGGACAGTCATTTATTTAAAGTGTGACAGCAGGCCAATTTTGGCTGGGCACCGATTACAAGATTTAAACTTTGGGTGATTATATTTTTTATGGACTATGCAAATCCTACCATACATATTATCTGCATGTTAATCATCGTTAACAGTAATGCGCCTTATATTTTAAAAACAAATATCGCTACTGTTGCAAAATTTTCTCCCATAAAAGTCCTTCTCTAGTTCTTGAAATTGCCTAAATTCCGCATTTAAATACGGCGTAGAAATTTTTGTACTTCCATACCTACCTACTAACCTGCAACAGTTTTAATTATACACTGTTACTCATAAAACAAGTACTTAGATTAAGCTTGATCCCTGATAACGATCAACTTAATTATGACATCAGAGGCTTATAACCTGCAGTATCAGAATAAAAACAAGTCGTAAAACCTTATGAAGGTAGGTCTCTGATAAGCGTATCTATGGATATGGTTAATTAGGGATTTCCTAATGACCTATCCGATATTACGCTCAGATAAAAGAGCCTACATTATGAACGAGGATTAATGTAGCTCTTAGTAATAACATAGTACCTGGACCAAAAAATGACGAGGGAATTGAAACATTTGAGTGAAAAAGTTTGAAAATAGGTACATATTGATTTGTTCTTGTAATTTAAAAAAACAATGTACCTACTTTACTATAATAACTTTCGTGAGTGTTATCCATATTATTTACTATATTAGTTCGGCTCGCGACTCTGCCGCGTAACCAGCTCATGAATAAGGGCTCCGGTCGAGTCCGAAACTAGTCGGACATTCCCGAATACACCCGTGAGTATAACCGGAATATATAGTAAATAAAATGTACCTACTATTATTTGATTTTCATTAAAAGCCCTATAATACGAAATAAATTGCTTAATAAAAGATCCATGCTGTTACATACTGATAGTATTGTTATTCTTAACAAATTGTTGTTTTTTCCTCAAAACATTTTTAACAAAGCATATTTCCAAAATACACACGCGATGTATTTTCTACATAACAACATCACACAACCCGTTTGCCGTATAAAACGTATAAACAAAATTATACTATAGAAACAGGCGTTGGAGGAGCGAACATAAATTCCAGTGTTACACAGTTAATCAACATAGAAATTGTAATTCGAATATTGGCCCCACAATTACAATACATTTACATACAGATTTGGTCGGATTGAATTTCTATGGTTACAGTCAGCTTGTTAATTTGCCTAAAAGGAAAGTAATTGCTCAGATGGAATTTATATCCCATACGAGTTCTATGTGAAATAACGAGAATACTTTAACGATATGCTTACGGAGTGGAGTCTTCCTTATGTCGGTATTTTTCTTCTACAAATTCTTGCGTTATTGTCATCATTAGCAATCAAATTGTTGATTACAGTTCGAGCCTGTTCGGTTTTTAAGTGATTTCAATCTTTTGCTTTATCAATTTCCAAGGAAAAATATTTATATAAAATTTCTATTATCCTAATCAAACTCAACTATGTGTGTCCGTAAAGGGTATTTCATTGGCGTGTGAATGATTACATTACATTACGATTCTGTGTTTGTTATTATCCTATGAATTGCGAGTCCAGTTATAATGAATTCCATAAATTATGTACGATGAATTAGGAATGAACCTAGTTAAACATACATTAGTGTTTGATGTTTTCTCTGATTTGAAAAGGAAAACAATTAAATCTTTTACAGTATTTTAAGCATGAAAAAATAAAATAAGGACTACTAGGTATATTGTATCAGATATTATTATACTTCAATATTTCATTTTATTCAAAAAACAAGATTGGCCATTATGGTTTTGCAATACTTAACTACTTTGTTTCTCGTTGAAAACATCTCCAATGAACTGATGATTGCCGGTAAAGGCAGCTGTCCTAGGAGCCACAAGATCGACGCATACAAACATTATTGTTATTGTGGCTTGATAAAAATTTCTGCGTTCTGGGCGTCTGTACTTCGATTTGAGGCATTTTAGCTCAGTTTCAAAAGGAGTAAGAACGTATAGAATTCTTATTTATAACTAAAGTATTTTACCATCGGTAGGGACTGGAATAATTTACTACACATAAAGACTCTAACAACGCTGGTAGCGTCTATTGACCGCAATAGAAGCTATTCGAGAACGTTGCATGTAATCGTTTTATTCGCCATGATTGCACTCGGTGAATAAATATTTCTTTTTTTTTCACACTCGCGTCCCCACAGTTTCCGCAGAACGAATAATTGTGCGCATTCGGTCAATTGTACCGGCACGCGCCGTCCTGAGTGTTTTGTTGGCATTTTGTAAAGAAAAGTGACGCAATTTCGGACGATTATGTATGAAAGGAATATATTGGGAGCGAAATGTAAAGAATTGTGAATATGGTGATATAATATATGTCTGTATTTTATAAGTATCAGTAGAAAAAATATTATTATTTCATTCCGAAAATTTTGTGTTCATACAAGGTAGTGACGAAGATAACTACAATTGTCTGCAATATTGCTATAAGTCTTGAAAAAACCTCTTTCAAACTACTGTATACCAGGATTTTAAAACTAAAATTGAAACTGAGTATTTTTTAAGCTAACATTATTTAGCTCCCAAAACTACATACTATATTCAAAAAACTACATCAAGAAATGTAGGAAGTTATTTTCTTATTTTGCACTAAATATAGCGTAAATACATACATACCGCATAGAAAACTTTACAAAATAAACAACTATAATAATTTATTAAAAGTATGATTAAAATTGCTTTGAATACACGTAATAAAAACCGTTGGCAGGAGCTCTGTACAGTATCATATTTTCCCCTCCCCTAAAGTGTGATGCTACTAAGAAAATGTATTTTAAAACACATGCCATGTGGCCCTCTAATATATATTTTAAACTGAGTCTATTTGCCTAAATTTGATGCAGTTTAAAGGGTGCATAATTTACTTTGGACTAATTATTTTGCAATAGGGATGCGCAGATGTTGTCCCGTATTGGGGCCAATGAGATAATTTTGTGTGACAAAGTCTGATGGAAAATTTTAATTAAATTGTTTCAGCTAAGGTGTTTTATTTTGATGGAATACTCTCTTCTAATTGGTAAACAAATATCGATTGGAAGCCAAGGCATACTTTTAACAAAAGATTCAGGTAACTGTGGTTGTAAAATTAGATTTTTTTCCTTTACTAGTAGATATTTATACAAACAGCCTACACAAATATGAAAACGATTAGAAAATATCAACCTAACTTTTGAATTTTAGTTGTGTTATTTTAATGGCTAAATCTTCAAACACCAGATGTCCAGCTTATTATTATGATACGAGTATATTGTACCTATTTGGCACCACCGTTAGACCGTATTAGGTACTCTTCTTCTCAGTGCTTTATGTATTTTATTTTAAAATGGTTTTATACTTTTCTATGACCCAGATAATATGTCCTTCCTCTTCCTTTGTTATTTCATACAACCTCACTACTCCATACAAAAAATTACTGACTAACAATTTCCCAAGCCACAACAGAACTGGTCAAACTGCATTTAAAACTGCCACAATACAATGTCGCATGAAAAAACCAAGAGCCATTCTCGACAATCTAACAAATGAGATTCGTTAATAGGAAAGTCTAGAGGCAAATTTTTGGCGTCACACTAGCCACGTCCCGTATCCCAGTCGGATTTCCAATTTTCTATACGTGACCTTTTTTACTCCGTTGTCACATGTTCAACAAACGAGGTGTCTTTGAAAACGTAATTAGAAAATTCCCCAACGACACGGCGACGTAACGATCCCGCCCTCAGTTAGGAGCATTTCGGTGCTCAGACACGGGAAGTCGCAAATTAGTTTTGTTCATGATAATTATGTTATCGTAGATACAGTTATAGTGCGAAGTGCGAATGAGAAAACGCATAAGTATGTCGACGTGAATAATTAAAATTAATAAAATTTATATATAGGTAAACATAACATCATGCCTGTATTCCCCGAAGGGGAAGGCAGAGATGCACATATAGTACATCCACATTTCGCCAGTTCTGTTTTTTAGGTCTTAATTTAGTGGGGGCGAGTCTGCTGCCATCAACCGGGCACAAATCTAGACTCCGTGCTGCTACTGAAAATTACATAATGGAAAAACTCAGCAACACTTTGCGAGACCTGGGATTCAAACCCAGGACCTCGTGCTCAGCAGTCGCGCTTAGCAACCACTAGACCAACGAGGCAGTCACTATAGATAGGTACTAATAGTAATTTGAAGATTACGGTTATAATATCGCAAACTGATGTAAAATTATTTGCCTAAGCTTTAGTCGTTAACTTTAAATGAAGCTATATAACAAAACATTAACAAGACTGATGCCATAACTACAACATGAAGCGATTTAATCTTTAAAAATGTTGTAGCAACAAAAAGCAGAGGTTCCAATGAAACAGTATCAAACACAAGGACAGACAGGAATCCATCATAAGAAATTTCAACTTGACAACAGCATGATACCAGTTAAGTAAAAAGCTACCAAGAGTACATCTAGACAGACAGCATTTTAATACGTACGTGCTAATTGTTGGCACGTACTCCAAAATAAATGCAGTCTGTAGTCAGTGATTCAAACTGCATTACAGACCGTCTCCTTCCATACTTCGAATACAATCTGAGAGCATCTTAAAAATTAACACTACTTAAAATTAAAATGTTTTGTTTGTACAAATTACAGAGTTCCGTTATAATAAGGTAATTATGTTAATACATAATTATTATTGAAGTCACTATTAAGTTCATCGAATCCATATCAATTACAGACGTAATTGATATTGATTCGAATGTCGGCATAATTATCTTGATAAAAATTTGTTTATCAAGGAGTTATTGCTACATTAAAATTGTATTTAGCTCTTACCTCAAATGCCCCCGAAGGACAATACCGAATTATTCATTTTCGAACCTGTTGGTTGGCTCATACTTATTCTTTAATTATTTTGGCGTAGTTCATATAATAAGACATGGAAGATAGTAAGAAGAAAACTGATAGAATCAAGAGTAAACTTTCTTGTGTTCTTAGATTACTTTCTATCTGTAATTAAACATGTGGTGCATGCGAATAAGATCAGACAAAGCTTAAAACAAACAATATATATTTCTATTTTATTTATTAGGGACAAAAAACAGTTACATAATAAAATATAACAATAAAAGTCCTTATAATAAGTAAGCAACTATTCAACCAGCACCATTATCCACAAATTAACAATTGAATAAAGAGATGTTAAAGACAAACGATACTACTTAAAAAATAATTATTTCAAACCGGCAACTGTTTATTTAGAAGATTTTTTTAGATGAGAGATAGCTTTTGCTTTAAATTGATGGTTGGATAGACAGAATATGTCAAGTTCTGTAAAATGTGAATACAATGCGATGAAGAGGTGCGTGCACTCTACCATTAGTCTTACAGAAGTCTGTATGTATGTAGGTATTCTACTACATATAATATCCATTTGAATATATCTTCTGTTATCACACTAATAATAGTTTAATACCTCTTCACGCTCAAACGGCTAAACCGATTTTGGTGAAAATTCATATGGAGGTAGCTGACACCCTAGATTAACACATAGGCTATTTATCGGCTTAGGCTTTTTATCTCGAAAAAATGTAGCGGGTAACACCGCGGGGCGCAGCTAGTATGTACTAAAATTTAAATTGTTTTTACGTCTGTACGTATTCAGTTAAGCGTAAAATAATAGAATTGCCATCCCCGGCGGTGTTGCGGCGCACTTGCGTAATTGGTTTAGATAAATTAACAAAGTAGTTCTAAAGAGTGATATCCCACGGGACACGGTTTAATTGTAAACCCGCCCTTTGTTTCAGCGATTCTTGCATTGATAATGAGTTTTTATGATTATTGTTCAACACTTTCTCGTAATTTATAAAAAATGAGTGTTATCTGGTTTTTATACGTTTTAGAGGGTGAATTATATTGGATTCATCAACTTTTTGTCCGACTAGTTTTCTTGTATAATATAATCTTTTAATCTTAGCGGAATCTGTGTATGTAATATGTAATGTAACCTAGATAGTAATTTTTTATACAACAACAGTTAACAATATAGTACGTATGTATGTGCATTATACACAAATTAAGAAACAACGTCTTGAGATTTCAATAATTGTAGGTATATAGAATTGTAAGATGTTAGATAAATACAATAACCTAACATTTTATCGATCAACCAGTAACATGAATTTCTATTGAAATTCGATGTTGCCTCCATAACAATTCTGAGTTTACATCAAAATCTGGCGTTATTGACAACCCCGAAGATATCGAGTGTGTGGAAACTGAGCAAACGGACGAAGCGATAAGCTCGACTTGCATAAATCTACATACACAAACAGACGTCCTGTTGCTGACAGAACGACAAAAACACGAACCAATAATCTTAATGGACCAATCGGAGCGAACGAACGCAAAAATTAAACCGAAATAACTTCCATTATGAATGTGCACGACACATAAAGTTTTCTAGCAATCGTAAATGTGGAGCCAAACGGTACCCCTATGTGCCCCAAGCGCTTGTCACCCTTATTTTTTGTTCGTCTTTCCATTGCAAATTGCATTTCCATGAAATTGACGACGATTCATATCAAATATTATGGTAAACGAGATTTGAATACAAGGACATGTGGTTTTAGAAAAAAAAAGGCCAAAAATTCAACTGTTTGAACCGTTCAATTGGTAAATGGAAGATTTTTGATCCTAATGGCGACGTTTCGAATCCCTTACAGAATGTCTGTTAAAAACAAAATAAAACCGGAATAAAATCAGTTTAAATAGTTTTATATGAATGTCTAAATTTCGCGTTATTTTTGGTAGGTAATTTTTTCATAGTAGGTAGGTAATAAGAGTATCAATTTCAAAGCGAGCAATTATGAACCATGTCCAGCATGCTGTTGCAATAAATAAATACCCAGCCAACTCAATCAATGTATTGTTATATAGTCAATATAAACAAAAACAAATACATTCTTTGTTGAACGGCTCAGTTCGTGTGACTGCTTTCTTTTTTTTTAATACTTCGCCCCACATTAGAAACTACTCCTGTGTCGTGGGTGCGTTTCACAAACACGAAATATCACATGCAATAACATCAAGACTTGGGACAAATATCTGTGTTTCGCACAATTTTTCTCCTTACGGGCATCGAACCCTTAGCTAGCCAGTACAATCCCTTAGCCGCTGCGCCAATCAGGTCGCTATACAACACTTAATATGTAAAGAACCAGTTATCTTTTGATTTAAGCAGATGTACCTGCATTTGAACGTTCTTTGCGTTTTGAATGACGCATGACACCATGAATCTACCGAATGTATGGAACCAACTGTAGTCAAAGTACAACGCATTATAATTAAAAGAATATATTTTATTATTATAATGTTCACATAAAATAACAATTATTTATATCAAACTTAAAGTTTAAAATACTTACTAAATATATTTACAGTTGTAATATAATTAATACAATAACACGATACAATTAATTTTATAAAATAAGGGAGAGAAAACTTTGAAGATGTATTCTGTATTAATATAAATTGTTTAGCTAAACACGGTAGGTTGGTACCTATATTTGTAGACACACTGTATTATTTTAATATTTTTTAATTTTATTTTTTTTACGTTGCATGGTAATGTTATCAGCATTTTAATAATACAAACATAAAAGGGCAATTGAGAACCTCCTCCTAGTTGAAGTCGGTTAAATTTAGGAAATTTGAACCGAGACATCTTTTTCACTAGTGGTAGGTTAGCAATAACAGCCGAGTGGTATGACTGTTGGACTGCCAAGTCAAAGGTTGAAAGTTCAAATACTGACACGCACCAATGTCTTTTTGGATTCATGTGCGTAATATAAATCAGATGCTATAAACGGTGAAGAAAAACATCATGAGGAGAAGCCGGCACACCTGGGAGATTTCTCAACGGTGTGTAAAGCCATGTCAAAGGCCTACAGGCCGATTGAACTTTGACACCAGGTTGGTCATCAACCACACGGTAAGAAGAAGAAGACCGGTAGGACAATTCTAGTAGTTTTTGTTTTGAAGGCAAAGCAATCGCAGTCGAAGACACTTAAACTTTGACGCACACTTACAAATAATTCAATTACGCTTACTATCGAGTTGAACGTTCTGAACACGTCCTTTCGAACTTATCTCACATTTGTTTAAATAAATCATACTTTTGACTAATTATTACAATCAAATCGAGTACCTAATTAATATACGCAATATTTGCTGTTTTATGTGAGTGCTAACATTTTTTTTTGAAACTTACTTATTTCTACTATAAGAACATCTATGAGTTTTGCAGGCTTATCTGTGAGGAAGCTTTAAGAACCTTATATAAGGAATTATTCGCGAGTATTTATTTGCGTATAAATCATAGATGATTACTTACAGATAATAAGTAAATAGTATAATATGAGAAAAAAAATCGCATTTGTGACAGCAATAATGATGATACGGAGTTTAATAGCTACGTAGCTGAATGTTAGCCGCGTAACGATTTCTTAATTTCCTTATATATAATTTCCAATGAATCCTCGATGATCTCCTGAGCAACACAAACATAGTTTGAAAAACGAGTCTATGTGCAAACAAAAACAATACTAGCACATAAATATAAAGAAAATCATAAAACATTGCCAGAAAAAATAGGTATAACACAAAAACTGAATCGCTTAAAAATGCAACTCCTATCAATGATAGAACATGATTTAGATTTCTTCTTGAAATAGTCTTTTTACAACACGATAGAACAGAAACGAGAATTCGTATAAACAAAATGAAATTCAACATGATTGTTAAAAAAACCGGCAACATGCGTATATAATCAATAACAACAATTGGCCACAAATATGATTTAACAGCGATTGAAAAAATGCCATGGTAGATAACTGCCGTTGCAGCGAAAGATCCATATACGAACGCCGTAGCTTTCTTCTTTTTGTGTCTTATTTTTCCAGTGTAGACGAAGACAATTCTTAAGTACGCAATCAATGAAGAACATAGTGACCAATTCATCTGTATCCATAAAATGTGGTGGCATACCTGAAAATTTATGTAGCTATCAAGTGGTTCGAAATGTAGAAACACCATGTATAATGTACCAGACACTACTTGGTTTAGGCTTATATAGTTCAGCAGTTCTCTCCGCCATCGCGGGAGGAGGCACCACGTTATTATTACCGCTATAGAACACACCACAGACATAATAGTTCCGGAGATAAAGATAATTTCATCCCAATACAAAGTCATTTTTCACAAAAAAAAATCTTAATCAATTGTAAATTTGAATTCGGAGTGTTACTAAATTGACGTTATTCCATGATGCAGAAGGTTTTGGTAATATTTAAACGTCACGGTTACAATTACATTAATTAATGCTTAATCAATGGTTTTGTTATCAGACTAACCTCTAAAGCCGTGTACACGATGTATTAAAGCAGTAGTAAATTATTATTTAGTTTAGTGAATCCGTGGAGTTCCGGGTCAGAATAGCATCTTTCCATTTCGTCTCTTGGGTGTCGTAGGAGGCTAAGGGAAAATCCAGAAGATGGGCAACAGTTTTAACTGTTACGTCACCACCAATACAGTGATCCCCAAACCGCTTGCGAAGCGTGGGGATTATGGCAAACCGTCTAAAGTAGAGGCCTTTGATCAGCAGCAGACGTCTTCCAGATGATTATGATAGTGAAATATTTCCTAAGTGAGTGAAGTATCCACTTTGGTTTTTATTTACTTTTTGTGTGTGTGAAATTGAGTCAACTGAACTGACAGAACAGTTTTAGGACATGTATCATCAAAATCCATTTCAATTAAATTTCAAATGTTTTTTGAGTTTCAAAATCTGAATTTTTTTTTTTTTACTATCTGTGAAATAAATTGTGAGCTTCTGTCATTTTGACATAAAAACGATAGTTTTTGTTTAAAATCTACAAACCGGTAGAAAACCTACGCCCGCATTGTCTATTTGCGGCTCTATTCTGAATTTAATAGAACTAGGTTATCATAAACTTGTAGGACATGGTCAAAACTAACGAAGCTACAACAAAATTAAGAAAATTAATTTTATTAGGTAGGTAATTATATGTATAAAAAAAATATACAATAACTATGTATGTACGTAGCAACAATGTCGCCAGTGCCAAGTGTTACCACCCTATGGCTATAAGGTTATTTTCCTTCACAATACGTTTTAGAAGCGTAGGTAGTATCGCGAAACGCCCACGGCCCTCAGATACGGAACTTAGTCGTTAGCAGAAAGCGTCGAGCCCTACGACATACAAAGCCTGCAACATTGCGATAAATCTGTTTGACTACATCGAATTGTTACAAGTCCATTGTGCGTTGCATGAGCCACTGCCGTATATTTTTCTGTACAGAGCGCTCAATGCACATGTGGCGGAAGTTTTTCACCGCTTCACTCTATCTTGACATGTGTAGCGAGCTCTAATTGGGGTGAATACGCTTTATTAGCGAGAGATTTGCAACTTTACACAGATAAAGGGACCTTTGAAGGGATGTCGATGTTAACTGTTTAACCGCTCACTAGTTAAGAGTTCATGCCATATTTGGGAAACGTTTGATTTGCATCATAAAGCTTGTTTTGAATATAGCGTGCAAAGTTTCACAAGTTTAAATTAGATGAATGAATAAATTAGTGTTTGTAAGACGTCTCGTACAGACTCCGTACAGTGTTGTTAAGTAGCTGAGATAATTTTGAACACAGATTCTTGACACAGTTTGCGAAAGTAAGATTAAGTGAGTAAGGAAAACCAAAATGCCAAAAAGTGAAATTAGTTTTGTCTTGTACGAACTTGAAACAAAGTTAAAACATGAAGCGGTAGCAAGTAACAAAATTAAAGAGATGTATGATGATTGGTGTACAATATATTTTTTATCAAAAATGAAGTAAGAAAAACAAAATTCGTAAGGGCGGACAAGAGTGCAACACAGAGTTTCAACTTAAACAAAACACTGCAATTTGAGTTAGTTACCTTTTACATTCCATTGTTTTAGATCAGTTTGAACAAAAACCTCTCCAATATATAAGTGCCAGCAATATCGGGCCAATCGTTATATACCATCATGCACTTTGAAACTCAAACAAGGTCCGCTATTCTGAGCCGAGTCATTGGCCTCAAGAGGTATTATCTTCCACGTTTCAGTGGTCACACTGATTGCTTCACCGACATCTGCCTGACCACCTGAAGTAGATACGGTTCGCTCGTCTTAACCCCCATAAAATATTTTCCAAACGAAACGGTAAAGTGGTTCATTGATCGTTTCGCGATGAAACTTTAGTATAAGTACCTCGGACTAATAGCCGAAACGTGACTCGAGTTAGGAGGTAATTTTGCTGGAGGACCTTAAGAATATCATACACCAACAATGTGGATGGGTTCATGTTGTATTGGTTGTTCATTTTATTTCCATTGACCTGTGCATTTAAATGAGCTTTTACTTGCGATGCATATTTTTTTAAATTAAGTTTAGACTTTTATGGTAAATGACGCGATAGCATTGTCATATTGGTTATTGATCATAGTTTGCGTTTAGTCTTTTTTGCTGTACTCGTTTGCACCGTACAGATTTCGTTTGGATTGGACATAATTAAAGATGAATTTGAATCATGTTTTAATAAAACAAGATATTCTCGGTAGTCTTAATCTTCGCTAGTAATTCATTATCATCATTGTCAGCCGGAAGACGTCCATTTTTGAAGAAAGCCCTCCCCAATAGTATATATTTTGTTAGGTTTACTTAACTAAACTTATTTATGCATGTTTCATCCTGTTGCAAATAACGTGCTAACGTCAATCTATCAAAATCTTGTCAATTCTCGTAGTTATGTAAAGCCAAAAAGATATTAATTGCAGTCAAACGTGGGAAATTATGAAAAACTAACAAACAAAATGACCAATTGCACACATAGGTTCCACTAAAATCATATCCTGTTCATAAAATAATAATATCTTTGACCGTTCCTGACTGTGTAATTGTGTCTACTAATTACATACGTACAAACATACCATCACGCCTGTATTACCCGAAGGGGTAGGTAGAGGTGCACATATAGTACACCCACATTTCGCCAGTGATGTTTTTAGATCCCAATGGCGAGCTTTTGCCACCAACCGGGCAAAAATTCAGGCTCCGTGCTGCTACTGAGAATTAGCTAATGAAAAAAGCCAGTAAATTTTTTGCCGACCCGGTTTTCGAACCCAGGACCTCATGCCCAGCAGTCGCACTAGACCAACGAGGCAGTCTACTAATTATTCATTACTATTTCTTCGTCTTGCTGTGTCTTAATATTTCTGCGACTGGATTGCTCACTTTTACACAATTCCATCCAATTTATTCCCCCCTTACAAAGGTCTTATCTTGAATGAGAGAAGCTTGTTTTAATGTCGTTAATTTAAGACTCCGGCGTCGGTAACGATTTCATTCTGTTGTGTTGATATACCTAGGCTACCTCTTCAATACTATTGAAGGTAGATTAGATAGTATACTTCCTTTGTACTCGAGTTCTGGTTGGAATATAAACAAGACTGACAGTGTAAAGGGAAATGAAGACAGCTGATTTAGTAGAAAATAGAACAGGAATAAATATGTTATATTAGAAATTGTGATAACCATATGTACTTACATAAAAAAAACATGGGAATATGTGGAGGTATACTTTGATGCACTTTTTTTTCTTTTGTGTACATTTATTTTTTAACGTAGGTGTACATAAACTTAAACTTACTTATGTAATAAACAACCATCGATACCATAATTAAAAAACACTGCCATATTTCACAAGTAAAATGGCAATGAGTCACCGTTGAAGATATCGTTGATCGATAAACAAAATAATAGCCAATTTCTGCCGTAGGGCTGTTATATCTATATAAAACTAAGTCAGCAGAATAACAAACGTTATACGAATATACGAATAAAAAAAAATATTGACAAGTAATTCATTTTTAAATTGCGAACTGTCAAATGTTCAATTCCGGAAGATGGCGGAGTAACCTAATTCATTTAAAATTATCAGTATTTCTCTACAGCATGTATTATACATACAAACTTCCTCTTGAATCACTCTATCCATTAATCTACCCTGCAACAAAAACGGTTGCGTAGTTTTAAAGATCTAAGCATACATAGGCACAGACAGACAGCGGGAAGCGACATTTTTGTATACTATGTAGTGATGAGCAACTTGTGCCTATAAACAAGAGTACAATACTCATTCATGGACTCATTTTAAGCCCGGTATTATATTGGCAACAATTTTATCCTTTAAACAAAAGTATGTGTTGCAAATCCCATTATTGGATCGTATGCTAACGACCGACATTATATCTCGCAATAAAATCCACAAATCGATTCTCATACTATCAACTCGCCAACTGATTCATAAAAAAGTAAAATATTCCGTACGCACACCGTCGGATAACCAACTTTTTGTCCGACATTATTCCTAAATTATAGACATAGAAGATCGTAAAGGGGTGAACGACATCGGACAATGTTTTCTAAGAGTATACAGCCACATTAAATATAGCAGTCTGATTGTGTATACTGTTGAAGAATATTGTTAATTTTTTTATTGCACCTCAGTTTTTTATGGGCGACTATAAAATTAAAAATTAAACGGACAGATAAGCACAATATCATTCGATCACAATTGTTTGATAGTATTTTGTTTTTAATTAATTCTTTAGTTAAATACATCGTTATAGAGTTTATGTCTTTATAGACGTGGTTGTAATATTAAACATACAATAAACGTATTTTTATGTAGAGAGTGATGCGTCAGCTTTCATATTATGATAAACATTGAAATTTAAGTGTTTTTCTGTATAATAAAGATGATAATCAAAGTGTTTATACAAAATTTACACTCCACTTTGCTTAGTGAAATACTAAGCAAGGCGGAGTGTATTACTAACAAGTTACAGTGTAAGTTATAAATAAGTCTCACAACTGCCTCGTTGGTCTTGTGGTCGCTAAGCGCGATTGCTGAGCACGAGGTCCTGGGTTCGAATCCCGGGTCGGACAAAGTGTTACTGGGTTTTTCCATTAGCTAAATCTCAGTCGCAGCACGGAGTCTGGATTTGTGTCCGGTTGATGACTTGAATAGACTCCAATTTAGACCCCATATTACATTGGGACCTATAACATACCTGGCGAAATACGGGTGTACTTATAATATTTACATCTGTCGACCCCTTCGGGGAATACAGGCGTGATGTTATGTTATGTAATATGTTTTACTCTTATGAGCACAAATAAATAAATATATAATAAATAATAAATACTTTACGGTATTTTAGACTATAGTTTTGCTCCCCTTACATAAAAATGCGACCATAATATCTGACGTCAACCTGAAACCGTCTTTATCAGTACCAGTTACCGAGGACAATTCCAAACTACTGACAGTTACTTTAGACAGTAATCCTAATTAAATAACTGAATACTACCTGACAATTGAAACCACGACTGCAATGTTTAGCAGCCATGCAACTATCCCGATGAAGCTATTACCATATTAGTGCACGCTAACCAGTAGAGACTACTATACTTAGTAGGTACGATATTCTATGCTAAGTTAATCAGTATTTATTCCCAAGTAGATATCATTAATACTGTAGACAAAAGCAGTTTTTATATACTTGTAAACGTATTAAATACAATACAAGCCAATTTGTTGTATTAAAATTCACGTGTTCCCAATAGTCGATACATTTGCGATAAGCCGGGCTCACGGTAATCGGACTTTATCGGTATACCTGTTTGACTGCAGACTTTTGCTGTGTGCAAACCGTAATGCTTATAAAAATCCCTTTTTAAATAATGTTTACAGCCAGTATGGAGGAAATTTAATTCAGGTTTATATTACGTAGAAATTATGCATCACACTTTTGTTTTATTTTTTTTCTTTTGTTTTTAGAAAAAGAACGTCACCCCACACTTGGAATGTCTTCTGTTTTGTGGTTGCGTTCCACAAACATGAAATATCACATAGGTACACAAACGCTAAGATTTGGGAGAAACATCTGTGGATCACACAATTTTTCCCGTGCGGGACTCTAAACCACAGACTAGCGCAGCAGCCACTGCTATCTATAATGTTGATAAATTAATATTACTTGTCTAGATTTGAACCAGTTACCCGCGCCGCCTGCTTTAGAACTAGATCCAAAGGGCTTATATTGCCTGTCGAAAGGCGTGAGCTTTTCGCCTAGAACATGGAACTATCTACCAGAAAGTAATCATACAAAATATTTGTTTGTGCGACTGCAGTACTGCACACTTGGACTATAAATAAAAAGACAGCATAGGTAGCAGTAGGGTTTTTTTAAATAAATATTTATAATGTCACTAGTTAAGACCGCAATAGTCAATATTGGCAACCTAGGACTAAATGTATCATTTCCCAGTAGTAGGTATTAACAATTTTTATGTGTTCTGACTACACATTCACAGGCCGTATGACAAACGGTTGTTATTCGAAGATTATCGCTTGAACAAGACTAATGACGTGTCGCTTCCTACACGTCTCTTATGTGTTAATTGTACTGAATGCTCCCAACACTAATTTACACTGTGTTTATTTTACTGAACACTAAATTAATTTTGCGGCTCTTAAACAACTTGCCAGTCGATTTTAAACTTTATTTGTGAACCAATAAACAGTATGTGTTGTTTAGTAAGTAAAAAAGTAACAGTTGTCAACGTCCAGATGATTCACACGCGTTACGTTGTCATTTCAGACGTACGATTCAATTTTTCATCTAGATGAGAACTGTGTAAACAGACGAAATGGAGGGGAAACTTTCTATTTTTAAAATGTTTTTGTTGGGCCCCTCACCGATTCTTTTATGGTTGTGTTAAATGGAATTCACAAGTTAGAGATCAGGAACTTTCCCTGTGAAGTTTGCTGAATAGAAAACAAGGTTTGTGCTGCACGTGGAATAACACTCAGGGGTAGTTTTCCGATCATTTTCCTCATCTCTATTAAGTGCAACATTGTTCAATATTATCATAGCGATACTTCTCTACTCTATTCTTTCTTAAATTAAGCATATTCTCATTTGGTTTTATCTCTTCGCGTTAGACGATGATAATCTCCTGTATCCAAGCTGCATTTACCAGATACACAATATCACAAGCACACACGCCAAGACCAGGGGTCGGCAACCATTTGAGCGAGAAGTCCAATTTACAAAATTTTAAAGTTTTTAGACAGCCACAATTTTTTTGCTTGCCGACAGTAAAAAATACTTGCATAAATCAAGTAATTTGATTAAAAAAATAATTATAATCTACCTAATCCTTTTTAATCGATTCAGAATGATTTTCAAAGGTTTTTTTCAGAATACCTAAATAATATTTGCGTATGGAACTAAAGAGCCGAGCTTCACATCCAAAAAGCCGCATGTTGCTCGCGAGCCGTAGGTTCGCAATCTCTGACCTAGACTTTGAGTAGCTGCGGATCACGCAAATATTTGTCATGCACGATAATTGTGTCGAGACGCGATAATTTGCGCAAAAGATAAACACAAACTTTTAAATGTCGTAGGAAAAAACTGCTTCCATTAAACTGTACCAACATTACTTCCTACAGAATTTTACAAAATTATAATAAGCTTTCAAAAACATGAAGATAATTTTATTTTAAAGAAAATACTCCTTCCACGCTTTTAAGAATAAGAACAGCTCTCTTATGTCTGAAGTTGTAAAACTTGGATGTTGTATTTAAAAATGCACATTGTTTAAGAAGTGTCCAAAGTAGTGTAAAGAAGTTTTACACAAAAACTGCTTGTACTGTACCTTCCAAGTTAAATACTCATGGTAATAATAGTATTATAAATTAGACAGTTGCTAAAAACGGTGAAAGAGAACATCGTGAGGGAACCGGCACACCTGAGAGGTTTTTCAACGGTGTGTACAGCCATGACAGAGGCGTACAGGCAGTTTAAACTCTGATACCATGTTGTTCATCAACCATACGATAAAAAGAAAGAAATAATAATAGTAGAACCTCCACGCAGAAAATTACAGTAACAGAATTAAGAGTTATTAATAAACCTTTATCTCAACGGAAATGGCTAAAATTCCATACACTAAAAACCCAGTCGATAGCAAAGCAATAGGTAATCACTCCTTCAAAAATTGTTATTTAAATGTCAAGGTAAAGGCATTTAACCGATCGGAAAATAATTTTATTTTACAAAATGTATTGTAAGTGCAATGTTAATGCACGAATAACTAGCTTTATAATTATGTTGTTCATTCGTAGGACGTCAACGTAAGCTATATTTACTAGGCCCCAATTAAGCAAAACATTGCGTCACCAACCTACTTGCAGTTTTGACATACGAGTACATATAATACTGACTGAAAAGTCAGAAAGAAAAATTCGATATACCTAATATAGATATTTTTACTTTAAAAACATATTGATGCGAAGAAGAAAAATACATTATGCCAACCAGCTTCAATTGATTTAATGTTGTTTTAGATGTCGAAAGCCGAATATTTACACGGAAAAGGAAAATAAAACGCCAATTTTTTTCCTCAAGTCAGAATCGAGTCTTCATCGGAACAATTTAACTATGCTTGATTCGATACTATCTAGGACTCTTTCTTTGAAAGAGTGCATTAAATCTATATAAATTAGAATCGATTGTGGCAACATAGAGCTAAAGACTTTAGTGAATATAATCTATTATGCCCTGGCTGTTGATAGAGTAATTTTTGAAAGATTATTTTCGCTGAAACTTCTTAATTCCTTCCATTGTGCCCGCCCTAAAGTAAAGTAAGTAATCTACACAATGCTTGAAAGTATTTTTTTAAACGAACTTGGCGATAGTCCGCCCCACTTTACGCTTAACAAAAATAAACAGGTATATTGTTTGAGCACGCGAATCAAATTTAATATGCATACCGTTTAGGCGGTGTAGTGTTGTGTAGCTATCGATAGAAAATGAATATAGGAATAATTTTTAGAAATCGCTATATATGTCGGTACAATATAGGACTATAAGTTTAGTTTAATAATTAACATTAAATTCTGCCTGCATTTTCCGAAAAGGCAGACTGAGTCTCGTAGAAATGCCACTAACGAGCCAAAAAAGCTAAATTTCGTGTGCTACTAAAAAATAACTCCAACATAAAAAAAACTATATTTTATCTTATTCCGACTCGGGAAACGATTCCAGGACTCTTGATATATTGTCACAGGACCATCAAAGTGACATTACTAAAAAAATAAAAGGAAGTTTAAGTCATAAATTTTATCGATAAAATTACAACACGGAACTATTACGCACTACCAAGGTGATTATTGCTAGGGGCGGGACGAGTTCACTCGATAACCACACTTTACAGCCATCTAGCGGTGAATATAATTATCTTAAAACCAACTCATGGGAAAATAAATCAAAGGTTTCCTAAACAAAACACTTTGGGCAGCAAAACTTTTAGATTTGCTTTCTATGCATTTTGCCATTGGAAAAAAATGTTTGAGTTCACCTGAAACTTTAAAAACTCCGTAGTAAAGAAGTAGGTAAGTAAGTTTTTTTATACACAAAGTTTACGTTGGCGTTCAGATTTTAGATTTTTTTCTTCAACGTCTCTTTTAGTATTTAAATAAAGAAGTCATGTGGCCGTCATTACAATAACTTGACTTCAAATATAAATGATCTGACATTGTCAACCTATGACATGGTCTGTGTCCGATTGTAAGCTGTAAAGAAAAATCATGTAGAGGTTTTAAATTAACTGCAACAAGGTGCAATAAATAATCATAAACACGTTTAATCAATACCAATTTACGTCACAAACAACGTTTATTCAGCCTCTATTTCCAAATGTGTAAGATTTGAATTTTTCATTGACTAGACACAAAAACTTGTAGCAGACATAAAATGGTAATTTTGTGGTCTACGGAAACCCATTTAAATGCTAGGTGAAAGTAAAGGTGAAGACACTTCAGACAACATTTTATTTTATAGAAAAATAAATATATTATTTTTCCATGGAAGCTGGAGGTGAAGTAAAGAATATTAAGGACGTTAGGTTGTTTTGATTTGATTGGTAGTGTTTACCTTTAATTGGTTGAGTGATCCGGAATTTCTAATCCGCTGGACGAACACCTAGAATTGGTACAAGAAACTATAAGACACACAACACTATTTTATCGCAAGCGTATTCTTTAGCTAATACAGTCAAATTCAATTACAAGTTACGAGTTTTACTTATACAAATATGTAGCATATTTAATTTGTTTAACCTTACCTAAAATTTAAATTAGCTTTTTCACAATATTATCGTCTCTATTAGAGCCACTTCAATCATCGAGCCTAATAAGACAAAACAAATTCTTCCATCTACAGTCTCCTTAACATATCTAGTGGGTGGTCCATTCTCTGCCGTCATGAACTACAAATTGCCTTATACTTGTTTGTGCATTCAGGCCCACATAGCTCAATTACGCACTGGCCAATTATTACATGAACTCTTCCCATGCGGTTAAGTGTTCCTGGTTCACTCTAGTTGTGCACTTCAACTCCGAACTTAGTAATTACCTGTGTAAGCTTTGAATTACCTCGTGGGCTTTTTAGGGTTCGGCCTGTGAATAGATTTCAATCGGTTTTTGTTTTTTGTCTATATTGTTTTTTTTTATTGATAGGTTGTTAGAAATGGCTCTTCTAATGAAATACTGACGTTAAAGGTACTTCATTTCCTTTTAAAAAAATAACTTCGATATTATGCTTCTATATCTTATAACAAATACCATTTATATTAGGTAGTGTTCGTTTATTTGGAATATAGGTAAAGGGATTTCCTTCTGCGTCAAAATTTCAAATGTTGACGCGTTATCAGTGAACCTAGAGTATACTGTCTTGGTGTTGATACCGGTAAAACAGTTCGACTATGATTATTTTTTTAAGGATCGAAGCAGAAGGTAAAAAATAATCAATGAATAGAAGACTTTTATACTAAAATTGATGCTACAGAACCTTCAAATTTAAGTTGACTTCGTTCTTTTTATAATTTTAAACTATTGAATTATTTATAGGTAAACTCATGGTAGTTACGAAAAATAATAAGGTTGAGTATCCGGTTTTTTGAATCTCGATAAAATGGTTGGCCATCTTTTTTGTTCTCTGCTTACATAGTTAAGGCGTACACTGTTATTATAAGGATGTTATAATACGAGTGTTTGGTCAGACGATGTTTTTTCCTGGCTATTTAGTAGATCTAGATTAGGAAACAATGTGGGATTTATTATTCGAGTTAGATTGTTGTTTATGATTATTTTGTGAATTAATAATATATGCTTTATCCTGGTGTGGCAAAAAATGTGATCGGCTGATGTGTTTTTGTAATAATATGTTAAGCGTATCGCCTACGCTTGTCCAATCTTTCATCTAGTTTAATCATTGGAAATTCTTAATCAGTACCTATTCTAGATGTCAATAGCTTCAACCGTTAATGTACAAGGACACTACAGTTCCCAAACATTATTTAGAAATATAATATATTACATCATGAGGATATAATTTATATCTTAAACCTGGCTTTAGACCATTTCTATATTGACTATTTTATCATATACCTATAACTTTTTTATAATAGAACATTTTCCATAAAATCCAATGACTACCTCAAGATTCAACCCAAAAATTGATCAATCATCAATCTGCAATCATTATTATGATCATCATAAAGGATGAAGTATCAAACATAGGGCCGATAGAAACACAGAACCCTACCCCATGTGTGTTACTAACGCACATAATTTATTTATAATTTAAACTTATTACCGACTTCAAAGAGCGAAAGAAACATTGTGAGAAGTCACACACGTTCGTTATAATTAATTCCAAGTTTAATGCTATGAGAAGGGTTGCTGGTGGCGACACCTGTCACGCCAATATGAACTATGAGTGCAACCGACTGATGGAATGACATGGGATTCAAATGGATTACAACAACATTAGAATATATTTGAATAAGTATATATAAATAAAAGTAACAGTTTTATTTTATGTATCAGGATCAGTAAAATTATAAGTAGTAAGTTTGATTTCTATTATTTTATTACTATAGGTAGGTATATAGACAAATAAACAATGGTGGATTAACCTACAGGTATGATAGGCCTGGGCACGTGCCTAGGGGCACGCGTGGTAGATTTTTGTCTAATGTTTTGAAACAACGAGGTGCTCTCCTAGGGCTCCGTAGACCTTTAATCCGCCTTTGCACATCATATCTGTCATAATTTCGACACGCCAACATCCTAACTAGTTCATCTTATAGTCACGACACATTTCACACGAAAAACATTACCCAAAAGATAAACTTAGAGATGAGCCACAGCCTTCATTTGTTCAGTCAGTGTACAGCCCCAGTTACGCGTAGACTAACTAAGAAAGTATTATTGCTCTATGTGATGTTATGTGAGACGTTATGGTAGGAAATATCAAAACATCAAATATGAACAGGTATTCAGAGTATATCTAAGTTAATGTATTTATCGTAATCATTATTTATTGAACTCGTAGCTTATTACGAAAACATAGGCTTGTTGTCAGGTACTTACAAATGGCTTATACAAGATTAAGCCAAGCTTTTCCCCTAACGGAGAAACGAAGTCTCTAACATCAACGATGGGTACCTATATGCGACATGCGAGAATTACTTAATCAAAAAACCCAATAACACTTTGCCTGACCCGGGTTTCGAATCCAGGTCCTCAGGCACAGCCGTCGCGCTTAGCCACTAGACCTATGCGACAGTCCTGAATACTCATGGAAACCAAAAACACGGAAATCGCGATAAAATTCAGCAGCATCGCAGCATCTTTAAGAGGTTTCGTCGGCCATAATATAAGAGAGCACGTTAACTTCAGAACCATGTGGTGTCCCAGAAAACTATTTTGCAAGTCTTTTATCCCATTTTCACGAGAACGAGCCAGAGTAAAAAGTTTACCGAACTTGTTCAAGACACAACAGGTGTTCGTAATATAACGGTATTAGCCCCTTTTTTAAAGAGTATTGTTTTGAAAAAGCCAACTTTGTATTCAATGTGAAAAAGTTTTTAGAGTGCTACCGTTTATCTTCTAAGGTGTCTTATACAAAATACACCCATGAGATACATTTGATATTACAACTTCTAATATTCAGTACTTAAGTTACTGTAAAAAAAACTTAAGCTAATGTTTTTAAACCTAATAAAGAATAAAGTACCCCATTAGAATCTAACTGGAATCCCTTGAGCGGAAAGAAAAAGTCGTAGCACAACAACGTGCTCTACGAAACTAGATCTCAGTTTGTTTATAATTAATGCTCGATACACCCGCACGGGAATAATTCAACGGTTTATGCACCCTTGATAGTATGAGATGAAGTTTCTTTAGACGCCGGGGCGGCGCGGTAGCGCGGGGCGTACGACGCCGTGGGGCGGAGCCACGAAGCGCCGCTCAGTCGGTGGGCAGCCGCCGTACGCGCCACACGCCTGTCGCCCCCGTGCTAAACGCTGTTATGCCACGCGAGTCGCGATGTCGTTTCCAACGCGTGAATATTTATGACGCGATCGACCAATTCGCTCCCTCATAAATGGCACTGCCGACCTCAATGCCTCACCGCAACTCGCATATGATCGTAAAATGCTAATAAAACAAACTGTCGCGAAAAGACTCGAGCACCGAACTTTTAATCAAATCATAGTGTACGTGTTGTTTTACTGTCATGCCGTCGAGAGGAACTCCGCGGCCGAAATGCCGCACGAGTGCGCGTACCGCAGCCTCGAGGCGGAAACGTCGGAGAACGCGGTACTTTTCTGCAAGATCCGAACCATAAGCAGTTTGGACCACCTGTTACAAAATATAAGCAGGACACACTTTGAAGACGTGATTTCGTTACACGTTCAGTGCAGTGAGATTTTGTTTTTCGAAAGCACACTTACTACCCAGGCTGAAAAACCCCCCGGTAAACATACAAGTCTGTCAAAGCTGCGAGACCTCGTTGTTGACAAATGTAAGATACGACAGATACCGGCACGTGCTTTTGAGAATTTCAAAGACTTAAAACGTCTGCACGTGACTACTCACAACAGCGAGTGGTCTGCGATGACAATGGAGATACACGAACAGGCCTTCACAGGCTTAAACGAGTTAATCGAACTCGATCTAAGTGACAATAACATCTGGAGCACTAAGACAGAAACTTTCTGTCCATTGTACAGTTTGAAAATTTTGAATCTGTCATATAATCACTTGCAAAACATAAAGACTATTGGATTCTCTGATTCTTTGAGAGAACAGAATTTAAGCGTAAAAAGTTGTAATCTAGTTATAGAAGTTCTTGATATGTCGTATAATGACTTAATAGTTTTGTCCGACAACAGTTTATCAAAGTTACGTTCCTTGTCAAAATTGTTGCTGCAAAATAATGCAATATCTACCCTAGAAGATGGTGCCTTTGAAGGATTGCTCAGTCTACAGGTGTTAAATTTATCAAGTAACTTTTTAAATACAGTTCCTCCTGAACTCTTCTCTGAATCAAAGTCTTTGAAAGAAATTAATTTTAGCAACAACACTATAAATACTTTACCTCCAGGGCTATTTGAAGATTTAGACCAATTACAAATATTAGATCTATCATATAATGAACTTACTAGTCAGTGGATAAATAAGGGCACATTTGTAGGTTTACTTCGCATGGTAATACTTAATCTTTCATATAATAGATTAAATAGGATAGACCGATATATGTTCCACGATTTATATAGTTTACAGAAATTAAATTTAGAACATAATGAAATTACTTCTGTAGACGAGCATGCTTTCGAAGAACTGCGAAACTTGCACTCTCTTACACTTTCAAACAATAAACTTGTACATATTCATGCTCACTTGTTCACGGACTTACACGTTCTGCACGAGTTGTTTATAGACAACAATAACATTAAGCATATCGAGGAGGATGCTTTTGAAAATATGACAGCTATTGAGGACTTGGTTTTAAGTGACAATTCTTTGTCAGTATTCCCCTCATCAGTACGAAAACTCAGATCCCTGAGGTCACTTGATATCGGAAAAAATAATATAACACACTTAAATCGTGAAAACTTTAGGGGTCTATCAGAACTTTACGGTTTGCGTCTAGTGGATAACAAAGTTACTTATTTAAATGAAGACACTTTTGAACATTTACCCCAACTTCAGGTACTTAACTTGGCATCTAATAAAATTAAACATGTTGCCCCAGGTTGTCTTCGAAAAAATGTGAACTTAAAGTTATTAAGAATGGATGGTAATGAAATTATAAAATTCGATGGAATTTTTAACACTTTGAACAGTTTGGTATGGCTCAATATGTCCGCTAACAAACTTACTTTTTTCGACTTTAGAAGTTTCCCTAACAGTTTAGAATGGTTAGACCTTCATAAGAATAACATAGAAAACTTTGTCAATGACGATATGTATTTTAATGTAAATATTAAATTGTTAGATCTAAGTTTCAATAATATAAGTCAAATAACTGTAACCTCGATACCAAAATCTGTGGAAAAACTTTATTTGAATGACAACAATATTCAAAACATTCAAGTCGGCTCATTTTCTAAACTAAAAAGGCTATCGACTGTGGCATTAAATAACAACAAACTGATACAACTCGACATGAACGCATTTAGGTTAGATCAAATAGAAGAAGATAGTGATTTACCAGAGTTCTTTATAAGCGGCAACCCATTTGTTTGTGACTGTTCAATGGAATGGATTCAACGCATTAATTATTTGAGTCACAGTCGACAATACCCGCGCGTGTTAGATTTAGATAAAGCCTTTTGTACGTTGGTCCATTCGCGCGCCAAAGAAAAAAAGATGATAATAGACATGTCACCTTCCGACTTTCTCTGTCCGTACGAAAGCCATTGTTTTGCCCTGTGTCATTGTTGTGAATTTGTAGCATGTGACTGTGAAATGATTTGTCCAAATAACTGTAGATGCTATCACGACATAACATGGAATGCGAACGTTGTAGATTGTTCGTACGCCGGCTATACAAAAGTACCCGAACGAATTCCGATGGACGCAACCGAAATATATTTAGATGGAAATCACATCAGCCATCTGGGAAATCATATGTTTATAGGTAAAAAGAAACTTCAAGTTTTGTATTTGAACAACACAAAGTTGAAAGAAGTAAATAACCAAACTTTTAAAGGTGTTGATTCACTCAGAGTTTTACATTTGGAAAATAATAAGTTAGTTGAGTTAAAGGGAGATGAATTTTTACATCTTAATAATTTAAATGAGCTTTATTTAGATCACAATGCTATTGTACACGTGGCAAACAACACATTTTCCTCTTTGAAATCTCTTTCAGTTCTGAGAATCGATGACAACAAACTCGTGAACTTTTTTCCTTGGAAATTATTAGCGTCGTCTTCCAAAAGTTTAGCTCATGTATCTATTGAGGGCAACCAATATTCTTGTGACTGTAAGAGTATAGCTGAATTAGATTCGTGGCTTAGGAGGGATCCCGGAGACCCGGAGAAAATGTTGTGTACAGACACTGAGGGAAAACCAACTAAAATAACTATTGCCTCGGTATTGAGCCATTGTAAAGAATATATGGGATCAATAGATGACCCGACTGTGTCTAAAGATGAAATTGTGTCCAAGTCAATATTTCTTCCTGATAATTACTTTGCCGTTATATGTGGAGTAATTATTATCCTTGCGATAATCTGCCTCATAGGTGCTATATTTTACGCGTTCAGATACGAGATAAGTGATTGGTTTTACACTAAGTATGGTGTACCACTGTTCAAAGAACAGTCTTGCCCTAACGTCGACCATATGTTGGAAGGTAATCCAAATCACATGTATGACTACTACGTGATAAGCAATACCAAAGATAGTAATTTCATTTATCATAATATTATGTCTGAGATTGAGTTCAGGAAAATGACCTCTAAAAAATTTGCCGTTAATGAAGCTTCATTAAATATTTTAACATTAGACAGCTTTTCAAAGTCATCAAAGTTATCTAAACGCCTCATTATTGTTCTGACAACGAATTTTATTTGCAATGACCTTTACGACATTCATTTTAAAAATATATTTTTTAGCTATCTCAAATCTCTGAATCGTAGCGATTTGAACAAGGTTATATTTATAAAAGTAGTAGAAAACAATCAAATAAGCGACGAATTGTGTTTTGTGTTAGATAAATTTAAGAATATATCTTGGAACGACCCGCGTTTCTGGGACAGATTCATCGCTTTACTCAATTCAACCGACACCATTATCACAGTTAAAGGCTCTGAGAAGAGCGTATTCAAGAAGTCGTTACGTCAGACTCCGACGTTGAGATACACGACAATGCCGGTCTCAAACGATACTTGCTCAAAGCAGAATTTCACGAATTCCTTACAGTATTGTAAGAGGAACGATGGGGAATCGTCACAGAATGAAAGTTCTCCATCGTCGGACAACAACACGTACGGGGAAGGGAACAATTCGAACAATAGCTACATGTCGATCGACAACAGGACTTGTCCTCGGTTTAATTATGACCTGAGGCTGTCCCCTAGCAGTGGTCACGTATATTCTAGGGTAGATGATATTTCGCCGACTGTACCGCGCTCCATAACCGGGAGTGCCTCTAATAAGGGGCGCACGTACTTTGTTTAAACTGAACTGTCGGTTTTTGGTATTCCCATTACAATAAGAATTTAATTTAATTTCTTTGCACTAAAGCTTGCACTTCTAAAATATATATATTCACATCTCGTAATTTATTTAATATTGTAAATACATTGTTACTTATTGTCGTACATTTTGTCAATTTTCACATACGTAATATTAAGCATTACGGAAATCGAGACGTTTTACAAGAATACGAGTATTTTAATGAAACAATATTTGTACAAAGTTTGTGTGAAAATGTTGAGTCTGATTGTGGTAACATTTTTCAAATATTAAAATTATTATTAATTGTATTAACATAGTTTATTGAAACTGTGAAAAGTATTCGCAGATCAGTCACTGTAACGCAACACCAAATAGCATAAGATGTTTAATGTAATTCCCATACTCACAATTATAAATATTAACGTGTATAGTTTTATTAAGGTTTCTGTTATTGCTTAAAATGTAATAATGAATTGAGTGTCCTCAAAAACAATATAGTATTATTGTGTATTTATTTTCTTTAGAGCTTTTGTTGTTATTATGTTTATACAGAGTAAAAATATAATATCTGATACATCTTGTTATTCTTTCGTATGGTTTTCTATTCTAAAGTTTTTTAAATCCTAACTGATTGTATAATCGTAAATATTATGTATGTTACACCTATTAATGTGCTTACTTATAATTATTATAACGAAAATGTATATAACGATATTTATGTCTGCAACGTTATCGTTTTATTGGCTATACTTAGATGTATCGCTTGAGTACCTATTTTAAAATAATTAAGCTAAATCGTGATATTAGATTTAATAATTATAAACTTGAAAATAAATGTAATTTTTGGATTGTAATTATTAGTCATAATGAAATTATTGTTTTGTATAAAAGTGTACAAAGATATCTTGAAAACGTAATAAATTATACTGACGTTTTGATACTTATTATGCTTTTCATTTAACAAAGGGTCCTTTAATAATATTCAATTAAGAAAAAATGTTCGTAATTAATTTCTTTTTAATTATTTTAATTCCGTGCGATATTTCTGTGAACATCATTTTGTATTTCGTAGCAAGAGAACGTACGTTTTAATTAACTAATAATATCTACAGGCCTTTTGATAATAATAATATTACTTTTAGGGGAAATTTAAACGCTAATTAGCTGTGGAAAAATAGAAGGTTCACTTAAAATTTTCATTTGATTTAAACGTTTGTTTAAAAATAATATCATCTCTATCTTTTTATATTGTCATACTTTTTGGAGCTTTTACTCAGTAATTGGACTGCTGCGCTAACGGTTGCAGGTTCGATTCCCACATGGGAAAAATATTTGTATAATCCGCAGATGTCTGCTTCATTCAAGCCTGGGTGTTTGTCTATCTTTTATCATGTTAGTGAAACACACAATTAAAGATGAGTTGGCCAACAGATTGCACCAGGCATCTCATATGAAAAGTGATCGTGGAATTTTAAGGCGTGGGTCAGACAGTGTTAATAACCATCAAACAGTAGAGGATAAAACAATGCCTTATTTATTAAACCTTCACCTCACACTAAGTATCTCTACTGTGTCGTGGGTGCGTTTCACAAACATGAAATATCACATACACAAACACCCAGACTCGGGACAAACATCTGTGGATCACACAATTTTTTTTGTCCCGTGCGGGAATCGAACCCGCAACCCCAAGCACAGCAGTCCAATCGCTTAGCCACTGCGCCAACTAGGTCGTCAAAAAGTTGGTCATTTAATTTAATGTTGTTCCCTGGGTTCCGTCTTAACCAGAGCAAACCCCATGGCTATTATATGTTACCTAGGCTTTAAGGTTGTCCATTAGTCTGTTGGTTTAGTCAACGACTTTAGTTACTTAATAGATTTTTTTATAGCATATTCACCGACAACTTTTAAAGACTTTACTTTAGGTTGGTTCGGTGGTCGCTAAGCGCGCTTGCTAAGTATAAGGTCCCGGGTTCGTATCCCGGGCCGGGCAAAGGGTTTTGGGACTTTACATTAGGTAACGTTGGTTGATAGCAATAGCCTCATCCCCTATTACTGTAACTGCGAAATGTAGGTGTACTATATGTACACCTCTGCCTACCTCTTCGGGGAATACTGCCGTTATATTTTTATGTTACTTTAGGTTATGTTAGTTAGTGTTTGTACAGTAACAAGATAAATCTTATAAACGCATAATTACGAATAGGCTCTTACAAGACTTTTTAAATTGTTACTATTGGCCTGCACAAGCAGAGTCCTATTAGGCAAACTAGTTAGAAATTTTCACTTTTGCATTAAAATAATGTAATTGATAAAGAACTCTGAGGTTTAATTTTCAGTTCTAAAAGTATATAATCCATACGTCATACATACATAAAGTCACGCCTGTTTCCCAGAGGGGTAGGCAGAGAAATATTCAGTAGTAAGATAGTAAGGCTCTAATGCATTTGGCCATGAATCCTAAAACATAACCTGCCCTGTCCCACGCAGTCTAGGTAACAAAACAGAAGGAACCAGACGCAGCTGATTAATCGTGATTCGCACGAGGGGACCCTTCCTAACCATCAGTACTAAAACATCGTAAGTCAATAAATGTAAGATATCGACTAATTAGAAATTAGATCGGGTAAATGGCTATAGGTTAGCCTGTGACACGGGGTTGGAACTTTTTGATACAATTAAAGCGGGTTACTTCAAAGAGTGTGTTACCGTTACATACGTAGTACGTACCCACGTCAATTTTTTTTTTTAAACGTCGGTCCACACTCACAATTTTTCCTGTGTCGTGGCTGCGTTTCACAAACATGAAACATGACATACACAAACACCCAGACTCGGGACAAACTTTTGCGGACTACACAATTTTGTGAGAATCGAACCCCTTAGTGCAGCAGTCCATAAGGCCACTGCGCCAATTAGGTATCAATGGCGCAGAGGCTAAGCAGTGCAAAAAATGGCCTTTGACCTCATCGTTCGGTCAACAAGATAATAATATAATTTTCGTAAACAACATTGACATTGGGGTACATTTAAGAGCAAAGTTTATCACTTCGAATTGTATTTAACCCTCCATACAAATGTTGCTATCACAATTTAAAATACAAATTGGAAAATCCAGTCATAAACTTGTTTTGTTTACAGTGTACAATCGGCAGTCTATTAAAGTTAGTAATTTAATGCGCCTAATTACAAGACTAGAGTATATACGAGTTTGTGTCGCACACCGACAATGCGTCGTGTGGATTCTCTAATTGGCTGATTGTTATGTCAATAAAGATAAAATCGATAAGTCAGAGCTACCCGCACGCTCAAATAATATATTTTTCATTAATTTACCTGCGGTTTAATTATCTTTATATTAAATGCCTTAAGGTGGCCTCTCAAAGTTGATTATAACCAAATTAATTATTTAATTGTGTACTGGTAATTAGGCTTATTGATTTTAAGTAATGCTATTGAACCTTGATTTGCTTAATCAAGTTTAGGTTATAAGAGATTTATAATTAATACAAAGGTATTTAATTATTTATTGATTGTTATTCTAACTCACTGAGACCGTTGATAAAATGTTCTTATAGAGCGTAGAAATTTTGATGAAGCTACTTATACTTAACCGGTGGATGTACTTTATTTATTTATTTTTTATTTATTAAGGTTTACCAACAGCTTCTGTGTACAGTAATGCTTATGTATATTAATAACTATGTCTAAGACTTACACATGTACTTTACAATGAACTGAAAAACAATGTTCTAGCGCCCGAATATTTAATAAAAACAACATAGTAAATTATAATTATTGTGCGACCATCTTATACCTAATATGTTTATAGGTTATGTTTTATCTGTGTTTTGGTTCGATAACATTCTTATTACTACGCTATCTTCCAAGCGTTTGTTCCAATTTTTTTTTAATATAGTAGGAAGAAACTGAATTGCGATTGCTACAAACCTCATTACCATGTTGAAGAATTTTGGCACAGATTATGTGATGCCAAAATGCTTCCGTAAAATTATTGTGTAATCGTTATTCTTCTGTTTGATACAAGAGAAACGTTAAAAAGGAGTTTGAAGTTAGCTTTACCTGTATAAAATGATCATCTTTATATTCAGCTAAATAATCTTGTGTGTGTGAAGTAATGTTGCGAATTATTATATTTTTTAATACATTTTAGTAACCATGTAAAGTGTTGGTTGATCTACTAGTAATGACAATTCTATAGATTTCGAATTATGATTATAATACTATAGAAGAACCAAATGATTTAATAGCCAGGGTAAACGTATCACAATATTAAGATATTTAAGTAATATAGTAATTTAGAACTCATAATTATTATCTACTAATGTTAATATTATAGATAAATACTTGACCAAACGTAAACAAGTTAATGCACCCTATAATACAAATAACTCTGTTATTTGTTCTTAATTACTCAGAATAGAATACAAATATTTGTGAAATGGACAGTTGTTTGTTTACGTTCAATCTAACGCCTATTCAAATAGCCGACGAACTCTGTACTTTTCTTTCTTTGTAGATTATTGCAGCTATGTCAAGAGAAAAAAGTCTTTGTTTGACTGACGTAATATAGGTACATATAAATTAAGGCATAATATCTAATAAGTCAAATGATGTGTGATCATGATATTCATATAGTTATAGCATTTTTAACAGGAACTTTGACAATAAGGTTCTCGATCATAAGCGAAATTTTGACTTGGTTCAATAAGTCCAAATATTAGAAATGATATTCATGTTTAACTTTTTTAACAGATAGATATCTTGTTTGAAAGTAAGGTTTTCGCTCTTATAGGTAAAAAGGTTTGGTTAGGCTTAGTGTAATCTTATGAGACTCAACAAGGAAGCCCTGAGTCAGAACAGATTAACCCTTACAAGAGTTTCATTCTAATATGACACCACCCATATCTAAAAGTCGTGACTTTTCCGCAGAACCTGGCAAAAGTTTTTATTACTTTAAGTGTTTAACATAAAACTAGTTAAAGTTCTAGTTGTAACTTGAAGTCTTAGTGGTAATCTGAGAGCTAATTGATGTGTCTGCGTTGCGCCGTTAACTTATGGCCGTGGTAACGATGGCGCCTGTCGCCACAGCTCTGTGTACGACCTGTCGACCTGAACTGTAGATACGGGTTAGTGTACAAGTTTGAGGCTAAGTGTTGTTCTGTTATTATTATTATAAACTAGCTTTTGCCCGCGGCTTCGCCTGCGTTAAGTTACCTATGTCCTTTCTCGGGTCTTAAACTGTCTTCATGCCAAATTTCTTTAAAATCCGTCAAGCGGTTTAGGCGTTGTAGCGTAACAGACAGACAGAGTTAATTTCACATTTATAATATTAGTATGGATTTTTTAATGTGTACGATGATGTACACTTTTTATCTATTTCGTCAAATGAAAACATGACATATTTATGTTATATTTTATATATACCTACTAATAGATAAGGTTTGGACAAAATTGCAGGTACCATGCTAAAAGGAAACTTAATTATATTAGGTACAAAAATTAATATACGAGAATTAAAATACAAGTTCTAAATAAAATGTTCTGGATTAAAATATTATTTAAATACCACTCTTAAAGGTTTAGAAATGACATAATTGGTATGTACATATATATTTTATAGAAAAAAAAGCTTGACATTTAATTAGTGATAAGTAATTACTTTACTAGCTAAGATGTTTCTTGAAAACTATAATACGAGTTCATTGTCCCCATAACCGTAAATAGAAGATGTTTTGTCTCTGTTAATTACTGAACCGCGAAATTAAGTCATTTGTTTTTGTGAATAGTAAAATTATCGCCAGTAATTAGCGCTTACTGAACTGTATGGAACACTTTTTATAACTGTTAATTCATCATTCAATTCTTTCATCAATCAACGTTCGTAAATTACAGTTTTTTAGAGACGCTTATAAATCAATTTGCTAAGTCAGATCTTCACATAACATCACGCCTGTATTCCCCGAAGGGGTAGGCAGAGGTGCACGTTTAGCGTTTAGTACACCCACATTTCGCCAGTTATGTTTTAGGTCCCAATGTAATAGGGGGCGAGCTGATTGCCATCAACCGGGCACAAATCCAGACGAGAAAGGTGATTAAATTTTACCATTACCAGAATATTTTCCAATTAGAAACGGATCTAGGAGCTTTTTGTAGGTAGGTACTTATGTTTATTTTTGGTGTACAATAAAAAGAAATCTATTTATCTAACTATCTAGGAGGTTAAGTGAATAGAATGAAACAATAAACACGATCTATCAGTAACAACTGCCTCGATGGTCTAGTGGCTGCGACTGCCTCGTTGGTCTAGTGGTTGCTAAACGCGTCCACTAAGCACGAGGTCCTGAGTTTGAATACTGGGTCGGGCCAAGTGTTACTGGGCTTTTCCATTAGGTAGGATTCTGGATTTGTGCCCGGTTGATGGCAATTGGCTCGCCCCATATTACATTTGGACCTAAAAACATAATTGGTGAAATGTGGGTGTACTATATATGCAAGTCTGCCAGGAATACAAGCGTGGTGTTATGCTATGTTTATGTTTTATCATAAGCAAAACTTAGATACTTGGTAAGATTACATATTATTTTCCGGAACAATTGATATACAATATAAACTTAACAAAGTCAACAGACAGATATTCGATGTTTTGACTCCATAACCAACGAGCCCAGCATTAACCGGGCAATTTGTGTCAACATGGAGTTAATCACGGATAAATATTTGCATAAGTTAATCATAAACATTATTGTCTGTCTGTGCGTTGATGATGCTATTGTCACGGTGTTCTAGATAATTTTACGGCTTTTGATAACTTTTAATAATAACATTAGTTCGTGGTATTACGTTATTGAGGAAGAAAGCTCTTTGTTCGGGTATGACAAAGATTAGCAAACAAGTAAGGATGTATTCAACACTAAAAATAATTTTGAATGATGTGCCAATGATATATTAAATTATAGGTATAAAGTATCAAAATTGCATAAAAAACGATCTAAAAAAAGTATTTGAATGTGTGCTTTAATTTTTTTTATTCATTTTACTTCTTATAATAATAATTTTAATTCTAAAAAAATAAAATGTAATTAAAAAGTCAAAATATTCTTCCTGCCCTGACTTTGGGACTGACCAGAAGATTTTGGGCATTCAAATAAATATATGGGTATGTAAGGTATGTATACTCGCAAGAAATTCAAACAAGCCACAATGGAATTCTAAGAAAGTTTGATTGTGTTGCCACAATAATACAACCTCAATAGGAGTTTGTGCTAGCAGCTCTGTATTACTGTCTCAACCAATATTTGTCTCTTGCAGACATCTAAACCGTAGCACCGCAAGGAACGGTTCATTTACGCCTCGTCATTCAACGTCTACTTCATCAATTAGGTCATCGCCTTCCCAGTAAGTAGTAACTACATCAGTAGCGTGTTATTACACGCAGATATGTATTTCAAGAACGAAGTAAACATTAATGTTTTGTGACTCAAGATTGATTTCCTTTTAGTTAACACATGTTGGCAACAATTATCACAGTTACCAGTTTAAAAATAAAAGAGTTTCCAAACTTCAGCTAAATATACTAAAGGCGAAAATTAGTGAAACGCGAATGACAACGACACAGTTTGTAGAGAGAAATAACAGTTTGATGTGACAGAAAGTCGTTATAAGAAGTAGGTAAACAAGTCCATTTATTAATTAACATGTGCAGTTCCACTAGCTGTGAAATTTGTTTGAAAGGTACGATTTTAAAATTGACTCGCACTGATTTCTTTTTTTAAGAAACGATTTCCGTGTGATGAGAGAAAATTGGTGCTGAAGTAACCAAAGTGAGGTTTCCACTTTACTCGTAAGTAATCAGTCCAAGCAATTTGAATTACGACCAGTTAGCGTTGATAATTGTGCTGGATTTAATTGACAGCTTGTACGTTGTCTCGGAGTGGACGTATGCTGTTAATGGTCGGTTAAGCAAGAAGATTTGCTCGGTTTGTAGCAATAGGATCATTTTCGATTTGGTATCTTGAATAATATCATGTCAAAACGTACCTCAATTCTTAAAACTCAATAAAACTGAGCAACAATGCTGCGCTGTGTGCCACATAGGAAGAAATGTGTAGGAATCTGCACATGGTTTGATTCTGGATCTCAACAAAGGTTAGAAACAAGATAGTTTGGTCACTTGCACACAGGAGCTAAGAGCCACTTATATTGGCGTGGTTTGTAAACTTAACACGTTATAGACAGGGGCAAAGAAAACCCTTACAGAGTCCCAAAGGAGTAGGACGACTCGACCCCTTTGTGATGGTTTACCAGGCACTTCTATTTATTTATTTATCATCCTCTTTAGCTTGCTTAAGCTTATTAAGATGCTTCTAGCCAAACAGGATTATTCTGAGCAAGAAATACCTACTCGTGTCATTTAGATTTTCTGTGATAGGAAATCGGAAAGAACTCCACCAAAAGTTATAGACAAGAGACAAAAAAAAATATAATAATCATCAAGCTCACATCGCAAAATAACGAAAACATACAAGTTTTTTTTTAAATGAACCAGGTAGAAATATCACATGGATGTTAAGGGGTGAGTCAGAATGTCTAGTCATACCACCATGCAGTTTAATTTGCCTAAAGCATTATCTGTATATTATAAACGTGTGTACTGTGCGGGCATTTGCCCTAAACCCGCTCGATCACCATGTCAATCAGATGCTATCAAATTTAATTTCTTCGGCCATTAGAACAAAATCATGATAGGACAACAAAGTCATTCAGACGCTCCTCAGTCTCTTCCCCTATTGGACGCCAATTTTAATCGGATGACGTTCGATGCATTGAAACACATAATTACGAATAGTAGTCTCTCACGGGACCGCGTTCCGTATTAGTTTTGACATTCGGCTTGATGGATGGACAACAATCTCTGGGCGAATCTCGTGAATGAACGCCCGTATGCCTACAAAGTACAAACTTACAAGTTCATCTTAAATAAATCTTATAGTGTGGGATTAGGACTCAGTTTTGAATGAACAGTTTTTAGTTTTGGAAGTTTAGATTGTACGGGCGATAGGTGTGTCAAATTGGGAGCGTTGGTTCACGTCAGTTTGACAGAATATGGACGGTTAGTTGAATTTCAGATTGATCGCTAATATTGTTGTTACTTTTTGAGGGTTTTTTATCAATACTGCTGTAAAATTGGAATGTTCAGTTTTATTTGTAAAATACGGTTTGGCGTGACAACGTGACGTCAAGTTTACATTATTTATACATACACACGCTGAACGTACCTGGTAGTTAAAACTTATTTAGTGATAGATCGATTAATATATTATACGCAGCAAGTTTTGACATCCCTAAATCCTCAAGTATCGTCGTCAAAATATGTTGATGTTTACATTTGGAATGACCTATGATTTCCTGTAGGAACACCGAATTACTAAAGATGAAGGAAAACATTATAAGGAAACCAGCACACCTGGGATTTTTTAACGGTGTGTAAAGTCAAAGGCCTACAGGCGGTTTAAACTCTGACACCATGTTGTTCAAGAACCATACGATAAGAAGAAGAGCGAATTACTTAACTATGTATGTAAAAGCTCTACTTCTTCTTATCGTTTGGTTGATGAACAACCCGGAGTACAAGCTCTAAGAACAATCACTAAAATGTTTCTGTTCTCTTACGGTTCTTAGTCTTAGTTGTTGACAGTGAAGTAAGGCAAAGATCCTATTCATAGAAAAAAAAACATTGTCGCGCATTGTACGCCATGAAAAAAAGTCCAGATTTTTTATCTAATCGTTTACAAGGAAGTGTTCGTAAACAAAGCGCTACCGGTGACGAGATGTTGGCACATCGTAATGTCAACTTCCGTTTCCATAGTTCACAGGAACGCGATGCTCATGTTGTCTCGTGTCATTATGAATGCTGCATTGTTGTATAAGTACAGCCAGCAATAGAAGCAGCTTAAAAATATAACAAAACTGAAAAAATACTTACATCCATAAAAGTTTTTAATCGAACCATATTAAATATACAGTGCAGGCTTAAAGAAATAAGTTCATATCAACAGTGGAAAATCAGTTCTATAATTATTTAGGTTTTATTTACATATCATTGCCAAGTATTCGATTGTTCAAAAACTAAAATATGAAACTTCTACTGCTGACTGTACTTACATACATTGTGTTCGCCGCAGTTTTCTGTGAGCTTTCAAAATATTGTTGCTGCTACATTGTTGAACAATGCAGCTTATTCGGTTTGTGCCTGTACAGAGATGTAGACTTAGGTGTGTTGTGTATCATTTTGGTGTGATAATAAATTTTTCGAGTAAAGTTGAAAATAGGGTTTAATTGCAAAGCAATATCTATTGAAGTTGTAAGTTAAAAATAAAGTAAGTTTCTTCAAGGTATTTTTTTTGTAGTAGTAGGAAGTTTTGAATGATCTTTCTTACTGCAGCTGTAATAATTTGCCTGCTAGGGATTTCTGTCACGCCGATAATGTAATAAGTATTAAATATTTTTCTAGACACTATACAAAAAATATGCACTTACTCAAACATCTGATACAACAATTTTGGAATATTATCAGCTCTATATACAAATTCAAAACCGACGTGTCACCGATTACACACAATGATTACTGAATTCAATAAAAACTGACACCAAAGCTTCTTAACGATGTTCTTTGATGGCTTTCGCACAACCATACGGTCACAATGGCTCTTTGAATACATTGTATAAATATATGACGCAATCCATTTATAGTTGGACAGGAACAGACCCCAACATATATCATTTAGCTAACAACTGGCTTGTGTGACCTATGACGTCAATGTCGAGAGATAGGTTTCCGACTATGTGAGCTTTCGTGTAAGTTCATAAATGCTCAGTATATTATGGTGACAGAAATTTCTATGTATTTTAATAAAATTGGGATGTATCTGAAGGGGTGTCCTATTAGAGAGTTTATTCCATCACCGTCAATGTAACTCCAACCAACAATATTACTTGACAATTAATGTTTTAAATGGTTTTACGAGTATAATCATCAGTTGGAAGACGTCCACCGTTAAACAAAGGCGTTATACTTAGGTAAGGGGGTTGCCATAAACCCCACGCTTGGCAAGCGGCTTGGGGATCACAGTATTGGTGGTGAAGTTACAAAAGTCGCTACTGCCGATTTTCTGGATTTTTCTTTAAAATTTTTTATGACACCCACGGGAGGAAAGGGGGTGGTCAACTGTAGGCCGGATACCACTCGGCACACGTGGCTGCTCAGATAAAGCAATAAACGAAATAAACGGCCTCAACAGTTTTTCACCATAGTTTTGTTCATGTTATTTATTCGGTTCTGAGAAATTGGTTATCTGGAAATTAAAAAATACTTGTAATGTAGCCTTATGTAGTATTTTTTTGTAGCCTGTTCAGTGTCCCACGGCTGGGCCAAAGCCTCCCCATTCCTCCACAAAACCCTTATTTTACTTTTTTATTTAAGTCAGAAAAATATATTCTACAGCACATAATAGTAACTATCTCGTCATGGTTCTTAGTATATTATGTAGGTCATCTACAATGCTGGGATTAGAGAATCCACTGCTTGCTTCCCTGAAATTTAGACTGCTTCAAAGCTTATAGGGATTTGATTCCAAGAATTTGTTGGTTATCATTCGCAAGCAGTCAGTAGCTGCAAACTTGAAGAGACTATTATTTCAAGCCGCGTAAGTACTAATGAAATGCTTAATTATTATTACTTTAAATGTAAGATCTTAAATGTAATGAAATAATATGAATTATTCATTGCACTGAAGCTAAACTTATGTAAAAAAAATTAAATAAAAATGGTTACTGATGAAACACGATAGTATTTTGGTTTATTTGTACAGTAAAATAAATTGTAGTATGAAGTAAGATTTTTCAAATGAATCATTCAATTACTGGTAGGTCAGTTCCGTCATTTATTTTATACTAGGTGTAGCGCCTTGCACTACCATCTAAGTAGGTGATGACTATTCACTTTTTCTCTGTTAGAAGATGTAGCTAATTCCGTACATAATAAGTAAAAAAAACCTGCTCTATCAAATGTGGTTGACATACCGAATTTGTTGCAGGTTCAAACCAAGGCAATAATTAATGTGACTTTTCCAATGTCAATGACTGACGGTGACGGAAAACATCGTGAAGAAACCTGGATTTAGTTACACATCATGATATAATTTGCAATAGTCAACCTTATGCAATGATGACAGGGTTATTTTTTTTTACAATGTCAGTAACTTAATTACTCGCACAATACAAAGCAACCATTAGAAATCGAATAATGTTCAACGTACTAACAGTTCTATTATCGTTCATTGTCAACTTTATTTCGTTTTCTTAAACTTCAATTGTATAAAATACAATTACAACACACACAACACTTTCGAACTCTACCCACCTTTTACTTTAAATAGATATAAGATTCAATGACAAGGGGCTAATTTTAAAGTATAATTATATAATAGTACCTAAGGGTTGTTATAGTCCTATAATATTGATAGGGTTACACAAAGTATGGTCACATGTCGCCTGTCTGCAAAGGGTGACCGCAAGTAAACCTATTTTGCCGCTGGCAGTCGTTCCAGTACAATAATTACTGTAATACAATCGACTAAAAACAGTTATTTTAAATCGAATACTGAAAAGCGCATCGTATCGCGCATCGATAACTTACTATTACCGACTCGATTCCTTTGTATGTAATAAATTATTAATCATCTTCAACGATCGTAAATAAAAAACGGCAAACTTACAAACAGCTGCAATACACCAAATACATAATTTAATGACCACTTCCGACCGCGCTGGTTTAGTTCGCCAACAAACTTTACAGCCAAATTACCCTTTACTTTTCTTAAAACCCCTTACGACCTAATTACAAAGGTTTAAAGTACAAAATGGAATGGCAGATTTCGCATGAGTTGAATAGAGAGTTGCAACTTGCAGTTACTATGTTCGGTCCAGAAATCGCACAATACAAGTACGCGACACTAACAGGCCAAGTTGTTGCGATTGACAATTGGTACAATACAAAATAATATAATATTGCGCCAGTCCTTTGTGTCAGTATACCTCTGTGCTTATGAAACTACAGATACCAGTTGCGTGTGCGACGAATGTGGGTGCAATACTGTAGTTAGTATTAAACTTTGGTTGTTATTGTTTTGGCTGTTTTCTAGTTCTGTAAGTTGTGCTTGTTACTTTTACCATACACCAGGGCATTGTTATAATCCCTACTAATATTGTAAACGCGAAAGTATGGATGGATGTTTGTCTTTCGTACGAACTACAGAATGGATTTTAATGAAATTTCATATAGCGGTAGCTGACACCCTGGTTAACACATAGGCTACTTTTTATCCCGAAAAAATATAGCGGGTAACACCGTGGGGCGCAGCTAGTATTTCATATAACTATGATGTGTTTTTTTATATCTCTACTAGTCCCTGTCAACTTGTTTTTTTTATTTAATAAGAAGAAGATAAAAGCTACTAGTATCGATTTATGAAATTGTGTAGGCATAATTATAATACTTTAATCAATGCAAATAATATAGTCTAATTTAGTACCTATATTATACATATATATGCATAAAACAATAAAGTTTACAGCCTTTGAATTCAAAAGCCGCAGCTAATACTACCGAATGAGCTTTACCTTCGAATTGTCAACCCTCTAAGCAACTCGATACATTCGGAACCACCCACAGGGTCGAACCGAGTATCGCTTTACAGGAAACCGGCGGTTGCAACAATTGTGTCATACATCGCGTACGAAATACGATTCGAATTGATTGTACACGCAACCATTTAAATCTGAACTTTATTACCTTGCAATAAGGGTGTTACGTTTTTTGTCCAAAACTTCGAACCGGAAGAAAAAACGATACAGCCACAAAATGACGGATGACGATTAGACGCAATAAAAGATAGTTCTCTGATAACAATCGGAATTTTAGGACATTTATTGTTGCGATTTCAAAGGAAAGAAGTATAATACGTGATGCGAATCTTTACAGAACACTTTTGAAAAGGATATGTGAGTTTATTAAAATTCAATTTATGGATCCAGCCACCTTTTTACCCGACTGCGCCAGAAGGTTGAGAGTGACTTTTACAGTCGGGAGCCATAAATAATCTCGACCTGCCCAAATTTTTCAAGAATGGCTCCCGACCGTAAAATTTAAACTTAACATAATTCTAGACTTGTTTATTTCTTTTCAGTTTTTTTTATTTTTAAATAAGTTACTTTTCTTAGTATCACTCTACATACACTTTTAAAGCTCAAGGTTACCGATAGCCAGTAGAACAAATCAGTACAGGGATTTCAAATAATGGAATACACAGACACACTTACATATTGATGAAAAGTATGTAATTAGGGTAATTCTGGTCAACAAAGCATGGTTAATGTTTGTTAACACATTGACTGACACGCAGCAGACACAATAGAAAAACTATTTAATTGTTTGGGGTCACATGCTGACCGCAGTGGCAGTCAACGGGTTGATTACTAATTTCGTTTACCTGCCCCCTTACCACGAACCCTTCAAACAGAACAGTTTACGTTGTGGAAGCGAGACGCCGCATTACACTGTACGTGTGACATTTTGGAACCGTGCAACTAGCATCCTAACGTTTCATAAGCGCCTGTAATAGGTTTATATGAAACTAGCTGTGCCCGCGACTCCGTCCGCGTGGATATTCGGAAACAGCAATAGTATTCTATGATTGTTTTCTCACCCGGACTAAGTGACACAATATATGTATGTCTTAACTATAATATGACATTGACTATAATAATATAGTATTTTGTAACACTAACGCAAAAATTGGAAGGTGATAATGCAAATTAGAACAATTCTGTCGTACATGATTTTGGCGAATCCTAAACCGTTTACGCAGCGCACGCAGGAGAAGCTGTCGAATGGAATAAATTCAAACCCGATTTTGAAACATTCTTCATTGGTGCTCCGCTCCTATTGACCGTAGCGTGATGATATATAGCCTATAGCCTTCCTCGATAAACGGGCTATCTAACACCGAAAGAAATTTTCAAATCGGACCAGTAGTTCCTGAGATTAGCGCGTTCAAGTAAACAAACAAACAAACAAACAAACTCTTCAGCTTTATAATATTAGTATAGATAAAGGGCAATTTTGTTTTTAATAAAACACTTGTGATGAATAACGTATTTATTTATTTGGATATGGATTTATATTCATGTTTACTCGTATAAAAACACCTTTGCAAATAACGCATTATTTTTGAACAAATTTGGTAAGCATAAAAATGGTTATAGTGAGCCAACCTTAAAAGATAGACATATGCTGTCGTGGACTTTTTTTAGAACTTTTACGGAAGAACAATTCTGTCCTACATGATTTTGGCGAATCTTAAACCGTTTACGCAGCGCACGCAGGGGAAGCTGTCGAATGGAAAAAAATCAACCCGATTTTGAAACATTCTTCATTGGTGCTCCGCTCCTATTGGCCGTAGCGTGATGATATATAGCCTATAGCCTTCCTCGATAAACGGGCTATCTAACACCGAAAGAAATTTTCAAATCGGACCAGTAGTTCCTGAGATTAGCGCGTTCAAGTAAACAAACAAACAAACAAACTCTTCAGCTTTATAATATTAGTATAGATAAAGGGCAATTTTGTTTTTAATAAAACACTTGTGATGAATAACGTATTTATTTATTTGGATATGGATTTATATTCATGTTTATAAAAACACCTTTGCAAATAACGCATTATTTTTGAACAAATTTGGTAAGCATAAAAATGGTTATAGTGAGCCAACCTTAAAAGATAGACATATGCTGTCGTGGACTTTTTTTTAGAACTTTTACGGAAGAACAATTCTGTCCTACATGATTTTGGCGAATCTTAAACCGTTTACGCAGCGCACGCAGGGGAAGCTGTCGAATGGAAAAAAATCAACCCGATTTTGAAACATTCTTCATTGGTGCTCCGCTCCTATTGGCCGTAGCGTGATGATATATAGCCTATAGCCTTCCTCGATAAACGGGCTATCTAACACCGAAAGAAATTTTCAAATCGGACCAGTAGTTCCTGAGATTAGCGCGTTCAAGTAAACAAACAAACAAACAAACAAACAAACTCTTGAGCTTTATAATATTAGTATAGATAAAAACATTTTGAATTTTGAATTTTTGACGTAGCGGTATCTCGCCTACACCGAAAACTGTCCTGCTTTAATAGTTCATGGTAAAGGGGCTGGTCTGCTCTTAGTCTCTTGTCACTCGATCTTCAGTAATATAGTTACAGGATTATGTCTTTATTTTTTTAAGGTGTTTTTAGGTACCTATCATAAATTAAAAAAAACAAAAAATTAGGTTGATGCGAGCGAATGAGGCGAAAGAAGTATGTCAGGATCGTAGCAAATGGGGATCCGTGGTCTCTGCCTACCGCTCTGGGAAATAGGCGTGACTTTATACATTATGTATGTATAAATTAGGTTTTTTTCTTTTACTTTAATAGTAAAAGACGCTACACAAAAAGATAAATACATATCATTATAACATTAAAGAAAATGTTCATAAGAAAATCCTTAACTATTTCTAACGTATTTATTTTGTCGTAGACATAATTATTTAGAAAGTGCATAATTTAAAAAAGTTTTGCTATGGTTTTAAGGTAAACCCACAATAAACAAGGGAATGAAACAAACTATCCACTAACTGGCATTGCTAAGTTATATGCACAGCAGAACCGTACTCTACAATTTGAACGCAAAAAACTTCTCTAACCACGTTTACCAAAGGAAACTAGGTAGAACGGTTCTAAGAATAGAGCTGTGGTTACTTTTTAAATTACTGTTATTATACTTGTTAACGTCGTAATCAGGGATCACGTGCAAAAGTACTGCTTTTCGCGTTAGCAATACAGAAATGACGGCTTCAAAACTTTTTTCAAACGTATAATGTGCAAAATGTAATTTTATTCAATCTGCCACTGATTGAATAAAATATATGGGACTATGAGTATTGTATAACATCACGCTTTCTTTGCATTAGGCATAAGCTTACAATTTATATAGTGCAACACTTTATAACTTCGCTTAATATTTTTTTATTCGTCACACATTGCGCGCGTCCTAAATATATGCGTGCTAACTAATATATTTTGTAAATAAATCCACATAAAAATCATAAAATGGAATGTTTTTCATTTAATTATTATACAATAACTTGAATACTCATAACTAAATAGGCAAACTTATATAATACTAACTTATTTCCTTATAACTGATACCAAATGGACCCAAGATTTCAAAGTTTTTAATACTAAACTAACCGCCAATTCTGTGACACAATTCCGTATTTTTGTCCTTTCCGGAAAGACCAAAGTTAAGACCCACCTGCAAAGATCATCGGACTTAAATTAGGAATTTGTTACGTCATAATAACCCCTCGTTATAATTCTGCCGCTAACGATCCGAAACATTGTTTGTTCTTCTCCCAAGCCGCCGTCTGGGCACCGTAAACGTATGTATGTAACCAGCAATCATTCTATACCCAACGACCTTAATGATAGCCCTTCGAACGAGTAAATTATCAATTCCGCCCGAAGGGTTTCGGACCTTGTTTTTGGAAAGTAACAAGCCTATCATCTGCCCAACATAAGCCATTATTCATGCACGCTATTTTAAGTGTAACATTACCAGCAATTGGGCTCACATTTCTGTGAAGGAAATGTAGGAAATTTGGTCTTAACAAAAAAAACTGAAGCAGTTTTTCGATTAAAATGTTTTGACCTTGACAAAGTTCATCATGGTGTTTTTTGTGCGTTTTTGTTGAGTCAGTGTTTGTTTTAACGTCAAAAGTTTAAAGGGTCTTTCTTGTTTTTATACAAGAGGTCATAATAACAATAACGGTATCTTTTGATATTTTATTATCCAAATAAAAAATCACATACCCACTGAAAGTAATTGGGTACTTAGATTTTTATTGAATAAGCAATGTTACCAAAGAAATATTGCAATGTTATAATTCTCAAATTCTCAGTAGGTCCCAACATAAATGACGTGAATCTAGTTAGGGTTGCATGCATGTTCTTAACTCGAAAACCATTACTGTTAACCATATTCAACGAACTACACGAATATTTCTGTGAAGCAACTTTTTCAGTGGGGCCGTTCAAAATTTCTACCTTCATAATTGACATGATTGTTTTCCAACTGAAGGACACGGAGTTAATTGTGTCGTGGACTAGAGTAGATTAAGTCATAACTATTGTAAGTAAATTACTCAGTGTTTTGTCGTGTGCGTGTCCAGTGGACTTGAGAATTATTAGACCACCCCCTGAGCGACTTAAATGGCGATGGGATTGTGACGTGCGGATGAGCTGTTATATTGTTCTTTTATATCAATAAGCTGATATAGAATTTTTGATACTTTGAGCAAAGTTATGTTTTTTTTTGTTATAGATAATAACAGCCTATGACTGTGACCAGACAGTGTTGAGGTCTTTACCTTTTCTCGTATAGAGAAGTATTGAATATTGATCATCACGCTAGCTCATTGTGGGTTTCAGATTATTAAATTTAAGTTTCTTCACGATGTTTTAGCTTTGGAGATATAAATATGCTAGAAGACTAAGTAGTCTTATGAAATATAGCAAAGTACGTCTAGCATTAACTTGCTTTTGCAATAATACATTCTAAGGCTAGTTATTATATTGAATTAATTATTGAGTCAAGAAATGATATCAATGTTCAGACATTGCAATTGTTAAGGTAAGTAATACAGGAAAACTAGTTCAGCAAAACAACCAAGGAAGACTTCGGGCCTGTTAGAAACGATGACGTCTGCACGAAGCAGCTAAATATTTTACTACAGTCTAAGGTAAATGACCTTTACTTATAGCTCCTATATTGATTTAGGCTACAATTTGGTTGCTAACCAATATTTCAGACGCCTGTCTCTAAGCTCATCTCAATATGGAAATATAAATTTTATATCTGCGAATGTTAAATATTTACAAGGTACCTAAGGCTTCTAAAAGCATAAATTGGTAATCCTATTGGAAATCTAAGAAAAGGCATTAGTCTAAAATCTTTAGTTGATGGTGAACTGTAAAGAATTAGAAGGCTTTAAAAACATATAAATGAAAAAGACTTTTGAATGTGCGCTAAAAATATTTGAATCCATTGGTAATTACATCACACTAATATTATAAAGGCGAAAGTTTCTGAGTTTGTTTGTATGTTTGTTACCTCTTCACGCTCAAACGGCTTGACCGATTTTGATGAAATTTCATATGGAGGTAGCTGACATCCTGGTTTAACACATAGGCTACTTTCTATCCCGAAAAAATGCAGTGGGTAACACCGCGGGTGGCAGCTAGTGTATAGATAAACGTGGGATGAAAACAAACCCTGCTAATGATGCACTAATCTAGGTATAGAAAGTAATTAAAAAAACTTGTGTAAGGTATACAAAATGTTTATTCATTAAACAAAAGTAATTCTAAGTCATGACGAATCACTGACCGGAATTCAGTGGCGACTGTTTTATCGTGCCATCTTCATTTGAATGATAATTAAATGATAACTAGCGCCAATGAGCGCGCGCGACTTCGGTCACCACACCCACCGACCGCCATCTTGTTTTATGCGCATGAGCACATTAATTGCCTGATTATGGTGAGGGAAATATTTCATAAATATTAATACGATTTAGGTTGTCATCATCTAAATAATTAACTTTGATCAGTACCAGTTATATTTTTTGAAGTAGACATATCTAACTTAAAATTATTTTTGTTGTTCAATTTTTAAAGTTACCATAACATCTCGCCTGTATTCCCCGAAGGGGTAGGCAGAGGTGCACATATAGTACACCCACATTTCGCCAGTTATGTTTTTTAGGACCCAGTCTAATAGGGAGCGAGGCTGTTGCCATCTACTGGGTACAAATCTAGACTCCGTGCTGCTACTGAGAATTACCTAATGGAAAAACCCAGTAACACTTTTCCCAAGCCGGGATTCGAACCCAGGACCTCGTGCTCAGCAGTCGCGCTTAGCAACCCCTAGACCAACGAGGCATACGTTGGTCTAGTGGTTAAAGTAACCATTACTTATTAATTTCCAGATTACAGTTATCGTAAAGCTATTGACTTCAAATTGTCGGAACGTAATTATTGTCGAACTGAATTCGTTGACCGGCTCACAAATTGAGTCACTGTGCGCAGCTAGTTGTTAACAACTTATCTAGAGTGACTTGCTTCTAATCTGAAGGCATTAAAGTTACAACAGGCATTTATTATATAATGTTCATAACATTCTGTAACTAAAGTAAATTGAGTACCATTCAACAAGGCGATGCTGCCAGCCTTTTGGACACGTAACCGGTTGACATCATCATTCTATCTCAGTCCACTGCTGAACATAGGCCTCTTATATGGCACGCCACTAAACTCGATCTTCAGACCTACCTAGGGATGCTTAGTTTTCATGAGTAAGTGAACTATTCTTTTGTTTTAAGCAAATATTCTTCTAGATACTGTGCCAGGGCTGCGGACTTGAAATCGATAGAGTCATCGATATAATAATTGATATAAAACGTTTTAAACACGAAACATTTAGGTTATTCAACAATAATGTGAAGTAAACGTTACATATTCCTTCTGGCAATTTTAACTTACCGCTCGAATGTGTTTACGAACGTTTGAATAGGAAAGACATCGTTATTGTACTTTATTTATCCTTATTATTTAGGGCAATCAACTTCAAAAAGGATAACAGCTGACCTGTTTTGACTCTTATTAGTTCTGTAGAACCTTTATTTCTACAATTTGACGACGTGATTGAAGCCTTGGCTAAATTATTGTACTGCGTTTGTATACAGCTAGTAAAGTAAAGAAAGACATAAACGTGTCAACATATTATTGGGTACGTTTGTTATAAAATACTTCAGAAGATTGATATTGGGAACAAGCAAATTGAACTGCCTCGTTGGTTTACTGGTTGCTAAATGCTACTTCTGAGCACGAGGTCCTGGGTTCAAATCCCGGGTCGGGCAGTGTTACTTGGTTTTACATTAGGTAATTCTCAGTAGCAGCATGGGTGGCAAAATGTGGGTGTACTATATGTGCACCTCTGCCTACCCCTTCGGAGAATACAGGAGTGATGTTATGTTACGTTGAAACACTTAAAACTGAACTTACGGATCTTGTTAAAAGTATATCGTGTCTTTTGCAGATCAACTACTGCTCTGTTTCTGACCGGCTGGAGCATAATGTCATTCGAGCAGTCTTGTATAGCACTTGCCACACAATTACCGCTCGTACAAATCTCCACGAAAAACCTTCAAAACCTTTGACCTTTTAATTCGTCCACTTATCACTAAGTACAAAGGCCACAACTACCATTGTCAGATCACATCTATTGAAAGCCAGATATGTCCGCGTGTTGGCACCGCTCACTGTCACCATCACAAATGTCCGACTATAAAAGTCGACATGGCTAATTTAGTGCGCCATCATTGGGTTGAATCTTGTTCTGGTCATAATGTCCCTTGTGGGCGGCCGTGTTGATTCTTAAGATATCGTCTCTTATTCTGTGGTTTGGTGGCCGTATTCTATAACTTATTGAAGATTACATTGTGTTAAATGAATTATATGAGCATTGTTCCTTTGACAAAGAGTTTTAAACTTATCGTTTAGTAGCCGGATGTGTTCTTCATTTCTCATCTTCACTCTTTATCGTTGATGTATTATTAAAATGGGAATTATTAAATTATTTACATCTTATATTCCTATCCCTACTCCTCCTAACAATTCTTTTATGATTAACTTCATTGCGGGTTCCAAGACAGTCGATACATTTTACTGGGACGCCTCGAGCTTCATTACCTCGATGGTTCTCAATGGTTATATTATCATTGTAGATCCTGGCTTACAAGAGTCACTATGATGCGCACGAGTATAGTAGATAGAGTGAATAAAAAAATCTTACGTACGTAACTTTACAGTGCACAATAACTCGCAGAATAGCGGGTCTACTTAAAATAATTAATACGAGTTTAGACTGAACTTAAATTAAGTAGACATCTTATACAGAATAACTAATAAATTTAACATACGTAATTAGGAATTCTAATTAGGATAACCAAACTTTACCTTTACATTTAACAAGTATGTACGACTATCATTTTCATATTCATATTCATATATTTATTTGCATTCCATAATGTTACATTTTTTTAAGACTATTAAAAACTGAAGAAATATGGTGTGATACCAGAATACAACTGTAAGTGAACTTTTAGTTTCCAACGTGTAAAGTACAAGGTATTGTGTCCCGTATACGGCGCAAGTCATTTTCGACCGCATTCTTGTACCATGCGTAAATTTGTTTCCTTTTCATTATGTTTACAATGTTCACTTTTTTTTTGTGTTTCTTTATTTTAATACGAGGTATAAAAATGTAGCTTTTTATATAATTGGTAACTAAAATAAGTAGTTGATTATTGTTATTCTAGAGATACCTAAGAGACCATCATTATTAAGAGATTTGTGGTAAGTTTTTTAGTGATGTTAACATCGATTCCTTAAAATAAATTATATTGCTTTACAATGTTACCTGGCATTGCTGAATATCTTGAAATCGAAGCCAACACCTCACACTAGGCAGAAATGGAAGAGATTTCGTGGTCTATTTTGATATACCTAACGCTGGCAGGAATTTCTCCTGTACCGTAAATGTACGTTTGGCACACTCAACAGTTTGACATTTAACTTGACAAATCTGCCAGACTCACGACCAATATCTGCAGATCATACCAATCTGTGCGGGAAAAGGATCCGAAAGATCTAGCTTATCAACATCCACTGCGCTAATAGTCGATAGCTTTAAAACTTTGTTATGTCTACAAGTTCAAATGCTATTCATCCTATTTACCATCTTATCAAGCCGATCAGTGATCCTTTTATCGCCTTTTTATTTCAAATGACTGATTTTAGGGTCGTCTCTACACGTGAAGGCGAGTCTATTTTTATTAGTTACTCTAATGGATTTTAGTAATACGATCCTTAATTTTTCTGTTGGTTTTTTACGCGTCGTGTCCCTAAAATGTAGTACCGTACACGATTGGATTCGAACTTATCTGACGACAGCGATAAACGTTAACAGATTTTGGTATTCATTTTTGTCGTAAATCATGATGAAGACTTCACTTAGCTTGGAGTAAGTTATCCTAACTTTTAACTTCTCCACAAGTTTTGCCTTCGATAGAATAAGCAACTTATTTTTACCCGAAGAATGTAAAGGAATAAGATAGGTACTTAAGGTTATCTAACTTGATAGGCTGTTAAAGATGTCTTAAAGGAACATCTTCGCATTATACCTGTTAAAAATACACAATCATGTTGGTAGTACTCTGCCTATCCCCACGACTCCCACGAGATATTAAGGCGTTAATATACAAACACACTCGTTAAACGAGAAGACTTCCACATTCATATATTCAAATTGATCAGCCCAAAACGTTTACAATCATGAAACAAACAAGCAGTAGGTTGTCAGCACGTGATGAATAAGCCAACATTTATTAAAGTTTCTCATTTCACTGAACACGGGCCATCGCTGAAGCAGTAGGTGGCAGAAGTAATTGAGCATTGTCTTCCAATGACGTAGGCGTAAGTGAATACCGTGATGATTTTATATGACAAATATTCGTTTATGTTTCATGTTATTAATAGCTTCAATGATTCGTTTGATTTGGTTTAGTTTGATGTTATTTGATTGTTGATGTATAGCGTGATGTGATGTAATGATAAATGGGAACAAATCGAATTGGTAATTTTCGAATTCAATACAGTTATCTTGTACATTTATAATGTAAGAATATATGATCTTGTGTATGATAGTAGATATTTGATAAAACGTTGTTATTTTTCTTTGTATTAGTAATGAGTTTCAAGTTCATAGTGTGGTGTACTGATTGATTAGTTCACAATGATGGTAATGTGGTAGACAGTCCAGAGCAGGAACTTACATAAATGCTGGACGACCTTAAGTATCATAACTCCTGGAGGCTCTACTTGCACCTTTATTTTGCCTTTACCAATAATACCTATAGAACAAAAAAAAAATAACCTTCAATATTCGTACCCACCAATTACTGGGTAAGAAAATATAATTACCAAACAATTAATAAATAGCTGGCAAATTAATGAACCGTCTGCGGCTATAGATTAATGAATCGCTAAATCAAATGCCTGATATGCTTAAGAACGTTTTTATTTCGGATGTATTCTATTTAATCTTCTTTTTTCTTAGCTTAATGTCTAACAGAGTTGCTTACGTCTTGACTTGACGTAAATGCGACTTAGGAATTCTTATTAACTTGTCTAAATAATGAGGTTTTAGCTCCCTTAACTAACTAGCTGGCCCTTACAAATGCACATAAGTAAATGGCTCCGCTTCATTATTTTTGTACGAATTGTAATCGGATATTTTTTTGGTTTCGGAATCCAGTGAGATTTTTCTCTGAATTACATTTATTTTCACGCACGTATTTCGTATTAGCAAAGCTTCAAGAGGTCTAAATGCCTTCTAGCGGAATGTATAAGCTGTATGTTTATATGCATACATAATAATGTACCCATGTATACAAAACAGAATACATTATGTAAAGATAACGTTCAACAAGCAAACGCCTGAACTAAATTTTGAAGATAGTGCGACTGCCTATAATTGAGACTAGCAATTTGAATTCTCGGATGATTGAATAATTTATTTATCGTGGTTCTCACCTGACTTTGTAATTGACGTTGATATTATTGCAATTAGATTAAGAAACTTGTGTATCTTATCTCTTGGACTTGTGTATCAAAGATATCTGTTTCTCAAGGGACTAACTATAATGTTGACAAACTCGTGACACAGAGGCTCATACAGGCTTTGATCTAAGTACGGCGCAGTCAACAACTTGTTTATAGTTTAAATTTTGAGTCAAGTATATTGAAATATCGTTAGAATTGCGGGCAAGCGGTGGATACAATTGGAAAGCTGACGTTCATTGTGGCGTTCTAAGGGGGAGGCCTTTGTTTAATAGTGGACGTCTTCCGGCTGATGATGATGATATTGAAATAAATACTCGGTGGAAAATAAACCTGAATCATGTCTATACTTGTCGTGGTGGCATGGTTGACATACCCGATTAGCATGCATAAGGTTGCAACCAGGAACGTATCAATGTAACAAAGTGCTTCATATAAAAACCTAATTCCAATGTCTTAGCTCCTTCTAGATGGCTTAAAACTAGGTTTGTAAAACTCATATTTTAAAAACTCCAGGTTGCTCATTTTTGTTTAAATATTATCTATTAAATTACAGATTATAATAGTACCTACCCGCTAACACAACAATAAATAGTTGGTGAAGATGACCGACCGGGCAACATAAATAATGGGCATACAGTTCATGAACCGACATCCATCCTTGTTACAATTGTAATGAAGGCGCACTGAAATAATAATAATGATATTAATATAGTCCACGCCTGTTTCCCAGATATGTAGACAGGGACCATGGATTTCCATTAACTATCATCCAGGCATATTTCTTTTCGCCTTTTTCACACGCATCACATTCCTTACACACGAAAATAATGTTAATAACCCTAACCAAATATTTTCTTAAAATAATTGACTGTAAAATAACGTCTAACAAGTGCTCATCCTCTATTCATAGTTTTAATGAACGAAAAGTTTCTCTATAACCCTCAAATGTTCAACCAAGGGTACAACTCTCCCACAATGCAATTTAACGTGATCGCGCATACATTTATTATTTAGCCTTGCCATATCTACTGCAAGATTAAACGGCGACTTGTGCGAAGATTAAATCCAGGATTTTATTCCCATATTGCCGTACATTTCCACCCCACAGTTGAGGCAGAAAACTCGAGTATTCATTGCGGGTAGCCAAGCTATGTCGGCGAGGGTTGACGAAGCAGCGTTTGTGGGTTAACCTCAAACCTGTGCTAACGTACTAGTAAAGAAATTTCGGATTGAATATTAAATTTTAATACAAATATTTAACGTTGTGAATTTCTGATTTCTAGCTTAGTTTTATCTTGATTTACGTGCTCCGAAATAGAATTTTCATATTTTTAGTACGTATCAATCAAGATGCCTGTTTATCGTGGTAATTCACAAAGTCTAGCCCTGTAGGCGTTGAGAATTATAGTGAAAGTTGACTGTTAGTAAAATGTGTAAAAAGGATTGACTATAGCTTATTTGCTGTCTATAACAAACATCTCCGACCTTGACGTAGCTTGATAAAATTATATTTAGTTCTTAAACCTATTTTAAAATTGAACTAATATCACTTCAACAGGAAATCGTAGCATAACTAACGTATTTATTTATTAACTTGTCCTTCATTTAATTAAATGAGAAATAATATAAAAAGCATAACTGATATACATATTTGTACACAGTTCTTCTACATTTCAAAACATATCGAAACGAATCAATGAACATAATTTAACACCGTTTATCATTAAACGATTTGGAAATGTAATTCCATTTTTTTGTAAAACTAGTTAGCCATGACGTGTATTAAGTTATGAAGATGACCTCGCCTTATCTAATTATCACAATGGCACTTGGTGTGGCCTTTGCCTCCCTTTCGACAACTTTGAAACCACAGATCATGCAATCGCCGCGCGCTGTATGGGGTCGATGTGTTTGGATCGATGTTTCAGTGTTAAATAAATACATTCGTAATTCGAATCTCACTGAAATGAGTTGTTTGTTATAAAAGAACTTTAAGCTTTTTCTTCTAATAATGTTGACATACATTTTACATACATCTTTTTTTGTATCTGTGTATTGTTATTTTATGGTCACTCTAGTTTTGCGTTACAATGAATTATTAAAACATTTACAGAAACAAAAGTACTGAAAAATAATACAACCAGGTTCCTACAATATTATTTTTTTAAGTTACAGACAAAAATATTGTTTTCAGATATCCATCCCAATACTAGACAAAAACCGAATTTAATCGACTCCTTTTTAACTTGCAAATGTTTACCAACCTTCCCAATCGAAACAAGCAATGCTTCGACAACCCTGTGAACTGTTTCTTTAAGTTTCAGACCAAAATACTGAGTTCAGATATCCAGCCTTACATTAGAAAAAAAAACTGAATAACACGACTTCTCCCTTTAACGTACAGTTGTTTACCAACCTTCCCCAAACGAAAACGGCAATGTTTCGACAACCCTGCGAACTGTAAACCAAGATTTATATGGAGGTCGTGGTTATTTATACTCACCAGCCTTATTTTTATTCCCCGTGTGATATTTTTAATGAGGCAACTGAATAGCTCCGCTGCACCTTTTATTAACTTTTAAAAGCATTAGTCGTGCCCAAATAGTGGGAATTCACTGAAAGTTATGTCTCGTGACCGCTTGTTTATAGTTTTCGTATAATAAAAGTGATTTCACTTAGGATTCCACGGCTGTAGTAATAGTTACATTTGTGTTAATACTACGACTGTAAATTTGAACTACGGAATTGTCTTCAGTGTTTTGTTTATTATTAGAAATCACATAAACACATCCTTTGTGTGTAAATTCGTCTATTTTCCCTGGGGAAGTGACAGTTGAAAAAAATAAAATTATTATAAAATTATTTGCTTAATACGTTATCAAACCTTTTTGAGGACTACTTTATGTCATATCAAACGCTATCCCATTTTACAAGCTGTAACAGCTACCAATTTGATTTTGATCATGCCAGAAAAATCAACGTATGGAACCAACATCAACATCGTAACATAATTCTACCAAAATAATGCCTGGTTCTTCTTATTTAAGGGTTTTCCATTTTCATTACTGAACTTGTAGCAATCGTATATCAAGCCCGCAATGAACACTTCGCCCATAATATATGGCTAGTTACAGGTAATGTACCTATTCGATTTAGGCCAACTAGTACTCAGTGCGATGTTATCGCAGTATAAATGCATGTTGCTGCTGATAAAGTGATCTATAAAAGCCTATTACAACATTTAGGTGGATTGATAGGACTTAACTTCTTTAAAAAGGTTTGCGCAAACTGTGCTCCTGGCCGAAAAAAATGTTATTCTAAACTATTTTCAAAAACCACAAACGCTAAAGCGTATGCGTAGGTATAAGAAAGAAAACAAAATATTGTATAATGAACTTTTTTCGTAGGTATAACATGTATTTTTAAAGTTTAGTTATTAAAAACGTTTCTCACCAAAGTGATTTGCCTTCACGGACGCAGGAATGTTAGTAACCTTTGATAATGAACCCAATATTATGTAGAGCTATTCAACCCTCTATTTGTTTTGAAACGTAATTTGGGCCGATGAGTTCATAATTGGGCCTCACATGGATAGTATGCAAATGTAGCAATTAGGTTAATAAAGATCCCAGTAACCTGTAAAGATGGCTTAACAAATTTGAGTGCACGGCCGCGTAAGCGGGTTGAGATTTTTATTTGCACGATTCTTAAAGTGTTAAGTAAATTAATGGATGGATATTATGATTGCGTACTGAGTGTTCTTTGAGTATTCATTTTTTTATTGTATAAATACGCTGGTATTATCTCGTTTGTTTGTAAAAATATTATAAAGGTGATTAAGAATATATTTGCTGTTTCAAAAATTGACGATCGTGGCGGTATGGCTACTTAAATACCAGTTGCGTATTTTGGGATTTGGAAATTTTCTATTACCTAATGCTCAGATAGTTTTAATGCGTCTCTGTTGAATGTTCATGGTAGAACGGTCAGCAACAAAAGTAACTTAACTAGTGATGGAACTTTTTGTCAGGTAATTGAGAGGATATAATATATACCAATTCAAGTTATCTCACATCTCAAATTATAAGAGAGTCCAAATGGTGTTCTGAGAATATTTTAGTTGTTTTAGTGTGAAGTAAATTGTATTGCCAGGATCATAACAAAATATGGAAATCCGTGGTCTCTGCCTACCCCTCAGGGACACAGGCGTGACTTTATCTATGTATAAATTGCATTTGCAGTCACCTGATTAGCGCAGTGGCTAAGCGATTGGACTGCTGCGCTGAGGGTTGCGGGTTCGATTCCCGCACGGGGCAAAACTTTGTGCGAACCACAGATGTTTGTCCCGAGTCTGGGTGTTAGTGTATGTGATATTTCGTGTTTGTGAAACGCACCCACGACACAGGAGAAATTCCTAGTGTGGGGCGACGTTTTATAAAAAAAAAAAAAAAAAAAAAAAAAAATTAAATTAATGTTATATTCATTAAAATCTTCTGAAGCTATTTTTGTAAAACAATGTGACAAAGAAATGTAGCAACAATTTTAAACTGCTATAATTTTAAAAGCGTACAATATGACTAAATAATAAACATCAGATCCATAGCTACTTGTTAATCACTAAGAAACAGCGTGTCTCACATACTTGAACAAGACCTAAGCAAACAGTGTTCCAGACTTAACGAATTCCTAAAACTGATTAAACGTTTTTGTTTGTACTTCTCGGATCGAAGCAAAGCGAAGCGTTTAAAAGTCGATGCAGCGGCAAACTTCCTCGGCGCATCTCTATCTTTCACTCAAGTTTAACGACCTAAATATTTAATGAAACCAACAGGATCAAATGAAATAGCTAGCGATACATGAGGGGGTAGCATCAACTAACTTAAACAAGTACCCTACTTGAATCAGAATATATTAGGGCGGGATCAATAGATAGGATTAATCCAATATCTATTTAGATAACATCTTGAACAACTCAAATAACTTCAAGTACCTATTCCACCTACTCTTGTCGAGTTACAATAGTTCGCTATTAGGGTCTATCGTGTGATCGTGTCTAGTTTCAAGACGAACGTGTTCCTTAAGTTTAGTACGAATACTTGGTAGTACTTGAATTTCCAACGTGATATCAAAGATCTGATTTGCTAAATATCTTAACGATGTGCTGCATTAATTAGTAGCACAGTATACGAAATCGTTTTGGTTCAGTTTCATACATACATAACATCACGACTGTATTCCCCGAACGCGTAGGCAGAGGTGCACATTTAGTACACCCACATTTCGCCAGTTATGTTTTAGATATCACTGAATAGGTGGCGAGCCTATTGCCATCAACCGGGCACAAATCCAGACTCCGTGCTCCTACTGAAAATTACTAATGGAAAAACCCAGTAACACTTTGCCCGACCCGGAATTCCAACCCAGGACCTCGTGCACAGCAGTCGCGCTAAGCAATCACTAGGCCAACGAGGCAGTCAGATTCGTGTTCTAATATTGACATTTTATACAATTTGACATTATTTTGACAGTTATTTTTTAGTGATAATAGGTGTTGTAAGTGTTATTGGTGTAGTTAGGTGGATTGCCTGGTAATTTGTATCAGGATTTACCTATCACAGACCAGTCTCTATTAATGTTGTTATTTTCTGTAGGTACTATGTTCCTATGTGTGATGATGAGAAAATCAATTAATTTAAACAGGCATTAATTTCATTTTAAGTTATAAAAACCCAATAAGTTTACTTCGTAAGACAACATTTGAACAATCAAAATTCGAATATCAATGCAAGAGGTTATTCCTAAAAGTTCTGTCATACACCTGTTTTTATTCATACTAACGATAGTATAATTAACATTATGTAAACTATAAGCAAACTTCTTTTAGATAAAACCGTACGGTAACAGGATGTTAATTGAATGTCGGCTGAATAGAACGTAATTAGTTGCATAATCAACCCGTTCCAGTGCAATTTGTAAGCTGTGGGAACTGCTATAAATAGATACGAATGTATTTTTCAGGCCTCTAGTACAAGCTTGGTACAGCGCTTTTGTAGGGTAAGTTGCGGAAGGCCAGGCCAAATATATAAACAGTTTCTTTTTTAGAACACTGACGTCATTTTTAGCTAATTAATCTTTGAATTGATGATATAGCTGGTAGAGTCATGATATTTCCATAAGCACGATTTCTGAACTAAACTAACATCATAAAGATAAAGTATCTACCTATCTTTATATTAAAACATGTAAGCAGATACAGTAGACTTTGTTATAAAAAAACCGGTAATTAAAAACCTAGTGCACCTAACCATATACGTCGCTTTAAAAAAATGGTCAGTTGTTGAAATATTAATTACTACTTCATAATTATCTACACCACACACTGTTACAAATTCGACTCACAAACATATTAGTCATCATCTTCTAATAACAAACAACTGTACAAACTGAATCATACTCCAACCGATATTTCTTTGAATTGAAACTAGCCCAGCTCCCAGCAAAAAGGAAGCGAATAAAGCGACCCGCTATCCAATATTAATATCGCTCTTTCAAAAAGTTTGAACTGTAAGCAACTCCGTTATCAATATTCATAAGCGCAAGACGGTATCTGAGGGTAGCAATAAACAAAGCCGAGTGAACTGAAGCAAAGTAACCGATCCGAAGAGCTCTTACTTACCGCTAGCTCATAAATTTCAGTTTGCAACTTGCACCGACTAACATTCGATCAATAAGTGTTTTGTATGGGTTCTACATTTGCAAGCTAATACGCCACATCAAAACTTCCTTGCATGCCTTCCGAGCCAATATTACCTACTTACGTCACGAGGCCTCGTTAGAACACAACCAAAGGTCCTACACAGCTGCGTCTGCTTATGAATTCACGCGTTTATTGCGTTAGGCATAGAGTGAATAGTTCCAACGCACTATGCACTGAGTTGTTTGGAGTATATTAGTAATTATTTCGCTGCACCGGTGCCAATATGATCAGGTCACGTGTTAAGTTACAAGGGTTAAATCAGATCATGTTTTATTGTGGCAGTAAGGAAATTATGGTAATATTTCAAGGGTTTCTTAGTTACTGGTATTATTGTTACGCACTGTTATCAGGTGAAGGTCGAGTAAGTACTGTTATTCGGTATCGGATTTAATCGGTAATGACAATGACCGTTATTTTATTCAAATCGTTCGCTTTCATTGTATTTACTTTTGATCGTCGATTCGTGAGCTCTATCGCATTTAGTGCTTATCATTTAGGGGTTATCTTGGCCTAAAGTAAAAACGAAAGATATAAAACCTTACAATTTAATCACGAGGAATTTTATACGGCGATCACGTTTTTTATTTTCATTTTTATAACGTAACGCGAGCGTGACTTAATCAAATAAAGTAAGAAGTTTATAAATCGAGCAGGTTACGTTCTATATTAAATAACTATATTTCGTTCGAAGGATTAAAAATGTATCATTCTTCTTTCTATGAGAACTATTTTGGGAGTGCCCTTACCTATTTGGGTGGCCGACAATTTGATTCATTATGTCCGAAGGTGGGCTAGCGATGTTTGAATAAAATGACCCATAATTCCCTTGTTAAGGTTTCGGGTAGATAACCGCAGCTAACGTAATAATCTCAAGTCATAAATATTATAAAAAATGACTATTCAGTAGTATAAAGGTTTCTAGGGATCTCGTAAATCTCCTATCGAATTGTGTAATTTGAGGTTCCCAGACTAGACTGGAGTGATTAAATTATTTGTTTAAAGTATAAGGTATACTACTATTAATTATTACGGAATACGTTTTATTTTGGTTACTAATTTTTAATCTCTATCTACTCTTTACGACTTCATCCTATTTGTCTCGATAGTGGCAACATTTTGCAAGAAGTAAAAAAATAAAACTTTGATCCCAAAAAAAAATACGTTTACGAGTTACAAGACATTTCTAATTATTATACATAGTTTAAAACATAGTTCTTATTGCATAAAAAAATACCTGATCTTACATGGTAAATAAATATCCAATCTTCAATAGGTAAAACTATAGCTCACACTGATCTCACACAATCGATGAATCAGTAACCATGATTAAATAAATACGAACAATATTAATTTTAAAGTAGATTTCGCTACAGCGGTCGTGGAGTATCAAATGTTTAATTAAAATTTATGAGGGATGAATCGTTAGGTATTACATAGCCGTGTTACTGTTACAAGTAATATTAACCCATAATAACTGAGGGGTTATCTAAATCCCTTTGTGTTTTGAATCCCGTTAGGAAGGATATTACGTGCAAATGGTTTATTTTGCGTATTACAATGTTATTAATATCATATTAATTTATTAATTGAGAGTAAAATTACGTTGTTTTGTTTCCTTGTTCATAAATTTTTGTTTGCTCTAATCATTTATTGGAGGTTAATCATGAGAATAGTTACACCAAGGACTATCAATACTATAATGTATTATCATACAATTCAATAGCAAAAATATCCATCATTCATGTAGGAGCCATAGTTATGAACCTACGACACTGCCCTGTCGGTCTGTAAGTATATGTAACTACTTTTTGGATGGCGCAACTTGGGAGAAGCCTATGTACAGTAGAGAAGCGTGATAGGCTGAGAGTCGATGATGATCTTCGAAACCCTTGTTCTCTGTATAGTTTTTGGGATATATTCAATACCAGCTTTTGCCCGCGGCTTCGCCCGCGTTATGTACCCTATGTCCTTTCTCAGGTCTTAAACTTTGTACATGCCAAATTTCATCAAAATCCGTCCAGCGGTTTAGTCGTGAAGTCGTAATGGACAGACAGAGTTACTTTCACATTTATATTCTAGTATGGATATATATAATATTATAGTAAGTATGGAATACTATTAGATTAGATTAGATTAAATAACCTATTATATAATACTAGAATATGGATATGGATTATATCTAAAGTAGTCTAGTCCACTTATATCTAAAACTTGAGTAAAACCTTCTTCACACTATATACCTTTATCAACAGCTAACTAAATCGTTTGCAGTAAAACTTGTCAGCGAACAAGTGTGGCATGTTGACAGTTACAACATATTTATTAACGCCGCCTGCGACGTGACAGCATTTCACAACTCAGCCCCCTTACCATGAACTCTTAAAGCAGGACCGTTTACCATGTGGAAGCGAGACGCGTGCTACCTGTAGTGCAATGCGGCGCGTCTCGCTTCCAAAACGTAAACTGCCCTGCTTTGAGAGTTCGTGGTATGGGGGCAGGTTGGCTAAATATAGCTTAATATGGCACACTCAAGGAAAAAGTCAGTTAAAACTTAAGTCATAGAAAATTGTCGTTTAAATATTAGGGTTTATTGGAGATAAGGTTTTTCTTTTGATTAAATTGATTAATTAATTATTTTGTATTAGAATTATGTTGTAAATACTTGTAAAATTGTATTAGAACCAATATTATATTTTGTCTATTTTTTTTTGGTTTTAAAGACTATCACTTTAAAATTTTTCAATATTCGACAGTAAGATGCATGAACTTAGAAAATTCGAACATTTTATGAATTATGAATTTTGTGATATTCATTAATTTGATACATTATAAACAAGTCTGGTAATGTAAGCGAGCAAAAACGAGGGTTCGGTATGTTCGTAATAATATAATTATGCTCACAACTACAACGTCACGTAATTAAAGTGATGAAATGGCGTTAACCAATCAATGTGTGACTAATGAGAAAGATTAATTGACACGAACCCAATTAAAATTATATGAGTACCATATTGACGAAGTAATTTGTCTGTGTGTTGCGTAAATGGTGCATCAGATAACAATGGGCTTCAAATTGTAACATTATATTGGATAAGTACATTTTAAAATACAAATTAAATGTTTAATTTCTTTTGCATCCAGTTATATAGGTATATTAACAACAACACTTATACACTTTTATATATTCAATTTTGGAAGTTTTAGATAATCTTCTTCAAGCGTAGATTTTGTATGAGCTGACACTTCATAGACGATACCTACACAACCCTCTGTGTAGATCAATGTGTATTGGAAAGAATAAGGTGGGCACTAAAAACGATCTCAATAGGTAGAAGTGATTTTTGAGTGTCCACTACAAGGCTTTGGTTCCTAAGCTTTGATTTCTAAGTAGGTAGGTAAAAGGATTTCATTTTGAAATTAACTGTAGGTTCACCAAACAAGTTAACACCGGATTTTCCTGATCTAAGACAAAGGGTAGGCCGGACTGATTACATACCAATTTTTAGGCACATCAAATATTAGTAGGTACCTACTACCGTTTCAGGCCAACTTAATAAACTGACAGTAAACTCGACCTTAGCGACTCTTCAAACAAAAAGTCAAAGAGTCCGTATAGCTCTTCTTTTAATATTTATTCAGGTTTCAATTTCCTGCGATATACCGTCTATTCCAGTGTATTTTTTTCGCCTAAACTCATTGGACCAAATCGTGGCAATCCAGGCAGGGGTTCTCATATCGTACAATTCACACGTAAGGTACGGAACCACGTTTCCATTAAAATAACATTCGTACAGACCACTTATATCAGATTTCTTATTGTTCTTCATTTCATTCCATTAACGTTTGTGTAAGGGACACTTTCGCAAGATGTTTTCTCTGTGATTTTAGTGTCTGTGATATGTCTTTGGGAGCTTGATTGTTTTGATTGTTATACCTTTAACTAGATATTGCTGTATTGTCGTGCGCGAAATGTGTTCTTTTCTTAATACATTTTGTACCTACTATAATTATACTCTTAATGTATAATTGTAGACGTGTCTTGTGATAAAGAATTAAATTAAGCAATCTATTATAGATACTTGGATTAAAAAGGTACAGGTCAAATCTAGCTTTCCTAAGCTCACAAAATGAAACTTAACATTGCCATGTAGAATGCATTTCATCATTCATCACCAGCCGGAACACGTCCATTGTTGAACAAAGGCCTCCCCCTTAGAGTAGGGGCTGCCATAATCCCCACGCTTGGCAAGCGGCTTGGTGATAGCAGTATTAGTGGTAAAGTTACAAAAGACGCTGCTGCCCATTTTCTGGATTTTCCCTTAGTGTCGCCTCTTACGACACCCACGGGAGGAAAAGGGGTGGTCAAGTCTAAGCTGGATACCACTCGGCAATGTCAAATGCATTCAAGTATACAATAACATTTGTTTAAAGTAATAAATATCCTGAAATAAAACTATCAACATAATCATTTAACAGTAACAAATACTATTATACCCGTTACATTTAACGAAGGACTTAATTAATATCATGTTTGTTAAACGCATTACAACGTCGAAATGGTTCTCGATACGGGCTGTATATTGCGGAAAATGTGCGCATGTCTGTTTATTATGCGTTTTTATTGTGGCGATGCAACGCTACGGGCTGCAGGCCTAGAGTTGTATGTTTTTGACTAGACTAGAGCTGCTCTAGTGATATAAGTCTGCCATGTATAAGCTTGGCTTAAGCTATCGTGTAATCTGGATTTATAAGTTATTTACACATTATATTTGTTTTTAAATTAAATAATTGAGAAGATAATTCCGACAATACTACCAACTACGAATTTGCTCTAGATAAAATTTCAGGGCAATTTTTTTCAACGTTATTTTATCAGCTTCAACTAGCATTCGCACTTCCCAGCAGCAATTTTGAAATAAGCCATCACAGTGATTATGTTAACAATAATAACACTAATATCGAATCCATAGTGCAAGAAACATACACAAACAATAATAAAACCAGCCAACTCTTTACCTCACTACTGAAATAAAAATAAAAAGGTAGAAAGTAATAGACTCCTGCACTAGCAGTAGTAGCTTTTAAATATGCAACATTAAATTTCGCATAAAAGTTCTTGCAGAGGGATTTTGATGCTTTCGGGTACACTTTTCAAACATTTTGACATGAATTTTGCTGGCCTTTGAAATGGCCGGAGCAAAGCGTAACGTTGCACAGAACATGGATGTATACATACACTCATATTATATTATATCAACTTGTTTATTTCGTACAAATGAGAAGGCACTTATATTTTGTTGGAGATTTATAAAGGCACGACTTTAATTGAACATGGGTAAGTTTTCATAGATGCTTTGCGTTCATAAAAATATATGATTCGGATAAATTTTATGTTCAACACTTATAGGAGGAGTTGTAAAAATTTTAGCACATACTGTGTACGTAGCAGTTTACAAAATACTGTTACAGTCTTTCTTTTTAGTGATACACATTAAATGAAATAGGTGTTTCATCTCACCTGAGTTCTCTATTTAACGCCACTAATTCACAGCTACCTTTTGCTTTAGATGACAATGAGTTAGAAGTCCATTATAGGCGAATCCCCTGGGAGTGAGATGAGAATAAGCATTGCCTACTAAAAAAAACTGAAAAATGGTTCTTTCAACTACAGTTTTTTTTGTATTTTCTATTTATTTATTTAATAATGTATGTACACACACTAGATTAATAATAACAAACATGAAGAGTAACATTAAGTTTACAAAGGTACTCCTTATTACATGCAGAAGCTAATTTTTGGTGGAGATGGTTAAAGATACGAGTATTTTTTTCGATTTATTGAGGAAGTGAATCGAAAGGTGCAAGCCCTATAACAAGCTTCGAAATATACTGCGTAGTGTGTAGGAAGGTATAAGGAGTGTATTCTATGTATAATTCTAGGTACTCGATTAAATTATATTGCTAATTACCTATTAAAATAAAGACAGTTGCATTTCCTGATCACCTACTTAAATAAGAATAAACATGTTACTATTTATTATATGTTAACCCGTAACTTATATCTATCTATACACGTGTTAGTACAAGTTGGTTAATAAAAAAACAAAAATAAATTCCTCAGCTTAATCCTTCCAAGAATAGAAGCAAGATTTTAAGTATTACAGATACTTAAACTTAACTTACGTGTAAGTATATTTGTGGAGCAGTAGTTGCTCATTCTCAGTAGAAAAGTACAAAACATCCATCAGCTGGTGGTTGGTGTGCATGTTGTCACGGACTCAGTGTGAGGTGTTTATATGTGTCACACAGGACAGGGTATCGCTCGCTCACTTTGCGATGCTTGTTTGTAAGCGTGACGCTATGTTGTATGATGGTAGCGTGGGGAAAGTGTATTTTATTATTGGTGTAAATGCAATTAGTTTTTTTTTTTGAGCACGAATTGACGTATCAACAACAACTATTGATCGATACGTATGCCTAAGTCGAAGTTAGTGCAAATTTGTCTGTTCTGTATTCCGCTCTAGGTAACTGATTGGATAGTTTTTGACGATTTATTAAACTAGACTTAGTACAAAAGTTGTGTGTCCGTCTGATGCGAGCTTGTACCGAGTCAAAGTTTGGTTAGAGATATTTTTCTTAAGTCCTAGAAAACTGCCCAGGATAGGTACTGAAATTTCACTATTCATCAGATAAGAGATTAGTTAAATACCTTGTCCTGATCAGACTTAAAGTGTCTATACATTTACTGCTACTCCTGCCTTACTGCAACACACTACTTTATTTTACTCAAATTCAAATAGCTAAAAACGCTATCGCTTATGAGCAACTACACCACTAAACCCCATACCTTAATAATACCATTTCGAAAATGAGCTTTCGTTATCGATATGCACTACAGTGCTTTAGTCAGTCTTACGACGCGTTTAATGAAATCAGTCATTAAGTAAAGTGCTAGTAAAACGTCGTGTTTGGGTAAGAATAGTCACTTTCCTTCTAAGTAAATAGGGCTGTCATGTAGAGTTAAAAAAGAATGACGGAAATCAGCAGGAGGCTCTAAAAGCGCTTCGGTGTTAGTGACAAAAAGGGGTAAAAATATTATAGGTACTCTGCTATAGGTCATTGGAGGTAAGAATTGTACAAGTATGTTGCATAATAATGTCATCCTTGACCATTTAGATAAAACAGTCAAGTTAATCTTTGTAAAAAAATAGGTTTAAGGTTGTCAACATCTTTAGACCGCCACAAGTTTTGGCAATAAAGTAAAAATATGAATATGTTCAAAACTTTTCTATACGAAGATTTTCTTGGAGATCACCAGTATATGATAAAACCGCCTTGAGCATAACACTCTCACCGCCTACACACATTTTGTTTCTCTTTTTCGTTCATTTCAATACAAAGCTTTCTTTACTAACTTTTAAACTACGCGTTGCATGATTATAATACTATTATTTGGCTTGACGTTTCGACCGAGTTACACCGACCGTGGTCACAAGGAGACTCAGTCTGAATTTGACGCTGACTTCGCTTGTGACCACGGCCGGTGTAACTCGGTCGAAACGGCAATCCAAAAATTGATAAAGTTGTGTTCGCGTTAATTCCCGTGTTATTATTTTCTATTATAAAAATTTCTTTGTAATTACAACGACGCAAAAGTTGTTCTATAAGTATTTCAAGGATTACATTATTATTCAATAACCGTAATAATATGTCCAAATCATCTCGCCATCGCCTTCTCGGTCAGCCTGGTCGTCGGCGTCCGGCGGTGATTTGGACATTTTTGCGGGACAGACGTGGCCTGAAATGGCATTGGACCGGGTTTTGTGGAGAAATAATGGGGAGGCCTTTGCCCAGCAGCATAAAAAAAACCGTAATATGATAAAATACAATCACTAGTAACACACATGTATTAATTAGCAACAAATACAAAAGCCAATAATTTAATAAGCACGTTTAAAAATAATTTTACAATCAGTATGGCTTAAATTACCGAGAAACAACGCCTGGTTTTATCACACAATGCAGTTACTGCTGTCATAATTAAAAATAACAGGGCATAAATCACAGCTGTGCGTCATACGTTCTGGCTTGCAGGGTATTAAGTGTTACATTTCTGAAGGCAATAAATAAGGAACTGTTACTTTAAAGGAATATTTTCTTTGAAATAACAGTTACAATATCAGGTTTGTGCTAAAATTTTGGTTTAGACGTAAAAATCCAGTAAGAAAATTATATGGTATTTATTTGAGTAGTCTTAAAATTATTTTGAGTCACAACCTTGACTTAAAATTTAGTAAGACGAAATTTTAGCTGACTCATAAGTTAGTCTTGTACAAACACTCTGAGATTAGGCCACTGTTTTACGATATAATACTCATTACCTCACCATTAGATAATACCATGTCGTTGTTAATACAAATTCCATTCCAATAGGTTGGCAAATTTTTTTTGTTAATTTTACTAAGTAATAAAAAAAAAATCATTATTTGCTTCATTTTTTAAAACCTATCTTACTTGCGATAATGTAAGGATTCTAACAACACTCGATACATCAAAATCAGTTCAGGCATTCAGAAGTTATGGTGGAATAAAGAAATTACATATATACCTATATATATGAACCCTAAAAATATTAACTCCTATTTTTGGGCAGTCGTGTATTAAGTTGGCAAAACACTTATGTGTAATACACTTCTACCTATCACTTTGCGGACTACATACATTGTATTTTTGTTAAGCTCTTTTAAAGTTATAGATCTAAATAAAAAATAACTTGGCTAAAAAGAATGTTTCTTCGGAATCAATAAACGATTGCAATTCAGTGTAATTAAACACAATCATAATATCAGAGAGGGGTATTCATTCATTATTCACTTCCCGTGTAAAGATGATGGTACTCGACTCGGACAGCTCAATGCTCTTGATATATCGATGAGATTATCACTGGCTGCCGACAGGCGGCACACACGCTTGCGATTTGTGTTGCAGTCGCATTTATATTGATAACACGTCACACTTCTCGATAATGTAATACTAGAGAAAACAGTGGATTAGAAACAAGACAATATGACATCAAATAAATATACGTAATTATTATTCTCAGTGACTTCTATGAACTCGCTAGTCAAATTACTTTAAACAGGTAATATTTGTATAGATTTGTCTGTGTTTTTCCTTTTATCCTGTCATACAAATACCAAAAATCCTATAATATTTACATTATATTATAAAATATTTTCGAAAAATAAAATTGTGTTGAAATATGTACTCGTAAGTATCATAATATACTATTAATCATACACAAAGCTTTGACAGTAAAATAAATTATAAACCAAGCCATAGAACACATGTAACGACTTTTAGTCGCATTTACCCCGCCCGCTATCAAAACCCATTACAAATTTAATCTAACATGTCGCCGCTTTACCACCGAACCTTAATCACAGCTCTACGAATGTTTATTCAGATGCAGGCCATCTAAAGAGCTCCACGATTTACTGGAAATTAAGAGGACGCATCCGTCGGGGATGCTACAATAACATTGTGCCACCAAAAATACAACCACTAAGTGACAGGAATAAAAACAGTAGCACTGTGGCACATTGGTGAAATGACGTGAGTAAAAATATAACTGTTATTTTGGGATTTGATAATTATAATTGTTTCTGGTATTTCTATTTTATTGTTACCTTTGAGAATCCTTTCTGTGTATTTATTTCTTTTGCTACATAAAAATCAAAATAACAACTGACGTCACGTTACGCTCTACGTAACGTGACGTCAAAATCGGTAGGGCTTGTTACTTATATCCTCAAATTCAAATTCACGGTTCAAGTTGCACGGTTCCAAAATGTCATTCCAATGGAGAAGAACCGGCAAGAAACTCCAGAGGTTACTCATTTAAAAAAGAAAGATGGTACAAATTTGTAAATTTACATAGTTTCATTATGCGACAACAAAGCAAACTAATAGTGATATAAGGGAAAAAAATTACAAATTGGGCCAAAAACCCACGGTGCAATTAAAACTACTAGCTATCACTATTCTTTACATTGTGGTCACATTTACAATATTGAAGAAGACCTGGAATCAATTATATAAAATAAATTGCCCGAAAACTGGGCAGAGGTAGAAATATTTATATAACTTCCTGTACAGGATACCGCAACTTTATAATGTCGTAATTACATGTAGAGTAATCATAGACAGAACTAACCTTGTGTTATATCATAATAAACTTACAGCAATCCAAGTCACAGTCGAGGAAGCCACCAACTGTGAGATAAAAGCTACGTTAGCTAAGGCGAAATGTACTTAATAACCACGCGTGGCCAAACCAAATATAAGTGGCGTGAAATGAATTACTTACAAAACATGGAGATCGTCTGAACTAGTTATCATAAGCTAAAAGACTTAATTACAATGTAGTTTTGATCGTTAATGGCAAAATAATATTAGAATCGTGCTGAGTATTATTCATTGAGAAAACAAAGCTTACAAGTTTCACACATTCAGAATTATAAGCACTGGCCGTTTTTAAAATACACAAATGCAATTTTTATAACAGCAATTTTCATCCATAAAAGCAATTTGCAATTAACTATACATTTTTAGTCTCCTAGTTAATTTTTACTGCTTCAAAACAAACTGCATGAAAATAAATCCAATGAAAAAATCTTTGCAATTCTGTTAGGGTTGCTCGATAAAAAAATGCTGACCACCGCGCAGAGGCAAGGGCTGTCCATTTGAACTCAAACGACATCTTTTCATTAAAATAAAAATTGCTAATGACTCCATCTCCATATTTTTGCATAAAAACGTCAGCGCTTTGTACCATTTCGCCTTGGATATAAAAAAAAGTATAATTACAAGATACATCTGCATATCTTTTGACGCCTCCACGCTATTACTCGACACATGGACGGAGATGTTAAATGTTCTGCTTTAATATTTTTTGCTCTTAAAGCGCAGATGACTTTATTACTGAGGATGGTGAAACAAGAGGATGTTTATTTTTTCCTTTTTATTTATATAACTTGGCTAGATTTACCCGGTGCTTTAATTAAATGTAGAAGCTACTTTGACCCAGATTTTTGTAAATTAGAAACGAATTTTGCAGAACCAAACTGAGAGAACCCTAAATAAAGTAGAAGATTCTAAATAAATAATAGATTTAAATCTTTCTTTAAAATGTGTTGCTTAGATAGTAAAAGATGTAAGTATGTACTGTCACTTGAAAGCAAAAGTTAGAAACACAACAACAGAAATGAAGTCATTTTTCGTTCAAAAACAAACTGTTTATTCGTCAATTAACAACGTTGAGCAATCAACAGCGCAAAAACAAGAAATCAAAAGGAAGTTTACGCATCAATTTATATGAAATACAAGGAGGTATCTCGTTCGTTAATTTGTTTACACTTTGCATGTTCCCCTGTGCCAATGTTTACATTTCACGTCTAAGTATCCTCGTAAAACGTAATAAAGTTCGCCTCCCGATGATTATGGCCCTTTGAAAATAAACTTGGAAGTCAATTCACAAACACTGCCTTTATTTTTGTTTAGTTTACTTTCTTTCGTCCCGTAGTCTCTGAGTTATGGGTATCATCGTTATTCTTTCCCTTAAGTTCAGCACAACTTTAGCTGCCTCATCCCCTTTTATTGATACATTAGAAATATTTTTTCGTGTTATTTCAACGTAAAAATGAATTTGAAATTTTGTTTTGCTTAAATTATTTAAATGTCTTCGCTCTTCACGTTCAGTGCTAGTATATGTATCGTCTTTTGCAACTTTTAACTGATGGCAGTGAAGAACGAGAACAAATCGTTGTAAGTAGATATTTTCATTTCCAATTTTAAAGTAAAGCGAAATGGATTCGTAAATTTATCTTTAAACAAGGAACTGGTTGATTTTTAAAGAGGTTTGACCAAAATGTTTGGTAAAGAGCATTATTAAAACCATTAATTAAAGATAGCAATCATTAACTATTGAGACCTATCATGACTTATTATCGGTATTTATTCGCCATTTTACGTCGGATGCACGCGGTTTACAGGGCCGCAATTTTTTTTAGTTGGCTCTAATGACCAGCAAATATAGGCTTCAAAAATAATATTATAACATTCTTGGCCATGTTTCATACGTTATTATAGATTACCTATACTTTAATTCCAACCTGTTCTCGTCAGTCATATAAAGCTTCTCGTTATATTTTCATTCCAGTAAGCATTTAATAACAAGCAACCAATTGAAACTTACGACCGTTTAAAAGAAAGCTGAACTCACCTTTAAAATACATCGTAATATCGTCCACATAAATCAAACTAATAAACGGACACTGGGAAATTCTTCAAGCCAGGTAAAACGTACTGTATAGAGTACACCTTATAGTTCATCCAGTAAGTACATTTTACATCGGAAACATGCACAGCTATAAATATTCAGCCGGCTTCTGTTTGTTTCCACCTCTTAGGCCTCATAAAATTAATGCCTTTATATTAATATTTATTAATATATGAATGTCTTGTACATTGTAGGAAAGCCGGCATGATAAAATGGTAAGTAAAGTTTATGGTGCAATAACAACGGTATTATGCTGTTACCTATGAATTTCCATTGGATATGCTTACAGTCATTATGTTGTCTCATTTCTATTTGTAAGGAACGAGGGAGAGAGAAATAATGGGACCAGAGGTTACACTAACTTATTAGGAGTTTATGATAGGTATTACATACTAACGATTAATAGTCGTAATCGAATGCCTAATTAATATGAAGCCTATATTTATTGAAGGTACTCAGAAATTATACGACCGAGGTGTAATTAAAACCGATACTGGTTTCATATTAAGTGTCGAGAGTCATATTTTATTTATCAAAGACTAATTACCTTCTGATACTATAGCAAAATAATTACGAAGTAATTTAAGTCACAGTAAAGTAGATAGATACCGTGTTATAAGATCATCTATTTAGAGGAATTAATAGAATGGATAACATAGATATTCTGCACTAAATATGTAACAGAACAATGACTATGGCATCATCATCATCAATAGCCTATCTTAGTCCACTGTAGGACATAGGCCTCTCCTATAGCGCGCCATTGAGCTAAATATTCGGCCTTTCGCTTCCCCGTTGCCATATTAGCGAGAAACTTAGCAATCCTTTGTCCAGCAATTTTAAATATCAGTCGTAAGTCATAGGCAAAGGCTAAAACATTTTTATTTTGACTTCTCAAAAGACCGTCAAGAGATTGATGTAATTATAGAGACCAATGTTTGAACATTTCATCAAATAAGGCAACGTGATTACCAAAGACTTGTATTTCATTTAATTCCAATACATTACCAAGTTTATGCCTAAACTCTGAAGATAAAATGTCAAAGCGGTTCACACGAAATCCGGTTACCAGATACGGTATAAAACAATGTGACATTAATCGAAACAAATGAAAAGCTTCCATTTTAATTAAAGAAACAGGTAACTCAAACCGTTCGGAAGATTAAAGAACACGTAATACAAACATGAAAGACTGAACCACGAAATTAGATTTTCACGAATCAAAAACGAATTTGTAATATGATAGATCATCGTTATTCGTGGAAATTTCGAAATTACACCCCGATAACAGATTGGTAAATGACAAGCGAATCAGACACTTATTTCGATAGTAATAAGGTGGTGTAAAAATACAAGGTTTTGAACTGTCGTTCGCCATCTATCCGGCCGGAAGATGGCTCTTTTGATATGATTAAAAGGGTGAAGACTGTTTTATGTGGCAATTAAAGAGTTTTGTTGCTCCCTAGTTTCTATTTCTTCGTCTATAAGCTGCGTTGACCTGGTAACGATCTGGGCTGACAACGTGACGTCTTATTTTGATATAATATTGTTGGAACTGTGAAGGCTATAAAATATTCATGCAAGGAGGAAACATTTTTGTAATTATGGTTCTTTATTGTAATTTATGATTAATAACCTGTCAGTCGTGGTCCAATTGACAAGAAAAACCTGGAGTATTTGTGTTAATATGACACTACAGAGATTGTCATAATATAGAAGAGGCGACAAATAATGATTGATATAAGCTAAGTAATATTCGATGTTAGCGAAAAGCTAAGAGTACCATAGTATATGTAAAGGAAATAAAATTATTATTTTGTACGTAAATATAGGTTGTTTTTTATGACTCTAGGGGACGGTTAAAAGCACAAACAACCAAACTTTTCACTTACAGTCAACGTTTGTTTGTTGGTCCGATCCGTTCCGTTTGCGGGAAAAACGTAAAATTTCCTACATTTAAAATACATTGACGTATGCGTTGAGTTTCGAAGTTGGTTTAGTGTTTTTGGGGAGACTTCTTGTTTCGATAGAAAGTGCTCTAAAGAGTTTGGTCACAAACAAAAACAATATTCGTAGGTGTCTGTCAGGATGATGTGTTTATTACACACCTTTCCCTCTCCCCTTTGACACCTTTTAAAAATATTGGGATGTGTGTAACACTATTCTTCGTTTTCATTTTCTAAAAACTTTATTTCTTGATCGGTACAAGGGGATATTTAATATCTTAGAATATTATTGAAGAATGACTACTATTTTTTGTGTGTTTAGTATAGACAATTCATGCAATGGCAGGAAGACGATAGGTGATACGTTTATAATTGGCGTTAGATTGATGATCACAACATTGCCATTACAAATTTGTTTGTTATGTATATCAGTAAAAAATATAATTCGTTCTATTCATCGACCGTAAGGTAAGTATATACCTACATACAAGTAAATAGAACAAGTACTTTCATCCCTTTAACTTCACACCAACGAAAGGGTCATTTTATTGTTAAAAAAGTCTAAAAAACATAAACTTGAATGGCGCATCGGACCTACGTAGGTACTCTGTTTTGTCTGCAGCAGTATTTTGTTTTCGCGACAGCCGGAAACGGATATAGAGGGAGACAGAATAATAGCCGTCGGAAATGGTCAGACATGGTGGAATCTTACTTTTTTCTCTCATACGCTGGACATTGGTAACTCAATGCAAGGGGTTTTTGTTCAAAGGAAATTTTACCTTAATTACTAATCGGTACAGTTTAATTTTGCGTTGTATAAGCTGTTGTCTTGAAATTGTTCTGCTGTTGTGTTCAGTTAAGTGAAACGCAATGCATGGGTTGTAGTCGCTACCTTATTTAGGCAATTTTTTTAATAACACAGTGTTTAAGAAATCTATAATTTAATCGTCGTTTAAAAATTTTATTTTCTGCCTTTCGAACCGACGAATGATAATGGATTGATTTCTTTTTGAGAATATAAACAACAAAACGATGTAATACGCATTTACCAAATTCTGGCAAAGTTCACGTGTCTCAATTTTAACCTGTCGTAACAGAGGGAACAGAACAGGGGAGCACACCCTACATTTAAAATGTCTTGACGGGTTTCGATGAGACAATTTATTGGACCCTTCTTTTAGGACAGACGATCAATTATATTATATTGTTATATTTAACAAGCCTCTAATGTGGAGTATCATAATTTCGATTTGCTAGGTAATTATAATTACTAATTATTTTAAGTGTTTGTTACGTGTTCACATAATAAGAGTTGTGCGGTAGCGCTTTTAGATATTATAAACATTCTAAGATAAAAGTTAAGTCAATTTAATTATGGAAACCTTCACTGGAAACTACACCCGCCTTAAGGGAGAAAATTATTCTGAGACTTTTTTCTGCCTGTACCAACGCAGTGATCATTTACTACTTAAAGATGTATTATAAACAAATACACATCATGTGATCCTCGAAGAGGCGGATGACATTTGGTGTTCTTCATCTGGAGTTATTTTCTTTACACTCCAAAGTTAATTATCTTAAGTTCGCTCATCATAAGTTGCAAAATCGACAACCCGCAGTGAGCTAGCGTTCTGCACAATGCTCGATCCTTCGCTATAAGAGAAGAGACCTTTGCACTGTTATGGGGCAGTTATATGTTGTTATATCATAAGTTCCACGTGGCAAATAATGCCATTGGTATCTTCTTCTGAAACTTAAGAGCTTTGGTCTTATCGGTGGCGCAAATGCCATTGCTCTTTATTTCCAGCAGTCAATTGCCGTCTCAACTCCTACCATCATCTTTAGGTACATGATGAATAAAACTACGCCTTGGCCATTCGTATACCTTGAACAATATAATATGAGTCTACATAACACTCAACATCTTTTACTACAAATGTTATTAAGATCCTTATCGTTTGACAAACGAGGAAGTCTCGGTTGCGTATCACATCGTCACAGGGAAATAAATAGTAGGGATGTTTACAGGTGAGGGATGAGTAAAGTGCGGGTCAGACGGCGTCAGGGGTGAGGTCGGTTGAAGTAGGGGTCAGGACTTTCAATCAAATCGCTTCGGCTTCATGATAACACGCCTTATAAATAATGTAATTGCATTTAATTGGCCTAAGGATATTAGTGTTGAAGAAGTAAACTTCATATGGTTCATAATTATATGAATTTACATACATACATACATAAAGTCACGCCTGTTTTCCTGAGGGGTAGGCAGAGACCACAGATTTCCATTTGCTACGATCCTGGCATACTTCTTTGGATATATTGTCATTAAATGAATTATTTGTAAATAGGTTTTTACAAAAAAAAACTGGGATATGTCTTGAAGACATACCAACAAGTATACATACCTACTACACAGCAAGTTTATTTGAGCTTAGTTTATTTATTTATTTTGGTTTTCATGGAAACCTAAATTCAGTCACACAACTCTTATTCCAACAAAGGACATACAATTGAATACAGACAAATTATTATTTTATAGATGCCACAACATGACGTAGTGTAGTGCTAACTAAAGGCAAAAGTTATTCATAGGTATCTATTTAATAAAAACGGCCAACTTTTTAAAAGCATACTTGCTTATAAACCTTCGACCAGATAACTAAACTGTCACATCTAGAGGGGGATAAAATAATATTATTACTTGAATACGGAGTGGGAAAGTCCATTTGTTTGATTAGAAAACAGTTCTTTCATATTAAAATAACAATTAGGGTTGGTATAAAAAGTTCCTTGACTTTTAAATGAATGTCCTTAATAGGGATGGTAAAATTGGATAGTGAATTATATGAAATGGTAGCAATATTATTTTTACTCAGTTTAGCTTGGTAAAAGTATTATTGATATTGAACCGAGTCCAAATATTTTTCAGCTGAACAATACACTGACTTGAAATAACTAACCGCAAAAAATATTTTTCTAATTCTAACCAAGCCCCTATTTAAAACAACAAACATATCCCTTTATCTAAAAGAGTAACCATTCTACAAACTTGAACAACAATTTAACCAAACCGAGTAAGTTGTTGGCGTCCAATATGTTAAAATTCTCGTCAGATATTCCTAACTAGGCTTGTTAGCTTAAAACCACACGAGAAAATTAGGATATCGCAAACAACGTCTTAATAACGGCTGAACTCAAACAATTTACCAAGTAAATATTCAAACAAACTTAATTAGTATATCCTCTGTATAACCGACGTGAAATATGTTGTGTAACTATAGGGAATATATTGATTGGCCATTAAAATAATGGGCACAAGCTTGAACGATACGCTCCATCGCTGGAAGGCCGAAGGGGCATTCTACATCAAACATCCCACCACCAATTTAAAATAACCTGCCCCTCCCCTTTCTACGATAGAATTTTACGAATACGGAAGGGTTCACCTGCAGAAATTGAGAGCTCATTTTATATTGGATACGTAACTATTTGTTTAAGATCGCCACTGCCGGGCTGTATCGAAAATAACGTGAAAAACGATCAAAAAGCGAAAACGAGTAATATCCGGCGTTGTATTGTTCTCAAATCGGGTCCGTCGAGTTAATCGAAATTAAGTGATCCATTACAAGATACCGGTCAATGTTGAGTTTAACAAACGACTTTATTATTTATGGAATCGATTTTTATGCGTCGTTAAACTCCAACCTTTATGTTTTCTTTGTCTCGTGTTATTAAAAAGCGAATAATTTCCCATCACATTTTTGCTGCAAAATTGACCGATTCTTGGTTTACTTTTATGACTTTCAATTTCGGCAACGTCAAGCTTCGTTTCCGTAAAAAATACTTTAAAACTTCGTTGTGCAGTTGTTTCTGCACTCTTGTTTACTATATGATTAGCACTTATTCTGTCATTATGTTTACAAAAAACGAAAGTAAGGACGCAATGGTCAGAATGACTTCATTAGCTGCATGCAGGCATGGCAATTTAGCGATCCATTTCATACAATTTGTACTTGTTTCTTAGTATCATCGACGAGTAAAAACGAGTTGTGTATGTTTTCCGTGTTCATAATTATTATTGCATTTAAAAGCACGAAAAGTGGTTTATTTTTAAACAATTTTAATTCTTATGTCATTGTTTTCCCTATTAGTTCTCTATCATCATAATTTCGCTCGCTAACTTTGGAAAGTTAACATAAGCTTTGTACTATGGAAGTAAGAACACTACCCTATCCATTCAGCCAGCTTCCCCAATACCACTATCTCGACAAAGTTTAATGCCTACAAAGTTTCTATTTGATAAAGAACTTTTAAGTTGTTCTTTGCCCGCAGATACGACTCGGCTCTTAATGATTCATCTGCCGTATAATATCCACCTGTGATATACAAATCATTATGTGTATGAAGATGTTTGTTTTCTATTAGCTGCTGTTGGTTTGATTAATGAGACATAGCAATGCAAATCATGAGAGCTTTGATTTAATATGCAAGTATTAATTTCCTGAGTGGTTTTGCAGTGTCAGGAAAACATTTCCTGCATCAGCTATTCCATGATGGAGTGCGTTGCATATTTAAGTTTTATATTCTTTGTTTTAATGTTGACATTTGCTTGACTTGTCACTAATGTTGTTTTTGTTATTTATTGTTTCTTTACGCTCTCTTCTCTTAAGTGTACAATTTCATCATGCCATACAGTGTAGGCTCATTTAGTTGGAGGCCTAGCCTAGTATCATTTACCGGACACAGTTAAGTAATTATTTAGTCAGTTGTGTCTTGTTTTTAAATTTTCTACTATATATAATATATCACTGTGGGATTTTTTCACATTGTAACTATAGTGAGAAACATAATAGTTCATTCAGTAGAAAATATCATAATAAAAATAACGGAAGTTAATAATGTGATACTCAATTAGATATTTTATGTCTTATTCTCGACTGGGGACTACCTGGGTTCATTTATCTGCCTGAATTAACGCAATACATTTTAACACACAATTTTTATTCCTTCCTCCAGTCCAACTCCCATTAGGGTAGTTTCAATGAAAAACACAACTCTTTATGCCGTGATTTACTGTTTAATGGTTGTTTGAATACCGCTAACATTTACGAGGTAGCCCTTTCGCCCTTCAACACTTTTAAATCTCACTTTGAAGTCACCCAGAATTAGATGGGGCGAATTTCTTATTTAATCTTTGATTTATAGTTGACAGAATTTGAGGTACAACCCGTATGCACGCACTTAATCTTGATTTAACCGACGTGGACCGCGTGTCGGTACCAAGATACGATTTACGAAATAATTTACGATTACCATTCATGGCTTTTCACACGGAATCCGTTCTTAGCTGCTATTAGTTGAGTAACTAGTTGACTCAACTCGTTGTCTATTTTAGCCGTGGCTTATACAGTTATTAAAGTAGGTAATACCTATTTTTAAACGGCTCAAAACTGGCAATTTTTACGTGATGATTGAAGAACTTCCGGCTTATCTTTAACTAGCATTATAAATTACACATAGTTATCACATAATTGAATAACCCAACCATCCGTCCGTCATAGTTCATAAAGAACTATTCACGAAGATCAGACCCAGGAGTAATTAGCTAAAATATTTTCGACTTTACACGGAGCTTTCAACATTGATCGAATAGTTAACTAAATTAATAACGGCCATCAGGAACCGATAATAAGTTTGAAGTATAAAAAAATGGGTTAAAAATTTTAATTAGTCGAAAATACTTCAATAAAACCACTGAGCGAGGTATCGAAGTTGTAAATTAAAGGAGCGTTGGTTTTGAAGATTAACTATAAGACAAAGTTACAATTTATGGCAGTATGTGGTGCAAGTCGCTGTGACGTGTTGCTACTGTTTTTACACGCTTTATATTAGCTTCACTTGTATGTATGTATGTTTGTTTGTATGTTTGTAACCGACTTCTTTGGGCGCGATTTTGACCCACTTTAAACGGCTAGATTTCGTTCAAACTTTGTAGATTTATCGAGGACCGATGACAATACACTAATTTGATAAAATTATTTAATAATATAATTAATAAAAAGTATTAATTAATAAAAATAGCATAATTACAGCCCGCAACACAAACGCCCTCTGCTAAGCCGCTAGTCGCTACGGTAAAGTTCCGTGGTAGCTAAGCGTCGCGCGCGTGTCCCGACTCCAACGCCCTCTGCTAAGCCGCTAGTCGCTACGGTAAAGTTCCGTGGTAGCTAAGCGTCGCGCGCGTGTCCCGACTCCAACGCCCTCTGCTAAGCCGCTAGTCGCTACGGTAAAGTTCCGTGGTAGCTAAGCGTCGCGCGCGTGTCCCGACTCCAACGCCCTCTGCTAAGCCGCTAGTCGCTACGGTAAAGTTCCGTGGTAGCTAACCGTCGCGGGCGCCGAGACCGGCTCGCGTTAAGGTAAAGCTTCGTGGTAGCTAACCATCTTAATAAAAAATAGAAAATAAATAATAGTTTAAAAAAACTAAAAAACACGCTTTTTATCGAAAACCGAACTAAAAAATAGAAAATAAGTTTTAATCAATTTAAATTAAGAATAGTGTTAAAAATTTCAATAAATATAAATTAATAATAGTGTGAATAAAAACAAAAAATATTTTATTTAAAAAAAGCGTGGGGTGCTTTTTAAGATATTATCAAAGTGATAATCACTCTACTCGTATCTGTCAATAAAATATTTATAACTATTGACACCATGCACCCCACGCTTTTTTAAATAAAATATTTTTTGTTTTTATTCACACTATTATTAATTTATATTTATTGAAATTTTTAACACTATTCTTAATTTAAATTGATTAAAACTTATTTTCTATTTTTTAGTTCGGTTTTCGATAAAAAGCGTGTTTTTTAGTTTTTTTAAACTATTATTTATTATTTATCCGCTAATAAAATTGATTGACATTCTCGCTTTGAATTTAATGATGGGACAGTTAACGGTTGTGAGCTGTGTTTTATAAGCGACAGCGATTTTGTTACATAAAATATTTATCATGATTTAGATGTAATTTTTTTTTCTGAGTATTTATAAATACAATTCAATAAATAACGATTATGTTATTTTAAGTAGTTACAATATTCTTACAAATTTAAATAATAATACGTTCTTTTGGTTGCTAATTTGTTTCGTAAGTTAATAAAGATTTTGTATACAGTGTAAAGATATAAATCTTACTAGTTAAGAATATAAACGTAAATGGTTAATCCGTAGCAATTTCATTATATTGAATTTTTAATTTCAATCGATTTCATCTATGTAGTTTTTATACTCAATGTTATTTGTACCGATTCCAATTTTTTAAGACCTTCACGCAATCGATGCTTTACCACTAGGTATGCGCCTAGTAAGTAAATTAGTAATAATTGATTTAAAAACATAAGGCAGGTACTAACCTACCGTATGTTTATAAACCAACTATTACTAATTTCTTATAACTTGGACCACTCTCTCGTGTGATACGGTCAGCATTCTAAAACTCAGCCCGTTCAGGCGCATTTGATGTTTATCATATTATAAAAAGACAGGAAGTGGCTCCTCGCTATAAATCACGACACTTAACTGCCAAGTTTTGACTTAACCTTTGATACACTGAGTTAAGTTTAAGTGTAATTAAATAATTAAGTGTTATCGTTAATTTATTGGGTCTAGTTTAATTAAAGTGAAATTCTTTGAGAAAATAGTTTGTGATTTTACTCTGGTTTTAAAAGAGGAGGAATAAAGAAGTTATATTTAAATTATTTCGTTAACGCAGAATAATTAGTTTTTATAGCCAATACATTGTGAAACAGTCTTTGAAAACAGAAAGTTACGCGTACTTTTTATACAATATTATGTCCATGATTTTAACACGACTTTGTAGTAAACCTGACAGCTACCACTAAAATATTATTTACACAACGAAACCTTCACAAAAATACCCGATAGTAATTATATTCATGTCAGAAGCAACTTCTACATTATAATATTCCAGAGGTCCATGATAAAAACCCAAAACTCTATCATAATATAAAAACAAAGGGAATATTATTTTTAACGCAAGATTTAATTAAAAAATAACAGTATCCGAGTTTATAATATGCCTACTTAATTAAAGCTTTTGTTTTAAAAAGGTCGTCTTTCCTAGTTATGGAATGTACTAAAACAGGGCCAGAGAGAATTTCATCATCTAACTTCCACAGTTCTATGAATTGTTTCCTAAACGATCCTTCTATGAAAAATAAACTGATACTAAAAAATTAAATGACTATGACGAGGGAAATAAAAGAGTGGAGAAGGCGAAAACGTTTCATAAAAAAGTTGTGAAGATTATTTACTTATCTTGTCAAAAGTTAACAAAGAATATCCGAGTCATGGCATTGAAGTGTCGTTAAGGGTGTCTGAAGAATTATATCTGATGGACGCCCAACATTATGCACTCCAACTTAGATAACTTCAAACAAAGCTTCCGCATAAATCAGACGAGAAGCAAAGTCAAACTTTTCAGTTTCTACTAATTATCACTATGTTTGACTGATGCCTACTTAAGATTATTGTTACCGTAAGAATAAATACTGTAAATACCTTTTTTTAGAAACAACCAGTTTTAAATTTTAATCATATTTAACTGTTTATCTTCGATATTCTCCACCAAATCTGTAAAATAATAAAGAATGATCAAAATCAGTTTATTAGTAGCGAAAATATTGCTTAACATACCTACGTTCAAAAAACATAATTATAGTCGATATAATAACCTCTTTTGAAGGCGGTTAAATAAGTGTAGAAGTTCTTGTTCTTGTAGGGGAGATTTTGAGCTTTAACAGCGATAACAAAATACCTCCCATTTCAGATCAGCATAAAACAATAAACTTATTTACCCAAAAAATAAAGTAGTTAAAAACAAACGATTACAGCGTGAATGATTAAGCGGCGTACATTTTCACTTCATTAATAATAACACTTTGGGGCATTTTATTAAACTGAAGGTAATTTATAAATACTTAATATGAGCGCGGTGGTCGTAGATCACTTTAATTGGCGTACGGACCGCTGGTAGGTATAGTTTATACGACACAGAAACGCACTGGATTAAACATTGGCACGCGAAACTATGGTTCGACTTACCTACTTAAAGTTTTCAAGTGAGGGCTGTCTTTTGTTCAGTTCGAATAAAGTGGAGAGTATCTTTATCGAGGAATAAAATAGTGTGGTATTTCTTTATTTTAGTATGTTTTAAATTTATCACGTCAAATTCATCTGATCGGTCAATATTATGGCGATTTGGTCGCCAGTGACGGTCCCTAACACAAGTAAAATTAGGTCAACAAGAAGACTATTATTATAATGTTAAATTTTCAACATTATAAGCCTACGTCGACACTACACTCAAACCGTTTTATTCGTTTACAAAATAACCTTTATACTCACAATACAAAACAAAAAGTATCGTCAATAACAGAAATTATAGTCGCCTCTCAATACTTAAATTACGTGAAAATAGTGCGGCAAATGTAAGCAAATAAACGCTCGGTGACATTTAGCTGTCGCCAGTCTATTAAGGGCTCTCACCCAGCTTTTTATAAATGGCCAAGTAACATGCAACCGCAGTCATTCTGTGGAAAAATTGGCCGGGCAGGTAGAACGTTGAATAAACAATTTTATTTCCACCTTATTTTCGGCGTACGCTTCAAACAAAAGAGGTTAATAGGGATATATTGGACAGACGTTGACATTGATACCTTTCTTTTTACAAGTACAGTGGAGCTAGGCAATTTGGATTGGAAGTATGTACTTACAAAATAAGCTGACTTTTGTTTCAATTAGAATTGATACTGTTAATACTTGATATTATATTATGTAGGTTTATTTTAAATTTTAATAGGTACGATTTCCATAACTTTTTTAACCGATTTATCACAGTTTCTGGAAGAAAGAACAGTTAGTAATTTATTTTAATAATGGGTGTTGACTTTTGTAATACAAGACTTGAAAATAAAGGGGGGTTAAGTTGCCTAGATAAAATGATTTCGTGTTTCATTGTAAGCGGGATACGGATCCGGATTCTTGTATAAGACCACAAATTCTTATCTGATTAGGCACTCTCCTTAAGCTTACTGCCTGAGAATCATAATAATTATTGATATCACTTTTATAGCAAGAATTTTAAAACATGTGACAGCAATAAAATAACAACAAAACAAAAAAAAACAAAATTGCCAAATTAACAGTTTCAATTTCAAACGCCTATTCCAGTGGATGAGTTAAAACCCTCGAGAAAATTCAAACAATGGAAATACCAATTAATTGCTTCATTGTAAACAGATTGCTTAATTAAGAGAAGGAAATGAATAAAGAGCGTTTAGCGAACATGGAGTCAAATTAATTTTAATGATAAACGATTTATAGAGAAGTTGTCGGCTCACAGACGGCGCGGCGGTAGGTAAACTTTAATTTACTCTTCAATTATTCACCAGTTGATATTGTGAATTCAGTATCTAAAGGAAGCAGTGCAGGTAAGGTAATTGCACTGCGTAATAAAATATGGATATTCCGATTTGTTCTATAATATCTTAAGTCAATAACATGCACAATGCTTTCCTGTTTCAACATAAAAGATCAGTTTTAGAAATTTAAAAGTTCACTTTTATTACATTTTTGATGTTGTTTCATGTAGAAGTATTTTTAAGGAAATACTCGCAGCTAGTGAAATTAATTCATCAACGAAGCTTCTAAAACATAAATTTAGACAGTGACGATAGATGGTAATTTTACTTTTTAGGTCAGCGGCTCTTGTACAATGTCCTTTTTTATTTTAGAGCATAGCTAGCTTTGATAAACCTACTACTAAGTAGGCGTATAAAAACATTGATGATAATGAATTGGCATCATAGCGTTCGAAGTTTGATTTTTTTTTTTTTTTCTTGTAATCCTTACCATTAAAATACCAGTAGCTTTGGTTAAGGTTGACTTAGTTTAGGATTCTAGTCAATGCTAAATACGTCTTGTTACAGGTACTACAAAAATGTAACCGTACATTTCCTTGGATTCCCATATCGCTACTAAAAAAGGCTCGAAATTAAAGCAAATAAATCGTGAAAATTAAATAATAAATTCTATTTTATTTACACACGCTGTAAAAAACGCATCTTCGGAATAGAGGGATTCACACAATTCCCTTTGAATCCCAAGCGTACAATTTTGTAACACTTGAACCGACTTTCACGAAGCTTTTAGGTTAATGCTTTATAAATCATAAATTAGAAATGGAAGACACGTGCTCTTCCGACGTGACGTGGAAATTATTTTCTTTTGTTTTGGCCGAAAAAATGTTAAAATTGCATTAATAGGTAATGTTGGAGTGCTTACTGTAATAAGCCTACCTACGTGAAGCTTCTAAGAGAAAGAAAACACGAAATACTAACATGAATAAATATTTGAAGATGCAATTTACATTGCCCATTACGTTATTAATATCTACCTCGAAAATAGTTTTGTCTAGCGTTTTTTATTTTGTTCAAAAATATTTTTTTTTTTCAATGGTAAAGAATATGTGAAAAATGCAACGTCGGGTATTATGTTTGTTTAGGTTAATCAAAACATAAAGGGTAAAATTGAAGGGCTTTCAAAATAAAGTAAAAAGTAACATAATAAAAGGGCAGCAAACAATTACTTGTACTATTATAATTTAAGCTGGTATTCATGTATAGGGTTCTGTATAACGTAAGAAATTCATTTTAGAATTATTCTATTTTGCTGTTTCCACTGTCATAAATAAGAATTAGAAATATGTTTGTAAAGATAACATTAATTATATGAACAAATTAGCGCAGTAAAGTAAGTGGTATTAGTAGTCCTTCACTATGGCCTATGACTAGTCCAAATCCAGACTCCATGCTGCTAATGAGAATTACTTAATGGAAAAACCTAGGAACACTTTGCCCGACTCAGGCTTCGAACCCAGGACCTCATGCTCGGCAGTCACGCCTTGCAACCACTAGACCAACGAGTTAGTCTTAGTATAGCATTGACTAAAAGAAGATAATGTTTATAGCACTTTGCGAAGCTCACAAGGTTAAAATCAGTTAAATAAAGAGTATTAAATGAAACTAAACGCCACATTGTTACACCAAATCTAATATCAACAAAACGAGAAGTTGATGAACACAGAAACAAAACAATTGCGTAATTTAACATTTTGATGGGATTTTTATTTTGTAATTCACGACTTGAGAACCCTAAATCACCTAAAGCGGACGCTTTGATTCTCACATAAACCTCCATTTACCGCTTTATTACCTAAAAAAATATAAAAGGGCAATGCCCCGAAGCAAACAGGTGTGGGGGTAGCTAAGTACATAAAGGAAGAAAGCTTAAAAAAGGTTAAAATAAAGTCAGTTTCAGATCGCGTAATAATGTAACGTTGAGTTTTGATTTGCAAAGTTTGGTGCCAAGAAGAAGATGAAGCGTTTTGGAAACAAACGATTCTATTACCAGAGGATCTGTCCCTGGTTCTCAAGGAATTAGTTTAGGACCTTACCTACCTATTAGGCCTAGTAAATTTTACATTATTTAATACCAAGACTCGCATTGATAAGTAACTAACCCAAAATCCGGTATTCAAGTCGTGATGTTTTGCCAAATGCTAAGTAAGTAAGCCCAAGTCAGTATTTTACCAAAAATATTATTTCTTTAACAGTTTTAAACATTAATTCACCACTACCCATAATTATACATAATAATCAAGCAATTTTTTTCATCCTTTTGCCTAATTAATGTCCTACTGATGTGCCTCTAAGCTTTTCTTGGACATCTCCGGGCTAGTTGGTTTGAAAGATGTCCAAGTCATTCCGCCGTATTGTTTTACGTTTACCAACATTGCAAAATAAATATAGTATCAATGCATTTTTTTTCTTCGCTTGTACCTTATGCCTCAGATCCAAGATCCAAAGGTATAAAACATCGTATCACGACGGCTGCCGTGTTTGCGGCGCCTCAGGCTATTGAAAATTAAAATTGCTGCCTGCTTTTTATCTGCACCACTGAGTTTAGAATGCTTTTGTTGTACGATTCTGCTTAAGTAAATTTTGGCAACTTCAGCTTATTTTAATAGAACTGTTGATGTTATTTCTTCATTGTTCTCAATTTATTTGTTTGATTTTTAAGTTGAAAGTTTTGTACAATGGATTCCAATCATAGTTGACCAGAATGTTTCATAGAATTTTTCACAAATGTAGGACTTAACGTTTCCTAGAATATTTCACAAATGTAGGACCCTACATTTCCTTAGCATTTAAACAGATATCCTGAAATCAATGTTCATAATTCGGGTGTACTCAAACAAGGTGTCGCTATATTGAGTTAATTGCGCGTAATTTACAACCTGGTTGCTATCAATGTAAATCTTTGTCGGAAATACGACAATAGAATACGCACAAAACAAAATTAAAGTCGAGCCAGAATCATTCCAACGTTTAATTAAACAGCACACTGTGGTATAATTGAGGATTAATTGCGCACTGGATTCAAATTCATCGAATTTACACGACAATTTGTTGAAAATGCGTCACACTAAACTTTATCACCAATCTCGTAATATGAGCTGATGTATCAATTTTGGGGTTTTGTTTCGTCATAAATTATTATTTTTTGGCAGTTATGAATTGTAGTAACATAGGTTTTTAACAAGGGTTTTTATATTAAACGTAATGTATTTTAATACAATGCTTTATTGTACCATAAAATCAAAAGCGTCAATATAAGACTACTATTGAAGTATTGTTGTATTTAACCCTTGAAACTATCCTATATAAACTTTTTAAAATGTTACTTTATATAAAAAGCAACAACTAAAACCTTTCCAAAATAAATAAACATACATACTCAAACAAAATCGCCACAAAAACTATATTCAGCAACTCAATAACGATAACAATATACATCCCAAATCTGAAGAAAACCATCGTAACGTTTTGTTACCATCATCTTTTATGTCGTAAAAGATCGGATCAAACATAGTATCTAATTCACAAAAGATGGACATAATGATTTTGATACACGATGCGTAACAGCCAACACTAAAATAATAGGGGATGAAATTGGGGTGCTCAATGAAAATTTGCATCTACAACTATAAATTATACATATGAGGGTTGTTCACCCCAAGTGGTTCGGAAATGGCCTTGTAATGAATGGAGTACGAAATAGTCGAATTACACGTAATTGTTAATTTGCAAATCGATGAACTTATGGAAGGACTCAAATGAAGGGAGGATCATGGAATATGACCTACAAAACTGCTTGAATAACGTGTGCTTGCAAAACACCCAAAACAAAAAACAGTGGCGGTTAAGGAAGAAAGTCCACCAGTTAATTACCTAAAAGCTGATAATGCGATGTAATTTGAAATTAGATAACAGAGCATAACGCAAGTACTTTAAGCAATAGACGCCGATTAACAACAGACTGTATTAAATTTATATTAAACATCGTGTTCTCGTATCGCCTTTGTATGCCCCATATTTGAACACACCGTGTATAACGCGTTAATCTAACAGGGTGGTATTTCTATCATTAATTCAGATGAGAATTCCTTATGGTTGCCTCTAAGACGTCATCAAACGATCATGACATCACATTTTGCAATATATGACGTAGCTAGTATGGGGTGTAAGGTTACTGGGTGCTTCATTTGTTTGTTTTGCTTCGACGTTTGGATTATTATTGACAATATAGACAAAATGTCAGTAATCATACTGGTATTTACTATCTCTAATTCCTGGTATAATTATTTATTTATTTTCAAAATCTCTTTATGAACTCTTGCCTTTATTAAACCCTGAATCAGCAATGAAGTTATCAAATTATGATGTGTTGAAAAGCTATGTTGGACTGTTTATCGAGGTAGAAACACAAATCGATAGATCTAATAATAAAACAATTAGTGTAGAAGCCCAATTACCTAGAAAGGTCGATGGCGGTATTAGCGTTAGGTAGCTATAGACTATTCAGCCTAAATAGTATTAGCATAATATGATAACAAGTGATGAGGGATATTGAAGAAATACTTGATTATAGTTCTAAGGGGGAGGCCTTTGTCAGCAGTGGACGTCTTGCGGCTGATGATGATGATGACTTGATTATTTTGGTAAAAGATTTAATTAAATAAGTATGGCATAACAAAATTATTCTATGTAATTATTGTTTTCTAGCTGCATAATATACCATTATGTTAGTCAAATATGATAAGAATGGTGTATAAAATAATATAGTCGACTGCCCCCTTACCATGAACTCTTAAAGCAGGGCAGTTTACGTTATGGAAGCGAGACGCCGCATTATACTGAACTTAGCTGCGTCTCGCTTATACAAACTAAGCTGCCCTGCTCTAACAGTTCATAGTAAGGGAGCCGTTCTTAATTGCAATATAACTTTACGTTGCGATAACAGTTTATGTTAATAGACGTGGAGTAATGGAGAAAAACTATTCTAGCGTGATATAAAAAGTATAGAACACGAACGTTAGTATAAAAAAACCGTTAACACGTCTAGACACATAATTCAGAAATTATCACCATATTAACGAGTGTCATAATTAAACATTGAGGCGAGATGATCGTACGGCTCACTCCATTTGTTACACCGCTGACAAGTTAAGTCGTAGTCTGGGGTGGGTAGTCAGTATTCATAAGACACCTTCCTTACAGGCGTTTCATTATAACGTTGCGTAGACACACAAAGAGAATGGATGCGGCAAAATAGCGTCTAGACTCTATTGCCTGTTGAATATCTGCTGTAGGAATGTTAATGAATGGAATCGATGCAAAAATGTGCAGTGCAATCGTGATAGGAATCGATTAGGAAACTCGATAGAAGAATTTTGAGTCTGGATAAAGAACAAAATACGTTAATAAGATTATTGAATACGAAAACGGTTGAATAATTTTAAAGCAGATCGCTTTAATATTATACAAATTTATTTTTATGTTTTAAATAGGTAATTATAGTTAAATTAGTAGTGCAATATTCTTCATTAAAAACTTCTTTAGATAAAACTTTATTACCTTAAATAAAATAATGTCATACCTATCTTTATTTTTAATTTTAAATATATTATTCTTTATATTAGTATATCATGTACTCCTCTAAATATTTTTCAGTCCTTGTTGATAGCCTACTCGGGAAGGTTCGCGACGCCTTGCGAATTCCGTCAAACAGTGTTTTTGGTGCTGTGTAATGCAATTTTGATAACCTCATTAAGAGCGTGCACTTTATTAGCGGCTTTACAAGTTGCAATTTAATATTCATCAATGGTATTATTAAATAAATTATTTTGATTTAAATTCAAGAAAATCAACGATATTTCAACAAATTCAATGCTTTCAACACTATCTTTCAAACAAAAATTATTTGTTTCTGTTTCATTCCCTACATTTATTTCATTGGAGCACTAGCTACAAATATACCTCAAAGGTTATTTGAATGAAAACAAGACTTCGACACAGTTTTCTATAAGAAGAAAAATTTAAGTGATGTGACGTAGCAATAACTGTGGATTAAGTTTACGTTCCCTCCACGGGGTAGCTTTAATGCGACGGCGAAAGGCGCGATGAGCTCATCACCATGAAAACTAAATTAATTGCATGAAGACGACGTGTCAGGATTAAGGCTTATGCATCTGAAATTAGCTATAGCGTGTGATTATTAAATTAATTGATGATATTCTGAACGTCATCGCCACGGAATACACTTAAAAAGGTTATCATATTAGATTATTGGAGCAAAATTTGGAACGATTTTTGAACAGTTTTTAATGCAGAGAACTTCTACATTCATTTGTAAGATAATTATATAAACAGAACCTGATAAATACGAAATAATAAACACGTGCTATCTCAATACCTTACTATTTATATATACATACATGTTGTTGTTTCTGAGGTAAATGAGCCATGAGAAATCAATCATACGTGGTACAAACGTAGCGCACCTTTGCAAACTATGTCATCCATGCCGATTTAGATTACTTGGCTCCACCACTGACTGCTTCAGTGAGGGTAACCGCGTATTGGCGCAAAGTAAATCAGGCATCGGCAATTTGCTTCATTGGCTTAGCGGTTATATGCGTTTTAGATTGTTAGCCTTTCTAAAAGGTAATGAGCCTTATAAGTTGTATTAATTTAGTTAGTTCCAGTTTAGATTGGTTTACTATTTGGAATTGTAATATTTTGTTACTTTAATTGAAGTTTTTATAGTTGAGTACTTTCCAATATTTACTCAACCAGCAGTGTTAGTATTCATTAAAACAGTTTTGAACCGATATGATGGTTAAAAGTATAAAGATTTTTCTTTACAAATAAAATACTTATTGTTTTGCAAACGTATAGTTTGAAAATGGAAATTATGGAATTGACGTGGACTGAGACTATTAATGTCATAATACACAATAATGCATTGTCTAACTTAGACAAACCTGCCAAAATTAAATGGGCTTTATTAGAGGGGAAAATCTTCATCAACATACCTTAGAGGTTTAAGGTTTTCCACGCCGTCGGATCTTGTTTGAGGAGGCTTTATGTTAGCTGGGATATGCAGCACCTCGCCATAGAGCCGAGAGTAGACCGCAAGGAGAACTTCAAGGATGTACGAAAGGTATGAAGGTGGCTTCGGAATTTTGCGGATAAAGCAATGAGAGTTAATACTTCTATCATAGGTAAGAAACATTAATATAACTTTTAAAAAGACATATTTAAAAATAACATATTAAGAGGCAGTTGTGTTTTGCATTTTTTGAGAACGATAATTTATATGTGATATGATATATTATTATGGCTGGCTCATATCGTAGTCATTTCAAAATCTTAGTATTTCCATAATTACGGAAAATGACTTTGTGCCACCCTTATTATAATTTTTTCTTGGTTGCCATTTAAATAAAAACTTATCGAGCGTGCACGCAGTTAGAACCTCCAACTAGCAGACCTTACAAGAAAATTGCTTAAAATAATAACTTAACTAGCATACTGGCACCTAATAATGACAGCTTGTGTAGTTTTAAACAAAGAACACAACTTTTTTTGTTCTGACAGTCATGGGTGACTGGCAGCCAGTTACCCATAAACACTAGTTTAGAAACCACATCTTCACATGCCAATGATTTTAGTACAATCGTAAACGCTATGATTATTTAAACTAGAACTATAAAACTACAGCTAGTTAATGTTGTAGATATCTATCAGATAACGTGTAGAGGAAGCGTAACATTCTTTGGGAATTTCTGTGATACAAAGACTTTCGAAGTCTCTTAAAGCTGTTAGCATATGTAATTCATCTATTTGTGTCTTCAATTACGTTTTTATGGAGTTTTTGATGCTCAAACGACTACTTTAGAACGGACTTCTGAATAATTTAAAGTTGTGTATACATTCAATGAAAATAACCAACACAACACATGTTACTCTACGAATTATAGAAACTAACATTAAGCATCACCTTGGTAATGAAATTCCGTCAAATAAAATAATTTGACTGCCTCGTTGGTCTAGTGGTTGCTAAGCGCGACTGCTGAGCACGAAGTCCTGGGTTCGAATCCTGGGTCGGGCAAAGTGTTACTGGGTTTTTCCATTAGGTAATTCTTAGTAGCAGCACGGAGTCTAGATTTGTGCCCGGTTGTTATGTTACGTTATGTAAAATAATTAGTACTATCGCGCTGAAAATTGAGCAGACCCATTCGCACATCAACGTTTCTCGACAACCGCTGAAGAATGTCAGCATTCAAGCAACTTGAAGGCGAGTAATTAGCTCTTATTCGCAATGAGCGAAATAATAGATGCCTGGTTCTAATACTGGTGCGTCTGAAATACGGGCTGAGGAGTTAGTGGCATGCAGGTGTAATACCATTGGTTGTTATGAAATCTTGTTGAGGCCACGTGGTGTATAAGCTTTGTACGGGATTAATTGGCCCCATCATAGACTTAATTTTGAACGATTGAATGGGTAGTTGGTCGCAGGGCGTTGTAGGTTGTTTACGTAGCATTTGACATAAGATCAAGAATGTAAAAAATAGGTTTTATAAAAATTTTATTCGATAAATATTGCATACAATTGCATCTGGTGTTATGAATGCATAGATGTATTATTTTACAATTATAATATACCTAGGTGCCGGGTGGTAGCCGGCTTGTGCCAAGTGGTATCCGCCCCAAAATTGACCACCCCTTTTCCTCCCGGGGGTGTCTTAAGAGGTGACTAAGGGAATATACAGAAGATGGGGACCAGCATCTTCTGTAACTTCACCACCAATACTGCGATCCTCAAGCCGCTTGCCAAGCGTGGGGTTTATGGCACCCCCCATTACCTAAGGCGAAGGACTTTGTTCAACAGTGGACGTCTTCCGGCTGAAGATGATGATGATACCTAGGTATAAAAAATAAGTCACTATTAAAAACTCCTTTTACTGTATCTGTAATTGTGTAGGTATGTATACGAAGTAATAACTACATAACATTATTATCTATATTATAGGTAGGTACTAATACATTATGTTCAAAGTACAGCTTGTCGGTACAAAAACAATAACATTTTACCAATTATATTATTATTCTAGCACAACCATAAAATTATCATGAGAAGTATCTACACAAACATGAAATGTAAATGCGGTTAGATTATTACAAACTTATTACTAAGTACATTCAAGCAAATACGATAGGGGCGAACGAGAAACATGTTCATTACACAATATAATCACCCATAACATAACGCTGTAGTCAAAGGTGGTCGTGTTATAACAATAAAACTGCTAGAACCGCCGCAGGTGAAGCTGTTAGCAGAAACTGAATAACTAGAGTTAACGCCTCGTGTTATGTTCTAGCTTCATTTAAGCTTAATTAATTAATATTAACAAGCCTCGTACCATGTTAGCTGAACTCCTTGGTGTAATAATTTTGTTAAATATTTACACGGTATTCATAACAGAACATGCTGATAATTAGGTAAATTTAAACCCGTTGGTAAACATATTTGATGTTGCGTTGTAGTTGGGGATTCGGTCAAAATGGTGACTTGCCTATTATCGAGTCCAGGATCACTGGGATGATTGCAGACTTATCAATGAAATGTCAAAAATAATTGATTTGAACGTAAGTTTTAGTATTTTAAAAATATACAAGTTTTATTTATATTGTTTATTTTTATTATGCCTAGATCACGATTTAAATTGTAAAAAGTTTAGTAATTGAAAGATAAACACCAAGGTGATGCTACATAGAAAACAAGACACATACATGAGAAATAAGAGTTCGTACGTTGAATGAGAGACTTAGATACGATAACCTAAATGCTCAGCTTGTTTTAATGACACTCAAAAAAGAATAGCCTTCAAGGAAGCAACGTGTCGTTATTTATTGAAACAACTTTCAGTTCTCAGTTTAGCTTACACGTGGTGTGTGTTGGAGCACACTTCCTTCTCAATTAATAAATAACTACACGTATGGTCCAGCTTGAATATAGTTGGGACGTTAGTAACAAGTCCGGTAGGCAACCGTTTATGATTTCTGCCAACTCAGTACACGTGTATTGAGTATAACAATTTATCAATTTATTATAAAAATTGTATTATTCAAATTTTCCTTTTTTTATTAGCACATAATTGTATATTAAAAGAAGTATGCCAGGATCGTAGCAAATGCAAATCCGTGGTCTCTGCCTACCCCTCAGGGAAACAGGCGTGACTTTATGTATGTATGTATAATTACCAGTAAAAGATCTGTAAGCTGTTGTATCGTCATTTTGATCATACAATACTTCTAGCAAAATTAAATTATAACATATGGACAACCAAGAAATATTCTCTACAAGTCAAGCTTGTTGCGTTAAAGTTGGGGATTCGATCAAAATGGTGACTTGCCTATGGTCGGCTCGAAAGCCCGTCTGTGAGCCTTTGTTTAGCAAGCAACGAACCGATTAATATGAAACTGCCATCGTTCCTAAGTTTAGTTACTTATTATGCCTTGGCCAACTGAGAGCATTGTTCGAATTAGTAATCGTTCTGAACGTCTGCGTCAAAACCCTTTAATTAATTAATTCGTAGAATTCAAATTAAAATACTTGAAGATACGCATTTTTATAATCACATTTGCTTATAAAATTTATTTAAATTACTAATTGTATTTTTGCGAGACGTTGAATACATTAATTATTGTAAAAACCTTCATTTAAAGTAGGCACCTATCCAAAAAACTATTTTATATGAAAAACGAGCTGGTTGGTTTTTGTCGATTTTCTTCTTTTTTATGCTAACATAATTAATTTTAGATGTGGCTGACAGAATTATCGTGGCCTCTAACGGGGAGTTCACAAGAAGAGTTCTATATAACCCTGCGGTGCGATGCGTTATACATTTTTTACATAATAGAAAAAGAAGTTTACTTGCCATATAAGGCATAAGGTCTTAAATGTAGACTAGCAAAATCAACTCTTCGTGTGGTGAACTCCTTAATTTATCACGAGTTTACGAGCATTGTATCAAATATATACACCTTTTATTGCTCATAATATTAGTACCTTTTGGTCTATTGTCTTTCATCTAGCCCTCACAGGGCTTTTCGTCTCCTAAAATACCCTTTTTCGACTTTTGTATTTTTAATCCCTCAACGACATTGATTTATATACACAAGCACAAAAATTAAATACATAGATATGGAAATATAAAAAAAAATATCATGTCATCTACATACATTTTTCCTTCATTATTTCATGTGCAAGTGCATACTCGTACAAAGTATATTAAAAAGAGCGATGTGCTTTTATGTGGCTCAGACAACGGTCATGTTCATCTGGTCTCCGGGATTCACGGGATTCGCGGGCCAATCCCACTAATTGCGTCCAAACTTCGGCGAGACGAGAGCTTTTTAATTAAAACTTATTCAATATTATAGAGACGGTTCGAGTCGGCCGGTCACTCGGATAAGTTTGAATTTTTAACATAACATTGAGAGTTCCACGATTTTAACTAATTAGATGAGTGTCTGCATTTTCAGACAATTAATGTCACGTTATAATTAGGTTCAATTATTTCTGAATATCAACAGAGTTAATTTTATTTTGTCTGAAGGGTATATGACAATAGGTTAAAAGACCAAACAAGCACGTTTGAAGGACCAAATAAAATTTTCTACATTATTGAACCTTCTATATTCTTGGTAATAGGATTGTGTTGACCTAGTATCTTCATGCGACACTTTATTAAAGGTTCTCTTTATAATCTTACAACCATAATGTTGTATTTTTTTATTCCTAAAATATAGTGTTTTCTAAGAATATGTTTTTCATGACGATCAGGCAAGAAAAGAAAGCCTTAACATTTCAGAAGCTTTTAATGATTTTCTCCAAAATATACATAGGTACCTACATAATATCACGCATTTATTTGCTGAAGGAGTAGGCAGAGGTGCACATATAGTACACCCACATTTCGCCAGTTATGTTTTTAGGTCCCAATGTAATAGGGTGCGAGCCTATTGCCACCAACCGGGCACAAATCCAGTTGAAATTTACCTAATTGAAAAACCCAGTAATACTGTCCGACTCGGGATTCTTACCTAGGACCTCAAACTGAGCAGTGCCCTTAGCAACCACTAGACCAATGAGACGGTCTCCAAAATATAATGAATGAATGAAGATATTTATTTCTCTCATAAATAATATTATAATAGGTAGGTACCAACCTACATTAAAATTTGAATCGTTGGTTAAAAATCCTTTTAATATACAGGGTATGTAGCGTACTGATCAAGTACGTTCGTGGCACTGCGCTAGGCGGCAATGCCATTTATTTTCTGGTAACGGCAAACGACCAATAAGTCTTGCTTCCCGGGATATTAACACTATCATAGGTTACTCTCACATTTTATGAAGACACATTAGTTACAGAGACATTTCCATAAAAGATTTTCATATAACTCCGTTTCAAATTGAATTTGATTGTAATTTCTGTTATTACATAATGAAAGTATTTAACTTGAATTTACGATTACTGTACGAGATAATAAGTAAATGGGTTACAGTAATATTAACTGAAAAATTACCAGATTTCTTTATAATTATGGTAAACCTAAGAAAAAAGTTTAAAATTAAATACGTTGAAATAGTTAATAATATCTTAATTACAAACCACCATAAATCTTCAATGAGAAAACGCTCACACATTTAAAGTTCCTAAAATAATGTTTAAGTTGAAACAATTACTCACGCAGCTAATCAGTCAGTCAAACTACCTACTTTTATCAGTCAACAGAGAGAGAGTCACAGGACTCTCAATGCATGTTGATTTTCGTCTGAGCGATGAGACAGTGTGTGCTGTACTTTATTTAGTGGAAGTGGACGGCGGACGGCCAAATAGCTAAATGTCCAATAAGTCCCGCACTCGATATTAACTGCGACATAGTTTACTGCACGCGCCGCCTGTTCATTATTACCCAGCTCAGTTTTATGACATCCGAAATTCGAATTTATATAATTGACCGGTTTAAATAGCGGAACGGGTCGAAACTTAATTATTGTAAGCTCATAATAAAATTAAGTGTCGACGCCTACGGAATTATTTTGTTGCAATCGCCTTGTTTTTAATTTACTTCTGAAGTAGGCGATTATGACAATTAAATACAGCCGGTTTTGCTTTTGTTGGGTAGCCTATCAATCATATTGATTACCTACCATTTAGCGGACTGTGTAAGTGGAATTTAAATTCATGTTTTAATAGACTAGCTATACTGCCTGTTTTGCCTGAAAAGAAAAAGGTAATCAGAAATCAGAGTTTAAAACATATCTTTTAATATTCAATTAATGTTTTCATACAACTGTGTCTCAATCAAGCCATGATTACATAATTTATCCCAAAATATGCAAACATCGGAAATATCCTTTTAGGTAACTGTAAATAATATTTCCAGGAACGAACTTTTCGGACGTAACGTTAAAATAAGACTGGAATGAATGAATTCCTCAAAAGTCTCGAAAATATTTGGTCGGTACTAAAGCCGGATAAAGCTGGGTAGGCCGAAAAGAGCGGCTTTCGTGGTACCGGGACTGACGAGTCCTTTGATATGTTATTGAGTTCAATTTACGTTTTCATATTCATCGACTTGCGTAGTACTTCTTTTGGGAAAATGTTGGACGAAGTTTTGGTTAAATTTTGGAATATTTCGCGAGAGTAGTTTTGAATGAAGCTCGGGAATTCAATGATCAATATTTCGGTAAAAAAATGTTCATCTAATCAACAAGCACGTCTGTCTGTCTCTATGATTAACAATTTATTAAATTCATTTTACAAAAATGTGAAATAAGAAAAGTACATTTAAGTGTAAGAAATTTTCTTACAATTTTCAGTAACAGAGGTGACATGAGATGGCGTCTGTTCATTATAACCAAGTGGAGTTTATTAAGCAGACGCCATTAGCGGTGGTTATATTATGCAGAAGACGAACAGTTGACACTTTGGTTGATTTAGGAGTACCTAATAGTAAAATATTAGCCCTTTAATTCGTTTAGCGTTTTACCTTATACTTGCAGTACTATGTGTGGTTAATATAAAAAATATTTTCATTAGAAAAAAACATAACATTTAGTCGGTTTCAATAAAAAAAAAACAAAATTAGATCGTTGCACATGAATGATGTAAATAACCTAACACGGTACAAGCTTTGTTTTTAGTAAAATCTGTGTATTTGAAAAAACTACCTTCTAAACGACTAAATGCATAACAATGCCTATCCTAAAACAATAATATCTAAATAATAATCATCAAGCTTTTCAACACTGTTCAAGGCTTTCAGAAGGTTTCAGATATAAGAGCAACACTGTTAGACGCTAAGTAGAAAAAGGCAGGGCTTACAAAAAATGTCCTCGTCTTTATTTACAACTGAGGCAGGTAAACATGTTTTCCTTTGTTTTTATCTCCTACATTACAGTACTAAAAGTTACGTTATTACGTATGTCTAGAAATACGACATAAAACACCTCTGCTAAACCTCTCTTAGCGTAATGTATGTATTTAGACATTTTATGTTTTATGGAGTTTTTACGACACGCAGGCTTATATATGTAAAATCCTAATGTTACGTATCTGTTGACAACATTTTAAGGCTTCGTTTATTAATACGTTTTTGTACTTCAAGGACATTAGCGTTAATAGATTCTTACCTATACATACATATATAGAGTCTGGATTTGTGCCCGGTTGATGGCAATAGGCTCGCCCCGTATTACATTGGGACCTAAAACATAACTGGCGAGACGTGGGTGTACTATATTATGTGCACCTCTGCCTACCCCTTCGGGGAATACAGGCGTGATGTTATATTATACATAATATAGTCACGGTTGTTTCTAAGAGGAGTCGGTGTCTATACATAATATTTTTATGGTTACCTTTAATAAAGAATAAAATTATTTACAAAATTACAGTCGAAAGTTATAGCACGTGTCACTGCTTTCAGCCTAATTATACTACTTACTGATTTAATTATATACGAATATGCGTAAAGTATATTTTATGTGACCGTCTCCGACTGACAATTGTATTTTTAACAACTAGATACCTACTGTATGAGTATGAAGGTCTAATTTAAATAGTTTTCAAACATTTTGTTCTTTTAAATAACTGTCAGTTATAAATAGTGTATTTCGTCATCTATTCCTATCTATCTTTATTAGTCGCGTAGTCTACTTTTATGACTTCATGATTTCAATTACTATGACAACAAAACTCATGTCAGAACAACGACAAAAGACAAAAGAAATTTTCGACGCTATCTTGAATTGAAAACAAAAGGTGAATGTCCGTTGAAGGATTTCCTCAATGATTATTGAAAAGTTTCAACGCAAAACCCGTAGGATAACCCGGTTTTTCCCACAAAGGGTGCCTTTGGTAGCGTGTTTTATTCTGGTGAAATATGAGATAGAAATGAAAACGCAAGTTTGATTCTTAAAGGATTTCGCCTTCTTACGGAATTATGTTGTCCGGTTTTGAAGTCTATTCTGATAATAGGGTATTCATGTGAATCAAATAGTAATATGAGGAACACAGAGCTTAAAAAAGGGTAACAAAGATCTTTATACTTCGACCTAAAAGCGTGATACAGAAAACTTCTAACAAAAACCTAGGTGATAGGTGTATAAATGATAAGGCATAATACAGTGTTTGTTTGGCAGTATAATAATAAACAATAGGTGATCGCTAAGAGCATATTGCATTCAGATTTTAGTTCACTGAATTCAGTTTGTGTGTATCATCTGTTTTGATTTATAACGTACTGTTATTGAAGCATAAACGAGAGTCTAGATAAGACGGTCTGGTCGCAACGGGCAATGATTCTAAGCAAAAAGCAACGAAATCACAAACACATCAAATTTATGTGGATCAAAATGCAATTAGTTCATATACGAGGGTCAAACTGAAAGTTCTTAGAACTGGCCACTTATAAACAATATAATAAAAAAATAATTCTAAAATTAGAAAATAGAACTCTTTGCCAATATAACTGAGTATATATTTCATTAATTTGTCATTTGTTTTACGATTTGGCGGCAAATTGAAAATTGTCTGTGTCACGTCAACATGAATTTAACACGAGAAAATTTTCGTGCAATGATTTTTTATGACTTTCGATGTCATTTAAGTCAACAAGAAAGTTATGATAGACTACGATTGGCCTTTCACGATGAAGCCCCATCTCGTGCGACAGTTTACAACTGGTTTAATGAGTTTAAACGTGGTCGCACTAATCTCACTGATTATTTAGGTGAGGGACGGCCTTCTACGGCGACGACTGAAGATAACATCTGTGTTGTGCGGCGTATGATAGAGACTGACAAAAGAGTGACCTATCAGCAGATTCGGACAAGCTTAGGCATCGGTATGAGTCAAGTGCACAAAATCCTCCACGAACATTTAGCAGTCAGGAAGCTTTGCGCCCGGTGGATACCTCATAATTTGACTGAGGCTCAAAAACTCCATCGTGTGGATTGGTGCCGTAAAATGATTGAAAGATTTAACGGAGGTGACTCAAATGCTGTGTTCGACATACTAACAGGTGACGAAAGCTGGATTCACTGTTATGATCCTGAAACCAAAAGACAATCTGCTCAGTGGGTGTTTCCTTTCGAGAGGTTGCCAACTAAAGTGAAGAGAGATCGAAGTGCGGGAAAAAAAATGGTGGCCTCGTTCTTTGGAAGGATAGGTCATTTCGCAACAATTGTGTTAGAGGATCAAAAAACAGTTTCTGCAGAATGGTACACTACCAATTGTTTGCCACTTGTCTTGGAAAAAGTTCGAGAGAAACGACCTCGCAGTAGGATCCTCCTTCACCACGACAACGCCTCGTCGCACACCGCTAAGCGAACGATCGACTATTTGGCGACATCAAACGTTGAATTACTGGGTCACCCGCCGTATAGCCCCGACCTCGCCCCTTGTGATTTTTATTTATTTCCAAAAATTAAAGAAAAACTTAAAGGAAAGCGGTTTATGAATGCTGAAGAAGCGGTGGCTGCGTATCGCGATGCCATTGAAGAGAACCCTAAAGACGAGTGGGCAAAGTGCTTTTCCCAGTGGTTCCATCGCATGCAGCGGTGTATTGACGTGAATGGACAATATTCTGAAAAGATATAATAAAACTAATAACTGGCTAATGTAATCAGTTTTTGATTTTCTAAGAACTTTCAGTTTGACCCTCGTATATTATACCCAAACGATGCGCTTTCGCTTATAAAATTGAACAAACTACGCTTCATCGCAAATGCAAGACAAATTAACACAAGAGTAATCACTCATATATATCCACGTCCAACTTCAACAGAAATAGTTCGGATATGACTAGTGTAAATAAATTGCGTGTGCCGTGAATAATTCATCAAAGAAACGGGCGCTGACAAATGAAATCTAATGAATACAATATGAGAGAAGAAGGAGTGCCCTACGAGATTCATGCAAAAATAGATACAGTTATCCATAGGGTTGGAATTTGGTGAAAATATTGCAGGCACTTTAATTTTTACGAGATGCCGTAAAATTTTCTTCTTTGAATATTTGTTTGTTACAATATGGCGATGAAATTTACAATAGAAGATTCACAGGTATGTTGTGATTTGTAGATTAATCATGCAAGAAAATGGGCAAAAAAGCATTTATAATTTTAGAAGTAGATTTATCTGATGCTTTTTACTTCTAGTAAGTAGGTACATTCAGACAAGATAAGAATCTCTTACAAATGAATTCCTTTGATATATTCTAATAATTTACAGTTAAACTTTGATTGAAATAAAAACTCAATAACTTTTTGAAAGTTGCATACTCTTTTCACCTCCTTTTCGAATATTCACTGAATCGTAACACGTGTATAAATAACTAAACGCACCAGTATTCTGCGTGGCCATATCAATGATACAAGAAGCTAAACGCTAGACACTGCGCCAATGCATCGTCAATCACCAACCACACAAGTGCATTGCGGTCTTTGAATTATAAATTGTGGTGTTAGTACGAGCTGTGGTAAAGCATTAAACCCATGCACTATTGTGGCATTTAAATAATAACAGCAATGCACCAAACGGAACTGGCACCACACAGAACCTAATAAAAATTTAATCAACATTAATTTTGCAGCATTTGAATACCTGTCGTTACTATCAATTAAGAATGAACAAATGGATCAGTTCCGTTATATTTGAAGTAATAAAAATATAATTGAAGTAATCATTACTAAAGCCTTCACGGTGGAATTTAATTCGTGTTATAAGGGTTTGCTCACATTTATTTTTACCAGCGTTTTATAAAAACATTGTAAAATACAAAAAACACAAAAAATAGTTTTTGTTTGTTTAAAATTCTATAAAAGTAAATTAAAATACAATGATCAATTTGAAGATAAGATAATTATACTTACATCGCAAAATTTAATAATCGCATGAAAACCAATAAAATTACATTAAATTTGCTAAAATAAGAATATTCACAAGTTTTAAATTATTAATTAATTCGCTATTATTGATATTTAAGAAATCTACCTCTCCACCGCACACAAAGTTCCCTCCACGTTAAATTCTCTCAAACAACTCAAATTCTCAAAGAACCATTGTACATCCAATGTATTGTTTAAAATATATCTGTATGTAATTGTGTACAATAAAGCATTAATAATCAATTTCTAGAAAAAACCCTTTACTTAGTGTTAGCTTAAATACTTCTAAAATGTCTCTCATTGTGCCTCTACTATCCTCAATTGCATGTATCCGCTGTCGCTTATGCACCTTATCGTGACCCTTATCAAACTGTGCGGGATTAGCCCGCGGGTGCTATCTTTATTGTAACTCTCCTCCTCTTATTTTATTTTTGCGTGAACAAACATTCATAATTATGATTAACATGTTTAAGAACTACGCGTTTGTATACAGTGTTGAGTTTTTATTTGTTTGTAAAGAGGTAGGCTTTCGTTTGCGTTTAATTAAATTGTAGTTACTATTCTCTTGCCGAGCTAGAGACGACTAAGGAACAATCCAGAAGACAAGCAGCAGCGTCTTCTGTAACTTCACAACCAATACTGCGATCCCCAAGCCTCTTTCAAGCGTGGGAATTATGGCAATCCCTCCCATTACCTAAGAGGGAAGCCTTAGTTCAACAGTGGACGTCTTGTAGCCGATGATGATTCTTCGGTGACTTTCTGAGTGTCTCTACTCAGGATTGTGTTACTTACATTTATTAAGTCGTCCTAAGATTCAAAATTTTAAAATATATTCAACTACGCGCTGCGCGACTTTTCCAGGATAATTCTACAGCTAATTATCAGATAGAGGCCAAAGTTTTGTTTTAAATAATGTAATTATTATATTAATTACAGTATTCTATAATTAACAGACTTTACGAGTAGGTACAGCGAAACTCAAAGTATGACAAAGCTTAATTTCTCAGTGGTAATGTTGTAAAATTTATAACCTCATTAAGCTGCTTCTGAGAACTGGAGATTGATCCCTATGCGGCCGTGAAATCCGATTGAAACATCTCAGGTACACTTGAGGTATACAATACTTTAAATACAATTTCATCATATTTAAGTGTATTAATTCAACCGATTCTTCCACTTGAAAAACATCAGTCTCTACCAAAATGACTTAGAATCAAAATCCAAAGAAAATAATTATCAAATTCCATCACTTTATTGTTTAAACATTTACAAAGGACGAACTCGCAGCTTCCCAAATACATTTCGTCGAATTACGAGTTTGACAATTGTGTGTAGGAATATTTATGAATTTGGGAAATACGCGAAACACAAAAGAAGTAGCGATTCACAATATACCGTCACATAAAGAACACGAAATCCTTTGATATCGTACTTTTATTACTTATGTAGAACTGTACTTACTGTATGACTATCGTTATTATTGGATATGGGAACGTGAGCTGTTATTTTCTTTTTATTGTAAGGAATCGATCAATGGTAATGGTAACATATTGTTCATTGGTATTTCTGTAATATTCATCAGTTCTGTATAATAAAAGAGAGCTTTATTTTATTATAGTCTTTCTAGAATGGTTGAGGTTCTGCATACGACCATTTGCAAATAGTGCTGGAAGTGAAGTTAACCCCCAAATATTTTGATGAATTTTACATTTATGAAAATGTTTACCTATTATATATAGAAACTCGTAGCGTTTACGGGTCAAAAAGTAACGCAGTAATGTTCTAGTGTTAAGCAAAATAATAATAATAACTCTTAGAGGCCGTCTGAATAAACACGAGCATCCGTCTATATCGCATAGCAGGAATATTGTCTTGTTTATTAGAACCGGACGCTTCCCCGCCTAAGGCAAGGATCCAATATAATGGAATACCTACTTCAACATTATTTGCAGATACACGGGTACTTACGCGATATGCCGCGGGCCTGTATTAACGTGTGGTATGCGCTTAAATCGGCGACGACACGGATAAAGGCCCAGTTGATACATACACAATTCGTGTATTAAGGAAGGTGAAACAGTGTCTGGGACTAAGGTTCTTTGATAGTTCAATATTATTAGCCCCGGAGCGACGACTCGCTTTGACATAATTCTTTTGAAAATAACAATGGATTCGCTCGTCGTACGTGATCCTTTATTCAATATTGCGACTGTATTATTCAAAGAACGCCTTCTGGAGGTAAGTAAATATACTTCGTACGAAGTATCTAACTCAGGGATAAAAATTACACTTTAAGAATTGTTTTGATTCGAAGTTCCTTAAAAGTTGCTGTTTAAAAATACTATGAGTTTTTATTATTTCTTTAGTGGAATTGTAGAGAAACTTGGACCCAAAATAATATTAATACTTAATAGTAGGTAATTATTCAATTTTATATCTTTTGATACTAGTGATGTTAGTAAGAACGTTAAGAAAATTAATTATTGTAAAATTTTATAATTATATGACAGGACTGGAGGCCATCCTACATTACACTGGCAGCGGTTCGAAGCAGAAGGCCGATGATCGAGCTCAGTGGCGTGCCAGAGGAGAGTGTGTGAACTGAAATAGGCTGATGATGATGAATCTTACGTATTATATGATGTAGGTAGGTATATTGTAATTTTTCATGTATATAACATGAACCCATTAAAGCAGGAATATTTAGAAATAGGCCAAAGTGACTTTCAAAATCACTTTGCCATATACCTATGTAAAGGTAGATTATTTTACAGAATCAATTCCCTACCGCAAGAACGATAATCTTTGTGCGACTTACAGGCATTTGCTCCAGTATTTTTATTAGTAAACGTATCTGTAACAGAGTAAAATCCAACTGTGGGGCACCGTTTAAAAATATATATTTATTAGTACTAACTTGTTCAAGATCGTTTTTCTCTGATTGCATAGCACCTATCGAAACACGTGCAGCAGTAAAAACTCCGGTTTAAACACCACACTGGGCATTGGCATCTAAGATATATAGCTACCCGATAGTCTACTAACACTACTTTCTAATTCTTGATTCTAACGATTCGCCGGCTTATTGCTAGAAGCATTTATACCATCAAACGAATTGGATTCTCAACTTATTGTCTACTAATTTTATCCTTCTATAAGGATTTCGATACCTTTAATTTGTATGAAGATAATTGATATTCCAATCGTTTTGGTGCTCGATTATGGAGTAACGGATTTCACTCGAGATGTAGAATATTCCAGTACTTTCTATTGCAGAAACTTCAGCGTTCAACGTGTTTGAACTGTACAATCGATTGCAGTAAAATAAAAGTCGGCCGTAGTAAACTAAAAAATTGCTAGTAGCTGCTAGTATATTTACGAGTATGTTTCCCTATTATCATATTATGTAGGTATACCTACCTTAGAATAAAGAGAGAAAAAGAGTATAATTCTAATTATGTATATAACTGCTAATAATAACCTATTAGAACCCTTATCTCAGCCAAAGATAGCAGGACCATTATTATTTTGTCAAAAATCATTTATTTGATCAATGGGTATTAACTAGTAAACTAAATTGCTAGACGCATATGACAATAAAATTGTATATACTACAATACCATACAATCTGCTATTTGAATTAAGTTTATTGTTGCCTATAAAATATTATAGTATACGCAATAATTAATTTGTTTATTACGACAATTAAAGATCGTTAAAAAGTGTAATATAAATTATAATCATACTGTGAGTGTGAAATCCAGCTCTATGAGGCTTGATGTTACTTTAAATTAGGCACATTGATGTGTGTTCCTGATAGCTAGACCCCACTCTTTTTCTAAGATCACCAAACAATCCTCCCGTATTGTGGTTGTTGTCCTATTTTTGACAGAATCTAGCCAGCAATAAGGCCAATACTTTGTACTCATTACTAATTTAATTTAAACTAGGTACCTACTACCCTTTTTTATTCTCTTTATTTTAATTCGAGACATTTATATGCAATACATCAGCATCTCATCGTATCTTATTACTACATACAAAATAATTCAAGTTATCCTCAATAAGTTTCTAATAAAAATAAACTGTTCAGTTATGAATCGACGACTTACGAATTTGTATAAACTTTTAGCAGCATTAGATAACATAACCAATATTATTTTTAACTAAATGCAACCGAATTCCATCCATGCTTGGAACCGAATTCCATCAACAAATGTACCACGTCTTCCACCGTACCACATATCTCACGGTACCTATTACCCTAGAATTAGTTTGTGTAAGGTTAGCAATGAAGAATATCCTATTCCATAGCTGTTCAAAAATGTTGACTCTTGGCCAAAATGTGAACTCAATCTTGCTTCTCCCATCACGGCTGAATAAATAGCTATAACATCACTTATAAACGAATACGTGTTGGAACGTGCTTCAGGCGAGGTAATAGACAACTTGGACAGCGAACAACGTTGTAGGTTGCACACAGTTAATGTAACTTTGTAATAAGGGTTACGGGTTTACGCTTTGTTCCGTTGCATAATTTTGTTATGCCCGTTCTACCGAGAAATCTTGTTTTGTCGAATACATTTTAAAGCAAGTCTGGAATAGAGAGTAGTTATTAACACTTGGGACGTTGTGTACGGATTCCGTTGATCTTGCTATTGGCTTGGTTCTTAGCACCTTTAGTTAATAGAACACACCTTTGTCATTCTCTTCAGTAGTTAAAATTAAATTGTCATTGTCATTCTTTGATTTATCTTTTCAATTAGCAGCAGTCCAGTCAGTCCTATTTTCTGCCACCTATTTGACAGCGTATGTTTGACGTAAAAATATTATGATACTTTAACTAACGAATTTAGAAGACAATATTGGGAGAAAATTACTAAATTATTTTATCTTATTAGATTTCTCAATGCAATTTTTTTCTTAAAAACAGCTTGGTGAAGAAAATACATTGCCTAGACTGCGTCAATTGTAGCTAATAATAATAATTAATTAATGAAATTCACACACAGCTTAACGCAGACACCCCCGAGCGTTTTTTGTTTGTAAATACCGAGCACGTGGGTACGAGGGCAGAAGTGTGCAACCCAGATGTTGCCGAAAAAATTCTCAAGGGTCATCTTAACACCGATGTTGCACTTACGTACTTACGAGATAGATTGATGACTGAGATTTGGCTTGTGTCAAAATTTGCACATTTCAAGTGCTACTTCCGTAGGACAGTATGTCTGGACGTCCTGTTTAGTTCCTGGTACCAGATTAATAGTTTAGTAGTCGTATTCCGATTGGAATGTGAATTAAATGTAATTAAAGCTTTGAGATGGTTATGGTTGCTAACCTTAGCGAGGGAACGACAGCGTAAAAGAAAAATATTTTTCTTCGCTACTTTTTATATTAACCATATTATAATACCTAAATTCTAAACCTCACACTCCTTCGAGAGCGCAGTGTGCTTAAAAAAGAAACAAAGTTTTATTCACGTTAATAACAAATAGGATACCATGGCAACTACAATGTCTAGAAATAGGATTTACGTTCATATTTATACTATTATGCGTGCCATTTGCAACTTTGCAAGTTAGTAAAATAATAAATGAGTTCACTTACTGAGCAATATCGTTACAATTTGTCGTGTATAAAAAAAGCTGGAATTATATATTTTGTCCATACGTCAGAGAGTGAAGTGCCCGGAACAACGACTTCCCTGAACGCTTTTATATAATAATTATTTTGTACACAGTTCCGTTTCACCGAATTATTTAACTGCTGTAAAGACAACGCTGAAATAAATGCTGTTGAGTTGACAAAAAAACCGGAACGCTTTAAAATAGAATGCTTTTTTGAGTATCGTATTTTTACATTTTTGTAACAAATTATTTATATTCAGCTTAATTGACTTTATACTGAAATGCATAAATATTTAGTAGCACTGCAAGTGCGAATTGATTTTTAAACAATGATATTATTCATTTGTTTATGTGCATACCTGTAAAATTCACCGACAATACAGGAGATAAATTAAGCGATTGGAAAAAGACAAAACAGTGAAATTGTTTGCGCCTTTTTGCACATAAAAGTGCAAAATAATCAATAGAAACAAAAGTTATTAACCAATGCAATTAAATAAATACATACTTTCAATATATTAATATTGGTTCCAAATCATTCGATATTTTAATGATCAATCAAACATTGAGCTAACTAGAGAAGCATTGAGCTACGAACAGGAAGTGTCGCTCAGAGTTGAGATCTTCAGAACATTATTATGCAATAATTACTTATACCGCACTCCACTGTTCCGATTTGGTTATAGATAGTATGGAATAGGCTCTTTAGTTTTAAGTATGTGAATACAAAATATTTTTTTTGAGATGTCAGATCTTAAGAGTTGTCACGTGTGAACTATGTAATATAAAGACGCTCTATATTTATTGAAGGGATAGGTAGTCGTGTAGTTAATTGTCCACTACCTTGTCTTACACAATTGAGTCCTTACGATGATATTATGAGATGAGGCAAAACCATTGTTTTCTATTGGGCTGAATTTAGTGCACTGAAAAGTGTCATTGGTACCCTCATACATTTTTATCCATAGCTGATGCCTTGTAATTTGGTACCTACGAGTATGTCTCTTTGAAAACAAAGCCAAATTACAGATACTCAAAAGTTTTCAGGCAAATATTAAAGTTCCAGTTCCATATAATACCGACCTGCGCATGTGTCGATAGACTATGAGTACCTATTCCGCAAGCGGGTTTTAAGACGCCCATAATTCCGCGCGAGTGTTTCACACGTAATAATCGGATAACGTGCTGTTGTGCACGTGTTACGCGCATGCTAAGCGATAGTGCTGCAAATGCATTCCTATAGGCAGAATCCAAGAATAATAATGTAGAATACCAGCCAAACACTATACTGAAAACAGAAAGGAAACATTTATGACCGTAGACTGCTAAAATATAGACCGTTCTTTCTGAAATAGCGTTATATTCTAGGAAGAACAGTCTCCGTTTACGAAAAGCGCTGAGACTTTTATTAAAACTTCTAAGAAGTCAGTCAGAGGTATGAATTTCATCAATTTCATAAAGAAGTGGCTTGGTGCATTATTTTGCTGGCATATCATAAAGCCTATTTATAAGTAACGCTTGCTGACAAAATACGTTGGCAAAAATAACTTATAGCATGCATACCTACATAAATAGTAAAATAAATTACTCACATCAACTACAAATTAAAGTATACTGCTTACCAAAAACTAAAATCACAAAAATAAAATTGCACCATTCCCTAATGTAATTTAACCGTCTTATCTGTTTCTTTTTAAAACTTTTCACCGTACATACCGTCATTTTAATTAAAACTTCTAGAGCACAAATACTTGCATACGACTGCATACAAATAAACAGCGGTACCCGCAGAGGACATTACTAGCGTGTACTTTTTTCGACTCGTATTTGACTACGGTTTATGTGCCGTATCTGGACATAATATTATTAAATCTAAGTTTTGTAACTCCAATTATTTTCTTCAGGCAAACCGACACGAACCAAAAGTACAAATATGATTTCTATGGAATATTTGCAAGTTAAAAGCTAAAATAAACTATTTAATTATACTATGTTATTGTATAAATCAAACCTAAACGCCAAGTTTTAAATGATCATAGAAAAAACATCACCATCAGTCTAGCCTATTCAGCAGTCAGCTTTCGATCCTATCGGTTGCCGCTTTATGTTAAGCTTTATTGCAGTATTATGCAAGACACAATATTTCTTAGTTTATCATTCAAATAAAGTTGTCGTTGAATCTAGTTTAACTAATCTACTTTAGGACATTGTGCAAACCTCGGAACGGTCCACTGAGTGTTTACTCTGTTTCCACGTCGAAATTGAATTAAAACTTTTGGAAACTCTGCAAACGGCCGAACATTCACCACCGCTGCATCTATCCCAGTATCGTGTGCAATTACTAAAAAATGTACCAAATTACTTTCACAGAGTTGTTTGCACAAACCCTTTGGGTTCGAAATTTATGCACCCTCGCGAAACAGCATCTATAATAAGTGTAGGTTACATGCCCCATTTGAAAGCTTCCTGTTGATTTTAAACATAAAAGATATAATCTACCGCACTGGTGTAAAATAACCGTATTTTTCCTTTGTGTTGTGATTCTGTTCGCCCTTCTGCAAGCGGGTGCGCATTTCATATTGTTCTCCCTGTATAAGTTTATTGTGGCTTTACAAATCATAAGAGCTCTTAGGTAATATTGAAATATTTTTGTAGCGGTTTGTTTTATTAGTTCGCGTGGCATCCAGGTCAGACACGTCTTTAGTAGTTTTAATATTTTTAAATTTATACACCGCTAGTTTGTAGGTCATTACATTGCTGTCATTCGTTTGCTTTTGTATTAAAACTATTTGCTTTGGTATTGGTTCGATGCAGATTTTGAAAATATGACTGGCGGTCTGAAATAGAATTCTGCAGGTTTTGTTAAGTAAAACATCAAATAATTATTGTTGTTGTTTACTGTCTAAATATTTAACCGTTTCCTTATATCAGCACAGGCAAATTGGCCATTATGAGGTAGATCTTTTAACATATTGATATAATCTATTGGTAAATTGCATTCAATCGCGCCTTGTACGATACACTCTTTATAAGTAATCGATGGTCTTCTCTCTTTTGGAAGTTGCTCATTTACTTCACGTGGTTTAGGGATATGAGTGTGTTGGTATGTTCTACATTTGGCTTTGCTACCATCAGCAGTTTGAATGCTTACAATTCTCGGAAAGTATTCATTACTTAATACTCCTTCTTGTCTGAAAGAAACATTATATTGTTCATTATAACATCTAGCTTAATTTATTTTGGGTTGGTGCAATGTCTTTCTTTGCCACATTCCTCCCTTTAATCCCCTGTCTCTACACTCAGATTTTTTTTATCATTTTTCACAGAATCTATCCGTTTTTCCCGCTTTTAAAACTGATTATTATAACATACATTTGCAATATTAATATTACTCGTTATATGTTCTACTTTTTGTGTTGGTGTTTGAAGAATGGTCATAATGCTACATGCAAACAGTAACATTACTTTTAGGACTCTAAATAATTATGTTACCCTTACTTGTCTAGTGTAGCGATAGCATCGGAATGCATTTTCCAAATGGCTCCCCACACTTTGGTTTTATTCCTAGGGACTACAGTAGCCACCGCACCTCCCCAGTTTTCGAAATACCTAACAAAGTCTATTTGGTGATTCTGTAAAATAAAAAATACTGGTTTACTTATCCACTCATAATATATTTTTAAGCTTATTGCCCGGAGTTTCTGTAGCCCTGGACATCATCATCATCAGCTGGAAGACTAATATTTAAAAAAAAGTTAAAGAATATAAACATAACATAACATCACGCCTGTATGAATTGGTAGGCAGAGGTGCACATATAGTACACCCACATTTCGCCAGTTATGTTTTTAGGTCCCAATATAATACGGTTGTTCACATATTATTATTTTGGAATTTATTTATTTATTTATTTATTAAAGGTACTCAAAGGACTTATCCACTAATACACATACAAAACAGTTAATAACATAAATTTCGGATTATGGTGGATTTGTCACTTATAGAAGTACACAGCACTTACAAGAAAAAAGCTAATACTAGTTAATTAAAGTAAAAATTATAAAGTGAGATCCAGATCAAACAAACTGTTAATTGAGAATGAGAGGAATTTAGTGTCTGCGTTAAAGTTTTGATACCTTTAAATTATATTGCTTTTTTGTTTTAAGTAATTATAGTAGGAAACTAAGGCAACAGTGTAGACGTAGAGGAATAGAAATCTTAAAAAAAATCTTACATCAAGCAATCCAATCCCAACAAATTCTGCAGACGGGTTATTGATACGAATTCGTTTTTTAAACAGGTTGCTGCCGTAAGCGAAATAAAGAAAATAATCTTTGGAAGTATGGACCATTACTAAACAAATCATAAAATTAATTACTTTCACTATATACGCACAAATTAATAATTTGACTAATGACATTGTAAACTGACACTTGACAGGATAATTAAATGCGAAAAATAGAAGTTTATTCTATAAGTCGACCTTTTTTAAGTTTTTAACATATTTCGATGAAATTGAACAATGATTAATCATCCAATTTATGTCTACATTATAATTTCTTTATAATCGATACTACATAGTATAAAATAAAGTAGCGTCCCGCTGCCTGTCTGTCCCTATGTATGCTTAGATCTTTAAAACCACGCAACGGATTACGATGCGGTTTATTTTAATAGATAGAATGATCCAAGAGGAAGGTTTGAGGTATAATACATGCCTAATATAGTAGAAAAACACTGATAATTTTAAACGTTGTGTGAATCGTTATTACAAGCACCAAAGATGGGTAAGTAAATATAATGTCAAGTAATACGATATTTAGGTCATTACTCTCTTAAAAATATAAGGTTTATATTTATAGATGGACAGGTTTTATTAACATCAAAGAATCTGATATTTATCATAATATTACTAACTTCATTTTTTGTTTTTCATGTTTCTGTTGCTGGCATCTATTTTCATTTTTATTTCTACAAATGGTCTTTCTTTATCTTATGTTTATGAGCTTGTAGTGTGTTTATAGTAAGTAGAAGTTTGACTGGCAATTTACCCAGAAACAGACGGTTTCTTAGGGTTTCAAATTATAAATAGCATTTAATAGACCGCTCAAACCAAACCATAAAACACGAACCAAAAATAACTTTGTGCCCCAATTATTTCAGCAAAGAAAAGAAAAATTAAACACCAAGAAAACGCAAAAAGCTAACATGCAAGGTTCACGATTAATACTAAAATCCAAGCGCACGCAGATAATCGTATCTGGTTCGTGACACATCCGTCTCATCGCCACATGTTCGGCATTAATGATATATGGCGTACAAATCCAACGATCACAATATACTGTGTCGAGGATTATTAGGGGATTCAGCTGGCTTAGACTTGCGCGGTGGTCTCACAGACCCTAATGGTTTTTGCGATGCATCATGACATACGGTCGAGAGCGTTTGAGGACATCTGCCCAAATTTTATTCAGACTCAAACACTTTATGGGAATTTCAGGCAACTGTTATTTTAATATAAATTAATTAGTTTGTTCACACCGTGTTTGCATGTGAACTTGTACTGTGAGATAAAAATTAACTTTATGATTTTGTTATTACTGTTACGACACTACAAATCTTTAGTTTTGTTATAGTTCTTGTTTGAATATGACTAGGGTTTTATAAGTTTAGTACGGTATTATAAATTCTGAAATTGTCAATCATGAGAGATCTTTAGATCGATCTTGTTTATTGTATAATAGATTGGTATTTGGAATGACGTAATGGACATAGGATCGTTCCCAATTACTTAAGATGTATAATAAGTGTGAACCACATCACTTTACTGCTTATTCGTTAGGCACACATCTTCACGAACTAAACCAATACTTTTAAAACAATCAGTTTCTCTCTGAATTTACTCATAAGCATAATCATTAACGTAAAATTATCCCACACAGCTGTTTCATTCAGAATTTAATTATTCTATATTCTAATTTTAATACGGCTTATTGAAAGTAAGTTATTATAATCATGCAAAATTAAAAAAATCGCACGTGCCACTATAATTTATTCAAGTATAAATTCAATCACACTTTCATAGAACCATACATTCACAGTTCTGATACAACGCAATTTTTTATTGACATTAATTTTGTGGGCACTGTCAACCCTTTTGCTGCATGGCTAATATTGGACTCATGTTCAATGTTCATTCATGATTTAGGGGCGCTGTATTGTGTTAACAGTGAAATTAGTATCGAAAGGTGTTACGTAGCGCTCAATGGTTATTCATGCGCACGTAATGAAACCAGTCCATGTTATGATTTTATGGGGTTTACCGAACCCTTCGAGTGGGCTATTTTTTAAAAGCTAACAGCACGGGTTTGAAATGACAATAGGGTTATAATATTCGGTGATTTAACATGTGGGCTGGTATAATATGTGGGTAAGCTGCTCTTATTAACTGAGTGCGCGATTCAGAAAGTTCACGATACAAAATTAAATTGTTGTAAATATTAATTTGGACTTGGCTGGTATATAGGTTACTTATGTTTTTTCTGGCAGCCTAGCAGTGAGACAGTAAACAGGCTATATAAAAAATGTCTTTTGTAAGCCGAGACTTTGTAAGAAATATGTATTACAAATTAACGTAAACAATTGAATTCCTATTTACATCAAAGACGAAGAAAAAGCGTCTGTAAATTCAGTATCTACACAATCTATTTTAATTCGCAGACAACAAAGAGGAATACTCATCAAAACATTGAGCGCTCAAATAAAACCAATGCTTAAAACTGCTTAGACAATTTTATAGAGATATTAATATGCAACACGTCTAGGAATTGCTCAGTTAAACGCCAGTTAACGTACACTTCACAACACTTGGCTTAACGGGAGTTTTGCATGGATAATTTGTTTAAATGGAGTTTACCAGTTTAATCGCAGGTCAAGTAGGGACCGGCCACCTAAGCGTTTTCTTAATTACACCTAAAATTATACAGGCTGTCCGGAGATTTGGAGCTGTCCGTTTTAAGTGAGTGACTTAATTTAGTCGAAATGAGAGCTTCACTGAAACTAGTTTTGACTTTTTAGGTGAGGATTTTTTATTGTGATCCAGGTAGTTTAGTCATTTGGAGTTCAGAAAGGGGTCAGAGTACTAACTGTATTTTTTCAGAAGTTTTGAAAAATTGGTCCTTTTTTTAGACGTCGACGACCTCAATTCAAATTGTAGTAAATAAAAATCCCAATTCCTAAAATGATTTTGGATAAGTTAACAATTTTATTGGCAAGGCGAAAAAAATTTTAGTAAAGTGTTTTAATTTTACATAAACTATTCTGACATTAGTTAGATTTTGTCCGAAAACTTAGTAAACGGTCAATATCGACGCGACCACTCGGCCTTTGTCAGCTGACTAACTCTAAGCGCTTAATGAAAATCGGCTCGCCCGCTTTCTGCATATAGAGAGGCAATTTACTGAAATGGTCGCATGCTTTCGAACTAATGCGAAATATTGCTGCGATCGGAGGATTTACGAAATTCAACTCTATTATCTTAATCATAAGGGTCTCAAAATCTGAAGAGTATAGTCACAGATCGATGCGTTCGATACTTAATGATTATGCAAATACTGAAGCTCTAAGAGTATTTAGGTTAGGTATATCTTTCAAGCGATAAAACAGGAGAGTAAACAAGTCTGTGTTGGTAAAGCTATTTGATAAGATGATTGGCATGCTATACGGAAACATCTATGATATATGCTTATAAGCGATTCAATGACCCAATTGGCACAGTTTCTAAAAGCTCGGCTTTCAATCCTCAGGCACTATTTAAACAAACATATTCGATGGTATTTACAAGTTCAATTTGCTATCAATACCAAATCACAAAGTTAAAGCAATTTTTTTATTTGCTGTTAACGGAAAACCAAATAAAAACAAAAATAACTTCACCAATTCACATCTGAACAACGTATTCATTATGAACCAAAGCTACAAAATAACCACAACACAGGTTCATATCAATTCAAGCTACCATACGGTACTCGTTAAAACGCCAAAAGTTTACGGTTAGCTTAGTCTCGTACACAATTTGGGCCAAATAGAGAGGCTTTTCATTTTTACCTTTAAAATTCTGAATTTCCAGCAAAGCCTTCAAAGCCTGAACTGATGTCGGTAACCACGCCGTGATGAAATTATAACATCGACATTCATAGAGTTTTCAAACTTTAGAACTATGTCGTTTGGAACTAAATTCCAAATATTCTGTTCGTACAATTAAGTTTTAATTTTAACCAGTGTTAATATGTTAGTCTACAAAGTTTTAACGTTCCAATTTTAATTAATATTTTCTAAAATCACGTGATATGTATCTCGACCTTGTTGAAGTAATTTTGTTGTGATGCCAGCAAGACACAGAATTACCGATTGAAACTTTTTGAATTAGTTTTTATTTGTAATTTGGTTGGAAACAATCAAACTTAGCGCAGCAGTCCAATCGCAAAGCCACTGCTCCAATCAGGTCGTCAAATTTTTAGATTAGCCATTCAGGAAGGTGGTAGCAGGCTGATTATAATCCGGGGTTAGGGTATCTTTCATTACATGTGTCGAACTCAACCTCTTGAATCGAATATATACATTTTTAATAGTATACAGTAAATTACACATAGGTACGACATTATGAAATAGGTATGCAAGTTATACAAAATACAAAAGTGTATAAGAAATATTTTAATTAATTTAAATCTCATAAAATCTAGTTGAGTTAGAAAATATATAAGTATTATGCCGTCTTCCATATAAAAAATCAATGTCATCGGCCTAATGTGCAAAATTTAAATATTTAAAACCTGTTGAGTTTGGACAGTGGCCACTAAACAAACGATATAAAGTCTGGTGTAGCAAAACTTATTCACAACAATCTATACAATATTGCCACAGCTTTACATAAATTGAATGTGAAATATCTCAAAAGTTATTTGGTTTTACGACATCAAAATGCCATTCTGATCATTCGGAAGCAACTTGGTAAACCGTGAAATGCCATAAAGCATAAATAAATATGGCGTCATTATCATAAAGAGTATTCTTTAAAATAACAATGAGTCAAGATTCCCCGTTTTTTAGGCAAATTATTTTTGATAATACAATTTGTATGTAAATTAATGTAAACGGTAAAATATTTAAGCAAATAAAAATACTTTTTTTAGCTGTTTATGTTTTTTAGCTACTGTATTATACGAAAACTGTCAATGTCAATTATTATTCAATATACATCTTGTTCCAAATAAGAATTCATAAATTATATTTCGTATCTAAATAAAAATAGTTTTTAACACAACACACACAATATTAATATAAATGTTTATCTAGAAGCCAACGAATACAAAATCAGTTTTTACTAATTCTGAATGTTGTCTTCCAAAATCAAATGTCAGAATAAGTTAGCGAAAAAAAAAATTACGCCCAAATTTTTCATTAACAAAACTTTATCCATTATAAAGGCGAGCATTCACTTTTCAATTTGTTTACGTGAACTCTGATACGCGGAATTAAAAAAGGACTAAATAAACTGTCAAAGTCCATTAGTATATTCTTTAAACAGCAAACGGTTCGACTTCGAACAAGTTTAATCAGAGTTGATGCAGTGCACACATTGGCTGGAGGTAATCTGATACTCGTTCAACAAATCCGGTGACTAGTGTGTGACATCGCAGGCCACGTGCGAAGACTACTGTTAGACAGATATATAACAAGTTTTATCCTATTATAGCAAGTTTTAGGGGCGATAAAGTTAATGTCATTAAGTATATCGCAATAGTGTAACTTATGATAGTAATAATAATTATTAAAATGACGTGATAATTTTCTGCTGAGTCTAGGCCTATCAGGGCATTTGTATTAATGGTATTTTATGTTTATATACGCTTTACGGATTAACAAATAAAGCTATGAAAGGTACACTGTTAATATAGGTATTAAATACAAATAAAACGTCATGAACAAAAATATACTGGATAACAGTTATGTTTTAGAATTGAATGACCTAAAGTTACACTAATCTTACATAGCAATCGCGTTTGCGGTGCTCAAACCCAGAATGCACATCAAATACTATCTAATTATCAAACCGTCCAACGTAGAAGTTAAAAAAACTGGTTTAATAAAGTTGGCTTTTCACAATAATGATATTGGTCTCTAAATAAACCGCTGGTGTGTATTTATGTGGACTAGATAGAACCTGCGCATTGGGCATAAAAACTAAATATATTGGTGGGTTTTAATTTGCAAAACCATGGTTCCGTTAAACCATCGCGTTTCGATACAGCAATCGCTGATGTCAATAGCATATCGAACAGTAACATGTTGGCTTTATTCGTTTTGTATTAGCCATTTAATATTTTTATTTGTTCATGCGTAAAAAGTTTGTTTTATAATTGGGTTCATATTTGTCTTGGAAATGAAATTGCTTATTTTCGACATAAGCATTCGTTACAGTAACTAGTTCAAACCTTTTATCAGGATTCATTCAGCTTATTGGAGTTAAAAATAATTATATTGTAAAAGTTCGTTATAAAAAACCCATCAACAAAATCAAGAAAGGTGAGATAACTGATGCGGAGACAAGATCGGTAATGTATTTAGAAATCAAACATGGTAACGCAATCCGACACCACGACTACCTCGACTTAAAACAAACATTCCGACGAATCCGAAATAACATTATAAATCATTTTCCCTACAAACTAGATTTTTTTTGGTGAAATTTGTTATTTCGTGACAATCTGTTCCGCTATTTGCTTAGTGTCGCTAAACAGATGTTTCGAGAGCATCAATCATATTTGAATATTATTAACTTTGAGCGTTACGGATTTCTTAAGTTTGACAGCGAACTAATAGTGGCTTACGTTGGAATCTCATTAATTTTCGTCTCAGCTGTGAAAAAGTTCATTACGCACAACAACATAACTTTCTTTGTGTGGTTCAGCTAAATTATTATTGTCTGGACAAAAAAGCACACTGATATCTTGATTCGTATTAATTCTCGCTATCAGCAAACTGGTCCGATCAAGTTCAAGATTGAAAAATAAATCCTAACAAGCATTACCGGACTTTTTGCAACAAACCAACAACTACGCTTGCACTTCGGCGTTCGTATCATGTTCGCAATGCTATTAGGAGCTGACATTTGCTCTCTTGCTGCAAGAGCATTCGGGGAATCTCGAAATTACTCATTTGGTATTTCAGTCACGGCCCGCAGTGCCGATCCAACGCTGATTTTTACTTCTTTCAATTCCAATTGCACTATTTCACCAGGTAATTTGTCTTCATATTTCGCTAAATCGACATAAAGCTAGAGTAGAGCTACTGATCAGTGTAATTTATATCAGTATTGAAATCATATTCAATGTAGTGTAAAAATGCGTTTTGAATAAATAGATTTTTTTGACTCTTTGATTTTCTCATCTTTTAACTTTATAGTATTGATTTTCAACGACAGTATATTATCATTGTTTAAATCATCATTATATAAGTATATTTTGCTACCCATTTTTTATCGAAGCGGTTTCTCCATAAACTGTATTAACACCTACACACCAATTATTTAATCCCACAACGATGTGACGAAAGCCACCGGAACAACTTTAAATTAGCGTTGGAAATTACCGTAACCGTTTCGCTTATAGTATTAGCTTCGCTATGATTATTTTATGAAAATGACACACTTTCTTTGATTTATCCGTAACTTGTTATGGAAATAGAAAAAATGGAGCCTAAAAACAAGTTATAAAAAAGTGGCTACGTCTATCAAAGCCTAATTTGCGTATCTGTGAACAAAAATAAATTGAGAAAGAATCTTATTGACTGTAAATAAAATAAAAATATATCAAAGTCAATAATAAAATATTCCGTCTAGACCAGATCAGGGCAAAGGCAAAAACTTTTTAAAGCACCCTCGAGATCAAATTTGTCAAGAACGCCGTGAGTTAGTGAACGTCTAGCGAAAGAAAAAAGTCCCCGAAACAAATTGTTGGCAAACGAGAGAAGTGTCCAAGAGCGAAAATATGTTGATTGAATAAAGAAAAACTATTAAAAGTTTTCCCTTGGAGTTTCTGGTTCAGTTGAGTCAAACAAAACGGGTGCAGTGCGTGGAACGGTGTTGCAAGTTTAACTATACTATTGTGCACGGAACTTAACACTCGTTGTTTCTGGTACAGAATTTTTCTGCAACGCCTCAGATGCGACTCTACTGCAATCTTTTGTATTAAACGGGAATACTCTCAATGGGACACTATACCGACCTGTGTTTAAGAATACTTTACCTGATAGGTATAACAATTTTAATTTGGTTGTAAACCTAATACTTATGTAAAATATTTTTAAAGCTATAATTAAACAGCAGTCCTTTGATCTATTCTTATTAGTAATATAGAATATAATCACACATGGTTTATATTGTACCTACTAATATAAAAAATCGCTAATATCTAAACAGAAAAGTTATCATAGCCAAAAGTTTTTGTGGACGCAATATCTGTACAAAACTTAGCTTCCCTTACCCTTAAGATTCGTATAACTTTCTTAATACTTGGACGAGATTATACCCACTCGGCCGTATGGCATACTCAACAATATATCCTTTTAATAATAAAAACGACAATTCTCTTTTATTTGTTGCATTAAGTTCTACGGCAATAGTAAACTAATATGTAATACTAGCTGTGCCCGCGACTCCGTCCGCGTGGATATTCGGAAACAGCAATAGTATTCTATGATTGTTTTCTCACCCGGACTAAGTGACACAATATATGTATGTCTTAACTATAATATGACATTGACTATAATAATATAGTATTTTGTAACACTAACGCAAAAATTGGAAGGTGATAATGCAAATTAGAACAATTCTGTCGTACATGATTTTGGCGAATCCTAAACCGTTTACGCAGCGCACGCAGGAGAAGCTGTCGAATGGAAAAAATTCAAACCCGATTTTGAAACATTCTTCATTGGTGCTCCGCTCCTATTGACCGTAGCGTGATGATATATAGCCTATAGCCTTCCTCGATAAACGGGCTATCTAACACCGAAAGAAATTTTCAAATCGGACCAGTAGTTCCTGAGATTAGCGCGTTCAAGTAAACAAACAAACAAACAAACTCTTCAGCTTTATAAATTAGTATAGATAAAGGGCAATTTTGTTTTTAATAAAACACTTGTGATGAATAACGTATTTATTTATTTGGATATGGATTTATATTCATGTTTATAAAAACACCTTTGCAAATAACGCATTATTTTTGAACAAATTTGGTAAGCATAAAAATGGTTATAGTGAGCCAACCTTAAAAGATAGACATATGCTGTTGTGGACTTTTTTTTAGAACTTTTACGGAAGAACAATTCTGTCCTACATGATTTTGGCGAATCTTAAACCGTTTACGCAGCGCACGCAGGGGAAGCTGTCGAATGGAAAAAAATCAACCCGATTTTGAAACATTCTTCATTGGTGCTCCGCTCCTATTGGCCGTAGCGTGATGATATATAGCCTATAGCCTTCCTCGATAAACGGGCTATCTAACACCGAAAGAAATTTTCAAATCGGACCAGTAGTTCCTGAGATTAGCGTGTTCAAGTAAACAAACAAACAAACAAACAAACAAACTCTTCAGCTTTATAATATTAGTATAGATAAAGGGCAATTTTGTTTTTAATAAAACACTTGTGATGAATAACGTATTTATTTATTTGGATATGGATTTATATTCATGTTTATAAAAACACCTTTGCAAATAACGCATTATTTTTGAACAAATTTGGTAAGCATAAAAATGGTTATAGTGAGCCAACCTTAAAAGATAGACATATGCTGTCGTGGACTTTTTTTTAGAACTTTTACGGAAGAACAATTCTGTCCTACATGATTTTGGCGAATCTTAAACCGTTTACGCAGCGCACGCAGGGGAAGCTGTCGAATGGAAAAAAATCAACCCGATTTTGAAACATTCTTCATTGGTGCTCCGCTCCTATTGGCCGTAGCGTGATGATATATAGCCTATAGCCTTCCTCGATAAACGGGCTATCTAACACCGAAAGAAATTTTCAAATCGGACCAGTAGTTCCTGAGATTAGCGTGTTCAAGTAAACAAACAAACAAACAAACAAACAAACAAACAAACTCTTCAGCTTTATAATATTAGTATAGATATGGATTTATATTCATGTTTATAAAAACACCTTTGCAAATAACGCATTATTTTTGAACAAATTTGGTAAGCATAAAAATGGTTATAGTGAGCCAACCTTAAAAGATAGACATATGCTGTCGTGGACTTTTTTTTAGAACTTTTACGGAAGAACAATTCTGTCCTACATGATTTTGGCGAATCTTAAACCGTTTACGCAGCGCACGCAGGGGAAGCTGTCGAATGGAAAAAAATCAACCCGATTTTGAAACATTCTTCATTGGTGCTCCGCTCCTATTGGCCGTAGCGTGATGATATATAGCCTATAGCCTTCCTCGATAAACGGGCTATCTAACACTGAAAGAAATTTTCAAATCGGACCAGTAGTTCCTGAGATTAGCGCGTTCAAGTAAACAAACAAACAAACTCTTCAGCTTTATAATATTAGTATAGATAGTATAGATAAAGGGCAATTTTGTTTTTAATAAAACACTTGTGATGAATAACGTATTTATTTATTTGGATATGGATTTATATTCATGTTTATAAAAACACCTTTGCAAATAACGCATTATTTTTGAACAAATTTGGTAAGCATAAAAATGGTTATAGTGAGCCAACCTTAAAAGATAGACATATGCTGTTGTGGACTTTTTTTTAGAACTTTTACGGAAGAACAATTCTGTCCTACATGATTTTGGCGAATCTTAAACCGTTTACGCAGCGCACGCAGGGGAAGCTGTCGAATGGAAAAAAATCAACCCGATTTTGAAACATTCTTCATTGGTGCTCCGCTCCTATTGGCCGTAGCGTGATGATATATAGCCTATAGCCTTCCTCGATAAACGGGCTATCTAACACCGAAAGAAATTTTCAAATCGGACCAGTAGTTCCTGAGATTAGCGTGTTCAAGTAAACAAACAAACAAACAAACAAACAAACTCTTCAGCTTTATAATATTAGTATAGATAAAGGGCAATTTTGTTTTTAATAAAACACTTGTGATGAATAACGTATTTATTTATTTGGATATGGATTTATATTCATGTTTATAAAAACACCTTTGCAAATAACGCATTATTTTTGAACAAATTTGGTAAGCATAAAAATGGTTATAGTGAGCCAACCTTAAAAGATAGACATATGCTGTCGTGGACTTTTTTTTAGAACTTTTACGGAAGAACAATTCTGTCCTACATGATTTTGGCGAATCTTAAACCGTTTACGCAGCGCACGCAGGGGAAGCTGTCGAATGGAAAAAAATCAACCCGATTTTGAAACATTCTTCATTGGTGCTCCGCTCCTATTGGCCGTAGCGTGATGATATATAGCCTATAGCCTTCCTCGATAAACGGGCTATCTAACACCGAAAGAAATTTTCAAATCGGACCAGTAGTTCCTGAGATTAGCGTGTTCAAGTAAACAAACAAACAAACAAACAAACAAACTCTTCAGCTTTATAATATTATAGTATATAGTATAGATAAAGGGCAATTTTGTTTTTAATAAAACACTTGTGATGAATAACGTATTTATTTATTTGGATATGGATTTATATTCATGTTTATAAAAACACCTTTGCAAATAACGCATTATTTTTGAACAAATTTGGTAAGCATAAAAATGGTTATAGTGAGCCAACCTTAAAAGATAGACATATGCTGTCGTGGACTTTTTTTTAGAACTTTTACGGAAGAACAATTCTGTCCTACATGATTTTGGCGAATCTTAAACCGTTTACGCAGCGCACGCAGGGGAAGCTGTCGAATGGAAAAAAATCAACCCGATTTTGAAACATTCTTCATTGGTGCTCCGCTCCTATTGGCCGTAGCGTGATGATATATAGCCTATAGCCTTCCTCGATAAACGGGCTATCTAACACCGAAAGAAATTTTCAAATCGGACCAGTAGTTCCTGAGATTAGCGTGTTCAAGTAAACAAACAAACAAACAAACAAACAAACAAACAAACAAACTCTTCAGCTTTATAATATTAGTATAGATATGGATTTATATTCATGTTTATAAAAACACCTTTGCAAATAACGCATTATTTTTGAACAAATTTGGTAAGCATAAAAATGGTTATAGTGAGTCAACCTTAAAAGATAGACATATGCTGTCGTGGACTTTTTTTTAGAACTTTTACGGAAGAACAATTCTGTCCTACATGATTTTGGCGAATCTTAAACCGTTTACGCAGCGCACGCAGGGGAAGCTGTCGAATGGAAAAAAATCAACCCGATTTTGAAACATTCTTCATTGGTGCTCCGCTCCTATTGGCCGTAGCGTGATGATATATAGCCTATAGCCTTCCTCGATAAACGGGCTATCTAACACTGAAAGAAATTTTCAAATCGGACCAGTAGTTCCTGAGATTAGCGCGTTCAAGTAAACAAACAAACAAACTCTTCAGCTTTATAATATTAGTATAGATAGTATAGATAAAGGGCAATTTTGTTTTTAATAAAACACTTGTGATGAATAACGTATTTATTTATTTGGATATGGATTTATATTCATGTTTATAAAAACACCTTTGCAAATAACGCATTATTTTTGAACAAATTTGGTAAGCATAAAAATGGTTATAGTGAGCCAACCTTAAAAGATAGACATATGCTGTTGTGGACTTTTTTTTAGAACTTTTACGGAAGAACAATTCTGTCCTACATGATTTTGGCGAATCTTAAACCGTTTACGCAGCGCACGCAGGGGAAGCTGTCGAATGGAAAAAAATCAACCCGATTTTGAAACATTCTTCATTGGTGCTCCGCTCCTATTGGCCGTAGCGTGATGATATATAGCCTATAGCCTTCCTCGATAAACGGGCTATCTAACACCGAAAGAAATTTTCAAATCGGACCAGTAGTTCCTGAGATTAGCGTGTTCAAGTAAACAAACAAACAAACAAACAAACAAACTCTTCAGCTTTATAATATTAGTATAGATAAAGGGCAATTTTGTTTTTAATAAAACACTTGTGATGAATAACGTATTTATTTATTTGGATATGGATTTATATTCATGTTTATAAAAACACCTTTGCAAATAACGCATTATTTTTGAACAAATTTGGTAAGCATAAAAATGGTTATAGTGAGCCAACCTTAAAAGATAGACATATGCTGTCGTGGACTTTTTTTTAGAACTTTTACGGAAGAACAATTCTGTCCTACATGATTTTGGCGAATCTTAAACCGTTTACGCAGCGCACGCAGGGGAAGCTGTCGAATGGAAAAAAATCAACCCGATTTTGAAACATTCTTCATTGGTGCTCCGCTCCTATTGGCCGTAGCGTGATGATATATAGCCTATAGCCTTCCTCGATAAACGGGCTATCTAACACCGAAAGAAATTTTCAAATCGGACCAGTAGTTCCTGAGATTAGCGTGTTCAAGTAAACAAACAAACAAACAAACAAACAAACAAACAAACAAACTCTTCAGCTTTATAATATTAGTATAGATAAAGGGCAATTTTGTTTTTAATAAAACACTTGTGATGAATAACGTATTTATTTATTTGGATATGGATTTATATTCATGTTTATAAAAACACCTTTGCAAATAACGCATTATTTTTGAACAAATTTGGTAAGCATAAAAATGGTTATAGTGAGCCAACCTTAAAAGATAGACATATGCTGTTGTGGACTTTTTTTTAGAACTTTTACGGAAGAACAATTCTGTCCTACATGATTTTGGCGAATCTTAAACCGTTTACGCAGCGCACGCAGGGGAAGCTGTCGAATGGAAAAAAATCAACCCGATTTTGAAACATTCTTCATTGGTGCTCCGCTCCTATTGGCCGTAGCGTGATGATATATAGCCTATAGCCTTCCTCGATAAACGGGCTATCTAACACCGAAAGAAATTTTCAAATCGGACCAGTAGTTCCTGAGATTAGCGTGTTCAAGTAAACAAACAAACAAACAAACAAACAAACAAACTCTTCAGCTTTATAATATTAGTATAGATAAAGGGCAATTTTGTTTTTAATAAAACACTTGTGATGAATAACGTATTTATTTATTTGGATATGGATTTATATTCATGTTTATAAAAACACCTTTGCAAATAACGCATTATTTTTGAACAAATTTGGTAAGCATAAAAATGGTTATAGTGAGCCAACCTTAAAAGATAGACATATGCTGTTGTGGACTTTTTTTTAGAACTTTTACGGAAGAACAATTCTGTCCTACATGATTTTGGCGAATCTTAAACCGTTTACGCAGCGCACGCAGGGGAAGCTGTCGAATGGAAAAAAATCAACCCGATTTTGAAACATTCTTCATTGGTGCTCCGCTCCTATTGGCCGTAGCGTGATGATATATAGCCTATAGCCTTCCTCGATAAACGGGCTATCTAACACCGAAAGAAATTTTCAAATCGGACCAGTAGTTCCTGAGATTAGCGTGTTCAAGTAAACAAACAAACAAACAAACAAACAAACAAACAAACAAACTCTTCAGCTTTATAATATTAGTATAGATAAAGGGCAATTTTGTTTTTAATAAAACACTTGTGATGAATAACGTATTTATTTATTTGGATATGGATTTATATTCATGTTTATAAAAACACCTTTGCAAATAACGCATTATTTTTGAACAAATTTGGTAAGCATAAAAATGGTTATAGTGAGCCAACCTTAAAAGATAGACATATGCTGTCGTGGACTTTTTTTTAGAACTTTTACGGAAGAACAATTCTGTCCTACATGATTTTGGCGAATCTTAAACCGTTTACGCAGCGCACGCAGGGGAAGCTGTCGAATGGAAAAAAATCAACCCGATTTTGAAACATTCTTCATTGGTGCTCCGCTCCTATTGGCCGTAGCGTGATGATATATAGCCTATAGCCTTCCTCGATAAACGGGCTATCTAACACTGAAAGAAATTTTCAAATCGGACCAGTAGTTCCTGAGATTAGCGCGTTCAAGTAAACAAACAAACAAACTCTTCAGCTTTATAATATTAGTATAGATTTCTGGTTATTAATTCTGCTCAATAAAATAGAATTGTAAGAGGCTGTGGAATATATGAGAATAATAAAAGTTATTTTATCGATGGCCGTAGGTGGGTTATTTATTTTATGTTGGCTAATTCGCGTAGATTCGTTTACTCTAAAACCGGATTTACTATGGTTTGTTTCTATGATGATATCCATTGGTAAACCATATTAGTTTGCCAAATTTTGGTCGGTTAGTATTAGTATTACTAACATATTAATATGAATGATTAAAGTAAAAGGTTGAGAAACATACTGTCGCTAAGACTTTCTAGGTTTGGCTCGTGTATTTTATCGTATGACCACGTTATTAGTTTCCATAATTTCTTTCACACTGTTACTTAAAGTGTCTAAAAAGTGTAGCAAAACTTTTAGTGCTATCACAAAAACAAACAGTTGAGTAGCACTATCACGCGTGTGAATAATGGATTAGAAGATTAAACGTGGTAAAATATGTCCCGACGGAGGCAATGAAATAAAAAAAAGCCACAATAGGTTCACTCGAAACTGTCACATTGAATTATTTGCATACCATTACAAGGGGCGCGGTCCGAATACTTCTCATTCCAGTAGCAGCCTTCGTATAATTCACTCAATGTTTCTTTTTTAAACGACCCGACGTCAATTAAAATAACGTCGGATTTTTTTCGGTTTCCCCAAAAAGTGTCGGACGGGCGACGCGGCTTTTGAATCTTTCGCCGCGATAGGCACATTCTACAGGTGCAATGTCTGCTGGTGGCCAGGCGTGTCAACCTAGCGGTCGACAACAATTTTTATTTATCCTTCACGTAACTATCAAAGGAATTTAATCTTTAGGCGTTCACATTAAAGTTCATGATAAGATGTAGCATCATTTTTATAATTTTGTCACCAGCAAAAAATAAGGATTAAAATGATGGAGCATTTTAGTTGGTTAGACCTCCTTTTGACCCTTATCTGGCGAGGTGTTTAACGTGCGAACTTTATTTTTTTCTTCATTCATCAAAGGACCGACGTGTGCAGTAATTAAATGTTGATAAAATCTTGTTACCGGTGCACGAGAGCGGATATATATTTTGTGTGTTTTAAGTAAAATTAAAAAAGAGGGGTTTATATTTAAACTCCGTGGTGTTTGATGAAAACATTAATTTCCCTCGGGGACTGTACGCGGTTTATTATTTCATGGAAGGCGAACATTAAATTTAGTTTAAGAGTGTTGTTGTGCTAAAAATAGGCTCAGACAAAATGATTTCGTCTTCTAAGAATGGATAGCAATTAAAACACAAACATAATAATAAAGCTTAGGCCAATTTATAAAAGGCATTATTTTTCATTCTACTTTTTAATTGGAAAGAGTGAAACCAATTCTGAAGACTACGTTTACTAAATGTATAATTTATTGTTGGTTACTGCTCATTGGTGTTGATATTGGTATAAAGAAGAACTATTAGTAAAATCTAATAAAGTTAATGGAACAAATAAACATTAAGGTAAAATATCCATTCAAAGTCTGACTAACAAAACTAACATCCATAATATTGATATAATGAACCGAAAACGGTATAGCTGATTTTGAATTGACATTATTCACTTTAGGAAACCTACATTTGGGCAGCTTTTACAATTTATAATAATCCTTTTATTCGTATATCTTATTACTAAACATAATTATAATACTCTAAATAATGCCAAAGAGGAATACATTACCCGACGACACGAGCAATCTCATTCATAATTCAATCAAAATCCTGACGTATCGGATTTCGGGAGGGATTACAATATTTGCATACATGTATACCTAAAAACCTGTATTAAGACAATGTATTATTAATCTTTAATTTACTTTATTAGCACAGTCCCCTACGCCGCGTAGACACCCTCGCCCTAGGGATTTGTACGAGAGCGAAAATTTAAATTTGAATGACCCTCTAGAATCACCTATAGTTAGAATTTTGGTACATTTACCTCCAAGTGTAAACATAGACTGTTTTTGTTTGATGAAGAAAGGGTTTGTTTTTAAATAATAAATTGATAAATACCAGCCCTAATTGGTAAACAAGGGACCAATTATATCATTTCCAGCGGTTTTGGAAATGTTACAATTGAATTTGATTTTTTTCGCTATGCCTGCGAGTTCTCTTTATTATTATTTATCAATCATTCACGTTATGACTTTATGAAAAAATAATTTAAAATTCATACTTGACAAATATTATGTAGGCTGGTAATAGTTTCTGGTAAACATAAATTTAAAATAGTTAATCGACAATTTCAAACTGCAAAAACAAAAACAATTTTTATAGCTTAATACGATGCACGCAAAGTCGTTATGACTCTAGTAAAAATGTGTATGATACACGTAACCACGATAATGCATGGAGTTTTAATTGGTGTTGTTTTAGTCCCGGAACTTATAATGCTTTGAATAGATACTTTTGAAACATTAGCACTACTTATATATTAGACAAGTCTACGACTGCCCGTTGTCTAGTTCTAGAAAGAACTGCTGAGCGTTAGATTCTGGATTCGAATTCCATTCCTATTGAATATTTCCATTGGGTAATTATTGGACAATATTTCAATGCAGTCTGAATTTGGTATCAGTTAAAGCAGAAAATAAACTCATTTTGAGACCTATTAACATTCATCATCATCAGCTTTTAAGTGACCCACAGCTAATAAGCCTCATCCTCTAAATGCCACTGCTTCCCGTTTTATGCCTTTTGCATCCAGGTTTTCCTCTTTTAACATTACTAGCAATTTTTTAGTTTTCATTTCTTCAGTACTGCACAAGGGCTCCCTTGTAGCAAGTAATAAATCCCTTGTAATAAGTAGGTAGGTATGTTAAAAGCATAATTTTTTAGGTTGTTTATTGAAATGAAAATGTTTTTTATTACGCATTCATTACTTGTTAAAGCTGTGATTTATACTGCAGACGTAAACAATACGTACGATAAGAAACTTCGCCTTCTCTACTTTAAATACACTTTCATTCACATTACTTACATTAAAACACTGAGAACGGTACTTTGTTGTAGTCTTATGTAAATATTCAACGTGTAATGAGAAGCTAACTGCATGCAATTTAAAATAGGCGAGATTACTTCGCCAGTAGATCAGTGGGGTTGTGCCAAAAAGATAAGAGAGGATGGAAGTCAGGATTAGAGATGGATAGTCTTTACATGTGTTTAGGGAAACTAGGTTTGTTTGGTGAATTTGAATAGATACACAATGTACTGTAGGTACCAGTTGACTAGCTATTCTAACGTTTTGGCTAGTCCACAAGTTTCAGTTTATAAATGGCGTAAATTTTTGTGGAGTTCGTATTCAATGACTAGGTTACATTGTTTATTATAGGATCGAGTGTTTTAACCTGGACTTAGTTCAATGATCACGAAAACTTGTATCCAATCCAATTTAACCATCAGCCGGAAGACGTCCACTGCTGAACAAAGGCCTCCCCTTAGAAGGCCACAATAGAACATGTCACCACAAATAACAATGATGACTACTTTAACAATTACGTTGGCATTCATTAAAATCTGAGAAAGGGTTTGAAAGGAGTCCGAAAACTGGAAAAAATCATAAAATCCATGAAAAAACGAAAGACGTAGGTAGCGTTGAAACTACAGCGTTTTTAGCGGAGGGCGCATTCTTAATCCTCCGCCCATCGCGCAGAAGTGTACAGAGCGGTGCTTAATTTACTATACAACTAAGGACATAGAAGTCACCATCCTATAGTATAACAATAAATTTGAAATGCTTACAACTTTATGTTCTATATTTTGTTTGTGTTTACAGTTACAATGTTAATTCTAAACCCTTAGTTCAGAATTTCCAAAAAAATTGCAGTCAAAATCCTATTGTTTTTTTAAATTTAATATTACCCCAGACAAATTTCTAAAATGCGTACATTGAGAATAATAAATTTGTTTCAAAGCAATGAAAATAATAATAAACCTCAGTACCACTAACTAGATTATTTTAAATTTGACAAAAAAAACAAAGTTCGCGCGCCGAAAAAACAAGTTTAAATGTAAAAAGAACAATAAGCCTTTGAATATTTAGGCTGATGAAATAGCATTGGATTGGTGGAAACATAGCATAAGTTCAAAAGGCAACTCATTAGGTGACGGCCAAAGAAATGTTCGGGTTGTAATGAGCTGGCTGGCGGCGATTAAGACGTACAAACTTAAGCCAGCCCTGAGACAACGGGCGACACGAAACAAGAAGCGAGAACCGTTGGATATGACCACAATGATTACTTCTAAAACATTGACATGTAAAATCGCTAAAAAATCTATTTTCAACTGCTAACTTTAAACTACACACACACAAAAAGTGTAATTAATTGATTACATAATCCTGGACTTCATAATATAATTGAATTTCTCTCGCGTATCTGCCTCAAGGCAGAAGAATAATTCGAGACGTCTGGAAGAAACACAGTGTTTCTTCTTTTGCAGAAGAATGTACAAAGTAGTGTGCCATAATTATCTACACTGTCGAATATATTTGAACATCAACACACCTCCCTTCTATTTACTGAAAACTTTTCCGTCGTAGCTAATTTATTTTCCGACAAATCTTATGAATTCGGGCTCGCGAGCGGCCTGCACGCGATCTCAGTCAAACTCGACTTTTTGATAACGCCATTATTATTATATCGCAGAATTATTTTGGTTTTATCTACAGTTGGCATTCAATTAGATTATTTTCTAGGTTAATTGAATTAATACGTTATCAACTGTTTTGTTGTTTTCAATTTTACATTAAAAGCAGTGCTTATTTGGGTAACACTGTCTTATACATACATCAACATTTTTCGATGGCGTTTTACGGAAAAAAATAGGTACATACATACTCAAGGACTAATAAAATACTCTCGACGAATTTATATTAGACACAAAACTCAATAGGTACTACATAAGAAGTGGCTACTTAAGTACCTATGTTTATCGGCTACTTCGAAATGTGTGTTTCAATATTTTAAAATAACATTAACAGCAATTAAAACAATAACACAAAATACCTGAATACACAGAGAAACACTAAACGTTGAAGATTAATTATTCCAATAAAAAACTCCCAATGAATTTTGCGGAATTTGCCGTCGAAGCAAACCATTTAAATTAGCCCCGATAACTTGAAAACCGAATGAAAAGGGTTTAACCAGGAGTGTTCCAATTAGTTTGCTGTTATTTTTCCATTCCGTTCGTCGGTATCAAAAACTGGGTCGGTTGAGAATCGATTATTTATTACAATATTTTTGATGACAATTCAGAAATTTGTTTCTGTTTTAATTATAGTTACGCTTTTAGGGATTTGTGGGTGATTAAATCTAAAGTTTCGAAAAAACTTATGAGTAGGATACCTATTAAAGAGTTTTAAATTACATATCTCTGAAAGAAAAAGTGATAATGAAGTGATACATTGAATCCTACCACATTATCTTCACGCCAAGAAATGAGTGAATGAAGATTGAGTTCTCAGCTGGCTCTTCTAGAAATCAGGCATTATTTCTGTCAATAATACTGTTTAAATATAGGCTCAATATTTGTTTACCTAAGTACATTCTATTTTCAATCCTTAAGACTATTTTCTTGATTTTATCCCCTCGTTTTTCGCAACTCGCAAAGTCATCATTTGACCAAGTATTTCTTTGAATACTCTACCGCACAGTAAACAAGAATGATTGATTGTCAATCTATTAATTACAACAATATTTGCTGCCATCATTCATACCGACTTAAGACAATGGACTTTATGAAGTTTGTTTTTCTCGAATATTCGATGAATTCTTGTACTAAATTGACTCTGGCAGTCGAGTATTTTCTTTTAATCGATTTGCAGGTATCGTTTTATAAATAATAAGCTGTTACTTCGAGTATATTGGTCGTAATTAAATACGGGCTTAAAAAGGTTAGTCTAGGCATTTAGTGGTTTATAGGAAACTCTATAAGTAGTTTTAAAATCTATTTAATTTAATTAGCTATATATAGTTATTCTTACAACACAGCAATTATAAATGATATTACGTTTTCTGTAAAACATTTACTATTTACTCAAGAATTGTAGTATCTACTCGTAGTCTCGTACCAGCCTCCACAGCTCTGATGCAATTTTACCGTGCAAACCCCGTTTCCCAAAGGGATGCCCAGACGGTAGCAGCTTCACGTAAAACCTGAAACTTGCCACATAATTAATGAAGTAGCCATTCGTCCATTCGTGTGCTAATGACCACTCGATCCCAGCCAATACGAACCTAACTAAATATTATTATCAGCAACTAAAAGGCCGTACAAACAAACGCAGACCAACAAAAATACAGTAAGCGCGAGTTTTATCAACTAATGAATATTTGATTAAGTGCTACCATTAAATGAAAAGTAAACCCCATTCGTAATAATAAAAGTTAAGACTTTATCGAGTCGGGCCGACACTAATACGCCACGCGATGATAACGGTTAAGGCTATCTCGAGTAATTAAATCACGCTTTATTAATATTTCACACTTAGTATTTTTTATTTTTTCTTCGGAATAAAATACTGTGATTACCGTTGATATGTGTGCTTAGATTTTAATGCTTTCTAACATGCAGTTTCAAGCGGCTAATTAAGACGAAATTATTGTTATTGTTAGACTTTCTTGTCCTGGTTCATTAGAGGTTAATTGCTCTTTAGCTAATAGATTTCGTGTGAACTGCCAGTATTAAAAGCCAATTTTTTATCTAGGTGCTGAACAATAAAGTTTTTTAATGTTTATTTCTACAGGGTGGCAATTATGTTTATTTTTTAATGTGCGTTACAACTTATTAATCAAGGTAGTTTGTAGCCTATAAGGGTCCTATATAAAACGAATTTACTAAACTTAAGGAGATGTATTGTCCTATTACATTTTTTTCGGGTGATAATGCCAATGTGACTTTTATCATAAGCGACACTAGTAACTATGGTAGAAGGTTAATCGATTTATTTTCTAAAAAAGTATCAATGAATTTTGGATAGGTATAGGTTTACTATACAGGTTGATGTTATAATAAATTAGTATCCAACTCGGGGCCAAAAGCTGGGTTGTAGTTCCATCCATTCTAATATTATAAATGTAGAAGTAACTCTGTCTGTTACGCCTTCACGACTAAACCACTGGACGGATTTATGCATTCGGCATGTAGAAAGTTTCAGACCCGAAAGGACAAAGGCTACTTAACGCGTGCGATGCCGCGGGCAAAAGCTAGTAAATAATATAGCTTCATAGAGTTTCACGCATTGCATTCGCACACACGACATTGATTAACAAAATTACGACAAACACAACAAAATTTAATTCCCCGTTTAAACTTTTTGTTCCTTACGGTCGGATGAACAATAAAGTAATGGGGCAGACTGGGCGGTGGCGACGCGGAGGCGAGCCGTCGACAGTTCTTATGACACCCCTTATCTGTGGCCACACGCGATATGTGTTTGTTTAGCTTTAGAGTTAACTAGTTTACCTACGAACGCCATTTTTGTATTTATTTTCCTGGGTTAAAAAGTAAAGTTGGCAAGGTGAAGGTATTGTTAGGAGTTCAGAGTGAAGTTTAATCGGAAATAATTTTGTTGGCGTATTTACTTTGTGTACTAATAGTTTCCTTCTATACATAATTATAAGAAAAGCATTTTCCCATCTCATTTCATTTGTACTGATGTGAAAAAAATAAGGAAATTGTAATTTTCATCAAAACCTATTTTTGTTACGATAATTACAGGCGTATTCTGTCCTATAGATAGTAACTATGTCATCTTAGCTTTTTCTATTTACAATGAACTAATTTTCTAAGTTATTTTGCCATAAACCATGCTCCGCGAACAATAAATCGTTATAAGTGTTCAAGCAATATCGGCCATCATCTTAACAGCTATTACTAAATTATTGCCGGGAAGAAACCTTCGCTCGTTAAATTTACAGTAAGTAACACCTATACTGGTTTAACACCAGCAATAGTAAACTACGATTACTCACACCCAACATCAAAACATTGAACCACCTGTATCTATCGTTAAAATGACAAAAGAAACGCATCTGTAGCTGTAAGATCAACACAGCTTTGTTGGAGGATGTCATGAGGATGATATAAAAAGTGTTAGCAAAAATAATATTTTGGTCTTTTGCCACTTAGATTTATAGTAGTCACTAATTCTTCTAGACCCTGGACTGCTACTTAGAATCTTCTAGCAAAAAAAACACGTTCTACCTGATAATCCTCAATCATCATCATCATCAGCTGAAATACGTCTACTATTGAACAAAGGCCTCTCCCTTGGAGTGGAGTGATGGGCTGCTATAATCTCCACATTTGGCAAGCTGCTTAGGGATCGCAGTATTGGTGGTGAAGTTACAGAAGATGTTTATGCCAATCTTCTGGATTTTCCCTTAGTCGCCTCTTACGACAACCGCGGGACGAATGGGGGGTGGTCACTGCTAAGCCGCATACCACTCACCATACAATATACTTTTCAATACAATTGATAAATATCACATCTTAATCAGTTCTGCCTCACCTACTTAGTGACTCAACCCAAAAAACCCGTGATCCGAATTTCGCATCGTCATTAAGAAACATTCTCACGCGTTTAACCCATCAATAACAAATGAAGAAAAATTAAACCGTACTGAAATAGTTCAGCTAGCAATTGAAGGCCGAAATTCAAACAAACTCGAATAAATCAGTGTTTATTGCCCATTTAAATATCTACATCGCTAAAACGCGTCACGTAACTCAGTTTTACTTTACTTATGGCGCTTTTCACGGTATAATGTTTGAGTCGCCATGCAACTATGATTTTTAGAAATTCAGTAGTAATATCGTTCATTGCTGATTTTGTAACTGTGTGATTGATTTGTATAGAGAAGGTGCGATAGAGAATCAGAGATGAAGTGATATTTACAAGACAAAAGACGGCTTAAAGGAAGATACAATAAGACAAGTGTACAGAACAATGGGTAACTTGGTAGGTTTTATATTATGAGGCGATGTAAAAAAGTTTTAGGATTACTTGTACTTAATTGTACTACTTACTAATTATGCAATTCATAAGAGAGGTTACCAGTAGTTACCGTATGGAAGCAAAGAACACAAAATAAAACATAAAAACAAAAAATACAACATTGGTATTATTTTCAGTACAATTTAATTCAAGTACCTACCTAATTGGGTTGGCCCGATCCTTTTTGCTATCACTGCCAATTGTGATTACCCTTCCGATTTTAAAATATAACTGATTCGTTCACACTTAATCCCTCCATGGTGCAAACTTATCTGTCCGTTTTATAGTTTTCGTGCCTCGGGCAAATAATAATAAAGTTGGCCGCGCAGTATAAACGGACATTGTGCCCGCGTTTTGTGGGCTATAGGTACCTACAGACATTTTACAGTTTATATGTTTACTTCATTTGTCGCCTTGTGTTTATTTCAATTTGAAGGTTTCATATAGATAGAGTATTTGTATGACGTAAATTTTATATTTTGTTTTTTAAAAAATCGTCGCCCCACACACGGAATTTCTATCGTGGGTGCGTTTCACAAACATGAAATATCACATAATATACAAATACCCAGATGCGGGCACAAACATCTGCGGATCACAAAATGTTTTGTCAAACCCGTAACCTTCAGCAACCCGCAGTCATATTGCATAGCCAGTGCGCCAATAGGGTTGTCAAATTAATATATTATATCCAAGGTTATACGGAAATATTTGATTCGCATAGTATCGACTACTGCACTTCCATTTGCTGATATACCTACGAATATTTTTTAGGAAAATGTCTTTAAGTAGGTATACAATAATTTATAACACCATTTATCATTTCGATTCATTACGTACATAAGTAGGTAAACTTAAAAACTACAAGCAATTATTGCCTCGCTACAAAGGCACATCAGATCTGTTTAGTTTCACGCTCATTTTCATTTAACGGTGTAAGCAGAACTCTTGATATTGACATTAATGCATTGGCGCCACTTGAAACAATGGACCAACGATCAGTTTTTATTACTGGTTTTATTGTGTAAGCTAATATCACGCACTTATTTTTTCAGTCCAGTGTGGGCCGATTAATAGCTTTTAATTTGAATTTGAGTGTCATCTAAAGTCGGGACTCCATTTAAGCAGCATCAAGTTGAGCAGGTAACTTGACCCGTAGCATAGAAAAGCAATTAAAATATTTGTACCTTTTTAGGTTCTTAATTTATTCTACATGACCCACACAAAAAATGAAGTCTTCGAAACATAGTTAACATCAGTAATAATAATAATGTTCTCCTGACGAAATTTCAGACACGGCGGCCTATCTCCGAGCGGAAACCAGTCAACTACGCAGGAGTTATTATAGTGCACAAGTTACTATGCGCGCAAACACAGATGCATTCTCTATTCCCTCGTTCTCATGGACATGACCGGATAGAAATCAAGGGGTTCTGCCCTTGATTTCTTTCTAAGGGCTTAAAGTGCTTTCTGATGCACGGAGGCGTCTCGATAATTATGTGAAAACTGTCACCCATCACAAAACTGCACGCGGCGAGCACGGCTTGACCTCACAGATTGACAGATCAGCGCGACAGCCACTTAGCTACAAGCCCCTCAGTAATTATATATATTCATAATGTGATACATTCCATACAGTACAACCCTATACAATTTTCAGTATAATCCAATTCTAAGTTTGATGCCTAAATAAATAGTTACATCATACACAATGTTACATTCTATTTATATCAAATCAAGCTTCTGTTTGAAGAGCATCTATGCATAAACAAGGATTTACATACGGGTAGAGCCTGACATGTTTCAAATCCAGTCTCCAAAATGGATCAGATTCTACCAGGATGATACATTGGATCCAAGGATATGCTGTCTGTGAATTTGGGATATCTAAACGCAATTTGGCACGAGACAAATCTACCTTTGGGGCTTGGGTTATATTTCAATTTATCCATCAGCCCAATACTTTGTGTTGCGTGTAATTTTGTTACTTTTCTAACTATCGATTCTTTTTCCAAAATAGTTTGAACTAAAGCCGTTTCTGCTCTATAATTAACTGCAGAAGAAAATTTTTTTATCACGTTCTATTTCTTCTTTGGGTATTGCCACGGAAAGCTCTAATGCTCCATTCTAACTAACTCCATTCCTATTTTATAATAGAAGACTTTTTTATGAAGACAATTTAAATCGCTCCACAGATTTCCTCTCTTTAGACTTAATTGCAAATTTGTAATCAGTAACCGTTTGCTGTGTGCATAATAGCATTATTAAATCCCTTTGACGAATGGTTCTTTTCCCGATTTTTTTTAATTGAACCCGTAACTGCTCTTTACATACTAGAGGCGATCCGCAGTATATTTTTTGCATCTTGCAGCATGTAACGTACATTACTTTAAAGTTTCATCAAAATATGTCCAGCAGTTTTTGCATGAAGGAGTAAAAAACTTCCATCCATTCATCGTCACAAATTTCGCGTTTATATTATTAGTATGACTTAATTTTATGCACTTTACTTGACGGTTGACCGCTTGAAACTGTTATGTTTAATTATGTAGGACGGGAATGATAAACAACTATGTAATTTGCTTTTTACACTGCCTGGCCGTTTCCCGAATGAAAGTCCATTAAGTGAATTGGACTGGACAAAGTCTGCATGTATCTACTCTTTGTAGCCGGCAATGTGGAGTGACTCTTGTGGCGTTTACTTTTAGGGTGTTCTGAAAAAGTTGTTGTTGAAATTACCTGGCGTTTAAAATTATCATATTGGTTGTCAGAGAGCCATGGTTATTAAAGTGTTTCAGACTAGGCTGGAAATTCTACGATATTGTTAAGACTATTATTTTTTAATAAAGCAATCATTGTTATATGCTTAACTAAAATAAAATGAGAAGGTTCACATTAACATTAACAAAAATACAACTTAAAAAACTTGCCTCTGTTTGCTTTTATGGTATTTTAAAATAACTATCAGACAAAACTGACAATACAAGGAAAAACGAAATTCATTTTATAAAAATCAACATTTTATTCTAGCTGAAAGTATTTCAAACAGTCTTTGAAAAATTCCTGTCGCTAGTCCACATTTGGAGCACGGACAGGACACGTATAAAACTATAAAAGATAGACCAACAGGCTCGATGGGTCCCGTTTTTACTGGAATTTCCCCAAAAACCCGAAGCCCGATTTAAATCAAAATTTTTACGTATGCAGTGGCGATGCGGTTTTTATAAATTTATAAAACGAGTTCTTTTAGCATTTGTGTTTGCAGGTTTTAGGTTCGACGATCTAAATCATTGTAAAATGTTGTACAATAGCAGTTAAATGTTAGGCCTCGTGGAGGCTAGTTCCACTGTGAAAATATATAAAGAAAATAATTGTGGATGAAAGTAACGATACTACTACGATATTATAACCAACCACTAAATTTCATGCTCTTTCGTTCGCGCGTATTGAAATATCGTTATTCCGTCTCTTTCTGCCAAAAACGTAAGGCACAGTTGTATTAACTAAGTTCCATTAATGTTCATTGACCATTTTGAAAACGTTACGCATATACTATTATAATATTGAGATAAGTTAAAGGACTAGTCTTACTAGTCTTATGAATGTTAGTTTTGTTATTTTACTTAGTGTCCGTACTGTTCTTGTCTAAACATTAAAAAACTCTCTCCTCAAAATTGACAATTTTACACGCTTTATATTAGCTTCACTTGTATGTATGTATGTTTGTTTGTATGTTTGTAACCGACTTCTTTGGGCGCGATTTTGACCCACTTTAAACGGCTAGATTTCGTTCAAACTTTGTAGATTTATCGAGGACCGATGACAATACGCTAATTTGATAAAATTATTTAATAATATAATTAATAAAAAGTATTAATTAATAAAAATAGCATAATTACAGCCCGCAACACAAACGCCCTCTGCTAAGCCGCTAGTCGCTACGGTAAAGTTCCGTGGTAGCTAAGCGTCGCGCGCGTGTCCCGACTCCAACGCCCTCTGCTAAGCCGCTAGTCGCTACGGTAAAGTTCCGTGGTAGCTAAGCGTCGCGCGCGTGTCCCGACTCCAACGCCCTCTGCTAAGCCGCTAGTCGCTACGGTAAAGTTCCGTGGTAGCTAAGCGTCGCGCGCGTGTCCCGACTCCAACGCCCTCTGCTAAGCCGCTAGTCGCTACGGTAAAGTTCCGTGGTAGCTAACCGTCGCGGGCGCCGAGACCGGCTCGCGTTAAGGTAAAGCTCCGTGGTAGCTAACCATCTTAATAAAAAATAGAAAATAAATAATAGTTTAAAAAAACTAAAAAACACGCTTTTTATCGAAAACCGAACTAAAAAATAGAAAATAAGTTTTAATCAATTTAAATTAAGAATAGTGTTAAAAATTTCAATAAATATAAATTAATAATAGTGTGAATAAAAACAAAAAATATTTTATTTAAAAAAAGCGTGGGGTGCTTTTTAAGATATTATCAAAGTGATAATCACTCTACTCGTATCTGTCAATAAAATATTTATAACTATTGACACCATGCACCCCACGCTTTTTTAAATAAAATATTTTTTGTTTTTATTCACACTATTATTAATTTATATTTATTGAAATTTTTAACACTATTCTTAATTTAAATTGATTAAAACTTATTTTCTATTTTTTAGTTCGGTTTTCGATAAAAAGCGTGTTTTTTAGTTTTTTTAAACTATTATTTATTGTAGTTAGTCCTAAAATTTCGTAACTGGCTTCCAAACAGATCAAGGGACAAGGAGTATTTGTATATTGATAATATTAGATTAGAGTATCTATATGATGCATTTATTCACATTCCACAAAAAGGTTAAGTTCCTACGAAACCAACAGCTGCAATACTATAAAGAGGCACTTATAATAAAGTCAAACAAATTATTTAAGTATTCCGTTCGCGTTTGTGCAAACGTGTTGCACGTCATAATTAACGTCAAAATATTTTAACTTTGGTGAAAAAAAATGAAGATATTCAAATTAGGTTCTCATTACACTGCGGGGGTCGCGCTAATGAATTGTTTGAATAATTTAATCCCCCACGTAAATTGTTCGTTCTGCTTTATTTAAACTGTCACTTTAAGGCATACATTAATATTTATCGTTTGAATTTTTGTTGCTTTTTCTGTCAGTTGAGTTTTTTAGGACTTACTACAATTAATTATACCTATTATATAAATTATATTCTTCGAGAAAGTTTTTAAGTTTCAAAATTATATAACATACTTAAGCTTAATTTTTTTACACACTACAACCTATATTAAAAATTAAAAATATACAAAAGAAAAAAATATGCATCAAAGTATTCCCTCTCATCGCTGTCGACTGGTAGGGTGCCCAAAAGGCTGGCTGCATTGCCACGTTGAATGGCAATGCTAACTCTTTCTTTTTCGTATTTAGCTAGTTTCAAAGGAGATTGACAGAAATTGGATCAGTAAGACATTATAATAAATTTGATTTATCTGTGTCATCAGATTGTTCATCCATACGATATTTAAGAAGAAGAATAAATTATCAAACAAATTCATTGGAACCTAACAATATTCGTGTTAGTATAACACAATCGTATTTCTAACATCTAATTAAGTAATAATTCTTGTACATAAATTAAAGTTATGACTATTTTAATGAACGTAATACAAGTACAATCCATGTTCATAACACTGTTGAGTGTATTGTGTCGTAAAAGTAAGTAATGGAGAGTAAAAAAACCTTTTACCTTATTCTGTAATTCTCACGTGAGTTTTAAGGGTCAGCATTTGTCAATAAGTCTATACAGACGGCCTAGTAACTTAAGGTTATTTAGTGCTTTTGTCGCAGTGGGTCTCTGGCATCTCAGGGTCAGCTTTACTTAAACGGATTCGAATTTCGCTTATGGAACTTACGTTTAGAATCACCCGCTATCCAGACCTATTTAATTCTTAAAACATCACTGAAAATTTGAATAAACGCAAGAAAAAAATATATTGTCTGGCAATAAAAACCATACTGAATACCTTAAACATAACAATACTTATAAACTTTCGTAGACAGCTGTTTTCAGCAGTAATCCAAATTACAATTGTAGTCAAGATATAAAAAGTACCTAAATGAGTACCTAAGAATTATTTCAATAGATATAATTGGCAGCGTTCTTACTCTACGTGGTAGTTGCAGCATTTAACTTTAAGCTAAGAACCCCCTAAGACCAGCGGCAAAACAGCTGACGAAAATAATAATGAATATATGGGAACAACAGACTTCTGCGACTTAGGTCAATCCTATATAATTTTAATTATTTTGCTGTCTAGGCAAATTAAAAATTCACACCACATTCCTTGCTGGGTCACTGAATACAAAGTAAAAGTAGCAAAGTAATTTTTTGGGTCAAAAACAATATTTTTGAGTGAATCATAAACTGAAATAGATCTAACTATAAAATTGCGACCACAGTAGCAAGGTTACTAGCAACGTGGTATATTGTCAATTAGGACAAAACTTTGTATCATAAATGATTAAATCGGGCATTGCCTACTAATAAATTCATTACATCAATAAAAAATACTTAGGTAGCGCTGATTCCGAGAATTGAATATTCTGTACCAAGAAAAAATGTAGTTGAAATTCTTAGATACAAATTCTTTTAATTATACTTGCAGAAATACTAGCGATAATGGCTTCAAGTTTAGCAATTACGTTTAATTGTATACGTCAAATTGTTTGTATTTTCTTCGTAATTTGATTCTCGATTTAGTTATTGTTACAGTGGCCTTTTGTAATTATGAGTCCTTTGTGGAAATTGTTTCAGTTATATTAAATTATTCTTAGATATCTGGAACGGCTGCGTTGTTGGTTATGTCAATTTAAAAATGGTTGTTGTGTAGTCTAAATTCATTGCACAAGGAGAAAAAATATTATATCAATTTAACTTGCGAATATACATATTATTAGAAGTTCTGAAGATAAATTGAGTGGCCCCTACGTAAGTTTTTATCAAATCAAAGGAATAAACTTTTACCATACAGAAAGTGGCTAACTAACCCATTTATTATGTAAGTAAAATCGTATTGTAATAGAAATTTAGAATATATTTTATATTTATTGATATTATAATCTAGCCTTGACGGTAATTAATGCCTTGATCATTACCAAAATTCTAACCTAGAACCTAAATAAATTATTACGTAATAAGCCTCTGATACATTTACTGAATGTTTGCTTATTTTATATTAGTTTAGTTCCATTATTATTTATACCAAGGGCACTAGCTATTAAAGACTACAAGAGTTCTTGGTATTAGTTTTCTATAGATTCGTAGGTAAATGAGCAAAATAACTTCGCATGGTTAGACCTTAAATATTTCGAGTTATGTAAATACTGAATCCAATACGCCTGTAAGTAACGTATGGTCATGCAAGCCTTGAACAACACGTGACTGTTATCAACTGTGGTCACTTAGCATATCGCCAGCTACTGCTTTTTGTGTAGCCTAGGCGACGACGGTGTACATGGCAGCCGGTAAAGGGCGCTGTTCATTAAACGGTTTTGCGACTAAATTGCCGTGGTATCGGACGGACGGTCCACGTTGACTGGTATCTACAAACATTATTGTTGCAATGTATAGGTTTGTTATTGCCATTTTATTTTGCATTCCTTTAAGATTTTATTAACTTATTATTATACGCCACCCTTTTTTAACAATAATTTCTTGTGAAATCTTTAGTTACAATAGAGCTATACAGTAAACTGTGGGACATATTTACTAAACTGCCATTAGGTAAAAGGATAGCTAAAAAAATATAAAGACAACGTTTTTTTAAGTAGGTATAGCAACAATGTAGGTTGTAGCAAATGGAAATCCGTGGTCTCTGCCTACCCCTTTGGGAAGTAGGTGTGACTTTATGTATGTATAGCAACAATGAGCCCTTTGCTGAAAACAATAGTTATTAGCAATGTTTCATAAATAGTTTAAAATTAAATTTCAAAATGTGACAGCTAATTAAAGGGGTACACACTTTGTTATAATTTGTATTACTCTATAAGTAAAATTAATATTTTTTTCTAATACTAAGGACGACCTTAAGTTTAATTAATTAACATTTTAGTCGGACGATTGATAGTCCGCCTTATTTACGTTTCGTGACTTCTACCTTTGTTACGTTGGAATGTCATTTGAAGTATTATCGGTATTCTGGCGAAATGCTTTATTTATTTCTAATGTTTCACCAATAACAGTCGAAAGAAATATTTTAGCATTGCAGTCACGAATACTTTGTTGAACTCATTATCATCCATTGCAAATAAAGGATCTAATAACGAGGTTAAACAATAAGTTGCCTGTTTTTGACATTTATAATTTTGTCTAGGACCAATTTAATATTTTATTGCGTATATGGATTATTTCAGTGAGTGAATTTGCGTGTCCGATTGGATGTATGACTTATTCATGTAGTGAGTCCTTTTATTTAGCGCATTCATAAATACTCAAGCTAGTAGGTACCTACTTAAAGATATTAATTTTATTACGAACGATGTACATTTTATTTAGTTACTTAACTAAGTAAATAAATTCGGATTAACACACGACTGTAAAAAAGGGTTGAGCGTGAAAATTATCATGACGAAACGTCATAAAAATATTTACGCACTTGTAAATAAATTTGACTTAATGATATTGTTGTGTGTGACTTTTACGGGCGGGTGTTGACGCACGTACAGTGCTGCTACACCCTTTAACTTATCTACCTAACGTGACGCGAGGCCAAACGCTAAGCCATAAATCAACCTCCAAATATACACATCAACTCGTACAATACATACTTATAAATCCTTACGAACGATTAGCTCGCACAATTAAAACGAATTAGGTTAATGTGTGTGGGTTTTGACCAAAAACCAGTTCTTTTTCTCGTTCGTGTTGCCGCCACGACTTTCTGTTTATCTGATGGCATTAATCACAATTTCCACCCCCAATTAAAAGTGCTACTCGGCGAGTTCAGGCAAGGAACCGCTTTTATTTGCTGTTTATTTCCTAGTACAGTTTGTGTTGTTAGTTTGTACTACAATGGTTTTTATTGCGATTGTAACGTTGAAACTTTTATATAAAGGCTATAAAGCAATATCTTGTAGCCGCATGGGTAATAGTGTGCAGACGTAAAAATGTTTACACATTACGTTACTAAAGACGACATAACATAGGTAACGTCTTACTAAAAGTATACAGCGCCGCGTAGAACAGAAGCCACTAAAAAAATATTATCAAAAAGATAAGAGTGTTTATCCCCAAAAATATGTCGGTGCAGCTCCCGAACCAAATCGGCCAGTGTTTGTCAACACCAGGAAGGCAGTGGTCGAACGTCGTTGGTCACAAATCATTCTAACACCTGACCGCTCGCTTATCGCGGCTACGACATGAAAAATTACCGTCTCAGAAACGTTAGCAGTCACAGTTTTTCCTTGCGAGCTCTAGGGGCGGGCGCTGGTCATTAAAACAAATTGTTGACGACAACTGGCGCGCCGAACTTTAGCGGCGATACTCAATTGAAGTTTCCATAAATAAAATCATACTAATTGATCCAGTTTGTAAAAGTATTCTATTATTTCCAGCGATATAATTATTAATGAAAAAGTTTTTGCAACTTTGTGTTTCGCAATTAAAAACTTGAAAGAGTTTTGCTTTTTATCACGAGTAGCGTTTTGTTGTTTATTGTAACATTGTTTCAATTATACAAACCGAATTGTAATACAAATTAATGAGAACCGTCTTACAAAGAACTTGGTATTTTTACTTTGACTTTTACACGTGAATTTTAAATATCTAAGTTGCTTTATTAAATTATAAAAATATTTTTTTATCTTGTTAAAATGCTATCTGGTTCCAGATATAACTTAATTTAATCCTCCCTCGAAGAAAACCTATTAGAATTCATATAACCCTATAAGCTTTCTAGTGAATTTTAGCCTGACCCACTCAATGTTTTTCTTTAATCCCTCAAGAACGGGAATTCTTTTGAAACATTAAATACATTTACTATTTGGTCAGTCGCAGTACAAAATTCACGAGACATGACGTCACTAATATTTACTTTAAGCTCGGCTCCGAGCAGGATATTAAGTTCACTTTGATCCCAGCGCCATTTTGATCGGTCTTTTCACTGTTAACATGTTTGACTTGATGTTTTTAGTATTGAATTTAGAAGAGTGTTTACCGTTTGTTCTTTTTCCATGTATTTTCTGTTTTTTTCTTAGTTCTATTTCAGTGCTGTCAAATAAACTTGACAATACTAAAGCAGCGTTTACGGCTATCGTAAATTGTTTAGTCTTCATAAAAAACTTATTTCTTTGCTAAGTTCCTGTGTACTCGCAAAAATAAAAACTATCAAAGAATGTAGAGACAGAAATAATATCCGCTAAACCCACAGTAAGGTAATAAACAAAACTTCTAACTTCCAAATGAAATTAAGACATAAAAGACGTTGCAATCTGTCTTAAATTTAAGAACCCTATAAATAGTTTTCTTGTCTGTCGTTTCGTTCAGTCATAAACTAAGATATGTTAAACGACTGACGACTAACATCGCAAATTTTTCTAACGACGAAACGTCTTTCAAATTTCAACTCTAGCATATAAACTTTACGGTTGAAATTGCATATTTCAAAGTTTGCATGAAGTTTTTCATATTGTTCAAGCAGAAGACATCGGCAGGGCTCTTTGTTTCACCCATCATAAAGGGGGGAAACTTTACAAATCTACGGATTTCTTACGCTTTTAGGGACACATAATATATTTATCTGCCCCTCGACACATTTACAATAGCTCAAGTTTGACGCCTCAGGATTTGTTTCGAGTGAATATTGCTGTTCTTGTAATTTTAAGACCGGTTACACCCTTGAAAATTAAAAGTTGTTAGGAAACTTTATGCATAATGTATGTAGATTCAGGTAGGTAAGAAACAGAGATGATTAATTTTATTTCTGTTCTTCTTTTTGTATTTTTTCATCGCCTCTTCAAGTAGGTACAGTAACGAGATATCGTTACATAACCTTCAGTTAAAAAAAAGAACGAAGCTTGGCAAAGAATAGAGATTAATTGATGACTCGTTTTTAGTTAAATAGATTTTTAGAAATTCTTTTTCAAGATATCGCTTCATCCGAAATCTGTTCTGGTCATTAAGCAATACTTTAAGTTCTATATGGAGAGAAACTAAAGAGCCTCTACGAGTGAAGAAATGACGATGCGTAGGTACTATTCGCCCTGCACCCTGGACAGTAAACCTCGCTACCATTTTTGTTGATTGACCAATCTCTACACCACGGCATTCCCTACTCCATGTTCTAGGCTCATGCCGGTACGAAGAAGAAGTCCGTAATACTTGTGCATATAAAGATTCTAATGTTTTGAAGTAGAGCTCACCATATATAACCAAATATGAACGCTAATATTCAATTCTAATCAAAAGATAAAATCGCAACAATATAATAAAGACTGGTGCAATTACATAGCTTGTTAATTTCCGCGGTGCAGCGTCAAATTTTACAGCCTCAGTATCATGTAGGGGAAGCAGAACGGCGCCTAGAAATGAACTCATAACACTTTTATGAGAGTGGGGCTATGTTCACACCAGAATCCCCCGTTCAAAGATATGATGGCCATTAAAAACGCCCGCCGCTCGGCCGCAATCAGACATTTTATGTTGTCACTGTCATCTTAATTAAAATCTACTATTTACTATTGCATTTTATTTTTACTGATTTTCTGTTTAGTAGTTCAGTAGAGGAGTATGTTTTATCTTTTATTTCCTGAAGAGGTATGTGGGTTGTGTGTTGCTTGGGTACTAGAGGTGCTCGACATTTTCCATTCCCTTTTATCAATCTCTTTGATGTAAATAGCGGGCTTTAGTGTCTTCTAATATCTAAGTAATGGTACTAAGAAGTTGTTTTATAACTTTTCTGGATTTGAACTCAATATTTCATTAATTTAAAAACTTTTAACACTTAACTTTTTCTTTAGTTTTTATTTTGTCATCAGAATTAAAAATAGTTGGTTAGAATTTTCTTGTCTTGCAATTGGCTGGTACAGACTGGAGCACACACAAAGGCCATTTAGTTATCACGTAAAAGTTTAAACGTATAAAGTATTATATCACAATAATAAATAATCTGAAGTATCATTTAGCATATTATATCAATTAGATCCCACTAAATGTACGGTGTTTTAATTCCCATTGTATATTCACAGCACAATAAAACACAACTACTAATTTTCTTCAATAAACTTCGACTGCACGCGACTACTATCTAAAATTGCACAACAAATCATTACTATGAAAACTACATTCACTTAGCAAAGATATAATGTTCAAATTTATTCGTCACTAGCTGCGCCCCGCGGTGTTACCCGCTACATTTTTGGGGATAAAAAGTAGCGATCAAAAATAATATTATTCCATATCAAAATATTCTTGTAATCTTATCTTATCCCTAGATAAGATTACAAAAATAATAATTAATTGATATCTCCAAAGCATCTCAGAAAACGATACCAACTTTAATGGTCATGAAACTTAATAGAGGTCGGTTTTATTAACCCTTGATTTACTTGCTGCAGATATTTTTGATAGTGTTTTTATAGAGATTTCCTTTTCCCACGGTAACATAGAACGTGCTTTTTCCGCCTACGTAACACAATAAATCGATACACCGCTGCGTTAACGCGACTAATAACAGTTTGTTCTCGTTTGACGCTCATTTAAAGGTAAACAACCGTCTAAACAGCCAATATGGAAGTACTGATGTAAACATTAGCCGGTTATATCCTCCTTATGAAGTTAACAATGCATTTATAGATGGTGGAAGTAAATTGTTTGTTTTTATATTGAGAGAAAATAAAATCGGCAAATGCTTTCCTGTTATAAGCTATTATACATTAATATTATGTTTGATGTAAGTACTAAATGTTTCGTCTTATTAGGAGTACAAATAGAGTGTCCATTCTTGAATATACCTAGTCCTCATTTATAAGTCACTACGTTTGCTATACATAAAATAAATACAAAACAACATCAGTGCTGGGCCCTGCGTGTAGCATAGCGAGAGCTGTGTCCCTTGCCACACATAGGTACCTAAATGCAAAAACCACATGTCATTTTGCTACGCTTTGCGCTGGGTAGAGCACTGATTTTCAGCTTACTAAAACAAAAATCCTTTGATGTTTGGAACCGTCAGTCGCATCTGGTTCAAAGTAAATACAAAATATAGGTACCTACTATACTCCATTCCTTCATCTACGTTAAAGACCGCTCAGACAAATTAACACATTTCCTTCGCCACAAATAAAGCCTAATTATACTCAGTCCTTTACGTACGTCGGAAACACGGATAACATAATTGGAATATCGAAATATAAAAGAGACAGGAAAAAAAAAAAAAAAAAAAAAAAAGTTTATTTCAATTACATAAGGTCGGTTACACACTAGGTTTGGAGATCTCCTTTTAAGCAAGAAATTGCTTGTGATAGGAGACTCCGCTCTTCTAAATTTAGACATTATCTTATAATATGCAGTTGAGATATTTATCAAATAAGACAAGATTTAGTTTTGCCTTTGAAGAAGGCTATGTATACAATATGATCTATAACAATTTATATAAAACTATGGGGTAAGTACAAACAAGCGCAATACAGTTTTGTGTATGCAAGTGTGTGTGGTGTGTGTGTGGGTGTATATGAGTGTGTGTGGTGTGTGTGTGTGGGTGTATGTGAGTGGGTGGGTGGTGAAGTAAGACGTGTATGTAGTGTTTAAGGATTTTTGTTTGTTGGTTATACTAGGAGGTAGTAGTGGGTAGTAGTTAGCCCTACGACATCGGTCTTGGGTTCGGAAAAAGCTAAGCACAGCTTTTTCCACTAACTTTAAATACCATACAGAGGCCAGTAATAGAATGCTACTCAGACGTTGATATTATTGATTCGATATCATCGTAGTTTTTAGTCCAAAAAGGACCACAATTTCGACATGTGTCGGTAGTTGAACTCAAACCAAACGAGGCGTAAACATAGTAGATTAAACCCAGTCGACTATATGACCCGGTGTAGCTGTCATAGGCGGATAAAAAAAATACAATTTCCACGCGCTTCCTTTGTTTCAGACGTACAGCGCTAATTATGTTTTTGTTGTATAGTTTTGTCGGTTCCAACCTTTGTAATTCCAAGATGTCTACGAATTGGGGAATTTCGTAGGTAATTCAAACAAAAGGTGCTGATTAAGGCTGGGACTAATTAAGTAGGAGTGTTATTATGATAGGTGTTTATATTCGACTTGTCTCTGAAAATTATTATTTTAGTTTAGTAATTAGAAGCGATGGTTACAGTAAATATTTGTTTAAGTAGGTACAGTGGTATAGGTTTTATTTGACAGTAAATTTTTCGGTAATTTTAGCATTTATATTAAAGAATGTAAATACACTAATAATACCAGGACATTACGAATATTCAAGAAAAGTATAGGACATTTATTCTGTTACAGCTATTTTAAATTTATAGAGAGTTTCTTGTCAAACTGTGTAAAAAATCCTTTAAAAACCCTAAATGTTTGATCAACACTTCAGAGGGAATAAAGATCAATATTTTCCTCAAGCTTTTCTTACATCAAAACCTTCACGTACATTAAAAGGAAAAGTCGTCAGAAACAAGACACCTCTATCTCCTTAACCCTCCAAATGTTAGGGGACAAAATTTCGTCAATCAAGGGATTTACCTTACACTTGACGCTGACAACGTTCTTGAGTTACAAACTGGTGGGCTTAGCAACACGAGACGATTGCATTGAGCCTGTTGACATCCATAGGCGAGGTTTCTGAATGTGGATTTCTGATATTCAGTTGAAGTAGTATGTTTTCTAAGCGGTATCTAAGCCTATATCAAACACGCGACTTCAGTAAAATAGTAAAATTCCATAAGTATAACTGCTGGCTTCATAGAACGAAGTACATAAACAGAGCACACAACATAATTAACAATAAATAAACATAAAGACCGCCCACTAATACCAGAAATAATACGCGTAGGTAACGTGTACCATCGCCCACCGCCAAATTGGGTCCAATCCCTCTTGCCCGTATATTCACGCCATCGATCGTGGGCGATTGCCAGTATTTTGTGCAGTTAATTATCCGGAGCGCTTGCGGGTTAATCCGGGAAGTCACGTGACATGCACGTGCTAGGTTTAAAGGGACGTATTCTTGACCCAGACGGATCCCCGGTCGAGTAAAAATTTGTTGAGGAGTAAGTGCATTTGTTGATAATGATCCAATTAGGAGTTTAAGTGGTGCGTTTGTTTTATGTGGTTTGAGATAAGTTATCTTCATTTACGACGGTATGGATAAACAGAATGTCTTTGCTCAATCCCGCGTTTTTATCTACCTAGCGAGTAGCTGTGACATAGTACCTAAAAAACTAGAAAAAACTGCACAAACTATAAACCCTAGGCACTTAGCCCTAACAGGAATCTAGTGGTAAAATTATTGGTTTGATGTAGTCATCGATGTTTACCATGAATCATCTACAAGAAAATAATATTTTTTCATAGTATGACATTTAAACAAGGAGCCAATAATAAAGATACTTATTCATCACGACAATTTTTCATTTCTGCTACTCGAATTTTGCGATCATAAAACGATATTGCTTTCAGAATATCCCCATCATCCCTCTGACGTAAAAGGATTAAATGTTAAAAACAATATTTATAAAGGGCTTCTTTAGTCAATCTGTAACAGGATTAAAATTTAAAAAATCTGCATATTTTATAACACAATGATATCAAGAGCAAGAAGAGCCTTATTATTTGACATAATATAAAGCACATTTTTAATAACATACTTAATACAAAAGAATAACAAACCAACAGAAAATTTTCATTTCAAAATAACTCATGAAAAAAGAAAAAATCGTAAACAGTATACTTCTGTAAGCCTATTCAGCATTCAAAAAAAATATGAAAAGCAAACCCACAATCAAATCAGCAACTTGTTTCATATATTCATATCCATTTTATGGTTCCTGTACTTCATAAGTCCATTTTTGTATGGGCACTTCAGGCCCCTGCATAGAACCCTTGGAGGCATTGTAATGCAATTGGCCCTTAAACAAAGATTCTGAACGCGAAGTGGCCGGTTCAAAGATTACGTGGGGTCCCTCAGGGTGCTATCATATCTCCCTAAAATCACGAAGGCATAATTTAAAGTATAAACATATTAGTGGAGGGCAAACGAATGCTGCGGGCGGAATTCTAACGATGGTAATATTGAATCATCTTTGTTGAGGAATGCGGTAGTGAATTTTATCAGAGAAATAATAATGATCATTTTATTTTAGTATGGAATTATCAATAAAATTGTATTACGTGACACAATGTACCTACCTATTTAAAATAAGTTTAAAAATTGGAAGTATTAAAAATAAATTAATCGATTTTCATGGGTCTCAGATCTATTAGGTAACTAATAATAATTACGATGCTAAGTTCTATGAAATCATTTTGGTAAGAATAGATTTAAGTTGTATAAAAGTCCCTACAATTCCCACCCTAGATATAAAGAGACGTAGGTAGTAAACTAAAATCTTTAGTCAAGGTGGGGAAGTCCGTCAACGGGGGAACATCGTACACCGTCCCTTTGGACTCGTTTTTAAAAAGCTACGACTTCAGTCGTTCGGTCGGTAAAGCAGAGTCACTATTTAGTTCTACCTTTAAATTGTAGATGGCATTATGTTACGTTCAGAAGAATAAAACGGTCATTTTATTTTTTGTAGTTGACAAGTTGAAGTGAGAGTGAGTTGTGTCGTGATTTTACATTGAATTATAAATAAATATCAACGGAATTTAATGTTTTTTAGTGGTAAGTTTCTAGCTTGTATAACGTTTTATTACTTTATTCTATTGAAATATAATATAGACTGTGTTATACAATAATATTTGTTGAGATGTAATCCTAACCTTTAAATTCAATATTGGGGGAAGACCGTCTAGTGTTCAAGGGAAAGTTCGTCATATGCCGATCTTGCCCCAAGGCAGATATTGTAAACCTTTTTTTTACGTAACATTTCTTTATTAAATATATATATTAAAAGTTATTATAAGTAAATATAATAATATTTTAGGATTCTTATTGAATGATTTTAACAGTTAGTTTTATTTTTCAGGTATATTTTCATAAAATGACTCGAAATTACAAAAGAAAATCAGACAAATCGTCTTATACCAAACAAAAATTGCTAGACGCTGTGCAAGCTGTCCAAAATGGGCATTTAAGTGGCTATAAGGCTGCTCGTATTTATAACATACCAAGAATGACAATCATGGATCATGTCAAGAATAAAAGGTGCAAATCAACTACTCTCGGGAGGCCCACAGCCCTTTCAGCGGAAATTGAAAAAAAACTAGCATCATATCTTCACAGTATGGAACGGTATGGATTTGGGCTTACTAGGGATGAGGTGTTAGAAGTAGTTAGCGATTATGTAAACATGAATAACATACAGACTCCATTCAAAAATGGCAAACCTGGCAAGGATTGGTTTGTTGCTTTTAAAGAACGCAATAATTTATCAGTTAAAAAGCCACAAGCCGTTGAATATGCACGGAAAAAGGCCGTGGATCCCTATATTATTTACCCATATTTTGACCTACTAGAAAAAACCATTGAAGAATTGGGCCTAACAAACAAACCACAAGCTGTATGGAATTTGGATGAGACAAGTTTTTCTAAAGATCCGTCTAAAACGAAAATAGTTGGCCGCAAAGGTCACGCAGCGACTAGAATGATTGCTAGTCCAGGAAAGGACAATACTACCGTCCTATTGGCTGCCAGTGCCGTCGGGGAAAAAGTTGCCCCGCTGATAATATTTAAAGGCAAAAACGTATGGGACCAGTGGACCTCGCCCAAAGCATATCCACAAACGACGTATGCTGCCACAAGTAACGGGTGGATGACAACCGAGGTGTTTGAAAATTATTTTAAAAAATCTTTTTTACCTACTCTCGGAAAGGAACGTCCTGTACTTCTTATATTCGACGGTCATTCAACGCACGTGGGGCTTAACATAATGGAAGAAGCACGGAAACAAAGCGTTACCATTATCAAACTCCCTGCTCATACAAGCCATGTATTACAGCCTCTAGACGTAGCCGTAATGAAATCTTTCAAAGACCGTTGGGATTCTATGCTAGTCAAATGGCAAAGACTAAATATTGGTGTTCCTCTACCGAAGAGCGAATTTTCACGGCTGATTGGTACAGTATGGGCTCAGATAGAGCCTGGAGTAATCCAAAATGGATTTCGCAAAGCCGGCATTCATCCGCTCAATCGAGGTGTAGTAAATGAGAAACAGTTTGACATGTTAAAATTAAATAATTGGAAGAAGTTCATAAATACACGAGATTTGCCAGATGGACAGAAGAATAAAACATTCCCAAAAGACTTCGGTAGCAAAATGTCACAAAAGGGCCCAAAAACTTTACTTTGTATAGTTCTTGATTTTATCACAAAAAAAATGACCCTGATTGACGAATCTACCCAAAATAAAGTAAATAACCATATTTCAGAAGTAAATCCAGTTAATTTCGAAGAACTTCTGCTTTCTAAACTTCAAAAGGGTAGCAGCCAAAAAACTACGCGAAGAAAAGTAGCACCCGGTGCCGAAGTTATTACTCACAGTGATGTTATAGAAAGAAAGAAATTAGAGCAAACGAGAATTAAACAAAAAGAAAAGCCTTGTTCCTCAAGCGGTCCCACGGTTACATATTTAGGTCAAATATCAAGAAATGATGATCAAATGCAGCCATTTGCCGTAAGCAATCCTCGTGATCTGCCGCATTGCATACAAAATAAAATACCGGATGCTCGTAAAATTAAGGTTTTATCCAATATAGTTATTAAACCCGCGATTTCACATACAGAAAATAAAATACCCACTGAGATTAAGAGTAAAGGTAAATGCATAGGAAAAAAGAACTTTGGAAAAGGTAAAGGCATAGGGAAGAAAAGCTCTGGAAAAGAAAACATCTTATCATGCAATAAAAATACGTCCTGTAAACACAACTCGTCAGCTCATAGTTCTACGACTAGTGTTTCAGGGTCTATAAGCAACCATAGTGATTCTGATTTGTTAAATACGGTTTCTTCCCCGTCTACTTCCGAGGATGAGTATTGTACAGTGGGCAAAGATTCAAAAGACTATGTTCTACAAGAAGCACGAAAGAGATATAAATCTTCTTACTTCAAAACTAGAATTAATAATTTACAGAAACAAAACAAGAATACTAAAAATCTGTCTTCCGAATCTTCCGACACTGATGACCAATCAGATCTTCAGTTGCCTGTTAATGCTAATTATTGTCCTGAAGATCGTGTTTTAGTTCGGTATTATACTAAGAATAAATGGACTTATTATGTGGGGGTAATTGAAAATATCATAGAAAATGAAAATCCTTATTATAATATCAGATTTTATAAAACTATTAAAAAACCAAGTTTAATGTTTAAAATAACAAAAGTAGTTGATCGTGATGAGGTTCCTGAAATTTTAATTGTAAAAAATATTAAATTAAGAAATGCACCGTCCAATTCAAATGCATTTGTATTGGCTGATGAACGTGACGCTGTTTACTTTTGAAAGCAATTATAATAGCTGAGCTATTTTCGTTGAATATTGTCAACTCTTTCGTGATAATTTTTTTCTTTTTTTGGCGTTAAATCTGGGAGTTTTAATAAACCAAGCCGTAACCTATGTTTCGTTTCCAAAGATTGTTATTTTTGTTTCGAAAAATGATATTTTTTAATTAAGTATAATAATATACTTACGTCTACAATTTTATTATTTTATATTAAGAACGTTTGTTGTTTATACCTTAAATATTTTCGTTCTGTAATTATATTATAAGTGTCAATAAGAGAGATCTCAAAACTAGTAGATTAAGTTTGAAAGTTGATAAGTATTCAAGAAGAAGAAATTTTAGTTTTAATAAATTTAAGATAGCCAGTAAGAATAGATCGTATAATGTTGATTTTTTGAAGAATATATTTAGTTTTTACATAAGCAGAGTGAGAAGAAGAATTAAGCAAAATATTAATTTGTCTAAGATTTTACGTAAAGTAGGCATATTATTATTTTCTTGATATATTTAACAATATATTTCATATTCTGTATATTATTTTTGTGAGTTCCTCAAAATAGTAAACTAATTGTCAATGTTGATTTTTCGAAAGGTTTATTTATTACGTGACTGATTGATTTAGATTTTTTTTAAATTATTTTATTAATATGGTATTTAAAGAAGTTATGGTGTTGATTTGACTAAGATTTTCGTTAACATTAATAATTAATTACGTACAAGTTTGTTTTTTTAAATGTTATTTACAGTGCTACACGATTGCTTTTTGTTTTTGTTACTTTTCTTTTGTTTTTTATTACATTACCTATTCAGTAAATAATGTATAAAAAAATGCGACTTTTTATTTATACCTATCATAAATAGTGATATCACTTCAAAAAGTAAAAATATAGGTAACCAGGTGTTGTTTTGTTACATTTTTTTGTTTTTTCTTATGGTATTTTGAAAAGCACTCCGGATCTGGTTTATACCTTCAAAATAGGTACTAAAATTTTCAAAATCCGTATTACGTTATAGTAGCAACAAACAAATATACCTTCACACTAAGCAGTAGGTACTTCAAAAAGGTCTATATAGTTCGTAATTATTTAAAGGTTGACAACCCCTTTCCTTTCGAATGTGCCGGACTTACCCTCCTTCATAGTTTTACCGCCGTAGATTGTGATTGCTGCCTTATGTCATGGTGTGTAAAGCACATATTTGGTTAACATTCATTTTTAAATATTTATTGAATACGGGTTGGGCAATAATCTATCAAATTACACAAAATTAATGCTCATGACGGACTTGCCCTCCATATTCGGGAAAGTCCGTCTACTTACTACATTTTTAAAAACTTGTTTATTTTGAGTTTTATGATAGTTACATTCAGATTTGCAGATGTAACTTATAAATAAGGATTTTTTTGTCATCATTAGTAAACAAAACATTTACTTAAGTTAAAAATTCAACCGTATGGTGTTTATGAAATCGAGCTCACGATAAACTATGCCGGACTTCGCCACCTTGACCTTAACATAACTTTTTACATAACCAATTACCTAGTAATAACAATAAACGAATCAGGATGAAGCGACGAGAGGTAATCACGAAACTTTGTCCTAACTTCCTCGACAGACGTGTTCACTCGACTAAACTCAGCAAACGAATGAGAGTAAATAAGCAAAGATATAGAAAAGTGTAATGACTTAAGTCTTAACGGCTTTATTTCAACTTCGGCTCAAACAGCGCCATCTCGCGGCCAATTTCCTTACCCAGTACGTTGGATATTATTTTAATGCGTAACTCGGAGGAAATTTCAACGGAACGGTTATGGTAGCAGTTATGCTTGAAGTTGTGGACCACCAATTACTTGAATGGGACCTAGACTGCATTCTTAGTTTCATTTTGTTCTGAACTATGGTATATTCCAGGTTATTTGCAAACAAGTTTCTAATCTTCAGGACTGTTTGTTTATATACAGAAAGTAATTTAAAACAACTATTTTTATTCAAGAATAGGCCTCTTTGGTCAAGTTTTACGTAAAGCAACCAATGCTTATTGGTGAACGCTTAAATACCAACATGCCTAACTGAAAGTTTCCGTGATCTTGCTTCCTGTAAAAACGGTTTGAGTTCCAAAAACAAACAGATGTTTCAAAATTAAACAACCGTTTAACATAAACTTTAACAGTAATCGACCTAGAAATTAATTGTGTTATCCAATCAATGTTATAGACTGGGTAAGCACAAATTAGTGCTAAATCAGATACAATAGGCCGAATTAGCATTGTTGTAGACTAAATTCCTTGAAGTATATATAAAAGGTTTTAACGTTTTCACAGTTAGTCATATTAATTGTAGATAAAGAAAGCATTGGAAACTTTAAATTCGACCTACATCTTTAAAAGTACTCGTAGTACTTGCATAAATAATCTAATTTCTCTAAAAGCTGTAACATCCATTTCGTATTTCCCCTATCATGTAGATAGAATCTTAAGCATGTTGATACCACTCGTCGCATCTTCGAAGGCTGATCGAGTTTCTATTTCTACGAAGGCTGTTGCATTCAGAGCTCCTATTACGAAAGCTCATCTGGTAAATGCAGTATGAGCATTGCTCGGCGCTGCAGGGCGGCACGGTCGCTTAAGTATTGTTGATATTCTAAACCGCCCCAGAACGACGCTGCCCTATGTCGCAACCGCACACTGTCGCGTGCGTTCGCCTGATTGCAAGCATTGTTAATTTGCGGTTTGTGTGCGCCGAATTTTTGTCATTAAAATATTACGCGAGCATGATTTATATATTTTTTTAGTTCAAGAATCAAAAGTGTGTATTAATTTTAGTCTATTGAATAAATATTACTTTTCTGCATACAAATACCGGTATGTATTTACTTCGATTTACATACTATAATTATTACATAAAATGAAGACCCTAAAGTACTGTTACATTGCAAGTAGTTAACATCGGAGTATTTTGCATGCATTTGCCAGTCAGTTTAAAATAGAAAAACGTAATAATTTATACTGACATACAACATGAAATTATTTATTGCGTCATAACTATATTTATTTAGTATAACTTATTCGTAGCTTAAATAAGTATTTTACTATATCTATAAACGTACTGTTACTTAACTCAATTAAGATTAAACATAAAATAATAATGGCATCTTCATTGACGCAACACAGAACATTTATCGTCAAACAGATCTACATAACCAAACGTTAGGATACTTGGAACGAGAGGCGTGGATCAACTGTAAGTGTAAGGGCCTGCGCAGTCTGGCGGACTGGACGGAAAAAGAATATATTTTTTTATTAATTGAATTTAATACTTGTCTAATTAACATTAGGTAGGTATATATTATATAGTATATGTTTCATTGCTCGGTGCTTAACCCACCATCGCAGCGCAGTTTTTACCAAGCACGCGAGCGCACGTCTGCGCAGGCCATAAAATGAATATAAAACGATTATTTATTTTTGAGCTCCAATTCGACGTTCACAGCCCGCAACTCTATGGAAGTCGTTCGCAGTTGGCGAAGCGTTAAATGCTACATTTTCCTCGGCCATTTGCAATTCGATATTCAGCTAAGCTTCGCGGGATTGAACTCTGTGGATTGCATGTCTACTCGCATTTGATATTGTAATAATATTCATCCCTTTTAAGTATAAAGTGGATCAGGAGTATAACGCTATCCACTCGCGGGCGAGATTAAGTGATCAGTATCAAGGAATAATATTATTGTTTATTATGGTGTGCCGAGTTTGTTATGTTTGTAGGGTTTAAGTTCCAAAACAATAATCTGAAGGATGCGCACGAAAATAGAAACTTAGCTGAATGAAAGGAACAAAAATAATAATAAATCTTATGTTTTGTAGGTATTTATACTAATTTACTTAATAAACCTGTGTTTTCCAATCATAATTATTTAAGCATAATATCGTTATAATTATGTAGAATACATACTTTTACGTTCTTAAAAAGTTTGTCTTCAATTTGAATCAGGACTTTTTTATTTAGAATAAAAGTCTAAACACGAAATCTCATCCGAACACGGTGACCATCGCATTTCCTGTGCATTTTTACACTTTATTCACCACACACGAAGTCCTTGAGTTATCTCCGTCTACTAGACAATCAAGGCAGCGTGGGTGCCGCCCGTGGCACCTTTTGTTGCCCCGCAACTTATTGCTACAGAAATCTACACACCTACGATCCCGCATTATGTTCCTACAATAAAATCTTCATCATTCTCTGTCCGAACAAACGAATGGCAGTAACAAATTGGTCATTCTTCACTGCGTTAAACGCCCACCGCACTTAAGTACGAGTGTATGCATTTTAATGCGTTTTAATGGTTCAGCACTACTGTATGCAATAGGATTATGCCTGGATGCAGCAAGACATTTCTAGGCAAGATAAACAGTGGAGGCGTTCACTGAGATTAGTGCTAAGAGTCTGTGCGTCTTGTATAGTTGAGATTTCCGTTTGTGAATAACCTAAATGTTTAAGTAACCAGTGTTAATAATGACTCATGCTTGTTTGCTGTGTTAATTAAGGATTTATGGTTAGGATAAGAAAGTGTTCGTGTATTATTTTAATAGGATTAACTTGCCTTAGTTTGTAATACGGTGTTTATATTGCGCAAGTGTGCACTGTATTAACACCTGTCAATGTAAACATGTCAATGTCATTCTACAATGACCAAAATTTTTAATACGTTTTTAATCATACATGATTTTTAATTACATGGTAAATGGTAAACTATTTTTAAATTCAGCTTAACCTACTTTATTGTAAAAAAATAATAGAGTCCAAATTCTTAGGATGACATAAACTAGATTGTATTAAAATTTTACATAAAACTTATTACCCTCTTTTTAAAAATGAAATGGAACCATGTCTTACATTCTCAGTTAATGTCCACAATCCCACATCTAGATACACAATTCAAGCCACATTTTAATTTTCCCAACACACAAAGTAAAAGCTTGCATTGTGGTGGCATGTCTTAGATGGCACAAGTCTTAATCTCGCTGGAGCACGTTGCGACTGCCCTAATGATATCTCAAGATGCGCTTAAGAGCCCATACATAACACTCTATGCGACGTTTTTAAAATTTAAGCCAACGTTAATGCATTCTACCCCGTTTACTGTTTATATTTATTCAAATTTGTAGGCGAGTTCACAATGCAGCCTCTCGCCTTTGTGACGCTTCAGTATTAGCATAATACGAGGTGTATTCAATGGACAAAGTAACTGGTATAAAATAAAATTTTACGGTATACCCTTATATTGAAAAGGGAGGTCGTGTTAGCCACAATAAAATGCCTATGTTTTGTGGGTTATGGGAACTGAATATTTTACGTCCATTGACGAGATTGTTTTGATGAAGTTTTGTTGTATCTGAGTCGGTTTTGTTGTGGAATACACCTTGCTGTTCTTTCTGATAGAATATGAAATTCGCTGCTTTTAACGTTGTTAGCTTAAGACCTGCTGGGCGGTGGTAGGAACTACGACTGTCGAGCGTTGAACTCCAAGTGTATCGTTAGTATGTGCAAAGTTTTATAGGACTGGAATACTGAGGAATTGCAATACATCGACCCTATATTATCAGTGCTTATAGGTTATATAAATGACAGGCAAATGCCAGAGAAAAGGCTTGTTTGTGAGTGGAATATGGGGTGATATTGTATTGGATACATCGTCCCGTTTCCAAGTTTTGTATTTTAAATATGTGACGAGCTCTAAGACTTTAAAGCTCCAAGATCATATTGACGAAACCGGTCTTTAGTGTTATTTTAATTGTATGTATAATTCTTTCTAAGCCCTGATAACAAAAATATGGACCTACGAAAGTAAAAGAGGCTCCTTAAATCCTAACCAAACAATCTTAACAAAACACCCCAATTCAATAAAGTTTACAACAATTTTCCAATTATCCGCTTTAAATAAATCGAACTAGTAGAACAAAAAATTAATAATCGATTCACAAAGTTTGAGTAACGATAAATTTCGTAATAAACTGTGCTACGCTCTACTCTAAATACTTTATTTTGAACGCCGCTCGCGGGCATTGCTCCATTATTGAAACGAATTGTTTTCTGAAGTTTTAATATTAAAAGGCTGCGTTATTGGACTTTCCTACTTGCTTTTTTCTATTATTGCTTATAAAATTGCTATGCTTCTAAAGTATGAGGCGAGTTTTGCTTTTAATTTCTTTGGATATACAGTGTTAGTAAAGAAAATACATAGAAGTCCAGATATTGCTTACAATATTGCGTTTAGTATTAAAAACCAATCTTAGCTCATGTAATTACTTTAAGGTTCATTCACGTAATACTTTAAGAGTTGAGGATAATAGGTCTAACATTGTATGGATAAAACCCCACCCATTTTATTTCAAAGCACGATGCACGTTGCATTTCGTTTTACTCTTTAAAAGCCTGATTCAAGATGAAATGGACATGAGCCCCGGGTTTATATTATGTAAACAGTTAAGTACTCAAGACGAAGAAAATGTATTTGTAATCAAAGCCCCTTCGAGTCCTTTTCATAGAAACTTGAATCAAGGAGATGAATGGCGCTGAATGCTAATTCACATGAAAGCTTTAATTTGTATCTAATTACGTTTTACAACCTTTCTACTTAGAAGGTTCGAGTTCGTGCTGAGTTGAATTAAATTTATGTTTATGACCAACTAAGAGGTTTAAAATTTAGGTAAAGTTGTCAAAAGAAACCTTCCTTTAAAATAATCCCTACATATTTTCTGCGTATAAGAGCATAACATTTATTTAAATAACTAGACTTGAACCAGTACCATAATGTAACATAATTAGTGTAACTGCTAACCTATGTTATAATGGTCATAGGATTGCTAGGACCTTGTTTTATAATGCAATCTTTGAAATTCTAGAACTGCCTTTATTCGACTAAGAGCAAGAGCAAGCGCGCTCTGTAAATTAAAAAAGTCCTTAAAGTCCTTTCTAATGAACAACAGTGTATCCTTTCATACCTATATATTTACAAACAGTAGATATGTTCGTAATATACTGACATCATTACATATTATTTTCATTATAGTCAATTAATTTATGAGGAAAGTAAACCAACACTGCAGCCTCTTATATCACTAATTCGGTCTACGACAAGCACATCTAATAATCTTTACGTACATATTTGTATTTTTTGCCAACAAAAGCAAAAGAGGTCATTATGCTTTAAAATAACGTCTAAACAGTAGCCATTGTCAAAGGCCACAGTTTTGTTCCTGCTTACTAAAATTAAACGTCAATCGCTATGTCAGAGGCAGCGTGGTCGTAGTTTGTTATTTCAATTATCGACAATTCCCCACTTGCTTGGGATTTTTCTGAAACATGCGATTCCTTTGTTTGGAAAATTTTAATTTTGCCTCCCGCTGTCTTATGGGGCTACGGGGCTTACAACAAAATGTGTCAACATATTTAAATGTCATGTAATTAAAAAGTTTATTATGCTTACGACACCGTTGTTGCGGGGTTTGCAAAGTCCACTATAATTATCTCAGACTAAAAGAATGTACCTAAGGTTTTATATCCCTGAGCAATACAGACTTTAAGCATTTATAATAGGTAGAGTATTTTTAGCTCTAACCGGAAACTAAGAAATTTTCTATTTCCGGACCGAACCGTTTAATACCTACAATGAAATCATTTCCACTCGTTTAAACTTCGTAAACTGATTTGAAATTATTTCTTACATACTTGTAAAATATGGTTTTATGACTCAAATAATATAATAAAATAATAATAATAACAGCCCATAACTGTCCCACTGCAGGGCAAAGGCCTCTTCTCTTATATATAGAGAATTGAGCATTGATCACCACTCTAGCTGACTGCGGATTGGCAATTTCTGATAATTAAATCTAGGTTTCCTTACGATGTTTTCCATCACCGTCAGTCAATGGTGTTTTCGAATATCTAAGAAAGTATTTATCACATTGAAAAAGTCACATTGATACTTGCCTGGGTTTGGACCTGCAACCTTGTGCATACAAGTCAGGTATGTCAACCACTAAGCTCTAGGCTAGTAACTTTAAACAACATGAAAGAGTGAATCGATAACTCGTTTCTTCGGTATAAATCGGAATATGCAAAATGCTGGGATGACAAAAGTTTGTTTCGTTCAGCTAGCCAGTGGCCAGGCTCGTTCGAACTCCCGATACGGTTTGACAATGCACATGCAAATTAACCAACAGCAAAGAGCATTTCTGTGCGGAAAGTTTAATGGTACGTCGTGCACGCTTAAGTTCCGCGATCCATGCAGCAATTATTTTGCTACCGGTACTATTCCTGTTTACCCGCTTTCCCTATTTTGATCACAATGCGCTACGTGTGCAAACTTGGCTAGTATTCCTTTACTTTTGCTAAATCATGAACATGAACCTATAATGTGGGAAAATGCGAAATTATTCTGGACTGCCAGTTGAAGAGAGTGTTTTGTTTCAAATCCTGAAGAAAATTTGCGAGATAGTCGATATAAATGTTTGTCGTACAATATTGCTAAGATAGTTTAAACCCGGCCGAGTGGTATCCGGCCGGACATTGACCATGACCACCCCTCTTTCTTCCCGTGGGCGTAAGAGGTAACTAAGGAAAAATCCAGAAGATGGCTGCAGCGTCTTCTGTTACTTCACCACCAATACTGCTATGCCCAAACCGCCAAGGGTGAGGATTATGGTACCCTCCTCCCCTTACTTAGACGAAAGGCCTTTGTTCAACAGTGACCGTCTTTCGGCTGATGATGATGACTTAAAACCCATTAATAGAACGTAATAATTAATTGTTGTTTACGCTGTTCAAATGTTGTCGTCACAATTATGAAATTAAAAAACTGTCCACACCTTAAACATACGTATCTAACCATTAATAATTTCAAGCGAAAAGAATATTAGTAATATATTTTTATTCCATCAACTTTACTACACAAAGAAATGAAAAATTTCCAAAATACATCTGAAATTCCTTCCTTAATCATTAATTAAACATGGAGGTCCTTATTAATTTCCTGTTATCAATTTTTAATAAAGCACACAGAAACAAGAATGTTTTTTTATAAAGTACGTAATCTTAAAAATCCAATATTGTGAAATTAAGTTTTTAATTAATTTTCTTTCAGTATTCACGGCTTAGTTCTCTTCATAGCCCGCGGCGACTGTCCCGGCAACACCAACAATATTGAGTTTAAAGATATCCTTATAGCCTGTATATTATCGGTTTTATTTTACTACGTGAGTAATATTTAATTTTTAATCCAAATACGAATTTACATGCTATTTTGTTTATTGTGTCTGTGGAGTATCCAGTAAATATACCTAGTGAATTTAACTGTAATACAAAATATTTTCTCTAAGTTATGTCTACCTCGTTGGTGTGGTGGTCGCTAAGCGCGACTGCTGAGTATGAGGTTTTGGGTCCAAATCTCTAGTGAGTATGATAATGTCACAATCAAGTTACGCAGGGCCGAACCCAGAATATTGACCCTCAAACGCCCAAAACACAAAACAACTGACACACCGAATAACGGTGCAATAAAACCATTAAACACAACAATTGAAAATGTGGATAGATAAGTATTCCGTGGTAACTTGACAGCTGAGATAAATACCTGTCCCCATTCGAGAGGAAGTGTGCTAAATTACATATTGTTCTGTAATATATTGTAATGAAATGCGTCTGTATGCTCGGGATTAGTGGAGCGAGAAATTGCTTAATCAGTCATCTGTGTAATGTCGATGATTAGCCCGATACCAATATGAAATCGACGGTGAAATTTTTGGTGCATTCGTGACAATGGTAGGGGTAGCGGCAAAAGTTTTGCCGAGTTCAATGAAAGCTGTTACTTTTAATTTTCAAGGAAAGCGGAATAGGTCGTTTATTATAATATTATGTTTTGTTTATTGTATTAAACTAGCTGCGCCCCACGGTGCTGCATGCAAAAATTTTCGGGATGTAAATTAGTTTATGTGTTAATTCAGGGTGTCACCTACATCTAAACCAAATATTATCATAATTGTTGCAGCCGTTTGGGCCTGAAGAGGTAACAAACACAGTCACACACTATCGCCTTTATAATATTAGTGTCACTGTATGATATGACTGTTATAAATAAAAAAAAGTGCAGTGCGTGTTTTACTTTTACGTAGGTACGTGGTACGTTTTTAAGATTTTATTATTATTCACTACTTATGTAAAAGACATTTAAAAATGCTATTTTTAAAACAAAATTAAGGTTCTATATTTAAACACTCAATATAATTGTGTATATAATGTTTTAACTGCAACCGTATTCCCTAGAATATTGCGCCGGGATTTATTCACAGAACCCTTCACACATTCAAGCTTCATGAGCCGTAAATTTGCCAACAAATGGCCCTTGAAAATTTTGCGCTGTCAGAGAAATGAAGGAAAACAGAATCATTGACCACCCTAAGAGATATATTGTAGCCCAAACCCGCTACGTCACGATGATCACAATACACGGTAATAAACAATTTACTCGCTACCCTATCAAACAAATTAATACGTCAAAATATGATACTTTATGGACGTATTGATTGTTAATGCGATTAATGATATCAGAGCGCGGTTTATATCAATTATTTGATTTTCTATTCGATTGTTTTCTGTTCGAGTGAGCACTGTTTTAATATCGAAATGGTCTGGATTTATTGGCTTTCATATTGTGTAATGGTACTTGGTTTCTATTATGAACATTTGTCATTAATAGTTGGAATAATTTAATTTAAATATTAGTACCGCTAGCAAATTCATAAAAATTTTCAATTACTTATACGTAATTTTTTTATGTTTTTTGATGTACTTTGACGAATATAACCGGATTGATTTATTTAGAGATTGCTTTATTTGATTTAAACACACCTTAGAGTGAAAAAATGGCTTTCTCTATATTTTACAAAAACCGTGTCACAAAACTCCTTGCAGCGTCACCAATAAATGAATTTCGCACTTAGCAATTTATCGCCAGTATCAATACAGTACCTACACGTTTTAATGTAGTAACTAGTATACATTTAACGACTGGTAATTTCCTCTATCAAATTTTATCTACGCTCCACCCATTTACTAGCTCACGTACAAATTGATTTCAGGTTTCCAATCGACTGAAAGCTGTTTACAATCACGCAAGCAGGTAACCCGGCTCGTTTGCGCTAAATAAAAGCCACCGGACGGTGCGTCCGCGTCCACTGAAGTGCCTTACCATGATTACCATTCATGGTAATAATTTTACCATGGTAATCATACTTGCCTGTACAGGTATGAACATGTAGTTTTTACAACATTAATTTGATACGGTTGGTACGAAATTAGTGCGATGTTTTGAAATTCGAAAATGAATGTTACCAACGTATAATTTCGAACTTTCGCTTTTGAATTACGTGTGTTGCAATTCATTGTACTTATGTTAAATACAATGCAAAATTTAAAAAATCTTATTCATAGTCATATTAATGCTAGCGTTATTTATAAAATACATAATAATGTAATTATGTATAAATGAGTAATAAAAAATGTTTGTCCGGATTTATCAGTTAAATATCTACATAAGCCATATCTTTGTCACAGGGTATTTATAGATGTGGGTCTTGGTGATTGAACTCATTTGTTGCCTTATATATATACTTGATAGATAATTAGGTATACCTACTTATTAATAATTATTATTACTCTACTAGAATCAAAGTGGCATAATAATATCCCTTTAACAAAATCCGCGTAAAATGTAGCGGTTTTTAATTTGCATTCGAGTCATACAACATTTAGTATTCAAAGCGTCGCTTTGAAGTGAATCGAAACAGGAACTTTCAATTGCAAAAACATTCCCTCACTAAGTGAAGTACTCGGAATTAGTAGAATTATTCATTCTTTTATTATTTTATCTAAGGATGCTCGCTTCTTCTTGTTATGCTAATCTAGGAACGTGTCAAATAAGTCCTGCAAATCGAGTGAGCCACTGGAGCTGGTTACTTAAAGATGTTTAAAACAAGAAAAAAGTATTTTAGCTTTTTGGCAGCACCCAAAGTTAAAAATCTGAGTCGAACTACCTACAGGGTACTGTTGTTACTGGTGTAGGCTAAGTAAGAAAGAAAAAAAAACGTTTGATTTTTTTTATCTACCCACATCGCTGCTAGCCTGCTACATATTTTGCTATCTTATTCTTTAAATATAGATAAACTTAATTGAAAATCTTTCGTTTCGAGCAATTTTTAGATCTATCTAGGAGGTATGTTTAAATTTATCCCGAGGAGCAACGGGCGGGTTTCAAAGTTACAAAATTTAGCTTTAGGGATTGATTCTGCATACTCCCTTCAGTCTTTAATAGGTATCAATTCACTGCGCTTTTTATAAATATAGTATACCTATCACATATAGCAGCTTACGCCTAATTAACGCAATTCTGCTTTGCGCCTAAACGACAGAACGTGAAGGAATGTGACAGAGAAAAAGCATAAGCTCTACCCGTGTGTCATTGAGCCCTACTACTGTTTAATAATCTTATTAACAGAGGGTCCGTAACAAAGTCCAACTTTTCCGACCCCTTTACGGATTTGCGAGTCTCCCAATTTTTGGGATCCTAATCCGATACCACGTTCTTTCAACTCATTACACCAGAATCGATAAAACTTCTCAATTACGTATGTATAACGAAATGTCTAACAGACTTCCTATTGCGTTTCACGCTTGCGCATGCAAATTGGAGAGCGATAGCGAACTATTATTTGCTTGCAAAGTTAAATAGCTTTTGCCGGTCTTTCTCTAGAAAAACCAGTAAGAGTTTAATCCCAAATCGAACTGGAAACTGACTGAACTTTCAACGAGCTGTTGTTATAGAGAATGCGTTTTTTCTGTCAATGAATGCTAACTTTATATTGCTATTGAAGTTGGTCTGCTAACACTATAATATATCCTGCAGTGTTAGGTTCTAGCTTTTCTGTTTGTTAGTTTTTTTTTAGAAGACTTATTTAAAATCCTATGTTTTTAAGTCTGCTTAGTTAAGTGCCTGCAGTAATTATGACTGGTCTTTGAAAACAAGTCTTTATTATTAAAATATATCATGATCGTACAGTAATAACAAATGATACAATTTTGATGATTAACATATATGCGAATCATTTTTAAACATAGTATTTTTCCTTCCATCATCCGTCATCGTGATGAGCCAGAAGATGTTCACTGTTGAATAAAGGCCTCCACCTTAGCACGCCACAATGAACGATATCTTGCCATTAGCATCTACCGGTTGCCAGTAACACTTCGCTTCCACACCTTAATAAAATCAATGACCTATAAATTTTGATTTAATTAGCAATGATTTTTTATTACCAAATCCATCTAGACCCTAATACAGACCATAAAGAGAAATATCTTACATAATAGCGCCTACCCAAAAATATTTAATGCAGCCCTGAATTTACACACGTCCATAAAAAATAAGGTTACTAGCTCACGTAATGCACTCATGAAAAACTAAGAGCTTTTTCACGTCAATAGCCTTTCAACAGGAAACTATCCATCAATACATAAAGTAGTTCATAGTGACGTCATTCTTATACACATAAATCTAAGTGCAATTTGCAGTTCACGATACAATAAGTGGGACAGGTTGACGTCATCAGTGTCTTATTGTTGTTTGTTTATACAGCTTATAAAAAGCACGTTTATTTATGTACATTTTATAGATTAGCAGTGCACACCACACTTATAAGCAAAAGGCCACATAATATGATATTCAATTGATAACTAGTAGGTATAATTAATAATTATGTATAACTTTAAACACATTTCATCATCAGCTGAAAGACGTCTACTGTTAAACAAAGGCCTCCCCCTTAAGTAAAGGGAGGGGTTGCCATAATCCTCACGCTTAGCAAACGGCTTGAGGAACGCAGTATTGGTGGTAAAGTTACAGAAGACGCTGCTGCTCATTTTCTGGATTTACCCTTAGTCACCTCTTACGACAGCCATGGGACGAAAGAAGGTGGTCAATTCGGATACCATTCGGCAAACACACATTACATACATTTATACACGCTTTATTATCTCCGAAGATATAGGTAGAGCCTCCAATTCATATTTTAATCTTGATGTTACCAAAAATATTTCAAGATTTCTTTCATTATAATATACACCAATATTGTTATTAAGTAAAACTATAAAAAGTAACTAACTTTTACAAGACGCAATAAAGTTTTATTGCTCTCATACCAAAGCCAACAAAAGTTGTACGATATAATTCTAAATAATAATCATTATACTCTTGCTTCATACTTCATTATAGCTATCGATATTCAATAGAAACCGAACATCAACACAAAAATTCGAAGCTTATTAAAATTTCTTAATTACCGTGAACAACTGTAGAGACCATTATTATAGGCCTTTGATCAATCAGACATCTGGCTAACCAAATTATGTCGATATTGAAACAGCCCAAACAAATTACATCGTCTTTGATAAGGTAATTATTAAATATAATTATTATTTCGTCACGATCCCTTTTGCTTTTGTGGGTCGGTATCTTGATACGAGTACAACCACAGATATTACTATAATCTCCATTGTGGGGGAACGACGGCTGGTCCTTATCCGTTCAAGTTGCTTAGGATGTATTTTTGTAGATAATTTTATACAGGTTTATTTTTTTATGTTTTGAAGTGTTCTTTATGGTTGGCGAGGCAAAAACCATAGATATATAGAAAACCAAGAAGGGAAAGATGATTAGTCACCTGATACGATAGAACCACTTCTTTAAAATACGGTTTATTTAAAAATAAGTTTTGGTAAAAATTGAAGAAGCAGAAGATCAAGAAGAAATTACTCTTGATTCTAAACAACTCCAGTAATTGAATCAAGAGGTTAAAAATGATTAAGGCAGAGGATATAGCACAAAGGCGAATGCTCCACAGACAAAAACAGCTGAATTCTAAATTTAAAATGATGGAGACGATATCGTCAGCATCGTATAATGTATGAGTTGAAAACCAACATGACGTCACAAATTTAATTGGCAAAGAAGCGTTTGAAAGCACGAACTAAAACGTGACAAAATGTTCGAACGCAAAGAGAGATTACAGGCTGACACTTTTACATCCTAATTATTACAATGACAAAGTGCAGACACGCGTCGAATGAACAACGAAATTTATTTTGTTGAATTGAGAATTTATTTCTCTCAGTCGTTTGTACTTTTTATCTCAAATCAAACAATACTGTATATGTTATTAGGTTGTATGTATTTTTTAACTTTGTAATATAAAAAATAACTAACTATTATAATTTTTAGATGCACCCATATTACCTAAGAAATAAAGCCCTACATTTTGATATCGTAGATTTTACAAACTTATTTATTCATGAGTAAAAACAAATGCAACTCTTCACTACAGTAGGTGACTTAACATTCAAAAATGCTATCAACTTTTCTGCCCAAAATTTAAATTAGGAAAAAATACATTGGCAGCAAATCGAATCGAGGTTTAAAAATAAAATATCTGTATTTTTATGATAGCCAGCCAACAAAAACATGAAACCTATCAGTAATATAATAGACAACACTAGCGTTCAGTAAAACCAATAAAATGAAACTGTCAATACAATACCAATATTTTCAACCAATAAGCTACATTTTATTAACTAGCTTCGATAGTTTTACGGCCAACCTTTGGACTGGCTATCGGGAGAAGTGGGTTTGAATCCCCGTTATAATTATAATTAACACTTGCCTATGATTATAATTATGAACATAATTTAATTGGAATACTTAAGTGGATATTGTAAATAAGTTATTAGCTATACAAAGTACCTAATATTTACGACATGGTATGAGCAAATGATCAAAAACAAAACGATTTACAATTTTGCAATTACAAATTCAGAGTAAGACTTTTTTTTCTGGAACAACGAAGCTGTACCAATTCCTTTATCATAACAAAGGCTCAACGTTGTTTATAAGCTCACTGTTCTGTATCTAATTCGCACGAGTGGACACCGATCTTCTTAAAATTAATTCTCAATGTACACAAAAGCATAGGAAACGCTTGTAACTGGAAAACGGTTAAGTGAATTGGAACTGGTCCGTGGTGAAAACGGTTGGAACAACACCGCACCGTTTGTGCTGTGTATAATTTTGTTTGAGCTAGAACGAGTTGGTAAATTTGTAACCTGATGTAGAAATATTGGATTGGATTACTATTTTGGTTATGGTTAAGAGCTCGTATATTTACGTTAGCAATTTTTTAGGCTGTTCTATATTTCTCATCTAGTTCAACTTCTTAAAAAGTGTGATCTCCTTTTCTTTGTTAATAATATTGACTTAACTGTGTCAATAATACTTGCAATGATTTCCGCCAATCTTAATATGCAAAGAGAACAAATGAGCTCTATTTAAATCTACAATACATCTTGCAACAGCACACGTTGCACACATATACGTCCATTCACCGCATACTTATCTGGATGGTGATACGTATTACTTATATAATTATAACACAGGATTAGCTAGCGAGATTTTATCGAACGTTTTAGTACTAATTTAGACACTACATAATCCGTCAGTTAATCTCTAAGTATGATTGTGTGATAATCCCTACTTTAGCTGTATCGATGGTACGTTATTGACGTAATCCGCAGTGAACGGCTATACACTGCGCAATGTAGACCGAATATGTTTATGATACTCTCAATGCTGATTGCATACTAAACATCCTATGGAAATCTAAATATTATTGATCATTACGTTTCATATCATCATACGCTTGCCAATGTTTTTTCAACCGCTATTTGCGTCTATATCATAATATTTCTTTCCCACAGAAGTTGATAGCTCGAATGCGACGATGCTAATAGTTACACGATTCTTCTTGTTGCTAATGATAGAATTTTTGGTGTAGAGGTCGGTCAGTCCATAAGGATGGTAGCGAGGTTGACCGCCCAGTGCGTGTCGGTTGTAAGTAGGTACTTACTTAGGTATACTTATTCGTGGAGGCTCTCTACTTGCACCCCTATTGTACACCCATCTATCACATGGATGTAAACATCAACCCTATGAGCAAAATAACAAATCTCCCCTCTCGCGTTTAACAGTCGCATGAAAGGTTTCGCTTACCCCTTTATAACAGCAACACCAAATTACGTAGGTACAATCCCACCAAATAACTTCCATAAAACTCCATGTTTGGGTCCTAAAACTGTTGATAAATCGCACTTTAATATTCATAATGTCTCAAAATAATAATTATCCACAGATTATGAACTAAATAGGACAAGTTCATAAAACCGACTATAGAAACAGTTATAATGGCGTGATAGAAGAGCCGAACCCGCCACCCACACTAGACACTCCACTAAAGTTGTTATTTAAGTTGTTTTAATATCCAAATATGGTGTATTATCTGATTCCGTGTGAATTTATCTCATATATTTAGTTCTAGATGCCAGTGCTCTGCTAATGAGCCCGCTTAATTTGGTTTGCTTGGCCCCAAATGTCGTAACGTTGCATTCCATAACACGCCTCCGAAATGTATGCGAGTCATTACAGGCGTCAGATGAATTTTGTGGAATCAACGAGCTAATGACACAGAAATCCGTGCATGTTTTGAATAAGCATTAACGTCGTAACGCGAATGTATTGTAATCTCGTGGGAATTATTATGCAAACGTTGGAAATTAACACATAATTATTTAACGCTTTTTAAATGGATTTTGTAACGATCATGAAGAAATTATGAGCTATTAAGTCACAAATTTAAAGTATGGCAACCGAATCGTTTGTATAAAAGTTTATAATTGAACATTATAACGTATAGCTACTATTGGTGTTTAAATAGATAATACTTTTATATTCCCTTAAAGTGTCAACGTCGTAATGAAAGCGCTTCAAACAATTTATGTGACAAATAATCATCTAATTCCACAAAAGCAACAAAGTATAACAGCTTCCGGGAATCATCTTGTTAGTGATCAAATGGCCGCGAACATCGTGTGGAATGTGAGCATTGCTTTTCTCTTCAAAACGTTTCTTTTATTACATCAAAGTCTTTCATAATATATAACGAGATTCACACAATGAATTTTTGTTTCACTGAATCGAACAAAGGAAATTCATAGATTACTTTCGGGACCAAAATGAAAATGACTACAAAACAAAGTACGATAAATCTAGAAATCCCCTTGCAAACGCCCACCGCATTGATTTAGCTAACCCTACGCTCCCCCTGATGGGATATGCAGTTGTTCCAAAGTAAACAAAATGACGCCGGCCTAAGCAAATAATGTTAGCAAGTAGGTCTAATTCATTATTGTTCGCCGAAACAATAAAAGCGGCAACAAACGAGATTACCGATAAATCTAAAAGGGAATTTTTCTACACGGGAGCAGCTTATCTACTTTACGTCGTTTTGGGAATAAATACCGGGAGTCTTACTGCAATGAAGACGGTGCCGAACTTAAGTCTGCTATTGTCTGTTAGGATAAAAAAGGTACACGAGAGAAAGTAGGCCTCGTCCAAACTCCTATCGTAATCTCTTTATTTACTACGGAATCTTTTACTGACCTTATTATTTGGTTAGGGGTATTATAGATAGCATCAACATTTGAATCGATAAATATTGTGGTGTAATCTCTAAGTCATTCGAAATAGGATTTTTAATGTTTGAGCATATTTATCATCGGTTTTACTTCTAGTTTATCATATTTTACATTGCCGCACTTTAGTCATAAAATACCGTAATTGGGTCTATTCAAACTGTTAAGACGACACTGCGTTCTTCATAATATTATGATAATAACTGTGTAGGTACATAAAAGCATAAGAACACATCTGTCAAGTTCTTAGGTGTATAAGTACAAAAGAAATTGAATATGTGAGGTGGTAATACACCTGCTGATGCACAAAATAATCCCAAATATCAAATGAACAAAAAATATGTAGTATTTTGTAACCACTTTGTCAAAATGTCAGCTGTTTGTTATTATGAAGACGCTACCGGTGCGCAGTGTGGCGGCGCCAAAGTATTAAGTTACAACCAAGTAAAGGGACAATCGAATTCAAATTCAGAAATCTCGTTTTGAGAACAAGAGATTATTTTATTCACCGGCTTAATGTTTTCAAACAGCGTTATCGCGGATGACAAATTGCCTTATCGAATCCTTTTAAATCCTTTGAATTATTTGATTGTTTAAAGTTGTTTTAGCACGCGTGTGTTTACGTTATCTTTAGAATATTTTAACATTATTTGTGTTTTTTCTTTAAATAATAAAGAATCAATTCCAGATTTTGTTTTGTGTTCCCCAAAATTGTTCAAAGGAAGTGGCGAACGCAATTGTGTGGAGATAACTGCCTCCTATGTGTCAATTGAAGCTAGTTTCATGTACATCACAGTACTAAACTCGTGGGTGAACCGAATTTAATCGTCCGAAGCGCTAGTGCGAATAATGGCCGCGACAAATTTTCCGTTCCGTCGAGCATTTTCCTCTGAATGCACCTACACAATCGACGGTATTGCCTGCAAAATTGTACGCTATTAAGTGACATTCTAAATATAGGGATCCACAGGATGACGTCGAGATAGCCAGTCGTACTCAACCCTTTTCGTATTCCAACGGATATTCAATATCTCCGCTCCTCCAATTTCAACCTTATCATCATTGGTAAAATTCCAGAATTGCGCGGCCCTTGTTGCCTTACTACGTTCTCGAAATTAAAATACATGGACAACTGATGAAGTGTAACTGTTACACATCTGCCTTTCGACGATTGATTCGTAATGATGATTGCTACGTGCGGTTTGGAAGACATGTCCGCGGAAAGGAGCCGCGTGTTATATCAATGTTGTGACGTTAATAATATGGCAACCGTGGCGGACTAAAGATAACTTACTACCGACAATATAATTCCGGTGCTTGATATGTTGCAAGGAGAAACCCCTACTTAAGAACCGTATCGAGGAAAAAATGAATAATCGAATTTAAATTTCAAAATTGTTTTGTAATTGTCTTTTAACTTCGACTGACGGATTTATGCATTTCGCTTTAAATGCTCAACTGTTAAAGAAATTGTACCTTCAGGCACTGCCTTTTGCGCGTTTCGTAAATATTTCATTTAGGCAAATGTGAGCATTACAACATAATGATTATAGATATTAAGGACAGGCTTTTTAAAGGCATAAACCGTACTGATGCGATTATGGAAAAGGCAAATGTAGTCTTATTGAGCTTTACAATGTGTGATTAAACTTATTTTTTTTATAATAAGAATATGAATAATTAATCCAGGACTGGACAAATACATAATAACGGATATTAATGTAGTTCACAATAACTCAATGGTTCATTTTGAAAGGTTTAAGATACAAATGCATTAACTTTTTATACAGTAACAAAATTGGTATATCCTACCGATAAACTCATGAACATCTTTAACTAATATTATACTTCCCTTCTTTTTATAGATCTTTATAATTTGGGATTCGAATGCCGCCTATTCGTTACGGTAATGCACCACTATTCATTTACCGGCGGCATATTATATCTATCCTAATTAAAAGCAAGCGCGCGTACGCACGGTTGAACGTCTGAACGTGTTTTCAATCAGTCCATATCACGAGTTTTACGACTGTCAGTCTGTTCGCTTTCATATAGAGCTGGAGCTTTGCACTGATTGATAACACGTGTGGGTATAAGAACAAGCGATTCGTGTATCACAACAGCCAGTCGGTAATTAATTCGGTTTTAATTCCGAATGATTGTTTGCAGCTTGCCATGCAATGACTTCCGTTCAGTTTGCATGAGATCCATGGTTAATACTTTTAAATTCTTTGAAACCAAATCTATTAAGGTTTCATTACGCGACATAAAATTGTTGTCAATCCAAAATTAACTCAAAAATTTGCAGGCATGTAGATTGAGATACTGAACTGTGCATTCTAGTACAACGCCAAAGTTTATAGATCATTATATTTTACAGAAACAACAGAACCCGAAAAGTAAACAACACAAGATGAGTAAAAATACCGAAGACCCCAACATTAATAAAAAGGACGTCTAAATAATGCTGTTGGGGCTTGATTTTCTATCGCAAAACAAATAACATTAAACGTTAACGTCACGAAGGCAGGTGAAATGGCAGACGTAAGGCGTACGAAAGCTTACCAAATATTTACAAGTGCCTCAAGTGGCTTAAAACAAATTCTCCAATAATCTTACCTCGTCTTTGTACTATTGTTTACACTGAATTTCGCTACTGCCTCCCCTTAGCTTGTATTTTTGTGGAACGCCACTCAAATCGTGTTTGATTTTGCCAAACATAAAGCATTTGTAAACATTTAACAGAGTTGTATCGGGTTACATGTTTCCTTTTGTTCGTGCCGTTTGCGCTTCTACATCAGAAATATTTTTACGATATCAATTGGTTGTGATTCAGCGTTTTCAAAAATGATTGATGGTGATTTTAATGAGCCGACGCTGGACGTAACCTTTACGATTTGAGAATCCAGGCCGTGAGCTGCTGGTTTATAAATATTTATTATTTGTTTTAAATAATAAATCATGATCAGAGGAGACGAGGCCGTCTGTAGAAGAGAAGATCTTGCCTTGAATTTTCATTTGAAATATAGTCCGAATTTGTTAATACTTTAGGCTTGCTACAAAAAAATATAACAGTTTTCTGCGAAATAACTATATTTATACTGCGGCCCCTAGACAGACTAAAATATTATTTTTGGAAAGTTCTCAGAACGATTTCAAATCTAATAATAGCCTAGTTTCTATAATTACGTAATGAAAAGTTACTGGACGATATTTATGTAGTTCAATTAACTTATTTTCCCAAATAATTACAGAATGCTCGTCAGTGGAAAGGCAAAATTGTTAAAGTGCCAGAGAGTAAATTTTGACCAAAAAGCTTTTAATGTTTATTTTTATTATTATAGAAAACGTAAGAGAATGTAAGTTTCTAAAGGCCGAATAACCGAAAAAAGGGCTCAGATGGAAGCCAAGACCATTTTTTTCACAGGATATTTTGTATTTTCGCTGAGGATATTCTTTTGTATTTCTTTTCATAAATGACTCTGTGAATCTTACAAATTTCCCTTCAGTTTTTTCGACGGTTTGGTGATGATTTTGACAGTGTCTCCTGTCGAATGTTTACATCGTCGCCACCAAGTCATTAGTCGACACTTTTGTCGCCGGCGCATCTGGCGGACGCATCACACGTATTCTTACAAAAATATATTTACTGCTTTCGTTATCATCTTCTAAACCTTATGTGTTAGAGCATAGGGTTTTAAATGCAATATAATCTACTACATTTATGAGTACCACAATTTGGTAATGATCATATCGGTGTGATTAAATTTCAAAATCATAATAACAAAATACGTCACGTTGTCTTTTCCTTGACATGAATATAACATACGTTATTAGAATAACAAATATTGTATATCATCTAACATTTTATGGAAAACACCGAACTCATTATTTGTGTTTGTTAATTTTTTACAAGATTGCCAAAGTTTCAGTCAGTTAACATTCATGCTGGATAGCAGAACCAAATAATGTAGTTAATATAACAGTTGTTATCATAAGCGATAAGTATACTCATGTACACGAACAAGTTCCCCAAACATAGAAAACAAAGGAAGTCTTGTTAATGATAACTTTGCCGCCTTTTCCCGTTAATACTCTTACATGGGCTTGAACACGTCACAATTAATTTTCACATCAAAGTGTTGCTACAAAAATCTAACGTAATCCTTCTCCATCTTAAGGAGAGCATCACATTTACAAATTCCTTTGAAACCAGTAGCAATATTAAAATCACAACGATTCTCACAAAGACAAAGGGGGAGCCGACGCAAGAGGTATCAAAAGTAATAAATAATTCCCTCGCTTCGCGACAAATGAGGTCATGTGTTTCTCCTTTACGTTTTTTGTTCGACTTCCCGCGGGATCGTGTGTCTTCTATTTCCGTTTCAATGTATCGACTGAACGATTTGCTTCTTTAAATTTAGAATATGTTCGCTGTTTAGTGTGGCCGCCTTGGGGATCATTAAATTCGGGAACGCACATGTCAACCTTGCTAACATCTGGTAACTTTTAGTTATAATTTAACAAATTGATATTTGTTGGTTACATCCTTAATAGTTCACTTAATATGAAAAATGAATATCTTCATAATTATAGCGTGTTTATTACCATGGTTACCTAAATGTATGTAATGCATGTGTTGGCCCAAGATTTAAGTTTCCGTAAGAAACAAATCAATGTTGGAAAAACAGGCAACATCATCATTATATTCTACAAAAACATAAATGTTTACATTAAAAATATTTTATTTGTATCAATAATTATGGGCGATTTATAATAGCTTCAAATATAAATTACCATGCTTATAAACAAGCACTTGATTTAAAACTAGATTTGTCTGATAAATATAGTTGTAAATCTAAGCTGAGGAGTTTGTTTTCTTGGACGCACTAATCTCTAAGTATTAGGTAAAGAGTTATATTCTCATGCAATTAATTTTTATTATTATGTAACTAAACTTGAACCTAAATAACCTTGATTTAAACGTGCAGTATTTGTTAAAGGACACACTTTATACTCGAAACGTAGGTATTTGCGATTAGTACTCTTACGGTAGGTTCAACAAGCAATGAGAGGTGAACCAATTCGATATAAATAAAACATAATTATAGATAATGTGTATCTTATAAGACTATTATGATCGATCGTGACCGGATTGGTGCAATGGCCAATTGCGGTATTTATCTAACACGGGACAAATATTTGTGTGACTCACAGATATTTGTTGGATTGGGCCATGTAATATTTTTTGCCTTTAGAATGTAACGAATATAATTGATAACAAAGGTTCAGTTTAGAAGATTCATGTGCTTGAATAAAATGTTGCTTGTTCACCAACTTAAACAACATTATGTCTACCCAACAGCTTATATAACAAAACATAATCTATCTAAAACACAAACCATTCATAAGACCTTAGAATATAAGTTCCTTGACCCACTATCAGAACAATATCAGCTACTAATGCTGCTGTCTCATTCCATTTGACAATTCTATTCTTGACAATGAGTCATCTAGTCTACGATTGTATTCATACAATATCTATTCCATACAGCAAATTGTGTGTTTAATTTGTCTACTGTCATTGATAATATCAAACTGTTATATCGTTGCAATATTCGCTTCGATAATTGCTTTTCATATTATTCATTACGTTATTATGAAATAATTGTAATGTAAAACATTTGTACCTTTTATAGCTGATCCTAACTTCAAAGAGTTTATCCATTCTTCTAATCCTTTTGTACTTTGACCTATTTAAATCACGTTAAAAGCAAATAGAAGTTTAACCTCAAAACCGCATTTAGAGTAAGCGCTGCAATCTTACGTACAATGGGCAACATAAATTGTTTTGCTAGACACTGTGGTATCCACATGAAATTCAACCCTATCCCGAACTTATAAAGAAACATTTCCTGGATCTCTGGGTTCGTCTTTGTAATAATTGGAAGAGAGGCAGCCTGTACGTTTGGAACAATCAAACTTAACCTTGGAAGCGTTTTACGAGTCGCTTTCAGCTCGCAACGGCGTAATAAACATGTCGGCATCATCGGCAACAAGTGTTACCGGCTTGTGGTCTACGCACGTGTTTACTGGCTGTAGTAATGGAAAAGTAATAATTACACAAAGTAAGTAAAAGAATTATGAGTAGGCTTCAATTACGACTACAGGTAAAGAACAAGTTTAATATGTAAGTAGGTCTAGCTACTCTTTCATTAGATACAGTACATGATTTAGAAGCTTTCAGATTTTAGTTTGAATTAGAAATCTCTTTTTGTGATTTCCATTTCAAATATACACACACTCGATAGAATACTAACAACCAAACTACGGATCATAAAGTAAGTTACCCATCTCTCACACAGGGAGACATAAATGTGTTAGCATAAAAATAAAATCAAGACGTGAATCATGGCTGAAAATCCATATTTTTAGTTCGTTATAAAGAGGTAACACTCGACGTTTTTATTACTAGGATTAACTATGTTTTGTTTTACAGCACATGTTTATGATCTAAGGTGTAAAGCATAGTAAGAGCATATTGACAGATTAATGTACGAAGATATTGTATGAGCAAATGCATTTGATTATAGAACTATTGCCGTGTTCAATGTTATTTTCGAATAAACATTTGTGGACAATGTTGTGGGTTGCATTATTGCTAACTTAGTATAAGGACTTTTTGTTATGTTCTATTATGTAACTCTTGTTGTCCCTAATAAATAAAATAAATATGGCTTTTCTCTTTGGTTAGACAAAATTATGAATATTGATTGATGACGATTAAAATACTTTAATAGTTATTGTATTACGCCCGCGCTTAGACCAGGATGTCTAGCGTATAGTACTCCGAATTCTAGGTATACACAATATACCATTGCAATAAGATAGTTATGAACAAGGACATTATATTTTGTAAATTGAGTTCAAATGTAAGCAAACTGTAAAAATTCTAAAACGTAATTTAAAACAAGCTTGCAGGTCTAAAATCTCGTAGGCTTAAATTTTCGTAAACATTTTAGTATCACCAAAAACCGTTTGATCTCTCATGTTTTGAAGTCTCTCCGTCATCATGGCTATTTCTTCGTTATTTTTCTACTAAAAAGCTTCTTGTAACTGTAAAATTTCAATTCAAATTTTGACATATCATCGACATGTTTACGGTTTCTTTTTTATGTTCTTTCATCTATTTTATTCATAGATTCATTGGCGTAGAATTCACTTACTTCGTATTAATCAACAGCGTCGATATTTTTGTTAGCGTTATGATAGAACTAACATTTTCTATCAATAACATCCATGTTATGTTTGATGGAATTACGACGCCCGCTGTGAAATGTATTATACTAATATAGCTCCTTAGGGTGTGATCTCACTGTACTGTAATTTCTGTAAGTGATATTACTTCTGTTGTATTATTAGTTTCAAATATTGTTTACGTATTGGTCTGAGCGCCGGTTCTGTGACCCATTTATTTTCAGTAACAACTGTTTCTTTTTTCTCATCTCTCGAAAATGTAACATAACATAACATCACGCCTGTATTCCCCGAAGGGGAAGGCAGAGGCACACATATAGTTTACCCACATTTCGCCAGTTATGTTTTAGGTCCCAATGTAATAGAGGGCGAGCCTATTGCCATCAACTGGACACAAATCCAGACTCCGTGCTGCTACTGAGAATTACCTAATGGAAAAACCCAGTAACACCTTGCCCGACTCGGGATTCGAACCCAGGAACTCATGCTCAGCAGTCGCGCTTAGCAACCACTAGACCAACGAGGCATTGAAAATGTAATAGGTATACAATTAAACGTTGTACGTAGGTACTTACATTGTAATAATGATACATAATTACATATTCGTTACTTGTTCGAATTGCCCAGCAATTAAACGCAAATAATATTATAAGCTAGAACGTTTCTGAAGGTTTTCTATTTATGGATAATATCTTAGTGCTACAACATTTTCAAATTTAGATTAATTAAGCTTTGATCTTAAAACATAAGTGCTGTTCGTGAAACCTTTGATGGATATATTTAGATTTAAAATCTAAGTTATGTTCAAATAAATGAATGTTTTATAGATTTTCTTAACTGCAATTATGTATCTTTATTTAGCAACTACAATTATTCTTTTTAAAGTTTCTCACATGTAAGCAAAAATTCACTTTGAACAGTCTGCTCTAGGATCACACTAATTTTATAAAGGCGAAAGTTTATGAGTGTGTTAGTATGTTTGTTACCTCTTCAAGATCAAACGGCTTGACCGATTTTGATGAAATATATGGAGGTAGCTGACACCCTGGATTAACACATAGGCTACTTTTTATCCCGAAAAATGTACCGGGTGACACAGCGCGGCGCAGCTAGTAGTACATAATTATAAAAGTTTTCAATATACAACAAATGAGATACCAAAGCAAAACTGGATCATGCATCTTTGCGTCCATATAAAGCTACGTTAAAACTGAGCCAGTAACACTTGATTTGGTCTGAACATCAACTTTACGCTCTTTTTATGGCAAGCAGTACTAAAGAACTGCCTACGATATTGCAGACGTAAACTAGTCACTTGCAAATAGTACATATTGCTTACTGTCGGCTGTAACTGTTGTAATCTGGGATTTGAGTACCACTGTAGTAGGCAGAATTTATTATTAATGAAAATAGTTTGTGTTGCAGTGGTAACTAACGGTAGGTTTCGCTACCCACCTAGTCTCTCCCTCTGATTGTGACGAGCCTAGCAGTGGGTGATGTAGATCTGCGGATGATGATTATGAAGTGACAAGTTCGATAGGCTATTGTCGGTCTTCGGGAAGTTCAAAACCTCGACTGAAGCAAAGATTGTAAGGTCTAAGAAATCAAAACCTTTTATTCTTTTAATAAAAAATAAAAAGTAGATTTATTTGGACGCTTTTTACACACAATTCTCTTTTTTTAAATAACGTAGCCCCACACAATTTCTCCTGTGTCGTGGGTGCGTTTCACAAACATGAAATATAACATTCACAAATACCAGACTCGTGACAAACATCTGCGGTTCCCAATTTTTTTTCCCCGTGCATGATCGAACCCACAACCCTCAGCTCAGCAGACCAATCGCTTAGCCACTACGTCAATAAGGTCGACTTTAATCGTCTGCTTAACGTTTTACGGCAATTTTCATGTCATAAATTGATAGATTTATGACATAAAAATTGCCGTAAAACATTTATAGTGAACTAAAGATCTTGTTAAACATAATATTAATATTATAAATGTTATGTATCTTGGATCAACAAAGCTTTTCAATTAGACACGATACTTGTAAACTACTCTGCTCTGGCTACTAGATTGTATGATTTTTTAATATCCTATCGCCTTGAGCTCGCCTACGCTTGTCTGTAACTTTTGTACTTGTTTTCTTTTAAACTAGATATATTTTTTAATTTTGTTTTCAATTATGCTTCTTTTTATTGCAGCTTATACTCATAATTTAGTTTTCTGCTAACAAAATAATGTACACATGTTTACATTTATTCTCAAAATTAAATAATACTGAAGCTGGGTGCCGTTTTTGTATTAATTGCATTGGAACAGAAAGACTCGAATGCTTCGAAAAAAACAGTCCTCTTTCTTATCTAAAGCCTTATTTGATTTAACGGAATACGACACAATGTCACATAATGTTCACCAAAACCCTTCCACGTTTTCTGGACAAGGAATTACGGAATTAAATTTTTCATCCAATTTCTCATTTTGCAACCACTAAAATCATAACGCACTCTGAATCATTAATTATATTAGTATTAAAACTATTTACTATCCCATGATACAGATCTCCAATTTTATAACGTAAAACACTAAAACAGTAGCAGGTCAGTTTCAGTTCATGTTTTAACTAGGTATTCTAAAATTCAGTACTTTCCAGGTCATTTTCATTTTCCACTGGGATGGACATCACACTGCAAAGACGGAGTAGCTGCACTATAAAATGTCGCCTGTATCTCAACTGGAATGGCTGTTGAAATATAAAAGAGTGTGTAAAACAAGGAACAGTACTTCCATAGTTTTATGAATACTGCTCTCTGGCAACAATCGAGGCGAGAATAAATAAAAAAATAAAATAAAAAGACGGACATGCACCGTTTAAAGTCACCGGAGCCAACAGCGTGATGAATATTGCAACTGGCTTGTAAGCACGCCAAATAAGATAGTTGTTCGCAACAAATAAAACAATCTTTGGATAGTGTTGTTGGCTTTCGACTTGAATATTACGCTTTTTATGAAGCGTTACCATAATAGTGGATGTATGAACTTGTTTCTTGGACCTTGTGATATGCATGGCATTTTGTAGTATAGTGAATTGAATATGTTGTGGTTATTTTTAATATCTGCTGAGGCTGTTCTGCTCAAGAGAATAGAAGTCTATTTTGGTAAACATTACAAATTAACTGTTGTTGAACATTACAGTTACAGAAAAATATGAATAAAATTTTGTGATCTTAGTACCTACCAATACGTTTTTTTTGAAGTTAGTTTTATTTTTAGGGTTTCCTGAAGAAATTTGAGTTATTCGATAATTACCCATTTTAAGCTAACGGAATTAAGTATTACTCTATCTTATGAAGTTAACAAGTAGGTACGTAACAAAACTAAGTTCGACCTAAATACTCCATACGTCACAAAACGACAAAACCGCAGATCGTAAAACATAACAAAACTCAAATGTTATGACGATCCTCAGATATTCCGGCCGGTATTTGCCGTACTAAATTATAATGATATTTTGACTATCGCAACAAAATCATGATTTATAGAAGCCGATGCTTACGAGTTCTCATTAGCTGTTATTCTTTTCAAAATAAACTAAAAAACAAAGAACAACATTGCTCTTGGACATGCTGACGTACGAGTGTGTTTACATAATTTCGTAACAACTAATGGTTCATTTTGTCAAATATTCTATGTTAGTGAGTTATAAATTCAACGAGCTAAGGATGAATCACATTAATGAATCAACCTATCCAAGATTACGTGATAAATCGTCTAACAGTTAATATTAATATTTCACTTTAGCGGATTAAGTGCGAGACGTGAATTATGTTGTTTTATTTACAATGTTCTTGATTGTGTTACGAATAACTCGTCTAAGACTTCGTTTTGATTAGCTTCGATCGGGCTTGTTTAAGATGTTGGTTCGAGTTGCAGGCTTCGTTATCATCATACGCAGCCCGACTTCACCTACTGCTGGCTTCTTTTTATAAGGCAGGAAGGCTTACTGGAAAATAATATTGAATTATATCATGGTATGGTGTAATTTATAGTAAATCAATTCATAATTATAAAAAAAAACATTATCAAAAAAGGAGATCATAAAAAAATTGATGTTATTTCCACACTTTGCAAACTGTTACTATTAGATGCGTTTTCTTTCCCACAAAACATTAGAAAATATAATGTAGTGGTAAAGGTCAACAGTAACTACATATACCACATTCTAATCCAAAATCAAAGTGATGTAATATTAGAATTTACTCCTCCTCACTGCCAGAATAGTGTAGCCGGCCATTGTCACTTTTATTTTTAAACAAGGTAAAAGATTTACGTCCACATTATAATAGCTTTTATGTTTATGGTGAATAAATGTCGTTTATTGTATAATGCTCCTATAATAAACAAGGCTGGAAATAAAAAATCACCACAACGTGTCGACGTAAGACATAAAGTCAAAATTAATAGTCTGGATTATGTAAACCAAAACATAGACCAGGCTTCGGCCGCGCCACACATATCCTGACTACCGAAAATCATTCGAGGCGATCGTAAACGCGACACAGCATAAGTGATAAATTAAAGTTCATTAAAACTAAGCTACCGAAACCAAATGGTATTTTATTTACACAAAAATAAATTTCAAATCGTAAACGAACTATAAATTTGTATTCTATAATTTTTATCGTTGATACATTCTTACTAGTCCGGTATTAAAATCCGGCTATCTATATTTTTTTCAATTGAAGACAATAATTATTATATTATATTGAACGTTAATATTCTCTCAAGAGCAACATTTATTATTTTTGTTCTTGAATTTAGTGAAGGTATAGATTGCTCACCGAATTGACACAGTCATTATCTATCGATACCAACACTTGTAGCTGTCAATGAGACATCATTAAGGTGCCACTTTGTAAATACGTTTAAATACCAAGCAAACACACCGTGTTTACATTAAGATTAATATAAATAGAACCGTGTCATCAAGTGCATACTTCCAATTTAGAATTATTGTTATTTCAGATTAAGCTTTAGAAATCCCGAAATCAACAATGCGATTGATTAAGCAAATATATAGAAGTGCTTTCTTAATCTTTTAAGTTCGTTTCGATCCCCGCTTTCTTTTTTAATGTGTCGCTAACAGAACATAGGAACCAGGTTTCATTACATTTACACAAGCCAGCAGCTGCGACTTTTTGTCAAGCTGTTAATGAAGATTTGTATCTGTCCGTTAGCTTTAGCGCGGTCGACAAACGCTAAAGAGATTTCTTATTTATCCCCAACACACTAAAAGGAGAATACAAATCGTATAATTTATGGCTCGCTTTGAACTGATTTCGCGCCGACATAACATACCGAGTTCGAACTATTCTCAAAATAATAAACATACGTTCGCAATATTTCTACAAAGGGATTTAATTTTATGAAGATGTAAGCTGCAATGAAAACGTTCATCTCGACTAGACATGCAAGACTGACGAATTAATAAAAGGCCTGCCCTACAGCGCTAAAACTTAATGGGAAACTAACAAGCGTAAACTAAAACACAAAACAATAGGAAACAGCCGTGGGGCGCGGATAGCGAACTCCGTCCACTCGATTGTGCACCTGCGATAACAGATCTCCACTTAATTTAATATTAAAAGCGAAAAACTTTTTAATTTCCCTCTTATTACCTTCTTCCCGTTAAAGTTTAAGAAACTTGTATTTTGTTCTGGAAACTTCGCCTTGTATGCTGGTGACGTGACATGTTTCCCGCTTTTTACGCAGCGAAAAAAAATTAGAGGCGGCCATCACTACGTAATTGAAGTGTCAAAAGTTATCTGATTTTACTTGCAAAACGCGTGGCGATATGAAATTTTTCGCGCAACCGAGATCGTTGGTTGGAAAAAAGAGAATTCGATATGAGGCGAGTGTCTGCAATCAGCATTCGACCTACATTCCTACCGTTATTATGCACATACGTACGATCAGTCGTATTAGGCGACATTGCGCTGCTGCAACCTGTGGGGCCGTTGATTGGGATTGTAATTAATTTTAAATTAACACCTAATAGAAATATATTGGCTTAGGTACCTGTGTCACGGGCTCGGTAACCCCCGAGAGAATAAAATTGGGATCCAACGTAAAATAATGATAAAATACGAATAGTGGGACTATCACTTGACTGTAATTAGATTATTAACTATTCAAACTAGCACTGTGGCTCGTATTTAATGCAAGCATAAATGTGTACCATACCCTAATGATAATTATTTAGTCTAGTTTTAAATATATACTTGTTTATATGTCTAGTTTCAAAACTGGGTCTTAGATCTACCTCATGAAGTGGAATCGACCTCAGCGACCTTCTAATTCGTAGACTAGCCTAATTATAATAGTCGCCAATAATGTACAGGCCTATGGTCAAGGCCAATTTTATGAAACTCGTCTGGGTATCTTTATATCAATCACCACGCCCGTGTTTTCTCAAAAGGTATGTCAAATAGGTCAAGTGGGATGCCGGACCAGAATAGTACCTCCGCATTTTGTCCCGCTGGGTGTCGTAAGAGCCGACTAAGGGTAAATACAGAAGATGGCCAGCATCGTCTTCTGTTACTTCACCATTAATACTGCGATCCCCAAGCCACCTGCAAAGTGCGGTGATTATGGCGATATCCCCTTCCTAAGGGGGAGGCCTTTGTTTAACTGGGTACGTCTTCCGGCTGATGATGAAGTCAAATATGTAATTTATTACACATGACAGTGACCATGCATGTGCGATACTAATATCATTTCAGAAATTAAAGGATAGTAATACTAACTAACCCTTCCTTCTCTGTTTCAGAAGCGGCCTTTGTTCTGCAGTGGGACAAGTTCTTAATAAAATCGATTCCAAGACTACACGCTTAACAGTAGTAGCTACAAGCGCCACGTAACAGATACAGTTCAAAAATAACATTAAAAAGTCATTGAATCATTCGGCACGACATTGACACACTTTTCACTGAACGCAATTACGACTATTACCTACGCGTAAACTAAAGCTATTACGGAAAAGGTTATGTTTTTATTTCCATTTAATGCGTACTAAATGGGAGTTTTTAACGAAGTGCGTTCTCATTGAACGTTGCCAATTAAAATTGAAAAAACAACGTATGCTAAATGTTTAAAACGCCATAACGATGTCGTTACTGGTGCCCTAACTAGGTGAAGCTCGTACACTACATGTACCAGTTAATTGTACAGTAAACAGTGTAATGAAAACCAACTTTATGAACTTAATTGGAAATAAATTTGTGAATCTGTGTTCCGGAATTGGAAAATAGAGTTCGTATTTTATTTTACAAACGGTGTTTTTATTACACTTTATTTTAGTTGGCAACTTTTGCGTTCATACTACTATTTTATGTTATTACACAAATAAAAGCAACGTCGAACGTATTTTAATGGTTTTTACCTCTTATTGCTGAAGTTAGGTTTTGTTAATAATTGTATGGCAATCTAATGTATTTTAGTTTTTAATTCATAAGTAACACGAATGTTTAGTTAAAGTAAAAGTTTCTTTACACAAAATTGCTATTTTTGTAAGGTAAGTTGCACTTTTAATAAAGTAAAGTGCAAGAGACAAAGTCAACCAAACAGCTCCTCTAGATAAATAGCAAATCGCTTGACGATAGAGTGATAAATATACAGGAATAATATGATGTTCGAACTATGTTATCGATGACATACTATGTCAAGCCCATATATTTTTCATTTTATACGATTTCTATTCTTCAAGAGTTTCCACTTCTCTAGGATGGCTGAACTATTATGACTACTCAAGATCGTCTAACAAAATTCTTCTTTAATAAATAATTAATAATTCTACAATGCATGTATAAATCCAGCTATTTTGCTTTCAATTTAGCAGCAAAAGGAAATTGTATCCATAGTCCAACTCCCCACAGATAGACTGTACCAAACAATAAGAATACTCAATCTGTACTCCAGTGTACATGCATAAAAAATATCGCAATGATAAGCCCAACGGAATCATACCTCACTATATCACATAAATTCTCAGACCTGAAGAGATGCCTACACTGAATGCAAAACAGTCGCGACGCGCGTCGTCAACTGAGATAGCTCTGTGAGGGCAACTCATGAAGAATGCATGCGTCCCGCTATCCGGTTATGAGATGACTGTTGACTTTGCTTATACACCCACAGAGCTGTGATTACTGTTTTCTTTTATGTTTTTTGTTTTAAGTTTCGGCAGGACTGATGGTTTTGACCTGAAGTGTTGCTTTGTTGCTGTTTGAGTAGATTTATCACGCGTTAAGATTACAATACATTGTAATTGAAGTAAATTTTGAAATACGTACCGTTATTTAAAATCAAGTATGGAATTATAATGATCGTTCTCTTGACCATCAGTATAATAACCATAATATTTACAATTAATTATTCTAAGATCTAAAAGTAAAAAGTGGCGTTCAAAGGGGGAGGCCTTTGTTCTGCAGTGGACGTCTTCCGGCTGATGATAATGAATAATGATTCAAAGATCCATCTGCATATATTCGTACAAATTGTCAATAACATTTTTTTCTACTTAATTTTATAACATCGATTAAAAACTCAATTATAGAAATGTAATTAGCTTTTTATCGACTCCGAAATAAAAACTCCTTTAATAAAGACATATCTATATTGACAACGTATGCAGTGATAAGGATTTAAAACCAGAACAATCCCCACTACCAAATCATCAGTTCAAATAAAAAGGCACGATTACTTATTCAAATTACTCATTTAGCAAGAAACGACTGCAATGTCCTGTGTAAACCTGCGCAGGTAATCCTTGCCTCATTGTGCCGGCCCGCTCGGCAATAATGCACGGACGCAAATATTAGCACAGACAGAGTACAGACACTACCGACTACCGACAGTCAAGCACAAAAAATCTGTTATAGTTCAAACTTTCATTGCGATTTTTATGGAAGTTTCTGAAGTTATATTGAAATGTTACCGACTTTTCGAAATATTGTTGTTATTAAATATTGTAAATGAGATAGTTGTGGAAGAATTGGAACTGTATTTGTCCCTCATTGGTAGAGCGATGACAGATGGTACTAATCACGTAATTAATATATTATTTATTTTGCATTATTTTTTATAATTATATATCATTCACCTACCTTACACTTAATTATGAACTTTAGCACAAAAATATAAAAGCTGCTCTTAACCTTGATTATCGTACTATTATTGAAAACAATTTTATAATCTTCAGTTTAAAATAAATTAGGAAAATAATTTAGCAATAACTTATAATCTGGCACTTCACAGTGTCTGAGTAGCCACTATCGTACGAAGAAATAGGTATAATAAGGTAACAAAACAGCATTTTTAAGAAATTAAAAATGCTGTTCTGCTACCTTGTCAGCCAATTGGGACTTACTCGTATTTACAGGTAATTTATAAATGAATGATATTTAAAGGCTTGTTCATAGACCCGAAATAAATAAAATAACCCTAAAAAACGCCATCAAAATTTTGCCACATATTAAAATTTACTTGTCGTTCTTACATCGACCAAAAAATATACAACTCCAGACATTAATCTGAACTGCGATTTTATATAAAACGAACGACTCATCCGTAATGAGACGTGGAAAAACGCTGGCAATGTTTAATCTGATGTCGTCATGGATGCAATCTCCGGCGTATTGTTTAGACAGGGCTTCGTACTGATGGCACTGCACTCAACTTCTTTATTTTAATGTTAATTAATTGCGTTGCAAGTGCTCATAGTTGATGTATTGCGTGGTTTGACTTGATTGATGGGAGACTGAGGGGTTTACGAATGTTTTGTTTAGATGAATGTTGAGGTTTGATTAGTACGGCATAGTACTTATGTACTATAATTATTTGTTGTGTTGAAGCTATTTCAAACAAAGAGGGAAGGTACTAAATAACGTTGTCCGAACAAAAAAAACTAAATTTTGAGTAAAGTTTCAAGTCTTGGTTCTTAGTAATAATTATGTTGAGCGATTGCAGAAAGAAAATTGATTTTGAAAAATCATATTTTTTTGTTTTAAGAGTCCTTTCCACGGGAAGGTAGTGTGTGATGTTTGTGAATTGCACGATCTGATGAAAGCCAAAGGAGATAAAAACATAGATATTATATAGGAGACGATTGTTACTTGTTCAAGCCCACCTAAACAAGCGGAAAACGTTCGATAAATAAAATAAAAAATATATGGGATTGACATAATATAATTATAATGATATTGACATAGATTTCACAGAAATCTTTTTATTCGATTTATGTTTGTAAAGCATTTTACCACATTTTTAGGGCCCTAGGTATTTGACATTTTATTAGGTTATCGGTAAACTAGAATAATAAGGATTGAATACCTGATTAGCCAGTGGCTAAGCGATTGGGGTTCGATTTCCGCACGAGACAAAAATTTGTGCGATCCGCGGATGTTTGTCCCGAGTCTGGGTGTTTGTGTATGTGATATTTCATGTTTGTGACGCACCCACAATACAGGAGAATTTCCTAGTGTGGGGCGACGTTGTTTTTAAAATAAGATAATAGACTAGTCTAGTTAACCTATCATAAAATATGTAAATTGTAAATGAGTTTACGTAAACGCTATTGGGATATCAAAGATTATTTTCGGTTACTTCTTCGGAAGTAACAATTAAAAACCGTTTTTCCATTTAACGTAAAATTGTGTATTGAATATTCATAGGTAAAAGTCAATTGATGGAGGCACAAGTCTGAAGCTGCTTGTATAACGATGTTTTTTGATTTGTGAAAAGTTGTGGTATTTACATACTTCTTTCTCGTTTTATCACAAATTTACTTTGTGTCTTCAAGACCCAAACTAGAATAATATTTCCCTATGCAGGGCAAAGTTCCACCATGATAGCTAACTGGGCTAGCGATTTCAGGACCCTTACCTTGAAATCTTAAAGCAGGACAGTTTGATATGTGGAAGCGAGACGCCGCTCCATCTAGTGTCTTGCACACATCTAAAACTATCGTGCTTCAAGCATTCGTGGTAAGGGGGCTTATCATTAATAGTTATTTGGAATAGAAGAAAATATAATTAAGAGAGTTAGAAAAAGGCACATTGAGACCTGAATTTGAAACCTTGCGCATCTGGTGAACAAATTAAGCCTCCACAAAAACCGGAAAGATGTGATATTGATCTCAAGTTCTCAACCCACGTGCGCTGGTAACACAGCATAATCATCAATGCGACCTTTTATCCAGTTTACTTCAAAACCGGTCTGTTATGGAAGTGGATCTCTACTTCCGTACCGCCTAAAGTACATTTGCACATACATAGAAACGAACTTAAGTAAATATGTGTACGCTCGGTTTATTTTCCCTCTAAATGGAAGAAAAAACAAGGGAATTCCGAGACACATTATCGAACACAATTTTCCCATCTGAGGAAGTGCGATAGCATGAACCAGAGGATTTTATGTTCAAACTTTTCGCTTCCGTCCGCTGTTCTTACGTTTATTAGAACTCTTTAATTATGTAACTTGTTTATTTTCATCGAATATTATAAATACGGTGGAGTTTCTTAGTTGCTAAGGGAAAAGAAAGTTACATAGAGATCTTGTCCTACGTTCATTAGTTCAATATTGCCGTCGATTTTATCTGTGTATAAAGTCTGGTTAGGATTACCGTATAAAAGTTGTACATAATTTTCGAATAATAAAATAGAAAAAATACCTTTTACGAACGAATTAAAAGTTTTACAAGCTCTATAATCCGATGTTATGGTTTCACTGGAATAAATTATATTTTTAGTTTATACAACGGTTATAATATAACAATAACGATGACTCATAAACAATTTAAGCACTAAGATAATTCATAAAAGTCTTAACGACAATTTTAACAACACAAACAACGATATGCTTACACTACCAAGTATAAACACAAAATCAACCTAAGAATGTCGCGCTAAAAAAAAAACAAACCTCTTAATTCAAAATCCCTGTCAGCATTATAATAACTTTCTTTAATTTCCACGACCACAGACCATCAAATGTTTAACGAGACCGTCTTTATAACGATTTTGGCTCCAATCCAACTTTAGATAACGATGCAAGAGCCTATTCATTTAAATGATTGATAGTGTTAGCATAACACCTCGTTGGATTCGTCTTGATTGAGTGTGGGCTTTTTGTTATGTTTGATCAGTTAACCGATGGTCTGCCTGATTGGCTGCCTTCAACGTTAATTCTTAAACAAGACCCCATTGTGTGAGCGTTGTCTACAGCGGTGACATACAGCTGCGGCGAATGGGGAGTTATGGCACGATGATTACCTTGAATATTTCGGATAATAAAATTGTTGAGGGGCACGTAGCTACGTGGCTATCGCGCCATCAATCGACCGGCGAGGTTAAGCCGTACTTTCCGAGGTCAGTCTTGTGATGTTTTTACACATCGAGAGCCCTCCGTGATTTGAAAAGCACGCTAAGACGTTGATCCTGCACCTAATATCTCTCTGCTTGAGTCGGTCTACCGTCCTACCGGACTATGAGAGTGGAGGAATAGGGAGTGGACCTTTGTTTGCACGTATACTTGTGGACTATAATATCTACTGAATAGTTGTCTAGTCTCCGCTCGGAGATAGATCGCCGTAACCGAAATTCGGTCAGGAGGACATTCTTTTTATTGTCTACTGTTGACTGTTAAAATTTTAATACCCACATCATCTACAGGTTACGTGTAATAAAGGTTTTCAATACCAACGTCCATGTTCATTGTCCCACTCATTTTCAATTTCTATAACAATGTATGTTAGAGTATGTTAATTGTTGTGTGTACTCGTGAGTTTACGAACTAGTTTGTAAAAACTAACAGTGACATGAAGAAGTATGTATGATGTGTGTCTTCGTGCCAATTCTCCAAAAGAGTCTTACGTTTTTTACTATACAGTTCGTTAATAGGAAAAACGTGTCGACTTCGACCAAAAAATAAAGATTTAGCTCGTCAATTTTTTCAGCCGTGAGTCCAACATAAGTGGAAGTAATAAGCATATCAATAAATCACGTTTTTACAAGCTTCAAGATAAAAAACCGTTCGATTGCGAATTGTGGTCATGTCAAATTGGTATCGATGATACACCATGACTCTGAAGTGGCAGGTATTTGTTGCCACTTGTGTAAATCAGCAATTAGGTGGCCATTAAAAATTCAATAGTTGTCTTTGAATGTTGTTGACGTTTTAATAGTTTAATTTTTTGAATAGTTAATGACTTAACTCTTTAGAATGATTCATGCTTGAATTCTATTGTGTGCAATTATCGATTGATGACAGTTAATTTCAATAAATAAAAATTCAATCAAGAGCTGTTTATAGGCGTTTATGGGTTCATTACCTATTTAAAGAAAACTACTGACAATAATTATTGTTAGGTCGTTTTCAATCCCTACTATGGGCTCTTTATTCTATGCTATGGGTAAGGCGGATTGCACGCTGCCCCGTATCATGCAGCGTAGCGCAGGAGTGCGTGTTATTACGTTCCTTGTAAGAGATCTTTTAGTATTGAGAAAAGGCGTAGTACAATACGGGGACGTATCTTGGCAAATCTGAAGTAAGTCAATCAGCTGCGCAATGGATCTTTTAGGAACGAAATTGTCTACTGCACACCTAATCGGCTAACTTCAGGTTCGCCAAGATACGTGGGCCGTATTGTACAACACATAGGAAACTCATTCACTCGCAGTGTGTGTGGCTCCGTCGCCACGCACCGTACAACGTAGTGCGGGGCAGTCTGTGAATCGCCTAATGATTACAAAACTACAAACATTATCCTATCCAATGCCCAAAAAAGTTTTATGCAATCACAACAAACCATTGGCAGATGATATTTATTGTCAATAAGTACGATGTATTATATCAGTCATCAAGTGACATATAAAAATAAAAGGTTCCATCTAATATTAATTGAAACAGAACACAGCCATGAGAACAGCAACTTAAAAAAAGTAAAATCAACTTTTAGCATCGTTTACAAACACAGTAGAGGCAGCGTGTGCTAATAAATTGAAACACTTTATCATTTATAAACGATCTTCATTGAAGCTGACAGGTTGTAGGTATAATAGCGCTCAATTGATTCGCATAATTTGTGCCAGATGGTAATCGAATACCACGGAATGACTTCTAATGTACTGGTTTTAAGACGTATTTAGTAGATGACTGGAAACTGTTAACAATTAGCAATAATTCTAATTACCTATATACGATTGCTGGGCTGCTAAATTGTCTAAATTTATCTGGAACTTGTATAACAAAATATAAGAATGATTTATACGTTATTGAATTAATTCTCTTCTTTAATTAATTATCGGTCAGCAATAATAAACGCTTATAAATAGGTTTAGCGAAACCAAATATAATACATATTCCTAGGTCTCTGCCTACCCCTTAGGGAAACATGCGTGACTTTATGCATGTATGTATGTATTCCAAGTTCCGTAAAAAATGCCGAGAGGGCAGAACAGTCGCCTTTGAAGTTTTTATTCAAGCTGTAGGTACTCACGCTGTCTATCAAAATATCATGACTGATCAATACAGTATAAAAATGTATATAGTAATAAAATCGAGTTATATTCTCATACGGAACCGAAATAACGATAAAGAAAATATAATTTTCTCATGATGTTAGGTATTACATTGGATTGGATCGGACTTCATGTAAGGCACTGAAATAAAATACGCGATAAACGCTGCGTGGAGGGATTTTATATCTACACATACAGTAAAAGCCAAATTTATCAGTAACAGTATGTTCAGTCGAAAAAAATATACATTTTGTTTTGAATGAAAATCCAATCAAACGAAATCATAGCCTTACAGCCGTCGCAAATCTCTATAAACATTGGAGCGTTTGGAAAACCAATAAAAATAGACGTCAAAAATCAATACTAAATAATAGCGGACCCGTTTCGAAAAGTTAGCTTTGGAAACTGGGAGCTGGGCGCGAGCTTTGTTGATTGATTGCAACACAAACATAGATTTTTTATTCCATCACAGTTGTTTGCCCACCCGGCGCCGTGGGCTTTACTTTTGTTATGTAACTCAGGAAGACTGACGATTTAAATTTCGTACCCCGCTGATGAACTTACGCAGTAGACCCCAAGGATTTGGCATTGATACGTTCTATGTAGCATCTGCGCTCGCAAAGTTTGTATGGACTTGCGTCGTGTTTTCTTTTTTTAAATAAATCAAGCCAATGTCGTTTGTTTACAAGAACACTTTCAACGATATTTTGTTCATCGGAACATTGCAGTTGTTAACTGGGTTGTTCTTCTTTTTAACCTACAAAAAGGTGTCTCCACCAGTCAGTAAAAAAAAAACAAAGAAATAACCATTATTTCTTTTCTTAATTTTATTTTAACATGCACTGTACTATACACATAATAGCTGTGCACGATTAAATAACATATAAATTGTATAATTTCATTGTAAAAAGTTCGTTACAGAGTTGTAAATCCGCGTGACAGAGGTGTATTTCATACAAAATGACAATGTCTCCCGCTACCTCGTCTTGTGTATAATCCATAATATTACAAAAAAATTATATGAATACACAAAACGTTAAAATATCTTATAACTCTTAAATATATTACCTATCATGTAATAGCAACCATTATTTTTTATCGCTTTTAATAAAATATTCAAAAAATCTCAAATACTTGTCTCCTACTACCTCACGTTTTATTTTATAAATTATGTCACGTGGTTTGTCCTTCGCAACACGCGTTTATGCCGCTCGTCATTGTGGCCAGCGATTGGAGGTTTAGACCCCCTTCCCCCCTTGGTACGATTTCCCCTCTCAGGTCGAGAGACAGCGCGTCAGTCGCCGGAAAGCTGTGATAGGAGGTGCGTGTGTTTATTCGGCTACCGCTTCGTCACGTAAGTAATTGATTCAAAATATCATTATTATTGTTACTTTTCGTTGTCTACTCCTACGTAATAAGAAATATTTTATTGCCAACGTGTAAATTATACAATTCTATGTTAACTTTCAAATGTTATCGACTTTGCAACCGATTTTTACCCCTCCGTCACATGACAACTCCGTCACATGTTTATTGTGACAGAGTGGTAAAATACGTGACGGAGGGGTAAAATAACCGATATTTATGCTCAATCTGAAAAATTCAGAAAAAGATACACTATTTATTATGGTAATTATTCCTAAGGAAAGTGTTACAAATACTTTTCTATGTTTAGGTACTTATTTCCTATTTTCAGATACCATCATGGCGAAAAAGAAGGCATTAACACCAGCAGAAAGACAGCGGCGTTGTCGGGAGAAAAGAAAAAATGACCCTGACAAGGTAGCTGAAGTAAAGCGCAAAGATTTAGAAAGATACCATCATGGAAAGAAGCTAGTGGCTGACATGAGCATGCGAGAACATCGATTAAAAAAGCGAATATGGCAAGAAAGAAATAAAAAAAGAAGGGAGAAGAAAAAGATGCTTGAAGAGGTACTTTTAAACACGCCGGCTCCATCACCAATACCAGAAACTCCGCCTGCAACACCGACACCCTCTGAAGTATCTACTGGTAGTTCAAGGGGAAGAAAGAAAGTGAAAAGGGATAGAACAAAGTTGTACAGAGATAATATTAAGTTTCAAGAAAAAATAGACCAGTTAGAGAAGAAAGTTAGAAAATATAAGAAGAGATTGCAGAGAAAATCAAAAAAAGACAGCAGCAACAACAAAGATGAAAGCAATAGTCATAATACAAATAAGTACAGCGTTCTTTCAAATGCCATCAAAGAACGATACAAAACTGTCAAAAATCGAGAAGCAAAACGCCTCATTCAATCGGTACTTCAAACCCGTATCGTAAAACAGTCCAGAATGCAGATCGAATTGGTAAGAGAAGCATTAGGTGTAGACCGACCTTTAACATACAAGAGCGTTCTACCAAAACATACTGATCTTGTACGGAAGATTCATCAGTTCTTCTTACGGGATGATGTATCGAGAGCTACAGCTGGTAAGAAGGAGACTGTCACGCATAATAAAAAGAAAGTACAGAAAAGATTTTTATTGGACTCCATGAAAAACCTGTACAAAGCCTTCTTAAAAGAAAATAGTGGCTTCAAATGCCACTACAGCTACTTCACCAAACATAGGCCGTTTTATGTGAAGCCACCTACTGTAGATGGAAGAGATACTTGCTTATGTAAGTTACACGCAAATTTTACCTATGTGTTCAATAAGAATAAAGTAATTGTGCAGAAAGACACGAATGCAATCTTAGAATCACTAGTTTGTTCTGTTGATTCGGTATCTTGCATGAAAGGAGTTTGTTCGGAGTGCAAGAACCGGTGCATAAATTATGATAAAAGTCACCAAACTGAGATTGTAGACTTACGACAGTGGATAAGGAAAAGTGAAGTTGTAGAAAAAGCAGGGAAAAAGGTAAAGATTACAAAAAATGTACCAGTTACTGAAAAGCTGACTATTGATGAAGTGATCCATAAATTTGAGAGCGAGCTGCAAAACTTCAAAACACACATCCACAATATCAGACACCAATACAAAGCTTACCGACAGTGCATCGACGGGCTGACAGAACATGAAGTCGCATTACATATAGACTTTAGTGAGAGTTATGCCTGCAAGTATCACTCTGAAGTCCAGTCTCATCATTTCGGTGGTTCTCGTAATCAAATCACCCTGCATACAGCAGTAATGTACCATTTTTCAGCAGAAGCACAGAAAACACAGGTAACTTCATACTGTACAGTGTCATCCAATCAGAACCATGGACCTTCTGCGATTTGGGCGCACCTTCATCCAATCCTATCGGAGTTAAAAGAAAAACACTCTGCTGTAACAACTGTTCACTTCTTCTCTGACGGACCTGCAACCCAGTACAAGCAAAAGATAAACTTCTACCTAATGGCAAACAGGTTTTTCGAAGAATACGGGTTTCACAAAATATCCTGGAACTTCTTTGAATCAGGACATGGAAAAGGAGCTGCTGATGGTGTTGGAGGGACAATGAAACGCCAAGCGGATGCCATAGTAGCTAGAGGAAACGATATTGCAGATGTATTCCAATTCTTTTCCGCACTTCAAGATGCCAACAAAATTCAACTGTTCATGGTGACAGACGAAGACGTGGAAAAGGTAGCAGCAACGATTCCAAGTAACATTGTACCCCTGAAAGGAACAATGCAAGTCCACCAAATGTTCACGGAAACTCGTGGAATCTTAAGCCATAGGGTATTAAGTTGTTTTTGTGAACAATTCTGTTCTTGCCACGTTCCTAAAACTTATCAACCTCTGCCTGACCAACAACAACAAAATACTGTGGACGATTTGTTATCTAATGAAAAAGAAGACGATATGATTCATGATGTGGAGCATTTCACGCTCGCTGATATTACGAACACAATTGGGATGCCCCGAAAAAGTTTCTACGGTACTGTGTATGGCCTAGATGAATCATCTGATGAAGATCAGCCTTTGGCCACGCTTAAAACGAAAGATCCAACTGATCAAACTGCCGTCTGTGGTACTTCTTACCAAGCACTCCAGCCTGAAGACATTCATCCAATGAATATAAAAGAAGGAGTACACGTATTGGTTAAAGTAAGAAGCGAGAGGAACATCCAATACACTTACGCTGGAGTAGCAAAAAGTACCGTCGATGAAGAAGGCGATGTCCTGGTAATGTTCCTAAAAACTGTCGATGATAGTGGAAGACTGTTTAAGTTAGTGGAGAATGACGTATCGGATGTTCCTTTTGATGATTTAATTAAAGTCTTACCGGCTCCGAATGTTATTAAAAAGGGAAAAAGACAATATTTTATGTTCGAAGAGCCACTGTCTGTATTCGAAAAATAAGACTCAATCAGTGGCTTCGAAATTGAAATGTTGTATTGCTAGATTGTGCTATTGTCAATGATGATTATTTTTTATTGCATATTTTTGGAAATTTTAATTTGTTGTCAAGTTAGATTTTTTAATTACTTAAGACGAGTGAGTAGGTAGTCATTTAATTTACTAAAATACGAATCTCTTATTCTAAAGGTTCTCAAAGTGATTTAATTAATTATCTAAGTTTGATCTCTTTATTTTATAAGACAATGTTGAAGACTGATAAAGATTTATAACAAAATAAATGATTCTAGAAAAATAAACCTGTTTTATTCCAAAATGCAGCCCGATATCCCTTAGAATAACAACTCTGTCACATAAGTTACTACTCTGTCACGATGTAGTCTCCTGGTAGGAAAATTGTTTTGGTCGTTTATATATTTTGTTATGACTAGTGCGACATGGGAAAATATATATTTATAATAGTTGATGATATTGCCGTCTGTGATATTCGTATTTGTTGGTAAATAATAGTAAAAATGGATTTATAGCAAAAATATACTTTATATTAGCAGAAAATGTGACAGAGTGGTATAAGATCATGAATAAAACATATTATATATATACAAATGTATTATTTTAATACGTTTTCTACAAGTTCTTTTAGTTAATTAATGTATTACAAAAGTTTAAGTTATTCAGACAAAGAGTATTCGATAGAATAAAATAAAAGATTTCGTGACGGAGGTGTAATTTTTTTGTCGAATCCATCTTTCAGGTCTCGAAAATCGTACAAAAATCTATAAACTTCTCGGCCAACAACTTTTTCCGATAGAATACAAATTTTGCTATCAAAATAATATACATACTGATGAGGAAGTTTAATTTTTTTTTTCGAAATTGAGCAAAATGTTGCATATCAAATTGTAGGTTTAAAAGAAGAACGACCCAACTAACATTTCTGTGTTCGTACTAGTAGAGATAATTTCATTATTTGGGATTTATTAAATTTTACTTTCAGCTAAAAGTAAAGTTAAAGCAAGCTTTGTACTTTCGACCAGGATAACACATTTTGACGAACGCAAAGTTAAATTATTGTTCTTAAAAACTGTATTGTAATTTTATTTAATAAATACAACAAAAGGAAAAAACAAACAAAACAGATTCAAAAGGAAGAATAATAAATTAAGATTGACCGCGTTAGCTCATGAGTTTTGTTTAGTTTGATTCTCGACTGTCTGAATCGTATTTGTACACACGAGAATAATAGGCAGGTCGGTACCTAAACCTTAAAACAAAAGACATCACGGCCTATTATCACATAGGAAAACAATGACGTAAAACAAGACACAGTTGACACACTTGTTTAAGTAGTGAGATCACTTTTGCATCACCGACGAAGAATCTCTGCTATCTACAATGCGGTGGCAATTAAGAAATTTATTGTAATAGCTCTATCTAGGGCGACCATTACGCTAACGACCGCTAATTCCGGCCTTCAATCTCTAAAAACAAACTTAATATATGGTAGTTACAATGGTTTTTCTTCTTTTAACTATGGGCTATGCTATTATCGTTAGCAGGAATCACATGAAATTGTATTGTAAAAATATCGTTGGGTACTTGCGAACTAAAGTTATTTTGAACAAATATTAATAGCTACTATACGATATTTAGAGGCATACATTAGCGGAGATATTATTCTTAAGTAGGCCTAATATTATAATGATAAGCTTGCAGCAAAGGAGAAATGGTACCGTTAAAAAACGAAATTATTATATTCTTCTTATCATATCATAAGTTAGTTTAGCTAGGCATTATACAATACGTATTTTGTTTTTAAACGTACGTAGTTTTATTGATGAAACGATTGGCTTCGTACTTTGATGAATGTAGTTTTAACTCATCTGAATACAAAGATTGTCGTGCACTGGCCACTTATTGACCCGACAATCTGATACGTTGGTAAATCTCCGCTCTGTACAAACACTGATCGCATTGATCGATTTGCAACATGTCCTACTTTCCATAAATACCTCGTTCCAGGAACATGCAAGTTTTGAGACAAAAAACGCATTAAACCGCTCGAGTAAGCAACATTATTAAAATCGATTCCGTAGCTCCAGTGCGTTCGCATCAGATGAGCTTGCCGCATCCACGTTTAAAGATGATTTGTTTAAAATGCTGCAACCACAGGCCGCGTGATGAATATCACAGCAGTATATTGGAATAATGATCCTGCCTTGCACTGCATTCAATGGCATTTTGCATACAATATGGTAGATGGATTTATATTAAAATATGGCGAACGTCAGTGCCGGTTGCTCACAATAAATTATTCATTGCACACAGTCAATTTTCGTTCAAGATAAACAGTCCTCGCATAAGTATATCAAATTCACAGATGCATCGTACGGACGCTCATAAATATTCAGATTACGTATTATTGTTCTCGGCTTGTCGGTAATTAGATCGCCCACGAAAGGAAGCTGCCTTAATAAGTTGGTAGCAACAAAGTTCTTAATAAATTATCTATGTGGTGTATACGGCCGCCCATTCCGTTTTAATGTCCAGAGCTCATTAAAATCACATTCAAATATGATAATTTCAGAAGTGTTACACGATATTGGTTAATCCTTCTTGTAATGCATAATTAAGCTACATAATAAATGATAGCTAGTTGTTTGTAGCTTATCAATGAAAAACCTGTTAACTAAAGTCACGTTCCAAGATGTCATATGCGATCAGATTTTTTACAATATGTTTCTTATAATAAGTTGTAAATAATAGTTTGTAAACTCTGAAGAAATAGGCATACTTCGATGTTTTCCTGTATCGGGGATATTACACACACAATTTCATCTCAAATTCCTTGTAAAGGTGGCCTGTCATTGTCTATCAGGCCCTCGCCCAGCTTTGTTTAAAAATATTTTCTCCAAAAGTAAATAAGTTTCAAACATTATTTATAGTATAAACGCATTACTTATAAACTTTAATAAATATTGACTAGTACAAAATTTGTGCCTGTCAATAGCTATATCCAACAGATGACGAATAGCAAGTTTTACTAGCTGTCCATTTGACGAATGTTGAACATGACCTTACAATTTGTATCTCATACCAATAAATCATTGTTGAACGCCCGATCAAAACTGACACGGATCTCTCGTACTTATAACCTCTCGAGACATAACGAACCAACTTTTTTCCCGTATCGTAAGTGTTTGCTTCGGATGAATAGCAATAAAAACTTTATGATTATGGCTTTCATGGAAATAAAATTGTTGAGCAGAGAAAGGAGTTATAGGTTTGAGGCAGGAAGCGTTGAGTAGATACTCTTTTGATATCCAAAGAAATGGCCGCTTTTTATGTAATTTATTGACTTACAGAGTGTTTGAAGTATTACATAATATAACTGTTCGATATCCTGGAAATGTAAGGTATTTACGATAATTACCAGTAAACATGGTGGAGTAAATATTGGTTGTAGCTGTGTGCGGTATGGACACGATAACCAAATCTGTGCGAACCTAATTATTTGCTAACTCAATTTTCCTTTTGACGCGGTATGTTTTGGATTATGTAGGCATACACTATAACACACTCGCATTATATTGATATTTATTCTTATATGAATAAAAATAATTAAAGAAGTCTTTAGTCCATTGCACGAACAACATAATCATGAATTAGAATTTAGTGCAAATAAAGGGAATGTTTCGAGCTTCACTGAGACTCCTGTAAAAATATTTGGGCCCCTTACCATGAACTCTTAAAGCAGGACATTTTCCGCTGTGGAAGCGAGACGCCGCTATATGCAATGCAATTTGGCGTCTCGATCCCACAACGGAAAATGAGTTCATGGTAAGGGCCCTGAACTTCACAATTCCTTCAAATATCGCCAGGTGTTGACCAATCTGCATCGTTGTTGATAAACTAGAGAATATTATAAATGTTTAGTACTTTTATTTTAATTTTGATAACAATTCCAAAAATAGTCCAGCTAAACGACTCGTCTATTAAAAACCAAGTGCTTTAATGTTAACATACATATAGGGTACATAATGACGTGGACTAACAAATTGGCACGAGGCACTGAGCAGTGATAGATGGGCCCGCGACGTGCGTTCCAAACAAAGGCCAAAGTGTTGGTTGCAATCGCACTGCCTATTCAACAAATCCTGGAGCTAGTAATTATGGATGACACTTCTGTTGCGTACAAAATAGATATTAATTTGTATTGATTGATGTGCAATTTTTTTCAGTGCTTTATCGCATGGTCTATTTTATATTCCCATTTGGTAGGTACAAAAATATTCTGAAGTTTTTAAGGTTAACAGGAGTAAAAAGAGTAGTGTAGTAAATAAAAAATGTATTATTCATTCTTAGTTTTTAATTACGGTTTACGCAAAACTTTTTAAAAATGTTTATTTTACTAATAGCGACGTAACGGTGATCGGCTTTCGCTGAGTTAAAAAAGTTCAAACCGTTTAGAAAATCTAGTTCTTCGCGAAAAACAGCACAAAAAATCCGGTGCACCGAAAAAACATCTAAAGTCATCTTGGCGTTCAATTTGTTTTCTGGATAGAAAATAGAGAAGCGGAATAAAGCGCTCGACCTACTGACCCTGCACGATGTTTGCGCAGAAATTCTCAAGTTTTGCGACAACCACTGATGAGCCGGTACCGATGACATAAATAAACTTGTTGGACAGGCTTGATATGCTTTATGAGGCGTCGTAAGTATAGCGATCTGTTAGTAGATAATATAATATTTTATAGAACCATATACTCGTAGCCATTGATTGTAGCTGTTCTTTTTTTACTTTTAACTAGGAAACTCAGACACAGTTATTACCAAGCTATTAAATAAGGATCAAACAAACTTTATGCCCATTGACGGTGCTCAAACTTCAATCGATAAAATAACAATATCAAAAACGAAGAATACAACGCACTTCCCATCGATACCACATCCGTCAGTTCTAGTTTCAAGTAAACCGCACTGGCACGCGAGCAAAACTCATTCTACCAATTAGGCGTAGGCAGTGTTGCAACCAATCATCGTTTGACACAAGTCAAATTGGAGTTTGAGCGTTTCGGTTTGATTGATACAAATCGAGGTCATCGACTGATTTATCAGTCCTCTATTAATTCTGAGCTGGGGCGAGTAATTAACTTTCATTATGGCCTTATGTAAGACTTGTTGCTTTTATTTGGATGCGTAAAAAGTTGTATCGGTTATGTGGTGCAGGTTGAAGACAAATGTACGTGCATTTTGCTCTTAGTGCGAGCGGAATGTGAAAAATATCAGAGGTTTAATGGAACATTCTATATTAAAATTAATATTTAAAACCTACCACTGGTCATGTTTTGGTGAAAAGACATGTGTTTATAAAACGTTGTCATTTAGTCTTTAAGGTTATCAAGTAATTAGAAGATTTTCCGTGCTTCTTATTAGCTCCCCCGTCAGAAGCTGTTAGTCCTAAAGGCCTTTAATTTTGTCGTTCTTTATATAAATTTTTAGATGAGATGTTGTTCCTAACTTCAATTTTAATTAAAATCAAAATCGCTTAACCTTTTATTGATAAAACTAAATCACAAATATTTGAAAACATTTTGATTCAAACCACTCTAAAACTAAACCAATATTAAATTCCGTATGACTAATACATTCGATCTCCATGACGATCAAAAGCTACCCGAACTATCAGCTACAAAATCTCCCTTTAAAACGACGGCCAATGGAAAATGGCCGTGAAAATATAACAATTTATCATGTTGCCATGTTTTATTGTGCTCAGCGGATGCCCGGAGATTATTTACATTGAATTGATGAGCATCCCAAAGGCTAACACTGTCTGACCTTAACCCCGGCCTTTGTGAAAGTAACACGGAGCACTGACTGCGGAGAATGAGCGAAAAAATTACTATCGTCAATCGTGGATGCCTTATTTGTCTGAAGTGCCAGTTATGCAAAAAATATAATAATGGTTCGATAGGCAATCGATTCTTGGTCGATTGCAGTGAGCTGATCGTTGTAATGTATTAGCTTTGATGTAATTGCTTGCGATTGAATTAAGTTGTCGTTTTGCTTACGTATGACTGATGTATTGCACAATTTATATAACAAAAGATTAGTTGATCGCCGTCTTTCTGATCTCAGGCTGTGATATAATAGTTTATTGGGTTAACTCATTTGTATTGTACAAAGATAACAGCAAGGACTGATTTAATTTGATAAAGTCAGTCTGATTCAATAATTGCAATTATATTTAGATTACGAAATAAAATTCTGTAAACTAAAATATTTTTCGTAATAAATTGTGACTTAAAGTTGGCCTTTAACCTTCATTGACTTTATATAATAGTAATAAGGTCACTAGATGTCAAGAAAAGTCTATTTCAAAATCATTATTATAACAAAAGTAACGAAAAAGAAGGTCATAATTAAATGTCTTTACCTAAAATATTAGACTAGAAGCCTAACTGTATTTTTGGGACCATTTTTATTACTAGGTAAAGTTTTGATTTACCTACCATTTATATACATGGCTATCAATGAATCATCAAACCGTATTACTAGGACTTCCTCGGTGCCGCGCCTGTTGCCATGCAACCACAGATAATGTAACGCCCGTTTTAGAGCGTTATGTAAGTAAAGCGCGTCCAATCATACTTCACTTGTGACCTACATCAGCGTCTCTGGGCCTTAAATTAAGTGCATAATAAACTCTGAGAATATTTGGTGACTAACCTTTAAACAAGAAAGAAAAAAGCTTGCTGATGGCAGTTGTCGTTCATTGTGGCGTTCTAAGGGGAGTCCTTTGTTCAACAGTGGACGTCTTCCGACTGATAATGATGATGAAGCTGTCAATTTAGCACTCTTTCTCTGAAAAGTAGGCAGAGACCACAAATTTCCATTTGCTACGATCGCAGTTTACTCCATATTGTTTTATAAACTGAAAACAGATTGTGAACTGCTTTTTACATTTCAAAAAATGAAATATCATGTATCAAGTTCTAGAAGTAATTTGTTCGTAAATTCCTTTTTCTGGTTTTCCAGGTTTCCTGAACAAGCATAATGTATAACAACTATAAATTCTCATTGGATATCGGAATAGATATGCAACATAAATCAGTAGACCTTTCCCAGACAAAACTCTGTTGTTCGCATCATATATCAATTGAACTATTTAAGATTAACAAACCATCGGTCAGTAATGATATCTGTAATGAAAGCACCAGATAAGATATTTGCGTCGGAGCATATTAATGATTGTCGCGACAACCCGTAATCAATTTATATCAATATCGCCAATGGGTCGCTCTGTGCTTGTTAGCCAGCATTAATATGAATTTTAAGCGTAGGGCTGTCAAATTTGAGGTATCAAAACAAATGCTAAAAGCTACTCTCTTGAGACGAGATTTTCGATTTATCCCCTTACTCATACAACAGTTATCTCAGATGTACATGTTTAGATTTTTTTCAAATATTCGAAAATAAAAATAGAAACTCATTCTCATCTTCAAGGGAATATATCGACTATCCATTAATCGAGTGACTATCGCTCTATTGATTCCAAATAGACCCCATTTCTTTTATTTTAAAATCAACTAGCGTTACTTTGACAAGTAGTTCAATGGTACTTTATGATTGACTTCGAAGATATGAATACGTCCGCTAATGTAAGTATGTTTTTCGTTTCAATTAATCTATACTTGTATCGATTAAATCGTAAGAATATATGACATGACAGAAGAAAGACAATGTCGTTGTAACTTTTAATAAAGTGATATCAATTTAAATTGCAAGATAATGTCGAGATTACAATATACTATACACCTATAAAAAGATATTTGTCACTTTAAACTTAAGCAATACACTTAGATAACACCAAAAATACTCGTTCAAGCAAATTACTCGTTTTTATTGCAATGCTAAAACCAACAATACTATCAACCTTATGTTTCTAAAAAAGTATAAGCTTCCGTGTTGCTCCAATGTTTCAAACTGCATTGAACTCACATAACAAACAACAATATTTTGTCAAAACTGTATATCACCTAGACTTGGAACAAAATTGCAAGAATCGAAATAGTTCATAATAAGGTGACCATACCACAGGACCAAAAAACATCGATCACGTGGCTACTTGATAAGCCAATCATGAACATCAATATTCATAAGACCGATATCCCTATTATTATCAATTTAATATCCAAATGTTCAAACAGTCAACCCTACTCGTCATCTATTCGAATTAAGGCAGAGTATGTGTGGCATCTGCGTATATGCATCGGGACAGGCGGGCCGATCGTAAATACTCGTATCTGCTTTAACAGCGCCATGTATATACTGGACCATTACAGGACATGTCGACAACGGTTTATTGTGTAATTGGATATATATTTTATTGTTAATATGTTCGTTTGTCGATAGATATGGCTCTGATTTTGTGTTGATAAATTTTGCCGTCGGACGTTGTCGGTTAATTAATTCAGTGCAGTTTTTTTGATGTTACATTTTGTCCTCCATTTTTGTTTCAATATCTGCTTTTTTATAAAACTGATAGCTTTTGTGTCATTTAAATTTTATGCTATTATAAGCACTTCGTCTGAAAACACGTACTGTAAAATGCTAAATGTACCAATGTTTATAAACAGCGCTCTTTCAGCACGTGCGTTATGACCATACGTTCTGGCGTTTGCGGTTTACAAGGATAAATTCCATTGCTTAGTCTTATTTTTAGGATTTTGCAGGATTTTTATCCATTAGTCGTGACAGCATATTTAGCTACAAAAAAATACATTTTGGACATAAAAAGTACAAATCAAATATAGAAAAATTTAAGTGGTAGACCACGTAGGCGAATTCATATTTCATAGTAAACATCTGGTGTATCGAACGGCAGAAAAAATAGGTGACTGTTCTTATTCAAACTTAGTACGTTAGTCAGTGTTTAAAGTAAAGTCCTTGCAAAAAAACAGGCCCCGACTAACATAATTAGTGTCACAAAAAAACACAAGACTACAAGACCACCTCCGTCCACACGATCTTAATTATTTTAGACTTTATCGAGTTAAACGTGGGCTCACACAAACTGGTAAACTAAACACACAAATTGGTATTGATCAAGTTAAGTAACCACAGTGAATTAATGGCCCAGTGACCAGATACATTATCTGGAGTTTCGACCTAGCTATCTGTTGGTCATTAATCTATTCATGCCTACGTTTTAGCTTGTGGTGCATCCATCAATTACTTTGGTTCAAGGACCATTCGTCAGAACGAGGGTAGGTGCTAAAACTGAATATCTACGAAAATCTAAGAGGATTAATTGTTGTTTTTGATTTACAAGGTTTTGTGCTGTGTTTTCTCGTCTTCAAGGATACGGTCGATTATAGTAATTAGTGTCGAGATTTGTAACGAATCGACTTAACCTATTTATAGTAAAAAATAGATGATATGGATATATATATTGGTTCACATTGAAATGCCGGACACTTGTCAGCACTGACATATTAACTTTTTGGATACATCGATTTATTCAGCCTGCTACTGCAGTACCCCTAAACACAAACTTATTTTTATTTTTAAATATTTTTTTTAAAAACGTTGCCCACACTAGGATCTTCTCCTGTATTGTAGGTGCGTTCCACAAACATGAAATATCACATACTCAAACACTCAGATAAACATCTACGGATCACACAATTTTTTGTCCCGTGCGGAAATCGTAGCCGCAACCCTTAGCACAGCAGCAGTCCAATTGAGCCACTGTGCCAATCGGGTTGTCAAATACTCATTTTCAGTTTCATCAACAACAATGTCCAAACAATACATTTTGTTATGTATAAGACACAATATTAACTAAACAATTACCATTACACCATCGTACAGCTTATCTTACATCATACAATAATCGCAGTCAAAATGTACGCTAATCGCCGATTAAGTGGCTTTATTCAATCAAATTGTACAGGTTGTCACGCATGACACATTTGAGGACGCAAATGAATTTAACAATTGCTTGCGTAAGACTTTCTCCTTCTATTGGAATGTTATTATCTAATCCAAACTTAATCCAAGACGAGGCTTTATTGTTGCTAGAAATAAAGTGTTGATTTAAATCAATTTGTGAACATATTTACGTAGTGCCTTCAATAAGATGCATCTTATAAATTAGGTAAGAAAATTTACGTACCTAGGTACATGGTATTTACAAATTTTACACTTTTCTTGAATTATTTTTATATTTCTATATTTATTCAACAAATGTATTATTGTCATAACAATAACTTCTGTGAACATAAATATTTCTAATGTCGGTCCTATCTCACAGAACATAACTCTATTGTATTCAGAATAAACGTTCATGCACACTTTTGATTGATTGCTCACTGTCCATAGTTAATATTCTTGATACATTGTTTGACAAATGCAGTTATAAACACAATTTGAATATACTTACAATAAGGTTAATGAATGAAATCTCTCCCGAAATAAATGTTGTACCTTTCTCGACCACGTCAATGTGTACTCGGATTCCTCAACACTGCAATAAGCATAAACTCCATTCAATCACTAACTTTATAGCAAAGCAATAAAGACTATTTTCGAAAACCATTAATCCTTTGTTTTAGGTCACCGTTGTTCTGAACGAGAAACTATTATATATTATGAACTTGAACTTGACTGACAAATGTGTTCTTTACAACGAAGATAATAGAACATAAAATGAACCAAGATTCCGAATAGAACTAACACAAGTTTGATTGATTGAAGACGATATCTCTTCAAAGTATGTTGAATATTAAACGTTGATGACTTAACATAAATAAATGAGGCACTGGATAAAAAGTCTGTGTGCCTTCTACATATTAGCATAACGTCCGCTGGCAACCAATGATTTGTTTATAATTAATTCTTACCTTGTCAACATTTCATAATATCATGTTAGTGTAATTTTGGTAACGCCTCTTTATCATTTGACGATTTGTTTTGGGCGTGTTATTTGATTGAGTTTATACTGATAACTTTTTTCTTTCTTTGTATTGTCAAGGCAGATCATATCATAGATTTTTTGTATAATATCATTACAAACGCTATAATGTACCTTGTCACTTTTCCCCAATTTGGTTACTTAGATGCTGCTCTTTCCTTTAAGAAGTATTTTTTCGAGTTTCGGATGTCTTCCTAATCTAAGATCATTGACTTGGTTGTTTTTATTTCTTTCGATGTTTCACCATAGCATTAAGCTAAGTAAGGGTGGATTGGCTTAGTCCAAGTTTAGTAATATCATTACTGTGACCCACTAAGTAAAAGTGAGTAATAAGATCATCCTTTTCCAATACAATATACCTCTTTAACAAAATTTGTCTGGCTGTTTTTCTCAGGTATCTTTCCTTATTGGATAGAATTAGGGGTTATAGAATTGCAAATCCTTGTTTACTGTATTAAAGGCTGTTAGTAAGCTTTTATTTTGCTTTGTTTTTTGGAAATCTGGTTTAGTTTTTTAAATCTTTAATATATTTATTTGACATATCCTACTAAACAACTGTACACTATGCAGTTCTTTATTAATTGAGAGTAATATAAAGTGTTTGTCAAATAATGTTTGAATGCTTTAAATTCAAATCTCTTAAGAGCCATCTGAGCAGCAATTTGTCTTGCAGTGCTTAAGGGTGCCTGCATTAGTCACATCCTTTTGTGAGGATCTTAAAACGCGTATGAGTTTTTAGAGCACCCTGCTCACCCACACACTCACATTGTTCGTGGTATCAGACGGGATCTCTTCGTGTTTGTCTAACAAGCGACGTGTCCGATTATTATTACTGTTTTATCTTTAAACAGTTTCTGTCCGTTGGAATAGTAGGGATGTTCTTAATCAAGTGTTTCAATATGTATAAAACAGATCTTAGAGCAACTTTAATAACTATAGCATGACTGACTACTATTAGATAAACTGTTACTTTTGAACAATCTATAAATAACTTGAACGACTGTAGAACTTATAATTGATCACTTACTTACAATATCGAAAGTCTGGAAACAGGCGCCGTCTGTTAAAATCACGCAATGTCATAACGCGCTTACTCATTTCTATCCAAATAATTATAATACAAAGCTCTAATATTTCATTTAACCACTACTATGACTCATTGCAGAAATAAGTTGATTGCTCAAAACAAATCATAACCAGAAACCGGTCATGCAATCACAGTAAAACTATTGCATTGCCGAATTATAATATCAACCCCAATAGATTAATTTTGTCATAATTATATGGGGTGATTTTCCCTTTAGACTCAAGCATTGGTAGAAACAATTTATTCCATAGATACGCATACCCTATGCCAATTTAAGGTAAAAATCACCCAAGCGGCTAATGACTATGGACCTTTTTTGGAAATAATTCTACAAATTACTCGTTTCCGAAACCAATTTAGTGTAATAACGATTATTCCGATGCCAAGGTGATTAACTAATTTAAACTGAGCAATAAAATCAATATTTGAATACTGTGTATTAATTAGTCTGTCATAATAAATTGTCTAAATAATATGATGCCTACCTTTCGCATCAAATCGTTTACGGAGCCTTTTAAATCACATTAGTTTTGACAGTTTAATTATTTCGTAGAACGCTCATGTTATTTTTCACAGATAAATTACTACCAACCAAATTACAAACTACATTTTTTTCTACTGTTTTTATAATATGCAGACTAGTCTTCTTTAGGTAGGTACTGTTTGGAATAACATTGCTTGTATCTTAGTTATGTTTACTATGAATAAAAATGTTAGAGTAATAAATATGAGAAAGATTATCCACATTAAACTGAACGTCTGTAGAAACATGATTTTAATAAGATTAAAATAATTGTATGCGTCCTGTGAGATTGACTAGGCTCAAGTATAAACAAAAACTGTAGTCCACGTTTCTTATTAGATCCTTTTTGTTTAGGACGTGAGAGTAATGCAGCAGTTTTAAAAGCATAACAAGAGACTATGCCTTTATAGAGTAGACATTAAACTAAACCAGCCTAACCATGAACTCTTAAAATAGGACAGTTTAAGACGTGGAAGCTAGACGTCGCTACGTGCAGTATAATGCGGTGTCTCGCGTCCACAACGAAGACTATCCTGCTTTAAGAGTTCATGGTAAGGGGGCAGGATAACAAATAATACGTCTAATAAATTCAGTGCTTATACTATTTCTAATTGTATTCTAATTAAATACAGCACTGCGCCAGATGACATAGATAAAGAGAGGACTACACCTAGCAATGGGGTATTGAACACTATTGATGATAATAATATCATGCTTGTATTTAAAGGTAATTAAAAGTAAAAATAAACAAACAATAAATGTAACAACGACCATTATGACCACCCCTTAACATTTAGATTACAGTAACGATAAGCTCTTAACGTAAGATCGACGCATACTCATTCACAACTGAAACGCAATAAGCCAACAAGGCAATCTAAATTTGCGACCTATCACACTTAAGTATACTTCTAATGACTCCGAAGCACCAATAGCCCAATTAAAATTAGCTAAACGTTTGTAATTATGTAAATGTTTGTAACCGAAATACGCATCGCAGATAACAGGCTCTGCCAGAGATTCGACGTCATGCATAATGCAACCTACTAATGCAGCCGTTAATTACACGCCCTTAGGGTCATTATTGATTGGCAATTTGTGTTCGGTGCCATTTCGTCTATATTGGATTGCTTAATCGCATTACCGTAACTGTTCAACCTTAAGACTATTAGGTAATTTAATTAGGGGATTATGAAGGACTTACCGTTTTAAATAAGTTGAACGACGAATTAGCTGAGGTTTATTAAATTGACGATTAGTGCACGGAAGGAATTTTAAATGCCGGTTCTGACAAGCCTCCTGTAAGATTTCTTTCAATCCTATTAGCTTACTACATATACATTTCCTAATTCAAGACAAGTCCAATAGTGCTACTAACCACGTGTATGATTTTATAAGTTTGACTTAATTTTATTTACCTTAATTCTTGCCTCGTGCCTTCAGACTGCCTCGTTGGTCTAGTGGTCGCTAAGCAGGACTGCTAAGCACGAGGTCCTGGGTTCGAATCCCGGGTCGGGCAAAGTGTTACTGGGATTTTCCATTAGGTAATTCTCAGTAGCAGCTCGGAGTCTGGATTTGTGCCCGGTTGATGGCAATAGGCTCGCCCCCTATTACATTGGGACCTAAAAACATAACTGGCGAAATGTGGGTGTACTATATGTGCACCTCTGCCTACCCCTTCGGGGAATACAGGCGTGATGTTATATGTTATGTTATGTTTATTCTTGTTTCAAACCTTAATCTTACTTACTGCCATTATAACACTAAGCATTAAAAATGGTAAAACGATTTAAGACTCCACAAATAACAATAAAATACTTGGACCAGAGTCTATATTGTGGTTTAGTGCAATTAAAATTAAATCTCGCAAACCCAAAGCCAAAGTCAAAGCACAAAATGTAAATAATCGTTGAGAAAGTAAAAAGACTAAAATGAGCGAAAGCGAGACTGGACGTTTTCCCGAGATACATTTTGTGTAAGCGCCGGATAACATTTTTATTGTTAACAAGCAAAGCCGTGGCCACGACGAGCGACGATGATATCTCCTCGTATGAATGATGACTTCGTGCTGAGCCTCTGGAAGCAGCCTCCACAGATAGACATGCAGTCGAGAGACATGGCACGAATATGGAGATGCGGCCGCACTTAGTACACTCACTTTTCTAAAATGAATAGCGAATGAGAATTGCAATTCCATCGCCAAATTGAATATTCAGAAACGAAGCTTTGTTTCTTTAGAATCGTACACTATGTGTGCAGGTTTGGAAGTACCCACTTAACATTGTATGGGAATGAAAACCATAAAAAGCAGGCAATAATTTAACTTATAACGACGATGATATTTTTATGCCTCATTAGTATTCTTTATTGTAATTTAAAACATCAAAGATAAGATAAAGTTGCGACTGATTATTTTTAAAGACACGTTAAGAATACCAATCATTTTTTATTAACTGTCTTTTGATGACTTCTAGTATCAAAACGTAGGTACCTACCATTTATTTTATCGTTGGCTATATTCTTTGTCTTCCTGAGTCTATGGTTGCGACCCATCCGAGGAAGATAAGGGGTCGACGTTTTTAGCACAAAGCGTTTTCTGTTTCGGACCCTTTCTTGCTGGTTATTTGACTCGAAACGTGCCTTGGGAGTACCTGTTTACTGAGGCCACCTTTATCGAAACGCAAGCAATATTTTGTTGAGATTATCTTATAAAATGCCTTTATCGTTCAACGTTCACCTCTAACAGATCCAATGTCTCACTTAACAAATAACAATCACGCTTTTAAGTTGTTGGGTCAGACATGAGTTTTAAAGATAAAGACGGAACATGAAACTGATACTATAAAATACGAAGGTGATTTATTAAGCTTGCTGTATTCCAACATTGCAATATAGGTTTTAAGAAATTGTGCCTCTATGTGACAGTTCTTCACAGATAAACTTATTAGGAGCTGAGTGAAAGATGAATTATTATTCATAAATGATAATACCATTTCGTCTTGTGTACACGTGTTAAGAAAAAAAATGTTTTGGTGTTATCACGTTTTTTTTTGAGTTCAGGTTCATTAAAACATATTTTAAAATAACTAGTCTATTGTTTGTTAAAATTTATTGCCCTACTGTAAATACATATAAGTTTATTTTTCTGCATAAATTACAAAACTTTTATTTTTATGAGCATGCTCAATAAACAAATTATTATTTTTTAACATCAGAGTACGGTATGTAACAAATATTTTGTGGCAAACAACACCAAACATAGCTTTCTAAGATTTACAATCCTTGACCGAGACAGTTTACTTGTGGCGATGACAACCATAAAGTAACCATCGCTTTACTTTAAAAACTATTGTTTCAACGAATTTATAGAGGCAATAACATAATTGCGGTAGAATCCTTTTGTCTAACAAACACGGACCCTGGCACTACTTTTATTGCCGGTCATAACTTTGAAAAGCTTTTTTGCTTCGGATCCGAGGAACTAGCCATATTGTTAATTTCTCTCTTCGGAGCTCCTTTGTTTTTCAAACCTTTTTCAATTCTCGGTGAGGACGAATGGTGCCCTGAATGGGATGTAAAATGTTCTGGTCACGGCTAATGTAATTGTTCCCAATTTGACGCAGAAGTCATTTTTGGCTTCAATACTGGCTGCCGATTCTTCATTGTTATTTCATTTAGAACTGCGTAAACGGAGACTTTTTGTTTTCGCTTTACGCAGAGCTGGTTTAATTATGTTGTTCAGGCTTCTGTTAGACAAAATTGTATTTCATTTGTCAATTCTATGCATTACATTCGGAGTAGTAACGTTTAATTTGAAGTTATCAATAGCACTAATCGTAATTGACTCATTTCCGTTGTCCATTATACAATCTATGTTATTGCAGTCTAGTTGTATAATCGAGTGACCGATCGTCAATAGACTGATAAATTATAATAGAACATTAGCAAGGGCGTTGTCTCTGCAATATCGATTTGTCGCATAATGCTCATGTACTTTTTATAGAACGATTACATTATGTTCTTTACTACCTTTGTCCTCAGTTCATCAATCGATAAAGTTGTTTAGTAACTATTTATTTCACCGTTCATAATGAAACCCACACATTGCTTACGCTTAAAGCATCCATTTAAAGGCAATCTGTTATAGATTGAAAAAGTCATAAATATTAGAAGATAAACGAAGCCATTCTTTCACATAAAAGTCATGTTGAAGTTCTATCGATATCGGACAATGTCAACACACTCGTTGTGTTATATAACGTTCCTTGAAGGAGATCGCTATATAAGATGTTTTCGGAGTCAGTTGTTACGAGATAAGTGGTAATATTGTGTTTGATGTCCTCTTGTAAATATTGAGCCATCGCATAGGCACGTGAGATATTTACTCTCAATATTGACGGAGAATATCAATAGTCGCGCTCTGATACGACCTTGGCCCGACAGACCTCTTTCTAGGAACATTTCACCCAATTCTCTGCTTTCTATGTATTTATTGCTATGCGTTCGAAAAGTGTAAATCTAGTAAGAAATGCACTTTAAAAATATTTGAGTCCGTTACATGTTCTTTAAGTATTTTACTAAGCATGCGAAAAGTGTAATAAAACTCAATCATTCTTCATCTTAATTGGTTTGGAACATTTACCCCATTTTTTTTATCCATACATATTTTTTAATTCGCTAATCATTCAGTGAGGCAGCTCAAACAAGGGTTAAAATTGACTCTGTTTGAGCAGGTACGTGATTTGTAGTGGCATTAAAGATCTTAAAACCGTCTCCCACGGTAGACGCAATCCGACACGCACGTGTTATGGCATCCGATGGCCCACGATTAGACGTTGCGGTGACGCACGATGCCCCTTTGAATGGACGTGTTTTTGAGCCTAACTAGCACATAGTGGCAGACTAAGTCTGTCTGTTCCAAACTTGAAACAGTTCACAAAGATTTCGTTTTTAAAAGTTATGTGATCAAATTACTATTACAATATTTTTGGTATGTTTACAATTTATGATACCTGATATTTTTTTCAATAAAATACTTGTAATTTTATGTTTCAATTAATTGAAACTGTAACTAAAACAGTTATCTATCTATCTCTATTATTTGTTAAAGGATAATAATACTAATATGACACTACAATCTGTAGAGTCATTGCGCTATTGTACTAAAATCCTATTATTATATACATCTGTTCTTAAATCACTTAAATAATCCAAAGGAAATTGAAACACCGCAACATCTTTTGTGTGCATTCTCTTCCGATTTTAAAACGTCAATCATTTATTTTGCATTGACGTTAAAATGTCCGCCCATCTCATCAAAACTGAATGTCTCTACATAAATATGTTATCTCCATCTTATTATTATAAAAAATTGGATAATTACCAATGGCAAGGTTTCCGTGTGCACTTATTAATGTTTTCTATTGAAAACTCAAATTTATAAACTACACAAACAAAGTTAACAAAGTTTTAGAGCAACTGAAAAAGTTTACGAAAGTATTTTAAAGTACGTTCCTGCTACTGTTTCAGATGTCACCACGACCTCCTTTGAGATGAAACTTGAGGAGATGCATCCAACGAATCACGCAGGCCTAAGTCTTCGGCTGCATAACCAATATTTTCGAGTACTTAAAAAACACGCGTGCCATCTGTTGTAAGCCGATGCAGTGCCGGGTCCCACCCGTCGTCATTGTGGCCCTCCACACCCCGCGCCTTCCCCCTCCCCCAATACCCATGCGGCTTTCGTTCGTTCAAACTTCGTAGGTCAGTTACCGCCCGACCGCAGGGGAGCATGGCTGCGTCAAAAGTTATACCGCGATCTCGCACTCACTGTTTACATGCGCTATAAAACGAAGTGTACACAACAACATAGACTTTATAAACATTGAATGTTTGGTGACTTAAAGTTTTAATAAGTACTTTAGTGATATATCAGTGACAAATGAACTCTATTACTGTGGCAAAATGACCAGAAACTTTTACGGAATGGTTTCGTTAAAAGTTTGGATGTGTTTGGTTGTCGTGGCTGGTGCGCGCGCACGTTCCGCGCCGCCCGCCCCCACCGGCTGTCATTGGGACTATTCGGACACAAAGTTGAGTGAATCAAACTTTCTCACGTGTAACATTAAAACCATCGGCTCAGTGGACTTCTTGTTTAAAAACATCACTACCGCGCAGGCGTACAACATCAACAAGTTAAAACTGACTTGCACGGATTTGTTGTTCTTTGAAAGTTCGCTGCACATGAATACCGGCAGTTTTTTAGGCCAACTGCGAAAACTTGAAGACTTGCGCATGGAGTTCTGTAAGATCCGTTACGTGCCTGCAACTGTCTTGTCTCCGCTACGTGATTTAACAAGTTTAACTCTGCGTTCTTACAATACGGATTGGCCTGCAATGACTATGGAGTTTCACGCGGAAAGTTTCCGTGGGTTAATGGAGCTACGGACATTGGATTTAGGAGACAATAATATTTACATGTTACCTTCTGAAGTGTTTTGTCCGCTTTTTAGTTTGGAATCCTTGAACCTTACTAATAATAAAATACAAGACATATCTGAGATCGGCTTCTCGGATTGGGGCAAGGGACCCATCGCTCCGGGTAAATCATGCAACACTGGACTGAAAATGCTCGACTTATCTCACAACAATCTCTTACGACTTCCTGACAACGGTCTTTCTAGCCTCAGATCTTTAGAAGTGTTGAATATTCAGAACAACTTAATTAATGAAATAGGCGACAGAGCCTTCGTCGGACTGAATTCATTAAAAATTCTGAACTTGTCGGGAAATAAGTTAGTCGCTGTCCCTCCTGAACTATTTCAATCATCGCGAGTTATCAAAGAAATCTCATTAGCGAATAATTCACTTTCTGTGTTGGCTCCAGGATTACTCGAAGGACTTGATCAGCTTGAGAAATTGGATTTATCTAGAAACCGTCTTACAAATGATTGGGTTAACAGAGATACTTTTGCTGGACTTATCCGCCTAGTTATATTGAATTTGTCTCACAACTCACTGGCACGCTTAGATCCTAAGTCTTTCCACGACTTGAACAACTTACAAGTTTTGAATCTAGACAACAATGCAATTGAAACTATCAGTAACGGAGCTTTTGCCGAGCTTAAGAACTTGCATCAGCTGTCTATATCAGACAACAAGATAAAAATACTAAACGAAAACATTTTTTCGAACTTGTTTGTTCTTAGCCAACTATATTTGGATAATAACCAGATATCTACAATTCATGAGCGTTGCTTTGAAAACATTACTTATTTGCAAGATTTAGGATTGAATGGGAACAATTTAAATACGATTCCTGATGGCATCAAGAAACTGAGATTTTTAAAGTCGCTTGATATTGGAAAGAATAACATATCTAAAGTAGCAAATACATCTTTTGAGGGCTTGGAAGAACTTTATGGACTGCGCCTTGTAGACAATCAAATCACAAGCTTGCCTAAGGATACATTTAGTACCTTGCCGTCCTTACAGGTGCTAAACTTGGCCTCTAACAAAATAGAGAGCATTGAGCAAGATGCCTTTTTATCTAATCCGACTTTAAAAGCTATCCGCTTAGATGGAAACAAACTGACCGACATTCGTGGCGTCTTTAACAAACTAAATACCCTTGGCTGGCTTAACATATCCGACAATAAGCTTATTTACTTTGACTATAGTTACATGCCAGAAAGCCTTGAATGGTTGGATATTCACAGCAACAGTATTACAAAACTAGAAAATGAACAGAACGCGCAACATACCATCCGAATGCTTGACGTAAGCTACAATGCATTAGAAAATGTCGATGAAAGGTCGATACCTGATTCTATTGAAGTCCTTTTCTTAAATAACAACAAAATTCACACGATTCACCCAGGTACGTTTTTACAAAAAAGAAACTTAGAAAAGGTTGTCGTGACAGACAATAAATTGAGAACCGTCGAACTCTCAGCGTTTACACTGCCCCATATACCAAAGCACAGATTGCTGCCAAAATTCTTTATTGGAAATAATCCGTTTGTATGCAATTGTCATATGATTTGGTTGCAAAAAATAAATCTTTGGAACCATATGAGACTATATCCAAGATTTATGGATTTAGATACAGTGACATGTGAAGTCGTGAATAATAAGTATGGCGGAAAAGCAAACCTAATGGAAGTTCCTGAAACTCAGTTCCTTTGTTCGTATGAGACTCACTGTTCGTCTAGTTGCTTTTGCTGCGACTTTGAGGCATGCGATTGTAAGATGACATGCCCCGAAGGATGTTCCTGCTTTCACGACAGCAATTGGAATTCCAATGTGATCGATTGTTCTAACGTGGGTTACACTGACGTACCCAAGAAGATACCAATGGATGCTACAGAGCTCTACCTAGATGGCAACAACTTCCAAACTCTAAACAGTCATCTATTTATTGGCAAGAAGAAGTTACACAAGCTGTATCTTAACAATAGTAATGTTGCTACGATTGACAATGATACCTTCAACGGGTTGCACTCTTTAAATATCCTTCACCTTGAAAACAACCACATTACTGAGCTATTTGGTGGAGAGTTCTCGCAAACGAAACACTTGAGGGAGTTATACTTGAATGATAACCTCTTGACAAGTGTCTCGAATAAGACTTTTGAGAACCTGTCATCCTTAAGAGTTGCGCACTTCCAAGGAAACAAGATTCTCGACCTTGACAAGAAGTTAGCGCATGTCTTGCATCTAGAAAACGTTAATATTGAAGGCAACTTGTTCACATGTACTTGTAACAACATACTGTCTCTTCAAAACTGGTTCAAGAAGTACTATGAAGACCCGATTGAAATGTTTTGTGTAAGTGAAAACGGACTTATGTCGAACTTGACTGTGTTTGATGCGATTGATAAGTGTCGTGATTCAAGTGTTACGGACAATACCATTCCAACTGAAAATCAACCGTATCAATACGACGAAGTGAGCCCCATTAAATTGAACTTTGTGCCACTTTTAGCTGTAGTTCTGATAAGTGTTATTCTCATTCTATTGTTTGGTGCCTTAGCGTTCTCATTTAGGCAAAATGTACGCTTATGGGCGCACTCTAAATATGGTGTAAGATTGTTTAAAAGTGCTTCAATTCAAGAAAGTGAACTTGACAGAGATAGATTGTACGATGGATATGCTGTATATAGTTTATTAGATGACGATTTTGTATCTAAAGTTGTAGCTCCTGAAATGGAACACTCCGGTTACACTATGTGTTTCCATTACAGAGATTTACAGCACGCGCCTGAGAATTATGTAACCGAGCAAATAACCAACGCTGCTGAATCTTCAAAGAGAATTTTAGTTTTTGTATCGTTCAATTTCCTACAAAATGAATGGTCCAAAGCTACTTTTAAGGCAGCTATGAAACATGTTATCACTTCTATTCACCCCTCAATAAGGCGGCATAGAGTAGTTTTTATTTTAACGACAGATGTAAGCGCCTTGAACTTAGACCTAGATTTCCAAAACTACTTAAAAACGTGCAATGTTTTATTGTGGGGTGAAAAGAAGTTTTGGGAAAAAATTAGGTTTGTAATGCCAGACATTTCAAATTTGCATTGGAACAAAGATACAATGAATTACAATCATGGCGTGTGTCCAAATGGTAGACGGCATCCTTCTAGATATACGGCCTCCCCTACTGCGCCGGAACATTGGTATAAATACGACGCGATACCGCCACAAACGCCAACAACGGCTAATGTGGGTATAAACATTGAAGATGACACCTCGATGTTGACGAATACAACACTGACGAGTCAGATTCAAGATGGGGAGAATTTACATCATAGCTATATATCTATTGATACTCAAAATTATGAGCAGCCGTACGGAGGCAGGCCAAGGCCTCCTAACACGTTACGTAAACATCCCGGACACCACTCTCCGTCCATGCTGGATGAGCAAGGATACTTACAACCTCGCTCGTCTGTGCACGATTGCTTGCCACAAACTCATTCAGTCGCGCACAGATGATAAGATTGTTAAACTCCCCTTATCGGTAAAAGGTACTTTGTAATGGAAATCCACATTCCAAACGCATGTGTAGACTAGACAGCTTTATGAGTTGGCCATGCCTTATTAAAACGTGATAGTTAAAATATGTTGGTTTAGATAATTTGGCCAAAACGACTTCGTTCCTCAATAGTTCGGACATCGTCATGTTAAAAGACTGTACTGTTAAATGTATCGTAAACGTATCTATGTAGATTGGAGCCTTATTGTATTTCATTGTATAAAGCTATATTATTGTTGTCCATTAAGACTGATACAAATGTATAAAAAAGAAAATAATGCCAGTATATCAGGAGTAAAGACTAGCATGAGTATTTTGATATAGTATATCTCATTGTTACCAAATATTTTGTAGATAGAAACTACTAATCAGTGTATGAAATTATTGTATAGTATTACTAGTCATTAGTTAAAATTATTGGATAGTGTTGAATTTTGTGGATACTCAGTTACATACGTAGTGGTATCGCTAACATGTCCAATTGTTATTTAAATCTGATTCAAGATATATATGTATTATGTAGGTATGTCTATTGCGTTTTCAATGTGTGTGTAACTGACTATCAAAATGTATGTAATTATAATATCCTCGACTGTTAAATAATATTAAATTAAAATAAAACAATATCATCAAAATTATATCGTTGTTTTTCTCCTATATCCTTATAAAATGATGTTATTATACATTTACCAAAGTTTGCTCAAAGTATTCCCCATAGTAATGTACAGCCATTAAAACATTAATTTTAAAAGTCACCCATCTATTAAAACTTCTTGTGGTTTGTTTAAGGAACAAGGTAAAATTTTTTGTCTGATCATAAAAACTTCAAATCTTTTGTAAATATATGTCGGCATAACTGTTAAATTCGTTGTTTCGAAATCGAAATATTAAGTAAAAAAAGATGAGAAATAATTTAGGCTTGCCGACAATCATCTTGGGGCATAATGATGGTCCCTTTTCAGGTAGAAAAACACACCCAAGTCATATTTCAACCGTCATGGATAGCTTGGTAGCTATAAAAGAGATTTACAATACGTTCGGTATACGTCGCTAGTTATGTGACCTTCTGTTGGACACGGTCCGAGGAACTTATTGATTTTTTTTCCCAATAGTTTTCTAAAGTGTGAGTTTCGATAGCGACATATGGTGTGACATACTTTGAATGACCGCTGCCCGGCTGGCTTAATTTTTTTCTTAATGAGAAACATTTGTGGGTGTTGTTGCAACTGACTCTGTTAGCTTAGGAAAACGCAAACTTAGACTTCCTACACATAAGACTTAAGACAAAACTAAAATAACAGTAATATTGTTTATATAATAAAAACAGCCTATAACTGTTCCACTGCAGAGCATAGGCCTCTTCTCGTAGAGAGAAGGATTCAGCATTAATCACCATGCTAGCTCACTGCGGGTTGGCGATTTCAGATAATAAAATCTAGGTTTCCTCACGATGTTTTCCATCATCGTTATTTATAACATTGAAAAAGTCACATTGATACTTGCCCTGGTTTGAACCTGCAACTTTGTGCAAACAAATGCGGTACATTAACCACTAGGCCACCACGTCACTACACCTTATAGGTATATATTACTGAACAACATACAATAAATTTTATCAAATACATAATACAACTACACTAAACAGTTTATAGTTACAAGTAAACATTTGAACTTTTGTTTACATAATAATGAGACGAGCGATAACGTAATAATAGGCCAGTAAAACAGTTGCGTAACAAGTATTATTTCAGACAATAATAAACAATCAGCTTCTAAACATACACACAGATACATCTATTGAAATAATAAAATACTTTGAGACAAGATTCTGTGATGTAATCTACTTACACACACTTAATTAGAAACATGTATTGATTGATATAAACATAACATAACATCACGCCTGTATTCCCCGACGTGGTAGGTAGAGGTGCACATAATTATAGTAGGTATAGTAGGTAACATTTCGCCAGTTGCGTTTATGGTAAACCGGGCACAGATCCAGACTCCGTGCTGTTACTAAGAATTACCTTATAGAACCCAGTAACTTTGCCCGGCCCATGATTCGAACCCAGGACCTCATGCACAGCAGTCGCGTCTAGCGACGCGGACGGTTAGACCAACGAGACAGTCGCAATAAAACACAAAAAATCATCAACATTTCATTAGAATAAATTTATAGGTACACCTAATTAAAACAGTAAGTAACTGAAGTCAAAATATATTGACAGAGAATTTACAAGTCCACTTGACATGCACTTAAAGCTCGTAAGTTCAAACATTACCTTAATTACAAACTTCCAAGTAGCTTTAGTATTACATAAATAATTATTTATAATAAATACATTAATACATTCACAACTGCTGTTTACATTTATATGGTAATCATACAAGTTCACTAAGATAAATCGAGTGAAAGTGAGTAATACTGAGAATGGCTGGATCGTTGATACGTGTAGTAATTGGCTTTATACGTAAGTATTACATTTCATTACTATCATATTAATGAAATACATGCCACATGCCTTTAAATTAAAATATCTTACGACACTTGCCTGTGGTTTTATAAATACTTGTAATATTTCTAACTAATTAAACTTTCTTTTATACGGAAATATGAGTAAAACAAGCTATCTAATATTTTTTATGGTTGGCAAGTAAATTAGAATCGTCCTAGGTTTTTCTTGCTTGTAAACGCAGCATCAAACGTTGTTAAAGTATAATTTAAAAATATATCTGGTAGGTACTTAAAATGCTATATATAAAAAAAATATCTCAGCTCCCTTACTATGAACTCTTAAAGCAGGACAGTTAACGATGTGAAAGCGAGACGCCGCATTATACTGCACGGAGCGGCCCGGGCGTCTCGCTTCTACATTGTAAACTGCGCTGCTTAAGTTCATGGTAAGGGGGCACATCTGCATTTTGATAGTATTTTTTATTATTGTAAAAACAGTTGCATCACATGGATACATGTTTATTCTTCTTAATTAACTTCCAAGAGTCAGACCTGAACGATGTTTCCAATGTTATAAAAATAACTAATTGTAAAATTGTACAGCGTTAAGATCATTTTCTATCTCAGAAACCTGCGCCTTGCAAAAGACTTTCCTTATCAATTACACCGCTAAATCCCACAGTAAATATCTGTGCTCTTTTATGTAATGGGACATGTCAGTTGCAGAATCATATTCTATTATTGTCCCAATACGTTACCAAAACTATTTCTGGTTCCAAGATACCTGCTATCAATATCCGGGGATATCGGTCCTATCTCTGGATTTCACGGTTAAACGCACCATTGATTCCCCTATCGTGCCCAATGCGTCCCCAAGACTAGATAAGAAATTGACCAGATATGAAGCCAGAGTCTTTATAGTATTGGCTTTCTTACCTACCTTATTATTGTACCGGGGCGAATTTGATTTAATAATAATTATACAATCCGAATTGTAAATTAATATTTATTTGGTGCCATAGAATTCAGATATTAAATTATAAGTCAGATAATTTAAAACGGATTATGTTATGAATTGTAAATTAAGATAAAGATTAACTTCGCTCGAAATAGGTGTCGACTAATTTTATCACTGACTCATTATGAATTCTGAGCAAATTACATCAACGTCGATCCATCAAATCTATCACGTTTTACTTGACCGCCCTTCAATATGAAAACATTCAATATTTTTTACAACCACTTCGTTTACAATAAAAGCAATGACTAATCCCAGTTCTCAGGGTCACATCAAATCGGATAGATTCGTATGTTCGGTGTGACATTGATCGACGTCTGATATCCGAATGCGGGGTGTAAAGATTTTTCTGTTTTGTACTTTACATTAAAGAAATTTGTTGTTCGGCTGGTCAACTCACGCCACCCGCTGCGCGCTGGTTAGACATGACGTTTCACACTTGAAGTCGCTTCGACTCGGTACAAAGGTCACGTCTTCTCACTCAAATCTCGACCGGGAGCGTTTCGGTCGGAATTGGATCGTGACAACCGAGAGATACTTATCGTGATTTTCTGGCCAATTCCGATGCATCGCTCCGTTGTTAGGATGGGTAATGGGAGCATGGGAACACGGACGGACTTGGTACTAACTAAATTACTTAAAGTCAAATATGGCGACGGTTTGTAGAGCGATGATTGGGGTTGAGTCGAGAAGCTTTGTTTGTCTATTAAATTTTGTCTCATGATTGACGTCCAACCCTGCTAACATCTTGTGTAAAGGGTGTCTGTCCAAATATGAAGGTTCCATAAACTTGAAGTAGAAACATGTAATTTTGTACCTAAACCTCATTATGTATTAGCATTATTTCATTTATTTTACCAGGAATCATACTTAACCTCAGGAAGTTAAGACCATTAAACTGTTTCGAGAGCGACTTGATAAGTTTAACAATAAGCTACTGTATAATTAACTAAAAACACACATTGTGTAGAAGATGATTCATTAATTTATAATACTTCATTCTTTTTTCATCATCCTTTCATGAATAATGTTAACAAAGATATATCTGTTTTTAGTATCTATAGTCGCAGAAACAGAGGTTTCCTTTATTCAAAAAACAGATAAGCATAAGCGTTGTTTCGTTCCAAAAGATAAATCTCCATAAATGATAATAATTAATAATAATCTATAATGCGATATTACTCAGGCTGTTTAGTTTATTACGTAGGTGCTTAGTCAAACACTAAATGAATAGCCCCCGTGTATCTTATTGGGTCCATGGGGGAGAGTCTACATACCCCGTCATCTCCCAGCCGCGGGGGAGGCATTTACCTCGCTTCAAAAATGTATGAACGCATGTAATGGTAACTATTATCTTTAGTTTTTACACTGTACCAACAATAAATAATTTTTAAATAAAATAGAATCGAATATCATAATATGGTTTTACAAAAAGAAAAATCCCACTTTTTCCAAAGAGAAAGTTTCTAACATCTACAAAAGCAAGAAAGTCATAACTTTAGACCGAATCCTAAACGGCAATAAACGCGTCAATAGAGAAAAATAAATCGGGTTATGGGAATCTGAGCTCGGATAAATCACATCGAAAATACTGTCACGACAAGAGTAAAAAATGTTGGCATCGGAAAACTATGGAGGATTTCATTATCCCAATGTCCCGGCTAGTGAGCATGACTGACTTTTCTGTGAATGGGAGTAACAAATCTTTAAAAAAATAAGTTCCGTCCAGGTTTTTGTTGAAATTCCTTTCGATCAAAGTTAACTCGAGTAATCAATTCCGTTAGTTCTGATATCTAAGTAGGATCAGAAAAACAGATGAATTAAGACGAAAGGTAAATATAAAAGTTAATTTTTCAATGAAGAGGGTCTGTTCTGTTTGTATAACGCATTGATAATTATAATAGTATAATGTATCTCTTCTCTCATAAGAAGACCGTACCCATGAACAATGAAATCTGTCTCTTGACCAATCCAATCATCGACGATAGTGACATAGATGGTGGTTTGATTGACGTCTTTAAAGACAATAAAGATAAAACGAAGTCTTAGTCAATCAAATGTAACGTCAATATTTGAATATTAAATCACAAGCAGGAACCTACATAGGTATGTTGCCTACATCCAGGAGATTATGCGCTTGCATGCATAGCTTCGTACTTGGAATCGATCTCAGATAAGTCTTAAACTTCGCGATAATACTATTACATCGTGTGTCCTAGTTTAGTAGGGCAGATGCCTGATCTTCCGGACTATCATATATAACAGTTATTCCATATGGATTACTATCCATTTCGAATATGTATTGCTGCTACCCGATGAAATGTTTTAGAGCTTGGATCCAAACCAATACCTCAATTTATTTTCTATTTCGTCTTTATAGAGCCGAGTTTTCAGAATCCATTAAACAGTTTATAGTCCATACTAACTCTAAGGTATTAATACTATTTGCTTCATGTTATTTATCAATATAATAAGTTCCTACTCTAGCAAAATTCTATGATCTTCATATCATAATCTTAGACATATTATTATGATCTTCCATTTTATGTGGAAATAATTTTATGACTACATTCTATTAAAGTTAAAGATCATTTTAGTTGGTGCTATTAATAGGATAATACTGGTCATCTAAGTAGTGATGATTATAATCATTGATTTACACCTCAAATATAAAATCAAGAGGCGATCAAATTAAATTTCAAGAAGTCATCATCAGCCGGAACACGTCGACTGTTGATCAAAGGCCTCCCCCTCAAAAGGGGATCGGTTGCCATAATCTCTACGCTTGGCAAGCGGCTTGGGGATCGTAGTATTGGTGGTGTGATTACAAAAGAAGCTGCTGCCTATCTTCATGATTTTCCCTTAGTCGCCTTCTACAATACCCATAGGAAGAAATGCGCAGGTGGACATGACGATGACGCAGATGAAATTAAAATCAAAACCTTTTGTCGTAAAGCGATGCAATAAACTGGCACGTTTGCATATAAAAACTTATTTTAATAGTACGCTTACATTATTATCCTACTATCCTACTATCCTACTAATCCTACTATCCTACTAATATTATAAATGTGAAAGTTTGTGAGTATGGATGTATGGATGTGTGGATGTGTGGATGTTTGTTACTCTTTCACGCATAAACGGCTGGACCGATTTGGTTGAAATTTGGTATGTAGATTTGGTATGTAGATAGGTTATACCCTGGATTAACATATAGGCTACTTTTTATCCCGAAAAAATGTAGCGGGTAACACCGCGGGGCGCAGCTAGTGCACAATAAAATACTGTACAAATGGCATGCAAAGTGATGAGTTCTAACCAACTAGAGCTATGAACGTAAATTTTTAACGAGTTCAAAGTTTGACATAGGTGGTATACTGGCGGCTCATAGCGCATATACGTAATAGTATGTTCCACTTATAACGTTTTAGTTGGAGCATCATTAATACTAGCTTTTATTTCGATTTCATGGATTCTGTTCATTATTAGGTACATTATATCGACGAATGTCGGTGCGATGCGAGGTCTCTACATATTGATTATATGAAGAGCTACTTTTTTCCGAGAATGTATACCTAATAGATAGTAAAATGAACTAAGACGAGAAGATATTGTGAGTTTATAAACAAAAAGTAACCAACCTATTTCACACTTTAACACCTAACTTACATTACATTCATTACCAACTTCCTTTAAAACGTAAAACCAAATATGACCACACTTTAGCCCACTTAAAGGTAAGATAACAATCTTATCAGGACAGATGTTGCAAGCCCTAAGAGGAACGAATCACCGACAGTTAAGTTCACTCTGAACACGTGCTATGCGAACGGTTCATCGACTATTGAATGTACAAGACGAGTGACGAAACGACTTTAACACTCACTCTTATTAGAGAACGCGTGCATTTAAAATTGATTATTTATAAATAGAATTCGGAACGGGTGCATTCAGGAACAAAGACACGACTTGCAATGGAAATTATGAATTTAGCTTGCACTTATTTAGACGATGAACAGAACTTTGACCGGCCAATTGACCAGAATGGTGATTTTCTGTAGAAAGGTCAGCCTCCTTCCCATGAACACTTAAAGCAGGACAGTCATTTTGGAAGCAAGTCACCGCATTCAGCGAGGCGTCTCGTGTCCACATCGTAAACTGTCCTGTTTTAAGAGTTCATTGTTAGGGGAAAGGTTAGGAAAAGAATTGAATGTTAATTTATAAGACAAAAGGGATATTTCGAATCATGAGTAATAGAAATCTATTAATACGTATTACAACATTAATAGTGCTTACAATAATAACATTTATATCTGCAGATTTATTGATACTTATATTAACGAATTTGTAATATAATTCTGACATTATTACCTTGAGAGTATCCTCAGGCAACCGCCAGTTTAATGCCGGTCGAGCGTTTCTGTAACTTTTCACCTCGGTCACAAGTCGGTTCCGTTTAATGTTTCAGAGGCACATTTTTATCACACAGTATCGATAAATGACACCCAAACAAAACTGATTTTACAAAAGCTGGAAAACGTTCCTTTCTCAAAAATATATTGATTGAGATCATCGCGTCAAAATCAATTTTGCGATTAAAAAAACAACACAGGCACCGATACATACTTAGTCATCATTTCGAATAAAACAAGGTGCCATTAGCAGTTCCTTTGAATCAATGGTACTTTAAAAAGGCAATAATTTCGCTGAGTCACACCTACCCTCAGAATTGTTCTGACGGTGGGTACTCTATCTTCGGCATTTCTTGCATATACAATGACTGTTGAGTTTTGATATTTTGTTTGTTCAAGCATCTATCATATTATTATTTTTTTTGTCATGTCATTAAAGCGCAGTTTTAGCTGTAAAATGAAATCAAATTTATATTTTAAATCGTGTCCTACTCTCGTGTTTTTTTTGGAAGTACATACATATCACGCCTGTATTCTCCGAAGGGGTAGGCAGAGGCGCACATTAGTACACCCACATTTCGCCAGTCATGTTTTTTGGTATTTTGTAAGTAGTTTTGAAACAAAATGTTTACCTTATTACAAATACTTCTTGGTTAATCACATGCGATAAGGAAGCAAGACAATTACGTACTAACTGTGTCTGCAACGCTTGGGGTCGTGAGGTCAAATCATGCCACTTAGATACAGCAATATTATTAGTTACGCATCACGCATACGTAAAACTATGGAAAATGGAGACGCAAAAACATGTAATGATTATGAAGTAGGCATTTGCTATAAAATCTAAAAATAATATTTTGATCTCGACTCTATGATTATACAGAAAACGAAATTCAGAGCTAAACATTATCAAATTATGATTAATATGTTTACCGGTCAAATATTAAACTAAGCGAAATGAAAATGTAATTTTCCTGTAAGTATCAAAAACTGTTTCCCTCAAGCAAAGCTTATGAAGACTGACTGAGATGAATGACTAAGATAATTGAAGTGCACGTTCAAAAATTAAAAAGTTTCTCGTTAAACAAACGGGTGGAGAGTTTTCGTAACTTTTATATCTAGAAGGTTTCTAGAGTGTTCGGTTCGGAGTTTTGCTGGTTTTCTTCATAAGGTAACGAGGCTGTGCAACTATAATTATAGTTCTAAACTTGTTTTTTTAAGTCTTATTGTCAGAGCTATAAAGGCTATTATAGAGTAAATGGTCGTTAAAGGATGTTTTAAGAATTGTAAATAATTTTATTATAACTGTCAAATTAGACAAAAGGTGCATTCCAAATTGACCTCTTCCAAGAACTTAGTCGTAAAATTTTGGGACTTAAGTCAACGATTACATTATTCTATACCTTTATTAAAACAACGTAATAATAATAAACATTACTTACTTACTTTTGTCTATTTCTATGACAACATCCCGATTAAATTATAAAGTACGAAACAAGTTCTAAATATGTTGTGACACCAGTTCTTTTAAAAAGCGCCATCTTCATAACCTTGCGAGAACTTTTACGAAACTGGGAAGGTGTAGGGGCGCCTTCCCGGTTGACAGAATAAAATGGTGCGCGATACGAATCAAGTTGACTTATTTAAATGCTTTTAAGGTTTAAAGAAATGAAGCGTTTTTTTATGACTGTTTTTTATAATCCCAAGCATTATCTTGCTGGTAGTTTATTTATAATCCAGTATGTTTCTACCTATACTACTTCAACAATGCGCAAGTTTCAATCTTCACTATAATTCAATATACGTCTACAGTAAATTCAGTACCTACATAAGAGTTAAATTTCTAAACAAAAGTGATAATATTTTGTATGTGACAAACGACCGGCAATTTGAATACAACTTGGAATCAGGGAGACTATTTCTCTCTTAAAAAATGCAACTTTTTATATATTTTATTAGTATTCAAGATAACCTATATAGATAATGATGATTCAATTAGGTATTGAATCGCCAACTATTCGTTTATGAACTGACACAACATACATAACATAACATCACGCCTGTATTCCCCGAAGGGGTAGGCAGAGGTGCACATATAGTACACCCACATTTCGCCAGTTATGTTTTAGGTCCCAATGTAATAGGGGGCGAGCCTATTGCCATCAACCGGGCACAAATCCAGACTCCGTGCTGTTACTGAGAATTACCTAATGGAAAAACCCAGTAACACTTTGCCCGACCCGGGATTTGAACCCAGGACCTCGTGCTCAGCAGTCGCGCTTAGCAGCCACTAGACCAACGAGGCAGTCATGAACTGACACAAAAGATTAAAATTTCCATTTTACTTAAGATTTTATAAGATTTTATCAAACTCTCACAATAGAAAATTCAAAAACTTACGACAAAATATCAAAGCACAAGAAATACTTTCTAACTTTTTCAGTGCTAACAAACGCAAACAATTACTGAGGCAAAGGCGGCGAGTTAAAAGGCCCCGCTAATGACGTCAGGTATTCTACGTTCATTGTTAGCTTTCAATAATAAACTGTAATGTGAGGTGCTAAAAGAAACTGAACCATTTTATAGCCATCGCCGATTTTAAAAGCGAGTGTGAATGCATTCCGCGGCGTGAGTGTTTTACAAATAATGCACGTACAAAATTATGCAAATTATTTCCACTGGGTGGTTCGAAGTTTAGTACTGATTGTTATTGTGTAGTGCTTGTGGGATTATTAAAATGTATTAGGTTATAATGGACTTACACGAAGATTAAACTATTTATAGTTTAGTAAAATTAGGAACCGCAACATACAGGACACACAATCGAATTTTATCTCGACCTCGAACCTCCTAGACCTTTTAAAGGACCATTTTCTTATACAAAATCGCCTGTCAAATCACTAAAAATGATATTCTTGGTGATAGAAAGAAGCGTAACTGTTTTAAATTGACCTATCCCACACGAACAGCGGGGTTACTATAAGCTTACATTGCAGTTCACTTTTCGCTGTGGAAGCGAGAAGCTGCACTACATTGCACTTAACAGCATCTCGCTTCCACAGCGTAAAATGACCTGCAATGCAAGCTCATAGTAAGGCACCTGTATATATTTCTACATCCACCGTTCTAAATTAATATATTCGTCCTTATAACTCGTTACGTAACGTCGGCATCTGATCAACCAGCCGGCACAAAACCTACACAATAAAATATCCTTTTAATGGAGATCCTACGATAAATTGTCCTTAATAACAGAAATATTTTATTAGTTAAACGACCATCACAAAAAGTGTTCGCTTTAACAATTTTTACGGCATATTTCATTTTAAAAAATGCCAGCCTTTGGTGGATGAGATCCGATCTAACGTTTGTGTCAGAAAAAGGATAATGTGGCTATCTTCCTGGCGGGTGCTCGATATTTTTTTCTTTATTAAATTCTTGCTATGACTGTCCAATATTTGTGGCCAGCTAGACCTCTCTGAGCGTAGAATCCGGATGAATGTTGGCCCAATGTTGGTAGAGAAGTGCGTCCCATTTTATTTTTATAATTCCGAAATGACAGATGAGGATGACCGTGTCCCGAAGGTGCCTGCCGCTTTAAAGCATAGTTAATGTGTATAAAAAGTTTGATTTGGTTATCAAAGCCCATCACTACAGGCTACTTTGTCAAAGTTGACAGTAATTAAATAGTAATATTTATAAGTATTAAAATGTAACAATATAGCTGGTAATCCTTTATATTTTGTTGTGTTGGTTTCAAAGATGTGTTTTAACAGAAGGTAAATACAATCAAGTAAATGTATAATATGCGTCACTTTTTACAGTAATGCAGCGGATTCGTATTTAATTAAATTTTGAATCAATGTCTCCCGGAGGAATATGAATGACACATGGTTGTTGTGGCTATATCAAAACTTCACCATCATTATTAACTTCACCATCTTAATTGCACCGTGGGTTTTTGGCCCAATTTGTTTTTTTTTCCCTTCTATCACTATTAGTTTGCTTTGTTGTCGCATAATGAAACTACATATGTAAATTTACAAATTTGTACCATCTTTCTTTTTAAATGAGTGACCTCTGGAGTTTCTTGCCGGTTCTTCTCCATTGGAATGACATTTTGGAACCGTGCAACTAGCATCCTAACGTTTCATAAGCGCCTGTAATAGGTTTATATGAAATAAAAACATTTTGAATTTGAATTTGAATTTGCTGGAAGACGTCCCTTGTCGAACAAAGGCCTCCTCCTTAGGTACGAACTGCCCCCTCACCTAAAACCAGCCCCTTACCATGAACTCTTAAAGAAAGCCAGTTTCCGTTAAGCAAGCCAGTTGCCACTCTACACTACACGTAATGGCGTCTCGCCTTCACAACGGAAAACGTCCTGCTTTAAAAGTTCATGGTAAGGGTGCGGGACGCTCCCTATACAAGTACCAGTACAAATGGTTCGTGCATTACAACCATAAGTACACACACAATAAAGCTAATCACACACAGTTCTCAAGCAAACGTATTGTTTGGAAAGTATTCACTTAATTCTTATTTCATGACTCTATGTGACCTCAGACTAGGATAGAGGTCGGCGCGGGCGCAGATCTGATCGCTGCCCGATCATGTCTATCGATGTTTCGAATAAATGCACAGCAATTTAGTTCTATACTGTTTATATTTGAAATGGTATGATTGTTGGGATTGGGTTTTTGCTGGTTTTTGTGTCGAGTTTTTCTATTAAATATTTGCCAGCTGTAGACGCTTTTTTAGTTGCAAAACATGGCAATGTTTTGAGGATGATTAATGTTAGGAAACATATTAGTACTTTGTTAATGTTATTTCATTTAAAAGAATATACCTAGTCAATGATGACGTTGGGATTTTGAAGGTAAAAAATAACACTTTCGGTATAAAACTTTTTATTCTCACAACCTTACCTCGTGTTAGATTCTAAGATATCATCTTGACCATCAAAATCATCAATAACCTAAAAAATGCACTATTAATCACTTCCCCTCACAATCGCATCCGGGGCAGATGCTGCAGCGATCAAAAGGGCGAAATGTATCAATAAAAATACCTCAACTTATAAACAAACAAGGTGTTAATACTTGCGATAAGTATCTTAAATAACTCGCCCCTTCTTATAAAATATTGATATTTTATAGTCACATCACACACTGTGTAACGCCGGCAGCTCTGTTGCTATACCTTCGGCATACCAGATTACCGCATCAAATATTCTTCTTGACATTTCTTAACACTTAAAATTCAACCTTAAACTAACAATCATTAGGTTCAGTTCACAAGGTGTCAGTATTCGTTAAACAAGTGCAGGTGCCATCGGATGGCATCGCTTCGACTTATCTTAACTATCACATCTTCAAATATTAAACTTTTACTTTTATGGCAGTTTAAAATGCAAGTCGTGTCGCCTAACGGGTAACGGACACCCAATAAACGGCAACTTTTCGTTTTTATCAAACTCCATTATGACATTATTACTGTGCTAATAAGGGAGATATTTTCCTGATTAGGTATTGAGAAAAGTTTGAAAGTAAACTTAATTTCAAATTCATATTTGGAATAGAAGCCGTTGCGATTTGTATTTTTTTTTGTGTCATATTATCTCCGCGCAAACGAATGCGGTTTTGTTTCTTCTCTTCCAAGCCACAAAAAAATAACTAAAATTGTAATTTGCGTCAAGAAGGTTGATATACAGAAAAGTTGGTTTGCAAATAATTAATTTGATGTAGCAATATAATACATCAACAGTAATAAAACTGAATTATATCTGACAGGTACCGATTAAAATAGACAGGCTACCAAACATGTTTTAAAATCCTATCATACGATTCATAAATTTGACTTTCATTATAGATTAAAATAATAAAATATCATAGGTGTGAAATCATTAATATGAAATCAGAAAAAATCTATTGATAGGTATTAAGGAAGAGTTCAAAATATAAGTTTTTTATCAACATCTGTCGAACTTGCTTACATTATTCCCTACTTATTTTAATTATTATGTAAGTAAATAAATCATCGAATTTATCATTTTTATTTAAATTATATTAAATATTTTGAAGTATATAATACTAAGATACTTGATACCGCATCAGATGATAAAGTTATTCCTAATGATATATCCTTATAAAAGAATGGCAGTGTAGGTATCATACCGATAGACTTCTAAGAAAATTTCATCTCACATAAGTTGTGAAATAAAAATGCGGTCAACCGAACAGTCATTCTAAACTTAGATAAAACGAATGAGATATTGTAATTAGTACTGGATAATCGCTTGCTCGGTGTCATATGACTTCATTATTTATACCAGAAAATCAACAAGTATATAAATCGCGGAGTTTATTAATCAGATATTATTACCACTTTCATAATATCTTATAGTAAATCTCAAATTTTCTAAGAAACACGACGTTATGATAAAGTTTGGCTAACTACTATCTCTCAAAGAAATAATGTTTCCAAGAAGCCTAGATAGCGAAATTATAGGAATTTTTATGATATTTTTATAAGCTTATGTAAATAAACAACAACGCAAGACGTTATTATTGGAATTACAAAATGAATAATGTGAAGAAATAGACATTGATAATAAACCTGGTAATAAAGCCTATGTGTCATCACACCATTAATGAGAAACGATCAACAGTTAATTAAAGAAAATGACTTCGCCTACGATTGCCACAAAAACATGTGGTAGCGCTGCGAGTCATGTCCTTACTGCCTACCACTTTAGATATTACATACATAACTGTCACATTTCAAGGTTCTACTCGTATGTACTTGCAACGAAGGTTTAAACCAATGCTAATAAATACAAAGATTGTTTCAAAAGGTACACACTCCCATGAATCGTAGGCAGAACCCAACAATTTTTCTCTTAGTGAACAACCTATCACTAGTATATACATACATAGCATATAACATATAACATCATGCCTGTATTCCCCAAAGAAGTAAGCAGAGGTGCACATATAGTACACCCAAATTTCGCCAGTTATGTTTTTTAGGTCCCAATGTAATACGGGGCGAGTCTATTGCCATCAACCGGGCACAACTCCTTATTCAGTGCTGCTACTGAGAATTACGTAATGGACAAACCCAGTAACACTAACCTGGGATTCGAACCCAGGACCTCGTGCTCAGCAGACGCGCTTAGCAACCACTACACCAACCAGGCAGTCACTAATGTCTAATGAAAGTAAAATATTTAAAACACATTATATAAAATTTCGCAAAAGTAGAATGCCTTGAATAGAATGATGTTGTATGCTTAGTACAAATTTATAAACAACAAAACGCAACAAACTATCTATGTGAACCAGTTTATTGATTTATTGCCGAAGCCCCAGGAAACGGTCGTCAAATGTTACGAGCTGATATATTTAAAATTGTATCATGTCATAAAATCAACATAAAAGTAATATTTGTTGTGTGTTATAAGGAATTGGTCTTAAAGCAAGCGTTTCGTACAGGCTTAACAATAACGTTAATTGTTGGCATAAAATTTCCTAGAATCTAGATAGTAATAAATACACAAGCTTTGGTGTTTGCTTTCGACTTTATTCCGTTTTTTACGTCATGGTGCAAAATCGAGATTTAGTTCAGATTAAGGCCCAACATGGTTCCCAGTAGAAGGAGATTGTTTTTAAATGTCCAGTAGTTAACAAAAACCTTCATTCTACACCTTCTAAGATACAAAATCATACACAAAACAATTCAAATCAACACAAACATCTAAACCAGCATACAAATATTTATTTACCGTCCGGAGATCCAACTTGGGAATCTTATTGCGGAAATCTAAGCGCTTACACAGCGCCAAATGCAGTTGCTATTTTCAGATTCTTGGTGTTTCAAATTCCAGCTTATTCCTTTGTTACTAGTAAACCCGAAGCTATTAGGAAAGTAATTGTTATTTAGCTTCCTTATTTAAACTGATCTACTTAGTTTAATAGAAAACGTTTGGTATTCATACGTTTATTGTATAAGGCACACGCATTGTGGCATTAATGTTTATGTAGTGCTTGGTATAATAACAGTTGCTCCACAAAAGTTAAATTCTCCAGAAATGCAATTCGGCTTTAGAACTGCAATATCATCTTCATTAGAATTTTAAAAATTTCAATTGCCAATCTCATTTTGGAGAAAAGCAATATTTTATTTGAATTAGTTTGAAAAGGTTGTACAACCAAAGCCTTACTCTAAAACGATTTTTAAATGGCTTGTTAATCAGTTACTGTTAACATTGAACTAAAGCCGGCGGCTAAAAATCGATCTACATACCTAACTTGTTTCATAACATAGAAGCAATGTTTCAACATTTGACGTGCCTTAAATAATGTGAAAAGTCTCAATATTATTAGAACAAATCTCAAATGTTTGGGGATCCCAGGCTAGACCGTCGTGTACAAACTGCTCATCATATTTCGCCGGAGAGTACTATTTATGGGACTTATCTGCCAAGAAGTATGGGTGTTTGCAGACATGATTGCATGGATGTAGCAAGTATGAAATTAAAGGCCGATTTGATTGCTACTTAAAGTGCTAGGCTATCTTTATTAGTCTAATATCTCAGAATTTCCTAAAAATAAAAGCCACATGGCACCTTTTGTGGACATGTACTTACAAGTTACAACTTCAAGAGTACATCCAAATCGTAAACTCCACCACTACATTGGCCACGCCGACATTTAGAACTTCATATTGTATCCTCGGTACCTGGTTCAGTACTATTTCACGGTCTCGTGGATTCCCCACTCCCTTAATTGAACAAAATACAGCAACTGCACAAGATATAAATTGTACAATAAAATCTGCACCTCAAGCAGTTTACATACAAATGTACATGACCTTCCTAACCAAAGTGACGGTAAGTTTTTTGTCTAGACCAATAAATATTCAGTGAATACAACCACAGCGCTTTGTATTTTCAATTTCTTTTACTGTTTATCGTGATACTAGCATTATTGTTAACATTCTAAAGCCAGATGGCTTATATAAAAATGCAGTCTAGCTGCAAATATTGTACTTTTATTTCCAGCAAAATATTTTGGAGCTAACTACTCAGGTAATAAAGATTATGATTGCTGAACTATATGGTTTATTTATATGTAATCAGATGCGTCATTAAAAATCACTTGTTTATGTTTCATAAATTACATCTAAGTCTATTCTAGAACTATAAAAATTGTTAAAGGAGTAACCAAGAATTGCATGGTTCACTTTGACGGTTAACGGTATTTGTTATCATTACATTGCACTATTGCAATTTGACTACTGGTCAAAGATTCTTGAACAAAATTCAACTAGTTTCAAATTCTGCTGACAAATGTCTTGAACAAATCAGATAATAGTACAGCCGTATCTTGTTCTCAAATGATTCCATTGATGTTATAACTGTCAAATGACATAACTGGTTTCGTAACATGGAATCACATAGTCGATGTCCAATTTCTGGGAACCAACGTGTAATTTATTTTAACAGTCACGGAACAAATGAACACTCGTTTGTACCTACTTACTTTCTATTACGAAATTTACTGTCCATAGTATTTATTTGGGTACCTTTTTAGAAATTTAGATTTGTGGACAATTCATTAAATGGTAACAGTGGTAATGATATACAGAACATTTTTATTCTAATTCTACGTATGTATATACGAGTTTTATTTCTGCATAGTTTTGTCAGCTAGATCGTTTCTCCGCAAATATTACTAGCATTTTATATGGTCTTCGCAAATAACTAAATCTTTTAAATCTATTCCACGAATTCTCATTATTTTCCCCATTAAACTAGGTATTTTTATTGCTCAGAAAAAGGAAAAGTTAAAGTAAAGGTAAAACACCTGTCTCGTTAAACACTAAAAACAAAATATAATCAACCAATGACTTTCAGAACAAATTCAATTACTCACAGAATGATTACATATAAATTGACCAAAGTCGAGTGGCTTATATTTTTACTGATCTAAAATTGAATGAGATCGCAAATATATTCGTGAGTTTGGTAACGGGAAGTAAATCGTGTGAAATTGATCTAACAGAAAAAGTAGTAACACGTAGCTATAACGAGAGTGTTATGTTTATTATAAAGGTTTCCCGTTACGAAGCCATAGCGGTAGGTAACGTAATTGGAATATTATTTGTTAAAAATATCAGCGACAGCGGTACAAAATTTCTACACTTGTAAAATATAGAAAAAAATAAACTAAAAACTAACAAATAAAAATGCGAATGTATAGGGGTAATATAAAGCAAATAACCCAAGAAAAAAAACAATAAACTCTTTATAAAAACGTGAGCTTCATTTATTATTCTCGCGTAATTAAAACTTTTCACCAGGCAAAAAATCTAAAGCAATCAGTGAGTTTTTAATCGTTTCGAAATAAAGGGTTGTGGAGGTGAAATAAAGCAAAACGTAGGAAAAGGAAAAAAAGCGCGTTTCGTTCCAACGGCCACCAACACTGTGGGTGGACTGCACTTGTCAATCATCGTAGCTTTTGCCTCGCACATTGCAATCTCCATAATAGACTCCACGTTCTTCAGTTGCCGCTTTTTATCAAGTTTATTGATTGTTTTCTGTTTTTACTGCGCATTTCTTGTTCGTAATTTAATAAATAATCTTGTCTAAAGGTAGATCAGCTGGCGGTAATTGATTTTAAAATGACATTTATTATGAACAACTTTGTTATTACAAGAAAATAAAATAACGGGTGGTCAGCAAGTTTTTAGTCAGATATCAATTTGTGATTCAGGTTCGCAATTTGTGCAGATATTCTGAAGTCAGTTTTGGTAAGTACATAATAATGTTGGTAACAATTAAGTTCAATTTGGTGGTCTAGAAACATCCAGATTGACCATTAACGTAATTATTCTAAAGACCAAAATCTCAAAATGGTTCTCGACAAAGTTGAAATAAACTTGATTTTATGAAGTCATCGTAACATAATTATAGTTTTTCTGATTTTATGATTAATGTTGCTCATCTTGTATCAAAACACGTCAAGAACCCCCATGTTTAGCCCCAGAGCATTAGTTTTTATTGTATAACTGAGGGTCGTGGCCCGATAGCCCGATAGTTAAGAGGTTGTGGAACAATCGAGTGGTGTTCGTGAGAACAGTATGCGCCCACTTCAAGCTAATGCACCTAAACTATAGGACGCTTTCAACAAATAGAGTAAGAGCAGCGTCACGATGTCGTTTAGTCTCAAGAACAATCTATACACTTCGATACTAGTGATGCGCCGTTGCAATATTGCATAAGTTTCGTGATGTTTGTATGAATGATATCATAAGTTATTGTGTTGAAGGAGCAGTCTAAAATAAACTTGAGTTTGAATATACAACTAAAGGGTATGCGTACAGACGTAGATGGAATGAGTATAATGTATGGTCCATTTATAGAACTGGGAAGTGAAGCTCGGTCTATGTAACTAGTGCCATGTTTTATATGTTTCAGTTTGTTAACAGGACGGTTACGTCTATGTGTCGCCTATTTTTAAATTCCTACATTTAAGTACTATTTCCATTTTTTAAGCTTCTCTATAGAGCAAGATTTTTTATATTTTGATGTGTGCTTCATGCATAGTTATGGATTGAACAATTATCGAGCAGCTCATAGTTCTGCACCAAGGGATTTGTGTCAGTAATTAAATGGTCTATTGATCTAAATGGCAAACGATGAACTAACCACAATAACTGTATGTTTATCATAAATTATAATTATTTATTAAAAGAGAATAGACTATAGTATACCTAAGTGGGAGGCCTTTGTTTAACAGTCTTCCGGCTGATGATGAAACTATAGTCATTTTTCCATTGATCGTCGTTTTCTTTAATTAAGGCTTTCTTCGATAGAACAATTCTCTCCTGCATGCCTAAACTTAGGATTCGGATAGTTCAAAAGTCGATAATCGTCACAATTCGTGAAAGTGAAATAGCAGTTTAAGTCCGTAAATAGAATGATAAATTGTATTTACTACATTTTTTATCATCAAGCAAAAACCAACAAGACTTTCCTTAACTCACGACTTAAAATGAAGCCAGCCAGAAATCATTTCAAAATATAGTTAAGTGTATTTTGTTGACTATTTGCAAGAAAAACCTACTGATTGACATCAAATTATTTCTGGAGACAATATACTTACAACAAAACTTAAATTCAGTAGGGCCTCAAATCATCTTCTCAGTTTGGATCAAATTTTCTTTTGTAATGATCAAATAACACCTGTTCCAAGTGTTCAATCATCATCATCATCAACCAAAGTTCATGATACAGATGCTAAATAAACAACTATTAAGCCCAATGGCATTTAACACCAGGAAGAGAAAACAATGAAGTAACAATGTAAATACTAAATCAATTAACATTAAAATACCAATTAATGTAACGCTTATAAATCACGCTAAGGCAATTGTTGAAGGTAAATTAGATTTTACGTATATTCTGTTGTGACCTTAAACACGTTGTTCGAATGTATTTTTTAAGACGCGAATGTAGATAAACCATAGAGGACACTGTAATGAATATTGCTCAACCATATAACCTACTACAATATTTAAAAACACATGGGGGCTTATCTAGATTTGAAGACTTTACTTTATTCTTTAGACTGTGGCCTAAAAGCCCCGGACTCTTCATGAGTATTTCAAAATAAGGGTAGAAATATCCAGTATGTCAATGCAGTAAATCCGTTTTTATTTAAAGTGGCTCAACAATTGAAATGAATTTTTTGTTGAAATGGTTTTTCTTTGCTCACCCAATTAAACCAAGTAGTCCTTTCATCTGTTTTAACTGCTAGTTGGTCTAGTGGTCGGCAAGCGCAACTGCTGAGCCAGAGGTCCTGAGTTCGGAACCCAGGTCGGGCAAGTCAGCAAGTTACTGGGTGTTTCCGTTAGGTATTTCTCAATAGCAGCACCGAATCTGAGTTTGGGTCCGATTAATGTTTAATAAGTTTGCCCCCTATTACAGTGGGATCGATAACATAACTGGCGAAATATGGGTGTACTACATTTCTAAATTGTAATAGATGCAAATATTAAAGCCAAATTGAAATAGTTGCAGTTTCAGCCTATCCCTATCTATGTAACTATCCTATAAATAATTGAAAATAGACCATAATTTAATGTTACATTATTGCATTGAAATGGTAAGAATCAATTCCAAGTGACCATTACTTTGCTTTGCTTGTAGGTGGGCAGCGATGCGATGTCTAGCTATTTAATTTTGTGCTTTAGTACTATCTTCGAGCTTAGTCGTTACTATTGAATAAGATACATTTCTTCAGATATTATTGATATTTTTTTCTTTATCATCATCACGGAAGACATCCACTGTTGAACAATATTTTTCTTTTGATTTCTTTTTAATATTACTTACATTAAACATTTTGAAAACAACTCGCAGTTTGTGTAAATGTTCTGTTTCTTAAAAATGTTTCATATTACAACTATACCTAAACATAAATGATATAAACAGTTCAAATATTAAAAATATTATCTAGACTTTGTCTGCAGAATAAAAAAACTTGAAGTTTCAACATACTAATAGTATATTTATTCACAACAATTTTTTAGTAAAACAAGACATTGAAATTCTCTTGAGAAACATTTTAGTAACACTATGACGACTACGTAACATCTGTCTATCTTAAATTGACTTCAAATAGACACACGTCTACTACGATCCCAAAAACGAGAAACTTGTGAGTACCCGCGGTACTAAGGTCAGGACTGCACCGATATCATTTGAACTTGAATGTCAGCGCGATTTGATACGACGCATCACAGAGACAGCCCGCTTCCTTTGTTGCTGTTATTAAATTATCTAATAATACATTCGGTTGAACAATATTAACTTTGTTCGAGACGTACGGCGCGCCGGCTTCGAGATTAAACATGTAGGAAATTATGTTGACTATGTAGAACGAATGATATTTAATAAGGACTTTATTTCTAATTTAAAATGGAACATACCAAGTGTAAATTTATCGGAAGTACAGTTTTAATACCCTTAAAGTAACTTATTGACGCTGTAGCTAAACGATAGATTCAATGCTAAGGGAGAATGATAAGTCCTCATTTTGATTAATTGAATATTTTAATTTGATAAACCGAAACTAAATAATTTCGTCTGCGCAATAAATAAAAAACCAAACTCATCACATTAGTCACTTATTACACAACAAATCTTAAATCGTTTTGTAAAGTAACATCTTTTATCTTATTACCAGTATTAACATCCAATAAACAAAAAGTTACATTTATAAAAACCGCGACTAATTTATGCGCAAAACACTTTAATGCAGATACGAATCGAGATAATTTCAAAGACTGTTCAATATAGTCTTTAAAACAGACATTCAGATGTCCGAATAATATTGATGGACGTCGCGAAAAAAGCCTTCAAGGCACAATGCGAGAACCTGCATTAAAATTATTAATACCCATTCAGACGAAATATAAGGAGGGTTAAAGTGATGTAAAGTGTGCTTACGCGCTTGGAAATACAATCTAAAATTGTTGGTACCATTTTTAAATAAAGACTTCGTAGCATTGGAATTTAATATTCGTATTCGAGTCTGCGGGCCGAGTGGGTGTGGTCGACTTGTTCGTGCTTCACCGGAAAGATTTATATTACATGCATTTTCGTATGCGAGTGATCTGAAATTGTCGACCGCGGTCCCCGACATGAGCAGTGAATATCGCGACCGGCCGCATTGTGGCCCACGCCCATTGCTCTCTTAACGACTATTCAATACACTCTTGAATGAACGATTGCTCTTTGGTATATAATTCGAGCGGACAACGATCGCGAACGTTTTGCTTGATACGAAAAAAAGGCTGTAAAGCGATATGGCTCGGTGTTGTGTTCTAAAGAGCTGTTCGCACAATATGAATGTTCTGTATGGGAATTATTGGTTGTTGAGATAATTAATATTATTATTTAAGAAGTTCTTTACTAAATTCTACTTAACAATAAAAGGATGTTTGACTTCTATATGACATAACTTTCTTTCTGTTTGTACTTCGTATTGTATAAAATACAAGTCGACATTGAACAATACCTTTTGTTCTGCCCAAATCATATCTTGCTTACCTCAGTGCATTTTTCAACATCAAAGATTGCTTCCAGCCGATATGTTTATCTCCAAAATAATCGTATAGGAAACGGGTTATGTAAATATCACTTCGATGTCATAGATAAGTAAACAAAACAAGAATAGTAAAAAGCGATAGAAAGATAGTTTTGGTTCGCTTCTAAAAAAGTAAAACCAACCCTTTCGATGTCGAGCGGCTCGGATCTTAACTCACTTGACGGGACAAAAAACGGACATGTGGATTCAAGCCATTGTGTAATTTTAAAATAAGGTCAGATGTGAGGAGGTTTCTGCTCGAACAATAACGCATTTTAATATATTTCATTAAGATTGACATAACTGATTAGAGATTACTAACCCTTCCATTTCCTTAATATTGTGCCGAGCCTAACTAATTACCAAATGAATAAGACATTCAGGATCACCTTGCCAGGAAGGGAATGACATAATAATTATAAAATTATAATTTTATTTCCTGTAGTGCTACATTTTAGTTCTTTTCGGCACTTAAGATAATACTGACTGTATCTACCACAAAAAATCGAATACATTTATGGAAGTGTTTAATTTGGAATAGTATGTATCTTATTATGTGTATGTAGTAAAAACGTGTAGAGATTTATCGAGAACTTTTGTGCAACTATCTTAATACCGGTTGCACTTGCACTTAAAACAAGATTCAAGTATGGCCCTAATACAAAAAACTTCCAACATGCACATAATTTAGTTTTTTTTTAACAAATAATGTCCATTAAACTGTACAGCTATTTAGGCTTAGTCCAGCCAACTAATTGCAAACCATTGTTAATTTAAGATAAAGGAAAAAAAACTTCCATTTATCGAGTTAAATGCTGCTCGAAAAGGATTAAAGCCACGAACAGTGGCCGCTTTCTTTTGTTACAAGCAAATTACGTCTTCAGCAACTTATACACAAACAAATTTTCTTTGCGGCAATTGTTTATAAAAGTCCGAAGGGGGATTACAACGGCTGGGTGAATAACAAAAGAGTGTTGCGGCGCTACAAAAGAGGATTAAACAAGGAGGTAGCCATATCATCCACGGTAAGAGCTTACTTAAGTTTATGGAAAGTGTGTCGGGCTTAAGACGTTTAAACCATGACTTCCCATTAAAGGGTTGCGCTTTTTGTTAGATCACGGTAAGCAGACCATAGTCGATCGCACGCCGAATGATACTTACGTGGGTATAGTTTTTTATGTTGCCTATTCGGACCGGCTTAAAACACAGCGTCGTGGGGGTTCTAAAAGGTTTTATGAAGGACTCTGTTTTGTTTCTTTGTTCTACAGTTTAATTAGTGGGTTTCTGCCATATTGTTTTAGTTGAACGCGGCGCTAGACCTTGCCGGTATACCGTCGTACCTGCCGTAGGTGTCTAATTAATATCGTGGCTGCTGCGATATATTGGTAACTGAGTTTGTTTGACTCTAATAGGTATGAGTTTATTATGTGCTTGTTTATCACGACTAGGTAGGCATATCTCGGTAGCATACAGATACAAGAATCAATCGTACAGTAAGACGGTTTTTGATCGAAAGATTTGTTGTTTAAAAATGTTGCATAACAATAATATTACCGTGTAATGTAGGTATTTATGCTTTAACATAATGAAAGCAAGATACAAAATACCTTAGTTGTAACTTACCTTAGTTAAATCTAGATTCAGAGGAATGACGGTTGATGGAGGTCTGTTTTGGAGCTCTACATTCAAGCTACAAAAAAATCAAGCACCAAAAATGGTTTAAACTTCGTGCCTTTTTAAATTACATAGATACATTATTAATTATAGTTACGTAAAACGCCATGTGCATATCAAAATCACAATCGATTCTCACTCACCGAATTGATTAAATAATACCAGATATCAAACAACTGTTCCGCAGCATTAAGGAGCCGAAAAATCATTTTTTAAGTATCACAATAAAATATTTACCATCGGCTCCTTTTCCCGATAGACACATTTATCATTTTTGCTATTAAACCGAACAACAATACGAACCCCGAAGGAGCCGACGAGCTCATCACAATAGCAAATGATACCTCGGGGCCGAAACCGCTTGAATGCGCCTTAATTAACCCTCAACTGCTTATTATAGGAATAATGATCCCTTGTTTATTTTATAACTAACATGCGGATAAGAAAATCTACAATATATGATGCATAATTATTTTGTAGTCATTAATTTTGAGTGTATTTTTGTACTGTTATTTTTTAATTGGATATACTTAACAGACAACACTGTGTAATATTGCAAAAAATATGCGTAAGATGTAATATGAAAATAATATGTTCTGAGTTTCATTATGGAGCAGTAAATCTCAACAGCAACATCTGGTATTCAGTTCTTTTAATAATTTCTCTCATATTTTTAATAATATTGAAAAATAAAACTCGTTCAATTCAGCACATTCTTATGTCTCCTTTAAATATTCAGTTACAATATTTCATAAAACAATATGTTTGATAATTATAAAATAAGAAGATGAATTTATTGCATTAGCAGGTCAAAAAACTGTTATAAATGTCTACGAACGTCATATTAAATATTTATGGACAGAACTCTCTTTTGTTAGCAAATAATGCAATACGAATTTATAGGGTTCCCTTAAAAGTGCAACAAAACGACATTATTTATACATTCATATTTTTCAACTAAATCAAAAAGTAAGTTCATAATAACAATTACATAGTATAATGTGTGTGAGGTGCCGATATTCAATTGACTGTTCAGTGCACTCTGAGCAGTCAGCCCCGCTACTGAACTAATTTCACCGATATTGCATGGGACTCCCAGTCATCAGATTATATTATAGTGTATACCTCCGCCTTCAGGCTATTAAGATTAGTAACAGATTTTTACTTAAAGAAAGCCTGTAGTACGGAACCACCTCTCAACACTCGTGTTTCGCTCTGCCACTTTTTAAAACTTTAATAGTCGGTCAGCAAGGCAGGTGATATAACAGGTGCAAGAGGCGATTTTTTTAAAGACTCTTATTTCGTAAAATAGGGCAAAGGTATCGTCATTAGTCTGAAAGTTTGTTTTAAGTCCGTCACGCTATTGTTGTGTAAATAACGTGAAATGTTTTTGGTCTGTGGTAATTTTGCTGACGTCATTTTTGTAGGTCGATTTTAGATTAGTTTTTTTTTGGTCGATTCTGTGTAAGAGGATTCGTATATTTTGTTTACCTACGGTTCAGGTCGGTAAGGATAAAAGCGATAATTATTTTATCGTGAGGGTGTTTCTTGTTTGTTTCTCTAATAGCTACTTTAATGAAAGTCGGCTCGTACGAAGAATATAACGCATAAATTAAGAGCTATCTGCTTTAGACATCGTTTCTTTTGTAAGTTAATTGTTTTGTTTGTAAAATGTTGTACCTATTAAGAAATTCTCTGTTCGTTTGTGTTGCAAAAAGCAGTAATTATTAATGAGATTGTTTGAATTGGTGGGATTTCAATGTAAAATATTTTCATTGTACATAATAGGCACATTTCAAACCTATCTACGAAGTCTGTAGATTTCATCTTCTGTATCTTTCTAGTCTTAATTAGAGTCGACAATATCGGAATATGTAAACAAAGATAAGTCAGGATAATAGTACATTTGCATGTGGCACTTCCTATAAAGTATCCATGTTAAAGTGGCATGACATGTAAACTGTTTTGCATTCAAGTACATGTCACTGTTATTGTCCAGCATTGTACACTTTTACCAAAACTGTTGTGCCGTCGCGATGCTTAATTTTTTATTTACGAACGCTTTATGGCCATTACGATACAGTCGAGTTTTGTTTATCTGATGTCTCTGGTAGTTGTAAAGTTAAGTTTGTTGTTGTAGGCCGGTATTCGCATTGTGCCGCATCGATATTTTGTATGCACATTTAAATGCGGTCATCTATGTCCGTGTCCGCGTTGGCCTCCGACATGTTAATACGCAACTATAATCTCATGAATCGGAAAATTTTCTATGGTTTTACGCTGACCCATTGTTTTGTCCGCACACCGTGTTAAAATTAAATAGATACAGAGATTTCCGTGGATTAGCATGTTATTCCAAGTATAGAAAACAACGCATTCTTAGAATATTCCAATGAGCATAAACTTGGAGTAAAAAATAAGACCGTAAGAATCCTGTTTCCATAGAGGGTAAGATCGAAGCGGTATCTGAACGCTCCCGTACGCGTCGAATACCATATACTAACACAGAACTTAGCCACTACGGCCAGCATTCAATATTTATTCAAAGTTTACCCCGTTTAGGTTCTACATACAAACTGAAGTACTCGCCTGGCTATAATGAAGTAATTTTGTAAATAAAAAGTAATTTTACGCAGTTAATCAGTGCCGACAGGATCAAACTTTTTGACGATGTTCATTCCAGCTTTTATTTGCGTAAAAATGTGCTTAACTAACAAAATGAAAATTCTAACAAAGATAAACATCAATTTAGAGATCATACTGTACCTACCCTGCCAAAAATAATTAGTACCTAAATGTCTACTTTTGCATATAAGTTTGCCATTGCCAATTGAGTTTCATTAGTTTAAACTTGAACACACACCAGAGTTATTTCTCCTAAATATAAAATTTACCAAGGGGAAAACACCACCTGGCACTGTTATTTTTTAATCCTCTGATCGTATATATAGTAGAAAATTAAATAGTTGTGTTGATCTATCCCCAAGATGTACTTTGAAGATCTACAATTCACAATAGTGAGGAATTCCAGTAACAATCTTGTCTTTGATGTATTGTGCTAAACTATCTATATTTTCTTTATTCCTCAGAACTAATACCTTAGCAAAAAGATTACTTATAGTTCCTGAACATAGTTGTGTATTCGCCATGGAGTTAATGTTACCTTCATGAGTTATGACACCAGCTGGTTTTTATTTGGTACCTGTCTTGCTATATTATCTGTTAGGAAGATTCCAGATTTAAACTTTTGGTAGGACCTTCTTTTGTCGTACTTAAGAAATCTGAGTAAAATTTTTCATAATCATACATCACGCATGTAATAAAAAAAGATTCAAACCAACATTATCTAACGAAGAATTTTACGTTACTTTTTTTAACATTAGGTGGTTTACGACGAAGACGAAACAAAATTAAGTGTTCATAAGTATGAAAATCCGATTGCATTATTATAAACACTTCGTTGATTATTTCCCAGTCTAGCTCTTGCACAGGAGTTCTAATAGATGCAACTGATAGAAACTCAAAATTTAATGACGTCATAAACAGTTCAAAATCTATGAGGCAGTTTGCGTGCTACCTTTATTAGCTTAGTTGCACGCGGTTATTCCGCTCGATAAATGAAGCGTAGGTAATTTGTTTTTATGGGCGGTGCAAAAACAAAGTGGATTGACCCGCCGTCGCTTCTGCTGGATCGCGTGTTGACTTCGGGATGAGGTTATGGGGCCTATGGATAAGCGGAGGGAAGAGCGGAAAGAAAAAATATGTTATTATTAGATCGATCGCTTTTTTACTGTAACTTTAATTCTGAGCATTTATTCCTACCAAAATTATTTGTATTTGAAATATAATTGGTGTATGTGTCATTTTGACAATGTATTATGAATATTTTAGGAGACATTCTTGATTTTTAATATTCTCGTCTGCTTTGTGTCGATTTCTGCCCACTCCCACCGGTCCATTGTAAAAGCATAACCCGCCCACATCCATATCACCTTGTTACCGACCTAAAGGCTATTCATAAAACGAGACGGTTTAAGGTCCTTTGATGATATCACGTTTCGCAGTGGTACACCATCCACCCAAGTCCTAATCAAATAAAATTTGCTTAGAGAAAGAACGGTTTATATCCTATCCTACTAATATCCTACCTCCTACTATTATATATATATATATATATAATATTATAAATGTGAAAGTTTGTGAGTATGGATGTGTGGATGTTTGTTACTCTTTCACGCATAAACGGCTGGACCGATTTGGTTGAAATTTGGTATGTAGATAGATTATACTCTGGATTAACATATAGGCTACTTTTTATCCCGAAAAAATGTAGCGGGTAACACCGCGGGGCGCAGCTAGTTGTTCATATATTTAATCCTCTTTGAGGTGCTAAATTATTGCACGTGCATGTTGTAACCTCAGCCCCTTTACCATGAACTGTTACATCAGTGCAGTTTACGTTATGGAAGCGAGATGCCGCTATGTGCAGTGTAATGCGACGTCTCGCTTCCACAACGTCAACTGTCCTGTTTTTAAAGTTCACGGTAAGGGGACAGGACACTCAACTCTGTCAATCAATACAGTTAAAGTAGTCGTTTAATTACTACTCTTTCTTAGCTTATATGATATCATAACCTAAAAGGCAAATTAATGGGAAAAGAAGTTTTGTAAAATACATGCTACATAACTCCCACTATGTGCATACCTTTAGCCGCCCAGTCATGTGAACTGATGCACGCAGTCAGATGGACAAGTGAAGATTTACCCACCTACATTGCGACCCACACACACCATCCTCTCTTTAATGGTTATTACTTTAAAACTCCGTCATATAAACCAGCGGCGCCTTTTGATATAGACGATATTCCAAATTGATACGAAGAATTGTCATGTGAATGGTACTTAGAAACTAAAATGTATGTATTTCATGACTTTATTTTGTAAAGAATACACTCTATGATCTTACGTCGGTAAAGTCTTTTCAGTTATAAAAGTTAGTAGATATATTGTTTTGCAAATCTCCGAAAAAATCTCTGTAGAACCGTGAGTTCGATAATGAAATAAAACTTCGTGCCAATATTTATAACAGTCGGCAACCATTATTTAAGTTAGGATTGATCAATCTTCGTGTCGTAACCAAATGGTCTGGAGAAGTGACAATAAACACATCGAATTCCAGCACGATTCACAATTAATATCGACTCCGATAATCATTCAATCAAGTAGCATCTAATAACTCTGCTGGCTTTTAATAAAGAACATTTGTTCAATGATACTACTCAATATACGAAATCAGCTGACATAATTCGTAGGCGCTTAAAACACTTTGTAAGCGTCACACATTGTACAGGCGTGCCCAAAAATGTTTTTCACACACTTTATTAATTTCACACGACGCGAGCGTCAGGAATGTACTTGTAGGTACGTGACGGGACATTTTAAAAGGAATATTACACGAGTAAGCGCGAAATGTATTTATATCCGTGTTGAATACGAAATGTGGCTTCAATTAATAGCTAAGGTGCGATTAAACTTGTCCGAGTCGGTTTGTTTAAGAGCATGTGTAACATGTTTAGTGTCAAAGGCGCGGAGTGTCATGCTAATCGTAATTTTGTTACACTTATATAGACGATATAAATTTCTGTTGATATATTTTACTGCAGAAGGTTTGTCATCATGATCATTAGTCGGAAGACGTCCACGTCGAAAAAATGCCGTCCGTTTTACTTGGTATTAAGGACATAATAAAGATTAAGAAAAAGGTCATGTTATCCAGTAGGTTGATATTATCTACAATGTTTAATGTAACAATATTCTTGTCTACACAAAATATAATATGACAAAAACTATGAAATCCCATATTTAGCTCATTCAGCCATCTTTAAGTAAGCCAATTAGTTGACACAGAGATTCCACACCAGCAAGACTCCTTTGATCGTTATAAAATCAAAGCACACAACTAACAAGGTCTATGACAGATTTATTGCGTTATACTAAGAATTCCTTTCTGGTACGAGATTTTTTAAGGATATGATTAAAAATAATGTAGTCAGACTATATTTTATATGCCTTGTTTGAGCATTGTCTAACAAAAAAGAGAAACATGTAAAAGAATTATTATAGAGCTTCTTCTATCGGTAGGTATCGATCGAAATCGTTTCAAATAAACAAAAACGAATTTCAATTTATTTACAATTTTGCAATTGAAATTTCAAAGAAGTTATGATATTGCATGGTTGTTGCAACGTCGAAGCGTGCCAACAGCTCTTACCAAACTAGAATAAAGATGGCTAGTTTACATGATCGAAAAGAACTTAGATATTTTTCCAAATCAATCTTGAACGATTTATTCCCAGGTTTCGACAAAGACAATTCTTCACGCGACCAATAAGCATCACTGCAGGACAGTTCCCCATCATTTAGCAAGTGCGGTCATTGTACTCGATGCTCATTGCCGTTTGATTGAGACAATGCATCAGCCCGTTACGGTCTATAGTGAAAAGCATGATTTTATTCCACTGACACCATCAACCATAACAAGAATAGCGTCCGATTCCAACCATGAAAGAACACCAATGATTACCCGTAGTTCATCAACACTTTCGCAATTGTTTTTACGCTTCTTTAATTGTGACCAATGGTCAAACCTGTTTCCAGCCATGTTGCTTCACAACAATTGAGAATACGCACACATAGGCACAGACCGAAACTAAACTCGGTGAATTTAAAATCGATTCAAGAAAAATGACAAATATAGAAGTGTCAAGATCCTTGCGATTTAACACAATGCCATGGGTGGACCTTTAAAATACCGCATGAATACTTTTTAATGTGCCAACGATACGACCAACGTTTATTGTGTAGAACGTTTGACAATAGACGAATATTTTTTTCCGTGAGACTTACCTCTTGAGAGGTTCATTCTTTTTTTGTGTATTTCACATAAACTACATTTATATGAAGTCGTATCTGTTGGAGGACAAAGGCTAGCTGTCGCGGTCCGAGATTTGGTTGACAGCTGCAGAATTTCCGAGCGAACGTTCATAACCTAGCGTGAAACTTGCACACGACCCAACAAAGAGACCGTTAGATATAACAATTCGATTTTCATTTAAATTGACGATTTTTGACGACGAGTGTTGATGCCACACCTACCGGTAAAATCAATGGAAGGCGCCGTTGATTTCTTACACGTGCATGGGACTGAATGTTTTTGAATTTTTGTGTTTTCTACAGCCGCAGGAGGTTTTTTATAGTCTCTTGCGATTTATGTGGTCACGCTCAATCGATCACACCTTCAAGTTCAATACCTTTGCGGACATGGTATTTAAAAGCATTACAATTGTCAGGCTTTTAAAAATCGATTTAAGATCAATGCATGTCTATAACCTTGCAAATTTTACAATACTCCAGCCTTCTTACGTTAATTATTTTTCCATTCTGTTGAGGTTTAGACATTGGAGATGGAATTCTGGAAGCAATTTTACTAGAAAATAATTATCTTTGTTATAATTTTTTTATACGGCTCATATAATGCATTTTTTATCTTGACTATTTTTGTTTCCCACTGCTAGGCAAAGGCCTCCCCTTTCTTCTTCCACTCTATATTTTGCAGTATCTGAACATAATGCTATATCATAATTTTAATTAGATACCGACGTGACGTTTTAAAAGTGATCGGTAGGTCTGTATCAAATATCTTTTAGGGATAAGCCCAAAAATAAACACCGAACGTTCAGCAATTTTATTTCATACTTGTTATATAAAATATCAAGTCACTATAGAATTTCGTGAATATTTTCTTAGGATGGAATCTTTATTATTATGATGCCATTGTGCAACCATCTGTGATCTATCTGTCAATGCCGGGTCACTGGCAAGACATTCCAATTTCACAAAAAGTATCCTTGAGCTGTATAATAATAAACTATTCATATCAATGTATACATTTTATATTACTCCGTCAATTTAGGACGGTTGGGAAATATGCGAGTATATTACACTGCCTGGCTTTACCAGACAATCTGGTTGTACTAACTTACAAACCCTCAGCTTGGTTCACTTTCCACGTTTTAGATTGACAAAACAATTCATCATCATCATCAGTCGGAAGACGTTCACTGTTGGACAAAGGCCTCCCCTTTAGGGGGGGTAGGGGGGTCGCCATAATACCTACACTTAACAAGCAGCTTGGGGATTGCAGTCTTAATGGTGAAATTACAAAAGCCTTTGCGGCCCATCTTCTGGATTTTCCCTTAGTCGCCTCTTACGACACCCACCTTGCATTATTGTAATCTAGGAATTAACATTTTACCAGTTTTAAAAGTAAATACACAACCTATGTATCCTAAAAACAGAATATGGCGATTTTACTCCATTATCAAAATGCTTATATAGGTGGTCATATCGCCCTTGGACTACTAATTCAGTATTTATATACGCTATTGCTGTGGTTGTATCCAACTAGTTATTGCGTTGTACGTGTCTTCGAACACTGCCAAGGTTTCCGTGGCAATATACCCTTGAAATATATTTCTGCTGCTTGGAATTCTACTCATCTAACATGAGAAAAGACCATTAAATAAAGGTTATTGAACTGAATATTGCGAAACAAGCAGGTAATATTTCTTTATCCTGATTGAAGCACTAATAAAAGAAATTTAGGATAGTGTTTGCATGTAAAGGTATACTCTTATTTCTTCTAAAACTCACTTAAAGAATAAAACGTTTATTCTGTTCAATAACATTGGAATCATCTAAGCGGCTCCTTTATACCGTATTGAATATTCAATTTTACGTACAGTCTACTGTGTAATTGAGGGGAACTTATTAGGTAGTTGTATAATCACAGATTAGTATGCGATCGGCTCCTCTGCGACAAAGATAAGCTGGTCCAACTCCGATAACGATCAGTATTCACGTTACAAAGGCAATTGTCCGGACTTTTTTTTGTCCAACGAGCATTGTATATCAAAATATTCGATTGCGTTTTCGTTGCAATTCTATGTTGTCACGACAGTAATAGATACTATGTCGCATTTCGTCCCCACAAAAGATAAATTGCGCATTGATACTCGATTTACCTGATGTTTTTCTATGTTATTGTATTGTGTGAATACAATATAGATCTGTGATTAACTGTCGAATATTCTAAAATATATCGAGTCTATAATTAGGTGTTATAGGATGTAGTGGGACAGTTTCAAAATTATCGTAGTATGTCGTATTTTTATAGCGCAAGAATGGATCAGCTGCAATAATTATTAGATATTTATTATTAGATAGATACTACATAGATTATAACTAATTTATGTACCTACAGTAATAAACATTCTCTATGAATAAGTAAGATTTGTATGTACACACATACAGTCAAGCCTGTTTTCCAGGAGTCTAGGCGAAGATCATGGATTTACCTTTGAAAAGTCTATAATATAAAACTTTTTGGTATAAATAATTTTAAGCATGAGAACCTTCAAGCATGTCTTCATTAGACTCGGCTGTTGGTTTAGCAAGTTCATTTATCATAAATAATGTTGCAACAACGATTTCACGCGATTCTCTACACATCCAACAAAAACAAATAATTCCTTGTTTTTGTAGATCCAAAATGGAACAAACTCCAGATTCAACAAAAGATAGAAACAGAAGCAAAACAGCATTCGCCCAACGTTCTTAGAATCGACATCTCAGTGGGCAATCACTTCAAGTAAAGCTCGACGGGGCTCAAAAGCATTCGACAATACACGACCAGTAGCCCCTTATTATTTTATTCTACGGAAACCGGACAACAGCTACCAAAACTCATTGTTCCACTCATGTTTTTACTCTACCATTTGTTTTCTCCGTCAACATAATAGGGTTACAAAACCTAAGAATGTATTGTTCCCATCTGTTACTTACCTTCAATTATAAAAGACGGTAGCAAAATATTGTTTATTTTAGACGGAAGGGCTTTTAACAGTGACATATGGACTGTTTCTATTTGAGTGCACTTTAATTTATGGGCCCATGACCACTGGAAGAATTGGGTTATTGTTTAAATTTAGAAAACTGGTTTTGAATAGACTTATTTGCTGTCTTAAGCTACTGTCTCTAATTTACGCAGCCTGATCGAAACGAAATGTTAATTACATACAAAATCCTTGCATACTGCTCAACGTTCACAATCATTAAAGGTCTATCGGGTAAGCTTTTTATTTGCGGTCTTTCTATGTACAATTGTTCATATTGTAATGAGAAGTAGGGGGTATCAATTAGGTTTAGAAGTTCCAAAGCAATTAGTTTGTTTATAATTATGTACAAGTATAATATCAGCCGCTACATTGACTTCGTAGTCTCTTGATCGCACTGTATAATTGATTCTTGTTTATGCATGATGCATACATCATCCATTGTTTCTTAATAATTAAGAAGAGGAGGGGCAAACATGATAACTGTCACTTCTAGATGCGCATAATTATGCGGACTGGACTAATTTGGACGTAGAAGTACATAGTAACCAATGCTCTAATGTGTCAATATATATATTTTATATTAATGTATCATGCTTTAAGCAGAGCAGCTCTAAAAATGGCAGAGAAAAAGGGAACCCTAATCCGAATAGTGGTTGATACTGTGCTGAAATTATGATGATGATGATGATGACGGGACATTCAGTAGGGCTAAACGTTCTGCTGCCTGTGAGGTACTGTTAAATATTTTTCCTCAACAAGAGCTATAACTTTTGTGTAACCCTAGACGACACAATATAGGAATACCAAAACTTATCCGTGTCTTTTCTCAGGTCATGTATAATGCATTACACACATCACCTGTTGGTTTTGTAATAAATACGTAATATTGTATTTTCTTCGATTGGCATTCTCCCAGACTCAGTTAAAACAAAATAAATAATACATTGAAGTTAATTTATAGTATATAAATATATTATAGTTCGAAAGAAACAGACATCTAAACCTAAGATGGATCCTGCTCGGTACACGTATTGCCTATTTTCTTAGTAAACAGGCGTGTCTTTATTTGTATGCATAGAATAGGTTAATCATTTAAAATTCTATTGTAGTTACAACTCGGCTATTTTTTCTCTCATATTCAAGTTTCTCTCAAAAATTTTACAGATAATAAAAAAATGTTTTTCTATTATAACTTGAAATATAATTGATGTTTTTATTAGGTATGCCTTTTTTACTAATACCGCTTTCTTATGTGATATTCGTACTATTTACCCTATAAGCCAGTTTTACTCAAGTGTATATTCGGGAATGTCCGACTAGTTTCGGATTCCAACTCGTCTCGCGACATTGCCGCGTCATCAGCTCATAAATAGGGGCTCCGTTTGAGTCTAAAACTAGCAAGGCATACCCGAATATACACGTCAGTAAAACCGGCATGTATATTAAATAATCTGTATTATACCTACGAGTGTCGCATTCACATGTGAAGAACTATTATCACGCTAGTTCCTATGAAGTGAACGCTCACGAAACTGGATACATATTGATGTCTCCAATTTCTAACTGCAGGTGTTGTACGATACTGAGAAATAACGTTCTTGATAAAGTAAGGGGTTTAAAATATTGTAATTATAGAAGTCACGAGTGCATTATTAAAGAGAGTTATGCTGATTGTAACGTAAAAAAAAATAATCGTGATTCGTGGAAACCCAAAACTTTACTGAGCAAATTCGAATTCTTTAATGTATTTATACTATGAACTTTCACACATACATAATATCACGCCTGTATTCTCCGAAGGGGTAGGTAGAGGAGCACATTATTATAGTACACCCACATTTTGCCAGTTATACATATTATAGGGCCCAGTGCAATAAGGGGCGAGCCTATTGCTATCGACCGGACTCAATTAATCTAGACTCCGTACTGCTGCTGAGAATTACCTATTGGAAAACCTCAATAATATTTTGCCCGACCCGGGATTTGAACCCAGGACCACGTGCTCAGCACTCGCGCTTAGACCAACGAAGCAGTCAATGAACTTTCATGTTACTTTTATGTTACCCTAAATCATCAACAAATTTGAACTTTGTTATAAGATATACGATGAGTCTGATGATAAGTTAAGGCTTACTCGTATAACTTAGGAAAAAATTAAGACCATTAACGCTGCTTCTAATCATTTTAGGATTTTCTTCGACTTTTAGGTAGAGTTATTTAACATACCTACCCCTTAAAATTTAAATGGAGCAAAATGCTTCGTAAGTACCTATATTACTGATTAACACAGCTGTCACAAAAACAAAAGGATCATAATCCCAAAAATCAACATCAAAATCACACAAACAACAATTTACATCCGCTTAATGATGGAAGGGTTGTTTTATTACCAACAGCAGTATCAGCTATAACTCATTATCTACAATACATTGTAAACAATACATCATTACGTACAATAAAAATAACAGCATAATTATACCGAGTTTTTGTTGAAGAACCAACACAAACAGGTCAGCATAACGGTTTTACATTTATCAGTGGAAACCCGTATTAAAAGGCCCGTAAAGGGCTTGTTATTTAATTGCCGAATTAGATATAAAAATATGAACTCATTAAACTTTGGAAGCTTGTTAAATAATTGTTAAGTGAAATTAGAAGGTACACATAATCTTTATTGGACACATTAGAATCGACAGGTTTCAATGTGAAAGTTTAACATCAAATGAAGCAATTTAATAGATGGGTGCAATTAAATTCAATGGAGTGCCACATGGGATTGTGACTGGACACTGAACGGTTTTTATTGCTGTGAGAAACAATAATTTTGATTATAAAATTGACGATTAATATACCATTGATGATAATAGCACTTAGTTAATTAATACTGTGTGGACATGTGTTGGCGTAGTACACGCACTGTGAACTTAATGATAATGAATAAATAATATTGATTTTTGGTTGTACCGATATTTTATGTTAAGCATTTAATTTGCTTATAACTGCTTGTTTAATGGGATTAATTAAAAACGTGAACAAACATTTTACGGGGATTATACAAGCAAAATGTTTGGAACTGCCATTGTTTTTTTAATCTGTGTCTAGTAAGTAGTAATGCAGTATGATTCATATGGACCATGATTGATGTATAATGGAGATATTCTGTGAATGTAGTGACATTATAAAAGTTTTATTTGTGATCCCCTTAGTATCGACTGGTATTAAATAAGGAATATTTATATATAGAACGAGTATCTTTATCACAATTAGCACAATTCGTCAATCAACTAATGAATCCTTGCAATAAAATTGCCTGATCAGTGATTCAAATAAAAGAATCCATCTGCTACTGAAGACAAGGAATTATGTTATTTTCTGTTAGAAAACAATGCGTATTTAGGCTATTTAGGTACCATATTTTGTTTCTCAACATTTAGATTTAATACATTTTATTTCTGAACAAGAATCCTTTAAGAAGAAATCAATCTTGCGGTACAAGTCGAGTCATCAAATCAATCACTTTAAAAGTAAAAAACAACGCCTTTCAACTACGTTTAGTATGTATGAAACGATTTCTCCACATCATTATGTTCATTAAGTTAGTCAGGCTCTAAACATTACGATTTGTTTGTTTTTATTCTCTAAGATTATATGCTTGGACAACGTTTAGCCGATGATTGCGCAATTCTACTTATGGTTATGACTCCTAATAGTACACTTTGATACGATAAACACACAAATAAGGCGTATTTTGAGCTTACATCCACAATTAGGCACTAAAGCAATGATGTGAAGATTGTATGGATATATGTTTGCATAAAAAGTAACGGAGATTTTTTGTTGCATATGTTTTTCGATTTTGTTTTACATACTATAACTATAGTTTATTTTTTTTACACGTATTTAAATATGTGTTATGTCTAGAGGTACTTTCGGACAATGACTTTTTTTTAATACGTGGCCCCATACAAGGAATTTCTCCTGTACTTTGGGTGATTTTCACAAACATGAAATAATATCACATACACAAACACCCAGATTCGGGGCAACATCTGCGGATCGCACAAATTTTTGTGCCGTCCAGAAATCGAACCTGCAACCCTTAGCTTAGCAGTCCAATAGCTTAGCCAATGCGTTAAACAGGTAGTCAAGATGTTAATTAATTAATCAGTCTATCCACTTATAAAACCGTCCTATTCTTGGAGGCGTTCAGCTGTATCCCCCGTTAGCCATCAACATTTTTGCGGAGGTATTACCATAACAATACAACCTTAGCAACCCTTACATGTAGAGACCTGCTATCAACTTTCGAGTTACTAATTGGCTGAAATACTTTTCTATGGCATTGGATAAAGATAGGGCAACGGCAAGTATGTTTTTAAATAACTGTTACAAGTAATAGTGATTTCGGAGTACCTACTGTGGACAGCCAGCTCCGCTAGGACTTTGCTAGCTGGCTATACTTCACACTATGATATAAAATAAAGATTTGGATAGGCAATATATAGGCACACTACCAAAAAAAAGGAAATTAATACTGTAAGTTATTATTTTACCATTTAGGGATTACAATTCCCTATTTTTTCTCATAGCGTGCTATTAAAACACGCTTAGAATTCCAGTCAATTAAATATTACTCATACTTAAGCTTCACACCAAAACACGTCAGTCTCAGGTAGGTTATATATTTAAAGATTAGTTTTATTTTCATTCTTGTATCTCGCTGACTAACTCACTCTGTGAGAGTTGTTACTACTCAGACTTTTAGCGAGAATACGCATTGTATGGACTAAGATCTGAAAATAATTATTATTATTTACTAGCTGCGCCCCGCGGTGTTATCCGCTACATTTTTTCGGGATAAAAAGTAGCCTATGTGTTAATCCAGGATGTTAGCTACCTCCATATGAAATTTCACTAAAATCTATTCAATAGTTTTTACGTGAAAATGTAACAAACATCCATCCATACTTACAAACGAGTTCCCTTTTATCTGAAGAGACATTTCCACTCCTCCTAATAATGTTCAAGTTACTAGTGCCCTACAAAATATACCTACCTATATTTTAAGGCAAACTACAGGCTGTCTTAGATCACATCAACTAAATGATTACTCATCAGTGCACCAGCTGAAATTATTTAGTCAGTCCAAAATGTATGTCGAGGAGTAACTCAACAAAGTTGAGCATTTTTTATCCTAGCAGGAGATCCCTAGGGACGTGTGATGAAAAATTACGTTTTTTTACCAAGTTACCCGCTGATCAATCATGTTGGGAATCCACATGAGACAACCCTTGCCTTCTTACCTAGAATTAAAAAAGTGTTTCAACGACTCATAATATTGTAAAACGAACCAGACCGAAGGTAAAAAACTTTTGTATTTTAGTACAGGTAATCATTTGTATTAATAAATATTTCCACGGCAGTGTTCCTTAAATGGGTAGACTGAAGGGTAAGTATTACCACACTCACATTTTACGATAGAGTAGTTATTATTAATTGTCTAAAGTTGTCATTAATCTGTCTATCTTGGACGAAGAAGGTAGTAAATAAAGTAGCTACATAAAATATAACGATATAGAAAATATGAAAGTAGGAAAGCATTATGAAAACTTAGCAACGCCGGAACCATAGAACTTCTATCATAAAATCGCCAATCGAGCGCCAAAGTATTCGATTAAATGTTTCTCAAAATCCTTTCGTGAAGCAACGCGTAAATGAATTCTTGAATTTGATTCTTGTCCACGAATGACTAACTCAAGTATGAGAGGGTTTGAGCCATTGATTTTTCAAGCCTCACGTGGCAAAGGGTGAGAAGAGGAAATCCAATAACGTGCAGTCACCCCCTGGATTTGGACAAATCGAATTCCAATTAACGTGAAAACAATTTTGGTAAGTTAGTTTTCCCAAACCTCTTATATGGGAATTCGTTCGAATGACTCTAGACATAATTATACTATCTAATTATTTCTTAGTTTCAAGTATGAACATTACCGCGCCTGTATTTCGCTAAAGGGTAGACAGAGATACAGCATTTTGCAAACTGTAAAAACGCGGCGTCGTGAAGTATAATGCAAATATGACATTCACAGTAAATAATCATTATGGATACAATCTAAATCTCAGAAACTACTTGGATACAATATTTTTGATTAAATAGAGCTTTTCACAAACCTCAACTTAATTTAAACTCAAATTAAATTAATTTGGTAGGTATCTTTATCACGTTGTAAAGCCCTTCTATTATAAGCATTCGCGGTACAACATTCCCTGACATAGCAACAAGATCAGACTTTTTCAGTATAATAGGCATAGCCGCAAACACATAGTTCTCTTTCTTGATTAAAAATAACAAAATACAGATAAAAAACTATGCCAAAAAATTAATAACTTACCTTTAGAACACTGGAATAATACTTAATATTCTTTAATCTCATCCTATAACTTATCATTGAAATCGATTGATATCTATTAAAATCGTTTTATTCTTTGTTTTCGGTCAACATAAATTATATACTGACAGACATCAGATAGATAATTGATACCTCCACTAATGTATGCATTTATTCCTCGAAAAGTTCTAAACAAAAAGTTTAAATGACTCATGGCTAAGACCTATGAAATATTCTTGCTACCCAGTTATAATATTCGTTACGACATCAGACGATTAATTGATTCTTAGTATGCAAGTCTAAAGCCTATAATTTACTTTAATACATATTTAAATTTGGACAGCACTCTATTAAAATTTCGTTTAGTGTTATATTTGTTTAGCTATACGCAGTCTGTAATTATCAACTCCGGTGGTTCGGTCCCTGAATTTGTGATGTGACGCTGTATTTTTTGAATTCGAAACTTTAAGTATTCACGATCGATACTCACAGACCGTGATTAAATTTAATGTGGAGATCGAGAACATTAATCGATGGTATTCACGCAAAGCAAGTTAACATGCAATTGCATTCGTAATACCTAATACCGCTTTCAGTATAGCTAGCAAAATAATAACTTGAACTTTGAATGATACTTGAAATATTAAAGTATGAACATAAAATGTATTTTATTATGAAAATAAATAAAACAACATCCTATCATTATTGTATTTTTAAAGTTACAGCTGCAACTATTCGGTCAAAGACTCAGAACACAGGCGATACTATACTTTTAATACATTTAACGACAAACTAATCGAATAATTTTGTTTTGATATCGATTGTGAACTGTACTTTTTGTTCTACCATCTCTTTAAATAACAATTAATCGATTCGATTGGTAATATAACGGAAATGCTAATTCACGAATGGTTCTGATTAGACGGTGATTGCGTACCGTGTTAGACTCTAAGTCTAATTGAATGCCAAAGCTTTTAGAGGTAACTAATTGGTATAGGTTTGGTCATTACCCGTAACGAGTGGTGGCAAGTGGTAATTTTGTTTTTCGATTTTTATAATGATTATCTTTTGTCAATTTACAAAAATATTATATTGCGTGTCTTTTCTTCTTTTATGCTTTTATCTGGTAAGACGTAAGTCAACTCACTGAATTCTGGGTAATAGGTACACTACATGTTAACAGTCAAATCTTATATAATCATCGATACTGCAAAGGCATAATATGGTTGCTTAGAATCTAGTAGGTGTAATATCTAAAGAAAAAAATAAAGCATTATAGCAAAACAACTCAATATTATAGCACGGCATGTTGAATTGTTTACGTGTTCCTTGTATGAATTCACCAAGGCCGCTTGTTATGTTATTATTATAAATAATTAGATATAAGTCATATATTAGGTTGTATGTCATCATCATCATCAGCCGGAACACGTGCACTGTTGAACAAAGGCTTTCCCCTTGGAGTTTGCCATAATCCTTACGCTTGGCAAACGTCTTGGGGATCGCAATATTGGTGGTGAACTTACAGAAGACGCTGCTGCCCATCTTCTGGATTTTCCTTTAAATGCCTCTTACGATACCCACGGGAGGAATGGGGGTGGTCAATTCTAGGCCGGATACCACTCGTCAATGAGTATGTGGGATATATAAATAAACATTTCAGTATTGTCCTATACATACTTCAATGTCTTTATAACAGTGTAGTTTATCTTATTAAGTAACGTGGCATTTGTGGGTGTTTTAATTAAATAAATTGCTTTATCTATCCAGAGACAATGGCGTTAGTTATAGGGGGGTTTTATTAACACGATTCTATCCACCTCATACGGGTCACTCATTTACTTAACAAATAGAATTGATTTGTTTGATTCTTATCTTATTTTGCTCTATATTAGATTAGTATGGGCATGTTTGTTTGTTACTAATATACCCTCAAATGGGGTAACTTTGGACCGCTTTTCGGTGTTTTTACATACCAAAATTAATATTATTTTTTACTCCAATAGTATAATTTGTTTTCAGCCTATCAGTTGTAGGTATATCAAATGCAAGCCCGACTATTTCCCCAAAATGTTTTCTGAAAGTTTGGCGATGCAGCATTGATAGTTTGTGAACTTAAACATGGCTCATACCAAAATGTTCCTTTTAGTGGCTTTTAGCACGTTATTTGTTAAGTACTTTCTATGATACCCTTTAAGAAACTATGGTGATTGGTGACTAACTGTGAGAGAAAACATACTAGCAAAGCCTAGTCTAAAATTAGCGACTCATAGTGAATTAGTTTGGTCATCACTGTGTTGTTTACTCTCGAGGTATACCTATGAGAAGAGCTGAAAGTTATAGTAATCGAAGAATATTAATAATGCCCAGATTGTTACAAAACCATCACCCTACACTAAGAAGTCTCCTGTATCGTGGGTGCGTTTCAAAAACATGAAATTTTGTCACGTGTGGGAATAAAACCTGCAACCAGTCCAAACGTTTCCCAGTGTCCCAATCAGGTCATCGTAAATTGAAAAGATGAAGCTTAAAACCCTTTTTTAATTTAACACAGCTCTTATGGCTGGCTAGCATCCTTGATCTTGATATCACACTAACAACGAAGTTCCGGTCAAGTCCACTACAAACTAAATGAATGAAATGCAATGCAAATTAATGAATGCTCAAATTGCAGGTTTCCGAGTGCATCATCCGACGATTGCTATTGTCCACCGCTGTCGAGTGAGTCGACCTTGATATAAGAGATTAATGACCGAGATATGGCAGTATGACCACTAGCCATAGCATAGGATAGTGCTTGGTTTGAACAAGGAATCAACATTGTCATGACGAGAATAATCCAAGTCGGAATTTCAGATACACACCATACACAAATATATAACCTAATGGTTGATTCCCAAACGGAATGGACGTGTATTGTATAAAGTACATCCACATTTCACTAGTTATGCACAACTCCCAAGTTATGGGCAAGCCTATTGTAACCTCCATGCACAAAGTCGGACTTCGTGCTGGTACTGAGAATTGACCAAACCCGGGAATCCGTCCATCAAGACCTGATGCTTCGCTTTTGATCTAACGCCCACAAGCTTGCGAGGCAGTTCATTAATATCTAAAATAAAACATAGTCATGCTTTGTCACACGTGGCTTCAAAAGTAACGACAATGTTGACGTCAACGTATTGCATTGCAGCGCACTACTTACTTCGTAATTTAAGTGCCGTGAGAAATACACGATGTAACGATTTCTAAATATAGTTAACACTTTTAACAACTTAAAAATCATTGGTCAGTACTCATAACACGAACTGTGAGATTCTTGGTAAATACCCTTCACTACGAGCTACTTTTCGAGTGAGTGACGAAAATGCGAAAAAGATGATGCAGTTAGATTTTTTTTCGAAATGGGTTTATGCCGACGACTGTCGAAGGTGGTCTTATTGGGCGTAACCGGACAAAGGCGAGACTGCTAGTGCCTCCAGCCAGGCTAACTACAAAAAGACTTTAAGCGATGCTACCAAGGGCGCTCCCTGCGGAACTCGAACCTCTACTTGGTGCATCGCTGCCTATCATTCATGCAACAAATAGGGTGCGCTGGATCGGATATTATTATTTGGGGACTGTTTTACAAGCTAGTGCTCGGCCCTGGGTTGGCTGTAAAAAGGACGGGAGGGAAGATGCACTTTGCTTTTTTTAAAGCAGTTTATCTTATACGCTAAGAAAAATTACTAAACTGTATGGAACTGTTGCTTGAATTCGATTATTCCATTTACAGGAGCCCTAGACAAATGATAAGGCGCTTGACATATAGGAATCGAATAGAATAGTAAATGTATGGGTATGACATAATGTTTCGACTATGTAATCTACGACTATGATAACCCCATATATTTTTAATTCTATTTGATTTACATTTGTCTAGCGCTTTTTCACTTGTTTAGGGCCGTAGAACAATTTGAGTACTGGTATTTCGGTATTTCGACTATAGAACGAGAGAAGAATGACTATAATACATTTTATTGCTAGAATAGGTACCCTAAAGCAAACATAACTTAGATTTGGACCGTTCAACGTAATATTCGTCCCGTGTTAGAATGCAACTCAAGCATTCGGCCACTGATCTAATGGATTATTGAAAATCCTACTCACGATTATTCCGCGAACTAATATCACACGATGTGACTTTGTAACGATCGTCTAGCAATGCCCGATGTAACATTAAATAATATTTGACTTGAGAACCTATGATTAGTTGTGAAATTAATTTCTAGGTAATCATCATTTCAGCCTGGTATCGCTCGCCGCTGGGTAGAGGCCTCCCTTTTTCTCTGCCATTCTTCTCTGCTTTCAGCGCCTCTCATCCAGGTGTTCTTCACAATTTTATATATTATGTCATCATAACCCAACAGGCTTAGGTCGTCCCTAACTTGTTTGACCTAACCTTGGCCGCCATTCAGTCAAAACCTTACCCCATCAGCCATATTTCCATCTGGCCAAGTAACTTGCCCACTATAGGTGCTGCCACGTCACCAACGTCGTATATAGTATGAAATAAAACACTAACAGTCTAACACACATATTGATCAACATTATTCAAGCTCTATTTGTGTTGTTACTCAAATTCAACTCTAGTTTTTCATACTTGCACCCCTGCTTTATTCACAAAAAAGCAAACAAAAAGCTGGATTTGCATTTTAAATGTGTGTTTTATCAAAAAAGTTTTGAAGCAGTCACTCTAATAAAAACTCGACCCAAAATGGTGTGACCTTTATCTTTCAATCAATCATAAATGTTTCTCTTCATTGTACCACACATTTTTATATCAAAAGATGTTATTTCCTTCAAACGAACAAAAAACACTTTTGATGCCTTCTTGATGTAGAAGTCAGTCAAATAAAATAAATGGTATGATAATTTAAAATCCTACAGTGAAGTTTCTGGGTGTATCTATTTTATATTTCATTTCATCTAAATACTAATAAGATACCTATGTCATGTTTGCTTAAGACTTGGCATATAAGATTATTATGCAATTATATTTGTTACTCAGATCAAAACGACTCAGGCAATTATTTATTTTGTTTGTGTTTTTCCATATTTAAATGTTATTCTTGCAATCAAAAAACAAAAAAAAAACGTCTTCCTACTCTTGGACATTCTCCTGTATCGTGGGTGCGTTTCACAAATATGGATTATCAAATACACAAATACCCAGACTCGGGACAAACATCTGCGGATCGCAGAATTTTTATTTCATACGGGAATCGAACCTTAGCGCAGCAGTCAATACGGTTAGCGACACCATCAGTCGGTTAAACATAATTACTATTTTGAATTAATCTATAATAGACAAGTGATGCAAGGTTTTTATTAGAAGGATTTAAAGTCACAATAATACTTTTAAAAGTAAAAATTATTTCATAATAATGAATTGATATGATTAAATACCAATTGAACTATTTATTTAAGTGAATCATAATATTTACAATAGGCGCAGATTGTTATATTTAAATATTAGAACGTCCACATACCAATGCTCACAACTTTTCCTTAATATATATCTGTGAGCAAATATTTAATTACACTTGTATGCAACCAAGTACATATATAATAATATTATTGATCATTAAAGTATTATTCTCAACGGTATTATCTCCTGTTTACAGAGAATATTTGCCTTCACCAATCTCAAGTACTAATTAATGTGGCTATCAAAGAAAGGGTCGACCTTTGGATATTTCCAATCCAACATATTGTCAACAAAATAAATCTTACAAATATTAATTTAAGTTAAAGAAGTTTTTATTATTGTGTGATTATAATAACCAAGTTTGAAAACGTAACTAAAAGATAGGTATTTATTAAAACATCGCATATTATTATCTTCATCATCATCAGCCGGAAGACGTCCACTGATGAACAAAGGCCTCCCCTTAGAACGCCGCAATTAACGACAACATCGCATATACCATCGATTTACTAATCTACATTTTAGTCTCTTCCCCTGGGTCGGATGTCATCACAACATACATATTGAAAGAGAAATGGTAGCCAAACTTTAGTTGGAAGTCAAAGGCTTTACTTTCCTAACATATTGTATAGACGACCAGTAACCTGTCAGTTATTGTAAACATCCTCTTTACAGACCCATTCCATTCGGACGACTTGAATTTATGATTTGCATAAGAAGCAAGCAACATAGAATATATCTTGTATCCCATACGTACAACACTACAGAGACAAATTTATAAACTCCGGTTGCAATAAAACATCACAAAAGAAACAAATTACCAATGATATACGACACTTGAATAAAATACATTTGTATATTACACAAAACTCTCTACAATTCAACAATAGTTAAACTTCATATTAGACGCGTAAATATCCACTCGGTATGCGGTATTCATATTTATACAGTCAGTAAATTGCTATCGGGCGTAATGTAATAATATGAATTAACATAAATTTTCTATAACATTTACATTAGGAATAAATGAATTGCTGGTTGAATGGTGCCTCGGCCGGGAAGGCGCTTACCTCACACCCGTGGAGTCGTCCGCATAACTAAATGTGTAAACCTAATAAGTAAAACGGCTGATTTTATTTATTCTGTTGATCATTTATCTTCTCGTAGCAGCAATAAAGTGCAGTGGAAGACTGGCAATCGTTATGGTTTCACTTAAGATGCAGCAGTCAAGGGTTAACTTCATCAGCAAGCTACTGCAGTATGCATAAAATGTTGTTACCAAACTTTTAAAGCTATGCAGTTTATTGAAGTTTATAAATTGTACTATTTATTTCTGTTTTTAATTATTTTGTAAGTATTAAATGTAAAGTCAAAAGTGGTGTTATGACTATAATTGTTGTGAAAGTTTTAAATTAAACTCAATGTAATTTGGAGTCTCCTAAGCGAAAACATAAGGCTCTACTATACTACTTAGGTACTAATAGATAGTGTGGAACTGAGGAACATTAGTTTTTAGAATGTATATTAAATGTCCGAATTGATCATGCATTCGGTTGGAGCGAGGAATAGTGATCGTGCCTATCATGGTTCCTTGGTATACTATCGAAGGTGCAAATACGAGAAATAAATGAACAATGGCACAAATACTCCAACATTCATTTTAAAACCCCAAGTCCACAGCAACGCCCACAAACTCGCCAACGTTGTGAACAGTAAAATATTATAAAATTTGAATATTATAATGACTGGAGCTCACGATTCACGAGACACAATAGTCGGAACTGTGATTTGCATTGCCGCACAAAATACTGAATGTGAATTGGCTTAATCTAACTTTATATTCTCGTTATAGTCTGACATTTTTTTACATTTTATAATCGAAATTGTCTTCGCCGTAGGTCTTCATACAACTTTACGATTTTCTCTGACAAGTCCTAATGCAGTTCCATTTGCCGACTTAATCGGCGCAGTGGCTGTTTCATAAGACTGCTAAGGGTCGTACGTGTTATAATTAAGAATACCAATATCATAAAAAAATATTATAATAAATTAAGATTCTTATGAACAATGCCCTATACTAGGAATTTCTCTTTTATCGTGGGTGCGTTTCATAAACATGATATAATTATCCCATACACAAACTCCCAAACTCGAGACAAACATCTGCGGATCACACAATTTTTAGTTCCTTGCGGGAATCAAAGTCGCTGCGCTTATCAGGTTTTAAAAGTTCATCATCATCAGTCATCAGTCATCAGTCATCATCAGTACTTCACCCAGTAGGTATACCTACTGGGTGAAGTACCAACATAGTTTTTATGACAAGAAATAGGCGTCATCACTTGGCTGTATTTTCATCTACGAAGACTTTCTCCGAACCAATTCTCTTATTTATGAATATGTGGTATATAAAAAATCATTTTCAATGTTTCAGAAACACGAGTACGTACATAACGAAATGAAATCTCCAATAATATTTCCCTATATTATGGGAACCAGGCCTACAAGCACTTGGCTAGTATTAATTTTCAAATCGCAATGAAAACTTGGAACAAAAGCGTAGTAAAATCTTGTAGCTACTTGATTAATAGCTAGTTTAACTAGGTCCTGATTAAATACGTATTTTACGTTCCTATTAAAAGGAATTTTGTGTTCTACGATTTTTAAAGTGAATCATGTGTGTAAGTTACGTTTTATGGGTTATAAAACCTTCATTTCCGTGCTTAGCAACGTCATACCTGCTCTGTATAAAAAGAAATAATGAATTGTAAAACTTAGAATAGATTGCTATTTTTTATTACCATAATATGGAATAATGAATGAATACCTAATAAATTAGTAACCAGTTGCTAAAATTGGTGAAGGAAAATATCTTGACGAAACCGCCACACATGAGAGATATTTCAATGGTGTGTAAAGTCAAGTTAGAGGCCTACAGGCATTTTAAACTCTGACACCAGGTTGTCCATCAACCTTACGATAAGAAGACAACCTCTTTGCTGGACAAAGGTATTTTCTATTAATGTCTCAATAACCCTATTTTGGACTAGCACTAGCCAGTTTTTTTAAAGGCGATCTATTCCCGCGCCATCTCCATCTAGGTGCTGTACGTCCAAGAACCTTCTGGATTATATTATTTTAATATACCGGTTCGGTGACCGTTGTTGGTTGACTATTTAAAGGCTTCTGTAATGTTTAATTTTATAAATAATTATTATTTATGTACATATTAGTTGGTTTTACGAGTATTGCGGAGGAAACAATTCATTATATTATACAACAATAAAATTATGGAAAGAGAGTAGGGAGGCTTATAATAATAACATAATTATACTTTTTTTAAACCTTCGCCCCACACTAAGATTTTCTCCTGTGTCGTAGGTGCGTTTAACAATCATAAAATATCACATACACAGACACCCACACTCGGGACAAACATCTACGCATTGCACAATTTTTTGTCCCGTGCGGGAATCGAACCTGCAATCCTTAGCACAGCAGTCCAATTGCTTAGCCCCTGCGCCAATCAAATCGTCAAAAAATCTCCAGAAAACTAGGCACATTTCAATGTTCACTAAAAGTCTACAGCCATTCATCATCTACATTATTTGATTACTTATAAATGTTTACTTCAAATCAACTAAAACATCTGTAATTACTAATAGACATTCCTGTGTAATCGGAGCCTCGAACGAATCGAGTAATTGATAACGGTTTGGAGTAACTATTCCGAAATTGTAACAGTATTTTTGGATGATTGAAAATCGCTTTAAACTCGTATTTTTAGTATTGCGATCAGCTTTCGCTTAAATATTTAGTGCAATAAACGTGTATTGAAGTGCAAGTATTACTTTGATGTATTTTTAGCCAATAAAAATAGATTAATTGTAGAGATAAAAATTAAGGGTGTGAATGAAGCAAACGAAGTATGCCAGGATCGTAGCAAATGGAAATCCGTGGTATCTGCCTACCCCTCAGGAAAACAGGCGTGATTCTATTTATGTATGTATAAAAATTAAGGGAACATACTTCGTTTACTACGCATAGAAAAATCCTCTATGTAATATAGTATATAGTAGGTTTATATGAATAACTAAAATATTTTTTCATTATTTGTACGCGAAATACTAATTAATTTAATAAAATATCAATTTCATAAAATATCAATTTATTAAGATTTCAAAGAAAAATCTATTGAAGATTTTATTATCAATGAAAACATCACTTGCGTAAGCGCAGACGTTCGTTCTGATTAAAATTCGTGTTAAACGAGCGGAAAGAGGAGTTGTGTCGGGAGAATGAAGCCGTCATTGACATTGCCCGTAACTATCATCGACACGTACCAACTGCACACCCGCAGTCGAACGCGTTTCCATGCTCGTACGATACGACAAAGTTGGAATGATGACAAAATATAATAGTATTTTTATCAACCTTGACGTTCCAAACAAGCTGTGTAAAACACATAACATCACGCCTGTACTCCCCGAAGGGGTAGGCAGAGGTGCACATATAGTACACCCACATTTCGCCAGTTATGTCTTAGGTCCCAATGTAATAGGGGGCGAGCCTATTGCCATCAACCGGGCACAAATCCAGACTCCGTGCTGCTACTGAGAATTACCTAATGGAAAAACCCAATAACACTTTGCCCGACCCGGGATTCGAACCCAGGACCTCGTGCTCAGCAGTCGAAATATAATAAAATATAATTTTAAAATAAAGTTAAATTAACTAATTTACTTTATTGTAAACTTATATTTATAGCTGTAATATAACTAGGTTGGTATGATATGAAAGAATTAGTACCTTAGTAGTATGAGTGCAATATTTTAGTGATCAAAATTAAAATAATTGCGTAAAAGAATGAGACCTAATCTGCGGATCAGCCAAACAAATCCGCACCGCGTTATATTTTCCAGTAGGTAATAAAAAGTCTTGGGATTATACAGATACCAACAAATCTCAGACCAAAAGTACTTGGTATACAAAATCTATGATAAAAATATAACCACCCAAATAAAATCCAACTTTTCAACGTCAATATTCAATCATCCTCTAATCTTACCGTCAAATAAACGCCAATGGGAAGCAACAGTCGTAAACCAGTACGCGACAAGCTCCACCGCCAGCAACTCCGATACTAGCATAAAGTACTTACACGTGTGTAATTCACCGATTAATTAAAAGTTATACAGGCGTGACCGGTGTAATTGCTAAGAGATTTGTGTTACGTTTAGTGCATTCACTTTTATTGGCCCGCCTTTATGCCTAGCTAAGAAAGTAGGTGAATTACCCTGCACGATCGTAAAGTTTCTTTATTTGAAATTGCAATGGAGATTGGAGATGAGAAATTTATTGACATTAAATTGCCTCTTAGATCCCCATCATTGCACCTTCTAGCTTGTAATAAAGACTTTTATAAGAAGTTTTGCAATTAATTGTCAAGAATTAGCATCAATAATCGTTGGTAAATTATCGGTTGTTAACACATGGACGATTCGTTTTACTTATTGCGCTTATAGAATTTATGTTGAACTCTTAATGTAATTCGCCGTCAACGACATTAAGTTCCATAAAATATTCAATCTCATTTGTTCACATTCTAAATTCAGTAAATTAAACCCTACGTATAATAGAAATATGTACCTATTTTCTTCATAATGCTTGCGAATAAGATTCCTGTAAAATGAAATAACCACAAAATTAATATTTTTACTTCCATGCCTTGTTCTAATTACTGAGATAAGTTATCACTAAATCAACTGCGTTCGTATTAATTATCGGTGCGTGTTAACATGGCCTAAATGGTAAAACAGCGGAATGTTCAAAATTAATATGTCGAGAACAAAGTTGACCGCACGTGCTTTACTTTAATTGAATTAAATATCAAAGGGCTTTAGACTACCGACATAATATAACCATTATAATCTACTAAAACATCATCTCATAAGGGCGAGCGAAACCTACCTCGTCAATGTAATTATGTATGTAGAATGTAATGCAGAATAATCTGGCGAAATTTTAGAATTCCTTTATATTCCAGTATAAGTACTAAAACTACGAAAATACTAACTCAGTACAGGTCGCCAGGGCGTCGTAAAAGCAACACAGAAAGTTATTAAGATTCTAAAATTAGGCGAGTTTAGACCGAAATGACCGACACTAAACACACCAAAATAGAATGCTATTATGCTTAAACAAGACGAGTAAAGAAACCAACGCAAACAACAATCTTAAAAAGTCAGTATTTGTATCAATATTTCAATTAGGTTTGCGTAGGCGCAGTGTATGAGTTTGCTCAATAAACACTACAGTTACTACTGCACCTCAAGAACGGCAATGAGACAATTCGAGTATCACACGAATGAGTCACGTCCGGTTAATTGTTAATAAACAGTAGCAGAGGCAAGCTGTCGAGGTGGTCTTTGTTCAACAAGTTAACACCTACTCTCACCGAATGAGCCTGATAAATGTTTTTATTGCTGTACACCACAAGTGCAACAATTCAACCAGAGAAAATTACTTTGTGCATAACGAAGCTCAAACAATGGTTAATAACGTTACGCTGTGTGACGAATCCAGGAGGCCGGTAGTCGCCATACATCTACACGATACCCGCTGCGAACAAGGACAACGCTAGAATACGAGGTTTCGGAGAATTCCACTTTGGTATACATTGGTTGAAATTTTGGTGGCCTAAATTGTTGTATGTACGAAATTCATTCATCTTTTAATTCACATCGAGTTATTGGAAGGTTTATGACTCCATCAACACGTCTCCAAATGATGTTGGTTTAAGATTAATGATAATTATATTTTTGTAAATGGTGTTTGATCAATAAAATATTACTTAATTTATTTCAGAGTATGCTGATAGTCAAAAACTTTTAATGTAATTAATAAATTAATTTGGTTTTCTTACCAATTAGTTAAAAAAATATTACCAAGTACAGTGCTGAATTACATCCATAACAGATAAATACCATAATATGTTATGATGACATATATAAATGTAGAATTATGTTCTTGTTTAATACTTTTGCCACTTCGAACATAACACGGGTTAAACTTTTCATTTCAAGCCCTAAACAGCTACCTACGCTTAACAATGCAACTGCGTGAGCCGCAGACTCCTCAACACAAATATGTCCACGATTCGCGACGGTACCCCATAAATTAAAGAGATAAATGGTTCACCAACAATGGCTAAATAAACCGTCCGTTTCTTATAACACTCGAAAATAAGCTTTGTTTGGCGTCACCGTAAAAAGTTGAAATGTCCATACGCGAGGAGCTACAATGGATCAGAATATTTAAGGGGAGTTTAATACACGCGTGGGCATGCCGATTGGTGCAAAAAATCGAAAGGAGCATTCGATACACCATTTTATGGGCACTTTTGGTCTATTAAATATCTTATAAATGTGACATAATGGATTGTGTCCTTCAGTTCTGCAAGTTATTGGTATGAGATTTTAAAGCTTTTGCCCTGTGTATAATGTAATTGTTGAATGTATTTCTGTTTCATAGTTTTTTTATAAAAATAAATTTTTATTTGTAAAAAGTTAAGCTATAAATAAAATTCAAACTACGATTGTATTAAGTTACGAATGAAATAAAGTTATGCTTGAAAGTGAAATTCGATTGATAGCAAAAAATATCTTCTTCAAAATTGTATTCTGGTTACTTTGTGGTCGGTTCCATACTTGGGTTAACATTTCCTTTTATAGATTGAATTTATTCCCTTTTAAAATTACGTTTTATTATTTAAAATGGAGCTGTATGTTTTTCGGTCTTAACATTTTCACCACAATTTTCTTGTTGTACGAGACAAAGAAAGATTACACAATTTCATCACAATGCAAGTCTTCGAAAATCCACAAAATCCGAATATTACGAGGGTCAAACTGAAAGTTCTTAGAAAATCAAAAACTGATTACATTAGCCAGTTATTAGTTTTATTATATCTTTTCAAAATATTGTCCATTCACGTCAATACACCGCTGCATGCGATGGAACCACTGGGAAAAGCACTTTGCCCACTCGTCTTTAGGGTTCTCTTCAATGGCATCGCGATACGCAGCCACCGCTTCTTCAGCATTCATAAACCGCTTTCCTTTAAGTTTTTCTTTAATTTTTGGAAATAAATAAAAATCACAAGGGGCGAGGTCGGGGCTATACGGCGGGTGACCCAGTAATTCAACGTTTGATGTCGCCAAATAGTCGATCGTTCGCTTAGCGGTGTGCGACGAGGCGTTGTCGTGGTGAAGGAGGATCCTACTGCGAGGTCGTTTCTCTCGAACTTTTTCCAAGACAAGTGGCAAACAATTGGTAGTGTACCATTCTGCAGAAACTGTTTTTTAATCCTCTAACACAATTGTTGCGAAATGACCTATCCTTCCAAAGAACGAGGCCACCATTTTTTTTCCCGCACTTCGATCTCTCTTCACTTTAGTTGGCAACCTCTCGAAAGGAAACACCCACTGAGCAGATTGTCTTTTGGTTTCAGGATCATAACAGTAAATCCAGCTTTTGTCACCTGTTAGTATGTCGAACACAGCATTTGAGTCACCTCCGTTAAATCTTTCAATCATTTTACGGCACCAATCCACACGATGGAGTTTTTGAGCCTCAGTCAAATTATGAGGTATCCACCGGGCGCAAAGCTTCCTGACTGCTAAATGTTCGTGGAGGATTTTGTGCACTTGACTCATACCGATGCCTAAGCTTGTCCGAATCTGCTGATAGGTCACTCTTTTGTCAGTCTCTATCATACGCCGCACAACACAGATGTTATCTTCAGTCGTCGCCGTAGAAGGCCGTCCCTCACATAAATCATCAGTGAGATTAGTGCGACCACGTTTAAACTCATTAAACCAGTTGTAAACTGTCGCACGAGATGGGGCTTCATCGTGAAAGGCCAATCGTAGTCTATCATAACTTTCTTGTTGACTTAAATGACATCGAAAGTCATAAAAAATCATTGCACGAAAATTTTCTCGTGTTAAATTCATGTTGACGTGACACAGACAATTTTCAATTTGCCGCCAAATCGTAAAACAAATGACAAATTAATGAAATATATACTCAGTAATATTGGCAAAGAGTTCTATTTTCAAATTTTAGAATTATTTTTTTATTATATTGTTTATAAGTGGCCAGTTCTAAGAACTTTCAGTTTGACCCTCGTATTATGAATATTATTTGATATCAGGTGTGTTTCAAGAAGCTTTAAGAATTTTGGATGACTTTTTGAAGTTGAAAGAACAAGGAAATCCACTAACATCAATTAGTGAAATCAGAGAACCTAGAGGTAGGTACTAGGAAACCATGGCTTCAAGAAGCCACTTTCAAAATTAAATATTAACCTAAATACGCATTCGATTATTCCACTGAACACGGGTATCGTTTCATAAACTCTTACGGAGATCACAAAGCTGTTCTCATAAAAACGGCCATGTATAAAATAAGTGTTTACTTTGTCGGCGGGCGTGCTTTGAAGTGGCTTCCATTTCTGTTCATAGCAACCCTTCTACTTCCAACATGTGTGGAGATAAAGATGAAATGTAACTACTTGTACTCTCCCCTTTCAAGATTTTAATCGAATACTTTTATCGTTATGACTATGAATTTTTTGATTTACTGATCGTATGTCAATTTAACATCCATAATGTTAAATGGTTGAAAATAAGGAAGATTTGTATTTAGACTTTGTATTTAAGGACTGTTTGTCACGAGGGATACATTAATCAGCTATCGATGCAAAAGTTTTCGAGTAAGACTTTGAATAAATTCTAGTTACTATTTGTCAAATCAGAACTGTAATAAAAATACGTAAATGAATACATATTATTAAGAGTTTTGAAGAAGTTTATCTAACAAATATAAGTATTCGATGTTAATATAATGCTTTCTAAACTTTTCTATTTCCAAATAAACCACCATTGATACTTTTATCAACTCAGTTTCGGCAAGTATATTGACCCTGATTGTAAATTAGCATGAGTGTTGAGTGCGTGAGTCTAAGTATGTACATATTCGTTAGGTGTGAAAACGAGGAAATAAAAAGTGTGTCAAATGTTTCATTTTCAAAGTTGTTAGTCAACAGACGGATGTGAAATGATCCAAAACCATACCTGTCTTCATGTTACAGTAGAACACAGTTATAATTTCATTGTAAGAAATGTTTAAAACGACAACATACGTCACGCCTGTGTGAGAACTTAGGCTTGAAAAAGAGGCCTGCAAAGGTCTGTTACAATAAGAACATCCACAATCCGCCAGTTATGTTTGAGGTCTGGGAGCTGAATCAACGACCATGATCAGCAATCGCCGTTGCGAACACTAAACTGACGAGGCAGTCAGAAAAATGTATATCTATGGATCAAAATTTGATCATGTTTTGATAGCAAGATACAGAAATATAAATATTTAATGATATGATCAATATTCAAGAGATAGATTAAAACCATAGGTCACCTCACATAAACACACTTAAAATTCAAAGGATATTCAGATATAGCGATTATTACGGTTTGGCCTCAAAACGTTCTTCATTATAGTACGTCGTGAGCATAGTTAGTGATTTCAATGATCAGATTTACATACAAACAGACGTTACTACAAAACAATTTACATACTTAGTACCTTCGGGTCACGAAGAAAACAAAAGACGCAACTTTCACCGAATACTTTAGATCGCTAAATGCCAATGGGTTTCGAGCCAATTACCTCAAATCTCTCGGACCTGACTTATTAACGACGGTATTCCAATCGGATCCCCTGCACCTTGCACCCTGACATCACAAGATGGATTCGTCGAGCCCCCGTCGACAAATTACATGAAGCAATTTTACCCACAATCTTAGCAATGATATTACTGCAACGGAATCTCACCCACAATGTTTGCTTGTAAATTGTAGTAGAGTTACGAAACTATAGGGTAAATACCCTACTATTCTCACGAAAGCATTTCTATTGTATCTGCACGAAACAGTGACTTTATTATATTTGAGGTCCTGGAATACTCTTGTATCCAATTAAGAAGGGCTAATGTTTTTCTTAACAACTTGTTTATGTTATTTTACTGAAACACAGAATTTATTTAATTTGTATTTAACTTGACCTATCTCAAAGACAATCCAAAATTTATTATTTTCGTTGTTGGATCAAACTTTCATGACTTGTCTATATGTAATGAACTTTCTTAGCTCCATGTCTTGTCTCCCTAACAGAATTCGTCCACGCATCGCATCCTACCCTCTGACGTGCATCCCCTTTAAATTTTAGGGGAACGCAACCATTCCCTCTGATTCCTGTACGTCCTATTCAATTAGAAGGCGTCTCTAACTGACTTTTATAAAAAATAGTTTCCTTGTTAGTTTCCTATTCATCCGTGAAGGAATCGAAGCTTTGTATAATAATGACTATAATCCTATTCGATTCAAGTCTTGTGATCGACATTAATGATGATGTTTTATACTTTTTGAATGTTAAACATAAAAGAAAAAATATTTTGAGGAGTTCTTATACTGGAACTCAACTCAAAGAGAAAATCATAAAAATTAATAAAATAATAAAAGACTCGATTATTGCTACAAATAGAGCAATTAGTATAGGTACAACCCTGATATAGCTTCACTAACCTTTCTAAGATGAGAACTGAGAATAGGGTTGTACAATATTCGAAAAGAGTTTTACGTTTCAATCGAAACGATAAAGTCGCATGTTGGTGATATTTTCCGATCATTAATGTGTGTCAAGTTCTTAAGAACAAAAGGCTTAGCAATTACGATAAAAGCCCCAACAGTACCCTAAAAGCAATTCAGTACGAAATATGCGTAATTTTCCCAATCCATACGAGCTTAAGAGTACAAATTGATGTACATTATTACTTGAGCTTCATTTCCTTCCCGAAGTCTGTCAAATGTGCCAACAAAACGCAACAATGGAGTCTCTTTGTATCTTTTCATAAATTTCATACTGACACACTCACTTCCTGCTGCTGTGAGTATTATCTGAGCTTACCAAATCGGGTCAGTGCAGTAAGAATAGTGCGACAACGAACACTATTAACTAGTGTTCTATATTTATTTTCGCATGCCTTAGGGAGAAACTGGGAACGCCGATCCATTAGTATGTTACGTACTACAATAATATTCAGTGCTTTATGAACTTAGAAGTGATTTAATGCGTGACGATAAAAATATTTTAGATTGGTACAGGTATAGATAGAATTTACATTTTGTGTACCTATAAAATGATTTTTGGAATGAAGAACGTAGGTATTTGGTATGCAGCAATGTGTACGTATGTAGAAGTGAAAAGACAAATACCATAATTATTATTACGACAGGATGCTAGCCACACTCGTTGACTAATAAATTAATCCGCGTTACATGCACATGCAACAGCAATATTAAACAACTATTTGTGTGGCTGTCCACGGAAATCTATGTTTTGTGATGACGAAAGTCACACATACGAACCTAAAATAATATCCAAAGTTCACACTTACAGACAACGGTCGCATAAGTTTGTTCCGGCCTAATGAGGCGGCGTCATTCATTGCGCTTGCGCAACGACAGAGCGCCGGCGCATTTGCCACGCTCCGGAACAAATCGCACCCGAATACGGGCGTGTGTGGATGATGGTGTGATTTTTAGTCATAATTGAAATAGATTGGACGCTTTCGACTGTTTTTTTGTGAGTGTACTTAGATTTGAAGTGGTATTGTTATAAGTTTAAAATCATTGGGACCTGATTTAGGGTGCCTCTACAGAAACTAATTGCAGCCAGTACACGAATGTAGCAGACACATAAATAAAATATAACGTGTTAAGATAGAACTACTATGTGTGTAATAGGCATCCTTGAAATCTCTAAAAAAGAACTAAATTCTAATCCCTAAGTATTTGGTTGTCTAGCAATATTTTTAGCTTGAGTGGTGGTGCTTGGTTTAGTAGCGAAGTCCTCAAAGCAAACGACGATAGTTATAAATAGGAATAACTTGGAAGGTACATAAATCCCATATACTGTTAACATGTACACAATACTCAGTTGGAAGTCAGAAGCATATACTAATACGTCGTCATGCATAATAAGAGTGTTCCGTAATATGATTGTATTGAAAGATTCCAATTGAGCATATTAATGGCTCATTACTAACTAATGGGAGTCAAATTAAGCATTATTCATACAAAACTATCCAATTAATTACTGCTCAATGGTCATTCATACCTTCTTTATGGATTAAAGCTTCCGGAGAATAAAACAATTGTCATAAAAAATAAGAGTTATCTGCCTATGTAAAATAATAGTAAGGCAAAGGTCATTCTCTATACCGAGAAGTATTAAGTGGTGATCATGATGGCACAATTTTCAGCAGCATGCCTTCCGAAGTATGTAGCTTTCCATGCTTCGGTAGGCACATTAAGCCGTTGGTCCTGGGCCTGATCCCACTCTGGACGTGTCGGTCTACCTTCCCATCGGACTATGAGAGAGAGGGAATATGGAGTGCAGTAGTGTTTTACTTGTGCACTATAATATCTCCTGCGTAGTTGGCTAGTCGCAGCTGAGATAGACCGAACATTATTTGATACAAATCAACACGCAAATCAGTTGATATAAGGCCTTAAAAAATATATGGGATTAACAAAATTAATGTCATACATTTATCATTCTATTTGATTTATATTCGTCAAGAGTTTTGCCACGTGTTAGGGCCCCCAAAGAATTGTCAGGGAATAGATAGTACACCTGTGTAATTGTCTGGCCTTGAAGATTAGTAAGGAGGAGGATAGTGAAGACTGGAGAATTAGGTTTGACGTCACGTTGAGTTTGCCAACATGTTTAGTGATCTCCGGACCACCACGATTCTTTTAAGAAAAATAAACGAATATATTTCCCCATATTCATAGCAAAACAGTCCTTAATTAATATAACATTCCTAATTGAGAAATGGAATATCCAATCCAACATCGATAAACCCAGCAAGATTTATAGTAACAACTATTTAACGACAGATAAAAAAATAGTGAACGTCAAGTCAATCAAGGTACGTCTTAACACGTAAACGGCAGTATATCGATTTTAAATGCAAATGCGAACAGCTGTTTATCGGTTGAACGATTGCATTAAGCTTGCTTCGAGCTTAATTATCGTGTGTGGGCGAACTGAGTTCGGTTCTCTAGTACACGGTTCGATGGACGGACGCCAATCTAGGAATGACAGAGTTACGACTGTTACGGATTGTACGACAAAAACCGGTGTTAATTAATTAGATGAAGCGATAATGGAAAAAAGGGTTAGTCGCTAATGGTTCAGAGTCTAGTGATGTGAATAGGATTAGCGCATCGACTTAATTGTATTGAGGTTTGACATGGAAACTTGACAGTGCCTCTCACCTGTTGTGGCAGTGATTTGAGGCGGGCTCGGATACATTCACTTAATTTTGACTCTTCGAATATCTGAGAGACAGACGTAATCTTTAAAAATTCATTACAGCGACGTGGAAGAATAATTTGATGTTTTTCAGCTTTGTTTGTTTTTAAAATAATGTTTAACAGCTATATAAAATTTAAACTCCAACTAGGTACAAAAAAAATTCGCTCTCAACAACAATGCTCATAATTCATTCACTTACAGCTTCAGTCAATGGCTTCAACACTTAAATCGATACAACATAAAAACTACGTTCACCTTCAATTGAAGTTATGTTTTTTAAACATGAGGGTACTTTATTTCAATAATACTGTTTAACAGTACATTTTGAGAGTATATTTTTTATCTATACGTATATTCATATTAAGGATCCCATATCATATTAACTGTCAGTTAATAAATAACTCTCAAGTCAATTCGTCATACTTTTTACATTTATTATTCTCAATTATAATAAATTGAAAATATAGGCAGCGAGGTTTTTTAATATACGAAGGGGTGGGTTAAATTCTATAAACTTTCTTTTCATAGCTTCTATTATTTGGTATATCGGTAACAATAGGTTGATTCGTTGAACGCCACGGCAAGTTAAGTATTGTACATTTTTATACATATTTTATTTTACCTGTTATATTGTAGGTACTACATGAACGTAAGCTTCGAGGTCGCGAATTAGCTTTTCAAGATGAAGTTTGCACGTTTTGTACGCAGCTTCACAGCCACCATTAGATAACTTGTACGACATTGGCCTTTGAAGGAAATCTAACAAACATATATACATAAAGTCATGCTGGTTCTCAGAAGGGTTGGCAGAGACTACGGATTTCTATTTGCTACGATCCCGGCATACTTCTTTCGCGTCATGCACACGCGTCACATTCCTCGTACACGCTCGTCTGTTAAGGGCACTCCTTACTTGACACTTTTGCAGAACATCTCCCATTTGGTCTAGGTATATTCGCCGAAGTCATCCCCTTACCGAAACTCCACTAAAAAATCTAGTATCTATAAAGACAAATTTAGGCCAATTAATGCCAATAGACAATGCGACTATTTTCATAAGAGCTGTGCTTTACAGCGAAATTATTATGTATAAATAGCCTATAACCTAACCTAACCTAACCATGTAAGATGGAAGGAGACTCCTGGTAAATCTAACACCTCATTCCTTTGTTGTATTAAGGGTGACTGTAAGGATGGTTACTTACATACTTGTAAGCAAACTAGGACCCATTGAACTAGCCAACATGCAGTGAACGAACGTATCTATCAGCGCTGGCTCGGGCAGTGGGCCAAATTCAGTTGGATATAATGTTTCGTATTTTATTTAGATAGAGCAACGGCGAATTACGTAGCAGCTGTATTCGTTTCAAACTAAGTAAAATGGCGCCACTTTCACGATACCAGTGTTACATGCAGTAAGAAGTCAATAAAATTCTTGGTTTATAGAGGCTTAATGGCAAATAATTTTGGTAGAAGCTAGAGTAAAGTTAAAGTCGATCAAAGACCAATAATAGAGATTATTGGCCTTTGATCGACTTTAACTTGGTGGGTCTTAAACCTAAGTTTATTTTTATATACGTACACATATACGTAGAAATTGCAGCTTGTAAGTCAAAGATCAGCTGCAACGATGTCGAACCAATTTCAAAATTGTGTCCAACTTTTGCTCCAATGACATCGATATACCGCCGATTACATGACGATCATAACCAATGTTGGTTGTGTTTGCTCCAACGGTAAGCGATATTTGACCTATCACGTTGAGAAAAAACTCAGTATTCCAAATGCCAAACGTTCGTTTGTTTACTTCCTCGTGAAGATTGAACGGTATCTTGTGTGTACAGTTTAAGTATTGATCTAAAGCACTTATGGCACGCTTTGATCAGTTTTTGCTTTTACTGATAGCTCTAGGAAAGTATGCCAAGTGTTATTTGGCTATAAACCACATGATTGTATTGACATAAATCATAATAATGGCTCATCGAAAGCCGCACTTTGCTTGGAGTGGCACTTGGCGTTCTTATGCAAATCAGGTAATAAATTATAATAAAGTGTATCATCATCTTGTTCTTTTTTCATTCCTTTCATTCAATGCGGAAACTTAATATAAAACAATCAGCCAACTGATTATACTGTGAGCGTGTATAATGCTGGTGCTTTCATTGCATCTAGTAGCCACTCGTATGTTTTTCTAACGTCCTCAGTAATTTCCAATTGCAGCTTTTCATCATCATCCGGAAGACATCCACTGTTGAACAAAGGCCTCCCCCTTAGAACGCCACAATGAACGATAGCTTACCAATTGCATCCACCGGTTGCAGCTTTTACCACTAACAAAAGTGATTTTCTATTACATAAAAAAATTAGCGAATTCTTTGTAAAGTCCAAAAGAATAATACCAACTAGAATTGTTCCAATTGTAGACCTGAATAAAATGACAGTTTTAATAGTGCAATTACGGGGAGTATTCTCAAAATTGAAATATTATTCGTAGCTTCGTTCATACAATATTTTACTCTCCCACGGAACTGCTTTTTCAGTCCCAAAGCGATGCCATTTCGCGAATAACACGTATTCTATACAAAATGTAGGGCTGGATGTTTGCTCTAACTTTACGTAGGGCGCTAAAAGGTTTGCAAATAGAGCGGTTAAGTAACGCGTCAACTTAGACAATGACGTCTGTTTCACTCACGAACGCGTTTGACCCCTGTTTGTAGACGTGTAGTATTTCTCAGGGAAACTAGGTTAAAAGTTGAGGTGGTGTTATGTATGGTTTTGTATTGACTCAGGTATTTATGTTGATAGGATTTTTGTTTCAACATTTCAGAAACAACTGAAGATCTAATTAGCGCAGTGGCTAAGCGATTGGACTGCTGTGCTAAGGGTTCGATTCCCGCACGGGGCAAACATTTCTGCAAACCAAAGATGTTTGTCCCAAGTCTGGGTATTTGTGTATGTGATATTTCATGTTGTTGAAACGCACCCACATGACACAGAAGAAATTCCTAGTGAGGGGCGAAGATTTTTTATAAGAAAATTGCTGGTTAAATAAGTTGTGACGTAAGACAAAAAATGTGTCTAAAAAGGTACTATTAAAAAATAAATTGACAAATACTTCAGTAGATACAATTAATTGCACCATTAAGTTAGTAATAAAAAACAAACATGTATCTATCAGTAACAAGCATTACACACGATCTAACTTCTCACATTCCAAGAACGCAGTTACCAACACTTTATTAATAACCAATATGAACGTCAAAGTTAATAACAGAATGACATATCAATTAATTAACAAAAACTCGAACAATAAGCTGTCGTAAAACTAATTTAATATCTGTGAGCAAACAGTTTATTTGCCGATCCGCTATGGCGCCAGCTGTTGCGACGAGGGTAGCCTGTGCAAAGAAGAAACACGTAAATACAGCAGAAGCGACATTCAAGTTTACCTACGAAAACGTCTCATGAATAGTATGAATTAGAACCTGTCTTACAAGGTGCTTCTTGGAAATTTAATCGAATGGGTTAAATTGGAATATCTATTTGGAATTTTGGATCCTTTACTTTGACGTAACGCGTATACAACTGTACATACGAGTCTTAACGTATCCACGTTCAACTCTAACAAGTTCGATAAAACAGTTTGCAGTAGCGGGTTATGAATTTTTTTGCTTACTACCTATTATTTAGATTTGACCACCATTTTATATTCTTTTAATGTAATAAATACTTATATGTGCCTATATAGTACTATAAACTTTTTTACAGATAAATAAAATAGCACCTGTATAAAATTGATTGAACAATACGCTTAATGATGATAAAAGGTAATTGATATTTTTTACAAAGTTTGATTTATGACGTATAAGTATGTTCATATCTGTGATATATTACTTCATCTTTGAAGTATTGCAGATACAAGTTTTTGTTACGCCATCGATCGGCTCCTGAATGGACGTCGTATAATGGATGCAGAGAATAGTATCTTCACTGTTATATTGCCTTCAATTACCAAGGCCGCTAAAGATACGGAGCACCTCTATTTTTACTGCAAATTCTTTAGGAATAATCTCGTTATAGCTGACTTTCTCATAAGAATTTTTTGCTAAACTTATTTGCTTAATGCTTTTAAGATTAATAGGAAAATCAAGTGATATTAAAAGAAAAGTATAATGAAGTACCTTGAACCAATAAATAAGCCAATATTCAATTTAAAAATGTCTAATCATTTATAATTCATTTGAAGGTAATACAATCGTCAAAACTCAAACTTTCATTGAAGCCGCTAAATATCCAATTTTAACGAACGAATTCCTTAAGGCGACCTGCTTGGTCCCCTAGCTATAAATATAAGATCATCTAATGCCATCATTCGGTGCGAGTCAAAGTGATCTCTAACGGAGATTTGGTCCAATGTCACTGATCGTATATTGTCGCCCGAGATGACTTCGATAGCGTATGATAATGTTGGGCTCAGACTTTGTTCATGAGCGGAGCGGAATAACTTACATTGACATCAGTTTTTTTTTTAATTTAATAGTTATAGTACTTTATTTATTGCATATAAATATTTTTATTGATTTACTCGACTAGTAAAATATATACCGACATAATTATATTATCTAGGTATGCTTTGCCGTTCATTGTGGCGTTCTAAGGGATGCCTTTGGTCAACAGTGGACGTCTTCCGGCTGATGATTCTATTATAATTTGTGTATAATTATCATGTACCGTTATCGCAATTTTAATTGTCATCACAAGTAAAGAAACTCAAAGATTATTTTGTAGGTTAAAAACTTTACAATTCACGACTCTATAATTCAGTCGGTTTGTTAAATCTATTGGTTGATTGGTTGGTTAAATCTATGGACAGCATTAACGTTCTCAAAAAACATTAATTTTATCTCAGAGATCTTATTCGTGCTACTGTAAGTTGTACTTAAGTCTTCTTTTTATTTGTAAGTTGATTAAAAGTAATCGTGCAAATTGAACGTAGACTTCACTTGAACACGTAAACATCTTTTTCTATCATGACATTAAGCTGACCATACTAGTTGGATTAACCTAATAGAATCAATACGAAACAGAGACGTCGATTTTATATCTAAATTGAAACGCAAGATACATTAATTCATGCTTTTAATTCAGTACATAAAATACACCGGCCCAGCGTGTTCTCTATCTTATCTGATGTCATTTATAGGATTAGGGCTAGATGAGACAGATATCGTATAGATGGGTGGTTGAACACCAAGGAATGTTAGAGAGAAATCGTTCAATGAGTTTCTAGCTTTGTTTTTATGTTAATTAGGAGGGACCAGTCGAACGGGATTGGTGAACAAACTTCCGTTGGCAATGTTTGATGTATCTTCACGCTACGTCGGTTCCTGTGACGTCATGCATCTTTGTCTTTTAAACTTAAACAGAAAGGGACAAAGCTACCACTTATCTTTGACTAAAACGAGTGAGAACTAAAAGATCATTTTAACAAACATATAGTGCGATCGTTGATGTTTCATTATTACCGTTCATGGTACAATGATTAAGAGCACAAGTCAGTGTTAATAAATTCAGTCAACATGTTGTCTTAAGTACTGATTTATTAAGTAGTTACACTGGATATGGGAGTTACCTACCACAGACTTACACACAAGTAATGCGCTCTATAAAAATACTTGAGTACTTTAGTTTTATCTACATCGACTATAATTTGTTATGCGTTAAATATACCTCATTCTAATTGTATTTAAATGTGCAACACATAAATTGACTCTACAAGTTCTTGTAAATTATGCAACAAATCAATCTATACAGAAGCAATTTTGAACCGCTTTTCTAACACGGTGGTCCCATCGACCGCAAACTCGAAAGCCAATGATGGGTTACGGAGACCGCTAGACCTAGTCGCTAGTAAAGATTTTCTTGTCATGTGATTGGACGTAAAAACGATTTGAAACGAAGCATCGTTACAAAAAGATATTAAACCAGATAATGATGACAGAAAATACTTTAAGCTGGATTTAAGGCACATTATGCTTGTCAAAGCTACTTTAAATGTTAAACTTATAAAAACAAGATTTGTTTATAAGGCAAAGACTATAAACGAAACATATGGCAATGCGCAAATTGTAGACCTGGCACTTGCCATAACAGATAGTCTTGCAGTCGTAAAACCAGTCTATAGGCAAAAAGTCCGCAATGCACAGGCACACCGGCTGTACAGCGAAAGATGGTAACAAATGTGCGTTTTTGTAGAACAACAGCCAGGAAATTATGGAACTACAAACTCGTCCGCGACTTTGCTGATAGGCCTTGAACTTATTATAGTCAACAATGTTGCATAAAAAGTAAAACAAATGAAAGTTAATTAACTAGCCAGTAACTACTCCCAAGAGCATAGTTCTTTACTTATAGAATAAAAGTATGTCTCATCCTCATTTACATTTTAAACCTTCAACCGAAAGGGTAATTATTTAGAATTGTATCCAGTATTTTCACGTACACGTCTTTTACCGTTATCTACGACATTAATTCCAATAGAAAGACTGAATTGAATATAATTCGGAGAGTACGAACGGTCGTTCAGCCACAGAGGCGCGTGTCAATCGACAACCGACACCACATTTTTTTTATTTTTTGTCTCCAAATGTGGTTTATACCGGATTTGGGACCGTCACATTATTCTGTTAATGATTCTGGTTACATCCTTTATGTCATAGTTATCGCTGCATTTGTTTAAATATTTCCGTAAACTCTTAGATTAAAAGTAATTTGTTTGTTGTTGGTTATAAAATAACTTGACGACCTGATTAGCGCAGTAGTTAAGCGATTGGACTGCTGCGCTAGGGGTTCGATTCCCACTCGGGACAAAAATTTGTACGATTATTTTTTAAAACAGAAACAAAAAATCCTTTGTATATCGTAGCCGTAAGCGCAACTTTTGACCGTAGGTTTTAGCTCGAGTCCTCAGTAAGGCTGTTTCTTTTTTTTTTAATAAGAATTTTAATTATTAGTCTGCGTTCTTGTCGGGGAATACTTGGAATATACTTTTACGTATCCTTATGTGTGTTCTAGCAACAAAATAAGGCAGTGAATCACTCTTTAACTTTAGTTTCAACTTTGGACATTCAAACAAGACCCTAAGAGCTTCAAAATGTTTTATACGAAGTGGGTGTGTCAGTCATCATTCACTCCAAAGTACACGTCTATACACGGCAATAAAGTGGCCAACGCCTACATTTGTGTCCACTTTACAGACGGACGAAGCATCTTACACAATGTTACCACTGTTCTTTAACAATCAACGCAACAAATCTATGGTCTCTCATTTCAACAACTCCACTTACACATATATCGTGGTCATTGTTGCATGAATGATAACAATAAGCTGTTATTAGCTCCGCCTAACGTTGATTTTAATTAGCATAGTTTGATGATGTTGATAAAAATATGCTTTTATAATCATGGCCAATTACTATGGACGTGTCCACTTGGAGTGCATGATTTTTATAATTATAACTACCTGTTATTTTTAACGAAGTACACATAATTATAATAAAATAAACAAAACGTGAGAATTTTGATTTATAAGTGTGAACTGAGCCGCTTTGTAGTTAACTTCAACTGCACTGCATTTTTTACCCGACTGCGCCAGAGGGAGGGTTATGTTTTTGAAATAAATGACTGATATTCCGCGCTGTACGATAACTGAATGGGCGAAAGTTGAGCTTTTTGATCACGATTCACGCTCAATATTTTATCATGCAAAGACACGATGTTCTCGTGGTTTTTAAGAATATATTATCATTGTTCATGCGGGTTTTCCTTTTTTGATTCATCATTTGAATCACACCTATACACACTAGTTCTGAATACAACAGACCTGATTGTGTCACATTATTTGGTTAATTGACGTCATTAAAGATCGATATAATTGAAACTTGTAATCAAACTCAGTGATTTCAATTCAAATTTTAAATGACCTTTGCACACATTAACTAATAACATAACATTACAATTTTATCAATAATTTTAGTAACTTTCATTTCTAGTCTACGATTTGTACAAGTTACATATTTTTCCTCGAAGGTATATTTTAAACAGAACATTAAATTTCGCGAAATGATAATCATATGCCGATAGCATCTTACGTTCTGTCATGTAGCAAACCCTTTTCACAAAAGAGGTGTGGCTAACAAATGGACCGGTGGGAACAAAGTGTAGGTGAATCATTAGCTATGATTTGCCTTATCGCTTTAAACCCTGAATACCAAGTAGGCTTATAGCATTGATGAATCAGTTTACCGGGCTTTAGTCATCCGGACGTGAATTGCTGAATGTGAACAGGAAAATTTAACGACCGACAAACCGTGCATTTTACTTCCAGTGCCAAATCGAAATAAAAAAAGAAACCAGTAAAACCAAAGCCATTAAAATATTGGGAATGAATGCACACGATGCTAAACGTAAAGTCAAACATTTCACTAAGATTTACATTGTGGCAACATAGTTTGTATTCTGTAAACAACGCTCTGATGACTATTAATCAAGTTTGGTAAAAAGATCCTCTTCAACCAGCTTTAACCAACTTGGCACTCACTAAACTGTCTTAAGATAATAAGTATTGAAACCCTTTGGAAGGGTGCGGGCAAGAGTCAATATTTGCAAATATAAGACGTTATTTAGATGCAAGACACGATCGTCTGCCCCAAGAGCCAGCCGTCCGGCCTTCTTATGCAAATCTTGCCATATCTCCGACTATTCACTAAGAGGTTTATTTGGCAAAGTCCTTTGAAACTCTCTTCAAAGTGGGTGTATTAAATTTTTCATAACTGCCCACTTCACTTGGAGTGCGTTTATTATACTTTCCGCATTCGACGCTCGTTATTTGATATTTTAAATTTCTCAGAAAAGTTGCGCTGCCTGAAATTTTGTTCGAATAAAACGTTAGCAAATATTGTGTAAATGTATGTGAATTTTTACTTTGTTGTTTGTTCAGTAAAACGGAAAGTTTTAAACTGTTTATGCTCGTTATATCTTGATTACTTCGGCCTGTAACTGTTCCACTGCATGCCATTAGTCTTTTAGATTTACAAAGAAATGGATAATGGTCAGCACTTTTTTATTTCTTTATACCATTAAGTCCAGGATTTTCATTAAGTAAATTAGTGGTGTCTAGAAAAAAATAAAATATAATGAGTTTCTAGTTGGTTTGAACCCACGACCTTGGTAAGACATTTGTTACATAGCCTACATTACTACACCATTAAATAATCCCATTCGCAACTTAAAATGTTTGGGAATAAAAGCAAGATACCTATAGGGAAAAGAATATGGTAACGTGCTTGAAATTGGCCGTATTATATGAAAAACACGCACGCTTTTGGTTATCAACGTATCTTGTCAGAACCTTTCAATTAATGCTGAGAAAAGCGGTTTAAATTGAAAAAGTAAAATTTTATCTCTCATACTTTTATAACAATGGTTGAGTTAGCTAGAATTTATTTTATTAAGAATTTACACAAGACGATTATGATTTAATACTTTTCTACAACTTATAATGCAAAAAGACTGCTAATATAATTTTGATTTGTGCCTCTACATTTTTATAAGATTGTTAAAGCTCCCTATGAGCAAATAACAAAAGCTGATTCACTGAGCCTTAAAAACATCGAGGATCACACAAGAAACTCGTGACACAATGGTATCTTACCATCAGCGATGCATCAGCATTGCAAAACTACAAGCACTTACTTGCGAAATGAGTAATATAAAAATACAAGCTCAAGTCACTTTAATCTAAACAGATAATCTATCTCACGCTTCTAGGAAAGTAACGGTAAAGTCCTTTTATAACTACTTGACCCAGCACCCCACCTGTTTCACGAATTGAATTAAACCTTCGCATGTCAGACGGCAGTAAAATCTATGGCAGCTTAAATAACGATATCAAAATATTTCAACAACCATTGTTGTTGTCAAGGGTGAGAAGATAAGTTAATATTATAATGACATATTATTGCTCCCTTCATGCTTATTCGGCTATTTCCACTTCTTAGACTCAGAATTTATAATTTCATCTTTGCTGTCAGTTTCATCTTTATTACGACAGCACAAAGCCTAAATTCGTTTAGATGAACGAACTCAACAAGTTTGTTCACAAAAAACAATCGTGTTGTTATTATGTTTATAGTGTAATGTCAAAATAAAATGTTTTCTCTAGTTGTTGAGCGCGTCATTAATTCGAATTTTATTCACATTATGGTGCGTGACTACATGCTGTATTTGAGTTTCAAAACGTTTCGATACTGCATCTAAATTGGTTATTTTATTAAAATATTATCTTCCCACTTAGGTGATTTAAGTCATTTTAAGGCGTGTAGAAATTTGTTGTGGCGGAGCTATGGAATAAATTTAATATCAGTGTTTCATAATATATTAAAACTATGCTGCTACTTTATTAAAAAAAGGTACACCAAAATATAGTAGTAGTACATCCTGTAATGTTTCCACTTCAATAGCAAGGTGCCATAGTTGTTAGAACATGTTATATCCTTTTTATATTTACCTAAACCTACATTTTTTTACTCTAATGTATATTATTTAACCAATCTTCACAATTCTTCTAAGGCGCGTCATGTACCTACTTAGATCCAAACTTAAGTGAGAAAATAGCAGTAAACGCTGAAAGATAATTCAAACGTTTACTTCCCACATTACCGCAGGAACAACTTTAATAGAGTACTTAGCATACTATAGAGAGCTATGATCAATATGCAGTAGAGTAACTATCAAATGGTCTAATTATGCCGTCAACATCCTCAAAGTTAGTCTCACAGTAAGTTAGTTACAAGACTACTGATTGTCTGTAACTAAGTATTTATTTGCTCAGGAAACTAATAACAAACTGGAATGGCTGGGAGGGATGCGGACGCCAGAAACAAGTCTCACGGATGTAATTTGTTTGTGGAATTTGCGAATATGTATGATGTTTACTTTTAATATTACTGGCCTCTACGGATTCTTGCCAGTCCATTATAGGTCTACTAGCTAAGGGTTAACTATTCTTGTGTAATAGTAACTTATTCTTCTTCTTCGTATCGGTTTGAGCGCGTAGAATAGTCATGCTGTAAAGCCGTAGTGTATATAAAGGATTGATTGATTGATCAATCCCTACACAAGGATGGCAGCGAGGTTAACCGTCCAAGCTGCGCTAAACGTACTTAAGTATCGTCATTCGTGGAGGCCCTCTACTTACACCTCCACTAATGATAACTGAATGGCAAGCAGTAAGGCAAAGAATGTAATTCTACACTAGGCGTTTCATAAAAAATCTTGATAAGGCTTTTAAAATTTGACATCTCGTATTCAAACATGTTTCGACGCAATTGCATAAAACAAATTTAACAACCTAATCTAACCTAGCTTACCCATTAATATTTAAACTAGATAATACCAATGCTTATAACAAACGTGATAACATATTTGTTTCCACGTCCTACACATACTCGTAAGTGCATGAACAAAAGCATTTATATACAAAAATATCTATCAGCCTAAGAAATGTATGTATGAAAAGTGACAAAGCCCCTGCCGAAGAGTTCATGTGCTTACACTGGTCATGTTTGTTTTCAAAACCTATCAATCACGATTCGCCAACTATTACTTATATTTTATCTCCACAAAACAGCGTACGATCGAGAGTCAATATCCTAAACTGAAATCGACACCCTTCTACGTCCGTTACACCACGCAACGCATACAATACTGCAGTTTACTATAACATTAAAAAAACACTTTGAACTTTCACAGCAATGTAGTTTAAAAGTCCAAAGATTTTGTAATGTGCATTTATCAAAGAATAAGCGCGCTTAAAGCGAATCTGCTATACTTATCCGCACCCTTGTTTGAACTAACTTTTTTGATTTTCATTATAAAATCTATCCTTTTTGAGCGGTCAAGCGGAAGGGAAAGTTTTAAATGCATTTATTCTTTGTATAACCGTTAAACAAAGTTTAAACAAACCTTAGATTCGATCTCATATTGTGGAAACCTAACCAAACATTGACTTTAAAGTTTCTGTCATTGGTATTCAGTTAATACTGTGGGGATAGTCTGTTGAGGCCGCAATACTTAACTTATTCATTTTGTTGATATCGAGACAATTGCTTTTTAAAGTTTCTTCATGCATAAAGTCTACACACTTGATCGTTCATTTTATTAAAAACTCAACTCTTTGTCAAAGGGGTTTTCTGCCAAATTTGTTAACTTTAGGTAAAAAAAGAAATTTTTATAGAATATTGGGCAGCTTTTGAATCTAATGCAGATTCAACTTACTCTTTGCCAGAGCACTCAAACGAAGTTCACCCGAAACGCTTTCTTGCAATATTTGTCATTAAATCCATGTCACGCCTAACCAATAATACAATTCTAAACCTAAAAGGGTGACCAAGAAACAGTGAGACCGTTACTCAAATTCCCACAATTTATTGCATCAGCATGACGGCACATCTGCAAATTGCACATCGCTTTAAGAATGTACGTTCATTTGTATGAAGACAACGCTTGCGGCGGCTCACAGTCTGTAATATCGGCGGGTCATATTAGCACTGAATGACACACGTACTGAACCCGCGAACTGAATTAGAAATGAGAATTATTGTGGTTGCCATACATTTTACTTTCTTTAGGATTTATTGTAGAAATATCGAAGTCAAAAGAACAATAATTTTAAAAAGAGAATATTTGTGATGACATAAAAATTATAGTGAGAAAAGAAATTTAGATGTGTATAAGTACGTAAGTAAGACGACCTGATTAGCGCAGTGGCTAAGCGATTGGACTGCTGCGCTAAGGGTTGCGGGTTCGATTCCCGCACGGGGCAAAACTTTGTGCGAACCACAGATGTTTGTCCCGAGTCTGGGTGTTTGTGTATGTGAATATTTCATGTTTGTGAAACGCACCTACGATACAGGAGAAATTCCTAGTGTGGGGCGACGTTTTTTTAAAAAGAAGAAAAGAAGAAAGAAGTAAAAAAGAACAGCTCTACCTTTTTTAGGGATTAAAGGCTTGATAGTATGAATGAAAAAAGATGGGAGAGAAAGTCTACTAAAATTAAAATCATTACTGGAGCCTTGAAAAAGTTGCAAAATGCTAGTAGTAATTTTATTAGAAATCGAAGAGAATAAAAAAGTATACGGGATTGACATAATAAATATCTTTAAGTTATACGTTAGACGTTACATAGTCAAAACATTATTTCACCTACATACATTTCCATTCTATTCGATTTGTATATGTCCAAGAGATTGCTAATTATTTAGAGCCCTGATTATAAAAGCTGCAAGTTATTGATATAACAACACATTTGCCTCACTTTTCTCATAACAATTCTTATGTTTATACCTGTCCCACAGAACTCTCACGCTCTGTAACCCTACACCTATTAGTACCTGAAGAATAGAGCCGATGACGGTGCGATTGCTATCGCTATTAGTTCTCGAAAGTTAATCGCTATAGTGTCTTATTACGTATCATAGGAACTGCGGTGTTTGACAACTTCTAATGATGTGGAACTTGATAGATGGTGTTTAGTTTAATTTGCTATAAATAAGTGTTGGTATTTAATGACACAAAGGGGTTTTAGAATATCACAGTAATTTGTCTGCCTTTTATAAAGATTGCCTTGTTGGTCCAGTGGTCGGTAAGCGCGACTGCACGAGGTCCCGGGTTCGATTCCTAGGTCGGGCAAAGTGTTACTGGGGTTTTCAATCAGGTAATTCTTAGTAGCAGCACGGAGTCTGGACTAGTTCCTGGTTGATTGTAATAGGCTCGCCCCCCATTACATTGGAACTTAAAACATAACTGGTGAAATGTGGGTGTACTATTTGTGCACCTTTGCCTACCCCTTCGGTGAATACAGGCGTGATGTAATGGACATGGACAGTAATTTGTTTGATATATAATGTCACAGTTTACTAATAATTCAATACACTAATATAATATTTATCTTGCTAACCAATAACAAGACTACAATGACACGTTTTCCTCTATCATCTAGTTAAACTCTTAATAAAAGGAGCTCAAAATTAAATTAAAATAAAAACAAACCAGTTTCTAAGACTTCAAGTCTTAAAAAAGTAAATCGAAGCATAAGTATCTAAGCTACAAATAAGACCAATTCAAAAATATTCCGGAAAGAAACGATAGCAACTATAATAGCCAAAGAAGCTCCAAACTAGAATTCTCCATTAGAATATTTCGCAGGATTATGCAAATATGACCCTATAGTATACTTATTAAAGTGGGGTTACTTTTAATAAGTTCACAAATGCAGTCTGATCGCTACAAGTAGGTGCGAAGGTGCAAACTTTGCTGCATTTTTCGTTTCACGTGAACTGGCTCGATTTACATAAGTAGAAAATTCTGTGCGAAATTCACTTCTGAATACCACTTGATATTAGAGTTGCAGTATTAAATCCGGAACAGTTTTATTCGTGCATTTCTTTGGATAACTTTTATTTAGAACTAATGCCCAGTAGGTAGGTACTGATTGAAAGAAGTTTTAAGTATTAAGCAGCTATCGATAGACGAGTACTCAATACTCAATATTTTTTTTTTTTTTTTTAAACGTCGCCCCACACTAGGAATTTCTCCTGTGTCGTGGGTGCGTTTCACAAACATGAAATATCACATCCACAAACATCCAGACTCGGGACAAACATCTGTAGGTTGCACAAAGTTTTGCCCCGTGCGGGAATCGAACCCGCAACCTTTAGCGCAGCAGTCCAATCACTTAGCCACTGCGCTAATCAGGTCGGTATAATAAACATAATATCACCTGTATTCTCTGAGACAAAGGTGTTCCACAAGCCCGGTGTAGATAACATTAACACACATATGCCCGTGAATCCGTGTTCAAAGATTTACCTGAATGAAAACGGATTTGACATTAAAAGGGGCTCATGTTTTTCGTCTCCTATACGTCATTACTGTATCTTCCTACCTATATGTGCCTATGTCATTCAACCTATACTTTCACACGGTTACTAGAAGGATAATTTACTAACAGTAAATATATGCGGTACTAATGTAATATTATCTACGTGGTATTTATAGGCCGATCCGTATAATAAGATCATAAGCAGACAATCTTAAAACTCATTAGTTTGCTCGATAAGCAACTCATATTCTGTTTTCTCGTTTTTCCACATCAGCATAGAAATTGGCTCACTTCACACATAATTTCAACAAGTTTCCAAGAGCTCTTATAATGCAAGTATGTACATAATATTGCTATCCGCAGGTCAGGCCCATGTTTGAATTTGTAATGTTTATAAATTACCCGATTCACAAAGGCTATTCTTATGGTAATAGGAGCACAATTACAATACAACAATACGATTTTAAATTAAACAATTGACGTTACGTGGGGTATGACAAAGACAAAGAAACTACGGAAAACGTATGTCCCATGTATTTTTGACATTTGCGGAAACGCGCAATGATCTATATAATTGCACTCTAAATAATGAGGACTCACTGATGCTCCGCACCTAGATAATTTTATATTGAAATGACGACGTATATGCGTCATAATAAAATCAATAAAATGTGCACCAACATTCAAAAATGACACACGAACAACCTCTTACCCTTAACTCACCTTCTCCGTTCCGTCGTGGGAAATAAAGATCAACCATTACTTCCTAAAAATTTGACGAACCTATGTGACCTGATTTTGGAGTCCTAACCATACAAGCTTGTAAGTGTCTAACGCGTTTCTTTTGTTCGTTTAACCTTTATTAAATCCTAAGCCGCAAGCGTGAAGTAACTTGTTAACCATCTCGCCCTAAAGACTGATGTAATAAATAAGACAGTCTCATTCTCAATACACATCTATGACCCGCAAAAACTACAAAAAGGAAACTTCACCATGACACAAACACCCCTACACATAGGTCGGTTTCCAGAGCACAACACACTAGGTGGCATTCCCCACAGCATCGCACTAAGAGTGTATTGATGTTGTTGGTTATAGCACTTACCACGTCCCACTACCGTTATGCAGTTTGACTTACAAATAAACGATCGACATCGAGATGTTTCACTTTAGAGACGTGTGTACTTAGGCACTGGCCCAAGACGATTCTATTGTGATAGCTTTTGGAATTGGATCAAATATTGATAAGGTTTTTTTAAGTACGTTTTTGGTGTATTTTTCATTACTACAGTAACGTTTTTCTTTATTAAATGTTGTCAGCCTCATTTGGATACCAAAAAAACATTTTAAATCTAAGGCAATGTGAAAATACAAAATACTACTAAATCAGTAGGTAGGTAATGGGTATTTAATCACTGTGTTTCAGTAACACATAAGATAGTAAAGCTTTAAAAAATTCTACGACATTTTTACCTTCACCGAAAAATCTTCAACTTAGAATGAAACTTGTCCTATTGTTCAAAACGCAAAACTAACCACAGTAAGCCACCTTTATCCTGAACATGGGAGTATGTAATATTTACAAGGGGACATATTATCGGCACCCCAAAAAGGCTTTTCATAAATTTCCCACAACACCTCTGGAAGGGCCTATACTTCAAGATAGGATAGTAATAAAATCGCCCTCGTACATATTATAGCGTTATAGTAAAGGTGCAGGGACACCTCGGGGGATCCATCTATTCTGTTTAGCCATTAATACTATATTACATAATCATGCGACACCCCAATCGCGTTGTTTTCGGTTAATATTAATAAATATGGTAGCTTATTGCACCAGTATGTTTAATAGAGAAATGAAGATAAATCATAAATCTGATCAAATTACTGAAACATTAAAATCTTAATTTACGATTATGATTTGGTGTCGGTTTCGTTCTTTTAGGAATTGGTTCCGACAGCTCTACTTTGCTAAATGTTTCACGGTTTTATAAAGCCTTGCGATTGTTCTAGAGTAATAACAATAAGCTAATTCATAATTTGAAAATATAATCACGAATGTAACTCTATCTAGCTCTGCAACTCATACACTATACAGGCTATAAGTAAACGGGTTTTACCGTAACAATATAACTCTATTCACTGATTACAGTGATTAAATACTTATTGAAATAAATGGTCGGTAAAATTCAGTCCCACGATACAAACCGATTAGCCCATAAGTGCTCATTCAATATTTTGGATTTGAAGTAAGCCTTTAATACTGTAAGTCGTTTAAATCGAGACCTATAAAAGTCAACCGACTATTTTACTGGCGAGTCTTTGGTAACTTTTTAAAGTGCCCGTAAATTCTAAAGTAGCTTTGAGACTATTCGATTTAAGAATCACTTGTAATAAAACCACAATCATTCTTAAGTAATTCGATTCAGGTGCTATAATAATAATTATGTCCATGATAAATGAAATAAAACAACGAATTTTTTAACCACACCTCATAAATATACAAAATATTAAAACATGGTGTTTTTTAAAGATTTTAATGGTAGGTACAACAGTCTTTGAACTTACAAAATCAAAACACCTATTTATGAAATATGCAGATCCTCAACGTCTAAATAATAATAACGAAGAAGCTTATGGAAGCGAAAATAAAAAAGCACAAAGATAAAGGGAGCATACTTATAAATTTACATTTTAAAGGACTCCAAAATAGGGGTTGTAAATTGCATCTTAAAAATACACAGGTTTTATAAGATTAGCTTAACATCGCCCCTCGGGTTTGCTTTGATATCAGTAACAGAGTAGATCAAACAGTTGAATTTAAAAGACTACAGAGTTTAAGCACATCCTCTTCGGTAAGTATTTTAATTGCGCGGTTAGTAATAAAAGTGCAGGCAGATACTTTAGCTACTAAGTTTTTGATCTTTTGAGTGCCTTGGATTGTGCTTTTGAGTTTACAAACTTTTGAGTTTTTAAGATTACTAATCATGATTCTATCAGGATGATGATGAATACTTGGAAATAAAATACCTGTAGTTATGATTATTTGTTTTCCTTCGATATATATTACGTGTAAATATGAACTGACTTCCTTTAAAGATGAAACTACGTATGTATAGAATGAAAGCACCCTTTTTACCGAAGACGGTCTGTAAGCAGCCAATCATTATACAAAGCTCGTCCAAAAGATTGCCGTCAACCAGCCTTGACAACCCCTGGTTTGGTAGTAGCCATTATTCCCTTATCCCTATTCCAAGTTGCAGTATAGGGTGTTCGATAAAACCATCTTTGTCTAAGTATTTCCTTTTTTGGTATCAGCCCCGTTATATAGGCACATTGCTTTCTGGCTGGATCTGCGCATAGCGTCATTGCAATTACCAATCAAATTCAAACTAGCAAGCTGATGATTTGTCTTTCAAACATTTCATAGTTTCTTAATGATCAAAATGACCAGTTTCAGGAGTTTCTCTAATAGTAGTGCACTGTTCAGTTTATGATTAAGTTCACAAATATCATATTTCAAAGGGTGGTTCAACTTTATTGCGTAGGTACGCATCAATCATTCAATTTAACACGGCTTTATGGAAAGGTCAGCAGTTTTGTTTTGATTTTATCCTGATAATGTAAAGGTTAAGTGGGTTTCGTTCGGGTGCCTTCCTCCGTTTAGAAGGTAATGGTGAATGTAGGTTGGATGTACTATCTTTGATGTAAAATGCTGTTAGAGATTCATTTTCGGCCGGTAATCTTAACATCGACGAATACCTTTGTTCTTAATGTTATTCTCTCTGTTATGTCGTAACTGGTATGTGTACAAACATTGTTAATAAATAATTCGAAAAATAAATAATGCTATATTCATTTAAAAAAAGTCATGGTACCTATAATTTCTTATATGTTTTGACTGAAGCTGTCTACGATTTCAAAGATTTGTCCATAATGGACCCAGCTGCACTCGAAGTTAATTTATAGTTATTTCTGCTCTAGCCTCCACTAGCAAAACACTTATACACCCACCAAGTCCAGACTAGGAATATAGCTTAAAGTCAGACACCGCCTAGTCATCCGTTCACCAAACAAATAAATAATATCAAAAGAACGTATAAAGTTTTATAAGAAATATCTTTTTGATACAAATGTTTGCCCTAAGTAAATAGACCGCCGAAGTAAATTTATCACGAAGAACGCTGTGTCATCGCAACTAAGAGCTTTGTTTAAATCATTGGTGCCCGTCACGCCTCCTACAATGACTTTATAGAAAGGGTTCCAGTTAAACAATTTGAAATAAGTGTTGTCTGTTAAGCATTATAGGAATTTTAATTGAATAATTCAAAGGGAGCTCGATTAATCTGTAACTGCTGCTTTTTATAGCGTTCATATTGAACTTTTTGTCTCAAATTTTATAGTGTTTTAATTTTGAGTAAACACTTTCCTAAAAGACTGATGAGTTTGTTAATTGTTTGTTCAAAGAACAAATAACGTTGAAGCACCTGCGCTAGACAATGTTTTTTTCTGATTCTGTTATTAACGTTTTTTTCGTAACCGTCCGTAAAATAGCTCTGGATGATAATTAATTATTTCTGGCCCGCAGTTTGTTTTAGCTCGGTCACGGCCTACAAATTTATGTATGAGCAAAACCATTAAGGGATTGTCGCTCCAGGTAATTTTGTTTGTAACATATTAAAAAAAAATCTTCGTTGTGCATAAATTAAATGAGGGGCTCGAGTTTACGCACCTTTTTAGAGAAAATATACGCTTACGTGAACATATTGTGTTTATGCGTGGTTAGTGGTGTAGCAAAATAAAGACTGGAGTCTCTTTGAATTTGTGACACGTAAAGGTGACCACGGTACCTAATTATTACCTAGTTATTATTAAAGTACCTAATTATTAAATCCCTTAAAATTGTATGCGTATTCATGTAAATGCAGATTAGACAAACTTTAGGTTCTCTTAATGTTTATGTGAGTACTTTCTTATTGTATCAATCTCAATAATTATTTTTTTTATTACCAATATTAAAAATCTCAAAATATAGGTATGTTAACATTTTGCAGCACATCAAAATAAAATAGGAGTCTTGAAAGAAAATATTCATTGTAGTATGATTTTTTTGATTTTCTTACATTAAACTATATTGATGACTTATTAATGATTCTAAACAAATTACATTCTGTAGGAGAAATGTTATGTAACAAGAACCAAATAAAAAAGGAACATGCAGCTATTGTTTGTGTAATAACAACAGATTACGAATAAGCAACCTGCTCTAACATACTTGTTCACTGTTCTGTCACACATCTGTACCAGTATCTTGTATCGGATTTTGTGACAGGTGAATGTATTTTTTGCCTTCTTTGCATAACGTATGGTCGATGAATAAAAATCCAAGCATTGTCACCTGCGCACCATATTGCGTGAGACCCACCTAACGAAGGACATTACTTTTAACCCAATTAGTTTTATGTGAGAAGTTGAATTAACTTACTAATAGACTAACTTCTGTAGTTCCCACGGTAATGATTGACATGAGAATGTTTAAAGTTGTTCTAAATAGGAATGACGGGTGGTTAGAATAGATAGCGAAATTCACTTTCACCAAACCTGTCAATATCACGTGCATAACTTCACCCAAAATCATGAATGGTTATTGAATGACGCAATTGATACGCGATGTTCTTTTGGTTTTTATGTAAGGGTCACACCTACACGTGTGCATAATGCGTTGACAATAACATGAAATCTAACAATCCAATGCGGTGAACTGCCAATATTGTGGCGAGACGAATCCATTGTTGTGCATTCTGGTGACCTAATGACTCGTTTTGCACAAGCCCGTATCAGGTAACTGCGACAGATGTACGAAGCCAGATAGTGGGAAAGTATGAGATGCGAAATAAGACAGACGTGACTTTGTTGCGTTTTCTATTATAATAACGTTCGGCGAGCACTTAGTTGTCATTCGTGGGAATATAAATAATGGTTATGACAATCTGTAGTGTCATCAAAGAAACAATGAGAAAGTTTGTGTTGTTGTAAACTAAATTTTGTTGCGAATTTAATATGTAGGACTAGAATATTTAGTTTAGTTGAAGCGTCGACCCAGGGAATACGACGGAAATGTCTCATACTAGTCGTACCTACTCAAAACAGCTCCGCGGGAGATAAGGAAAATATTGGCATGGTGCTGTAAAATTTGATATTTGAACCGACATTATGACTGTTTAGTGTTCAGATCGAACCAAATAGGGAAGTGAAAAGCCACTGTGTCAAATTATTATTTTACTGGTCTATAAATTATTTAAGCAACCGTCCTTGCAATAAAAGTCGTGTATCATTACCTCAATGATTTTCCTAGATATATACTAGCTGTTGCCCGCGACTTCGTCCGCGTGAATTTCAGGTAAAATACTCTTATCACTAAGGGGTATGAAAAATAGATGTTGGCCGATTCTCAGACCTACTCAATATGCTCACAAAATTTCATGAGAATCGGTCAAGCCATTTCGGAGGAGTACGGGAACGAACATTGTGACACGAGAATTTTATATATAAGATATATATATAATATATATATATATATATATTTGTAAATATTATTTATATATATTAAAACATCAATGGCTAAAGGCGTGTGAACTATCTTTAGATCCTTATTGCAGCCCAACAATTAAAAATACACAACTACGTAAAACACCACTGGCTAAGAGCGTGTGAGCTATCTTTAGGTCCTTATTACAATTACTTCCTTATAATAATTAGAAATACCTGGAATGAAACATGGCTACAGGTCTGACAGATATGTTACCAAACAATACGCCAGAAACCTAGACAGCTACGACCATGCTCGTAAAGCACTAGCTAGAGACCTAATTCGTGCACTGTTATAGACAATAAGCCATTATTTGAAGCAATCATATACACCACAGTGAAAGCGACACACATACCCATTAGATTAGGGATAATACTAGAGTGGTTACGTGCAGTATATCAATGGTATTGTGGTGTAATGTGGAGCTTATATTGCCATATTTATTCACGGTGTATTATAGAGATAAAGAGAATCTACAAAAGCTAATAACTTTGTGCATCATCTAAAGGTTAAAGGGAATATAATGTCGAAGGTGGTACTTTATTAAAAATACAATCTTTGAAAGATTATGATGACGTCATGATGGTGTGCTTTTGATAAATCTCGTGATTCAATTATCATGAGACACCATGGGCGATGTTCATTGCAGTATAAATCAAGATGATTCCAAAAAAAAATTAATATTTTTACAATATTTTTTTTAGTAAATAAAGGTCTAATCTAGGGCCAATTTTAAAGGAATTATAAATCTCTTGCGAATTACAGAAACGTTGCATAAAATCCCAAACACTTGAAGCCCGAACTAATTGGTCAAATTCGCCACGCACCGCTGAAGAGGTGATTAGTGAAGTGCTTAACCCATCTCCTAACCCTAATCCTGGTCCCTATTAATTTGGGCCGTACGTGCGGCATACAATTGAAACACAGTAATGGACAAAGTACGGTTTTACACGCGCTTCGGACAATTATGGTCGACAATTGCATAGAACACATTGTTAAGAGTCATTTTAAATTGTCCAGATATGGAAAACCTAAATTGTACCAATTTTGCCGTAACAAGCTTTTAATTTAATCTCCGTCACTATTTGCGGTCAAATGACCAATCAATTTTTGAACTGCTACGTGGGTTAATAACCGCAACTGTTGGACTATTATTTGATATTATTTTAAAGGTGCGATAGAAATACACTGAATTACTGTAAAGGGGTCAGTCCCTTATATTCCCTTACATACGTGTCAAAAGTAAAAAAGTAACTTTGAACTAATGAGCACGGTAATCATAAAATATTAATAAGTCCAAATTTTAATGGCAATGGCATTATTAAAATCCTGGTCTTTATTCCCCTTCTTTATTACAATCTATTCAAATCACAAAGCATACAGAAGTATAATAAAACAGTACCACAAACCAGCATTTTCGCATTTCATATCTCCAGATTTTATCAATTCAATCTGTTACTATAATATACATTCCCCTTTCCTGTATCATTAAGCCATACCTAATTTAAATGAACAAATTTAACTTCAATTATTTTGAAGTGAACCGCCACGCCGTACCGTATCCTTTTCACATTCACCCTTCCCTTCATTACAATCTACAGTTCTCCGTTTCTACATCTAGATAAGAGGCACCCATCTTTATTTTTCTGGCGCACCCTCCTGTATACAGGGGCACCGTTTATTTAATTTCGATTCAATTCGTGGCAAACGAAATCATTTTTTAGTAGGAAGAGATGAACTTACTGATAAAATGTTTAATCTCTTGTTTGGAACTGCGGGATGTGCTTTCAAAGGCTTTTGATGTTGATGATAATGGTGTATTGATATATTTGTATTGTGTAAAGGTAGACTATATCCCACGTGAACATTACACATAGACTTCAGAATTCATACCTACTGTTACCATAGTTTTATAAACGTAGGTCTGGTAGGTACCGGTGGAAAGAGCATTACTTGTGTGTGAGAATGAATGAGTTACTAGTGATAATCATTTATTTATCTAAGTACCTAGCAGATTAAGTATTTATCACTCTTCACATGGTTTTAAATGGGCTTCTGTTTTACGGGTAAAAAGCAGTCAGCTTTAACTCCATCAAAATTTGAGATACATAAACATCCTAATTCATTATTTATAACATTTTCTCAACTTTAGCATGCTTCAACTTGCACAAGCAATAAAACAGTAGTAAGAAAACATCAATAAAACAAACTCCCAAGCAAGCTTTAAGTATTACACACTTGTTCACGTTTACTACATACATCGTGCATCGTGACGTACATTCAGCTATCGGTGGCGCCATCTCACGATCCAGTTGTCAAAATCAAGAGCAACTGCACCCACGTGGCCGGCCATTATAACCGCAAATTGGCTCCATTAGCCTCTTTTCGCGAGGAATCGCATTCATCAGCAGTCGATTAGACCACTTTGTTGTTTCTTTTGTATATCGTTGAATGCGACTAGATTGCATATAGGGTACGGTTTGGAATTCGATGCTGAGAACCGTTTTTGTAGTTTCCAATAATAGCCGAACTTTTCTTTTTGTTTCTTTCCGACTTTGTGTTGAGTCCGTTATGCTGGGCTTGTATTATGATTAGCTTCTACACTGTGATGTCCTCCTTGCTGAGGTGCTGGAATAAATATTTGGCTAATCGTGTTCTACTTTGGTTTTTGAAGTGCATACCTGAATGTAGTGAACGCTTGCAAAATTATTTCTGGACTAATAATATAATAAATTATGTAATTGGTGCTCTTCAGCTTATCATTGAAATCACTAAAGTTGCTCAAAGTATTTTTAAAATGCTCAAACAAAAATTATCTCACGTAGAATGCTTCTGTATTCTGAGTGCCGCAACGTATAAAATAGTTAAATATTGACCAATAAAATTTAGAACATCAAACCCGATTGCTTGGGAAGATGAAATTACTAGTTGTTAGCTATACAATAGCTATGTAAGTACGCATTATAGCTCATTTGGCGCCATCAAAACGTTTGTTTTTAGTGTAAGCGACACAGTTCCGTTTTTAGTACAATAGTCGTTCTCACGATGTTAGTCAGCCTCTATTTTGAGTAGTAGATTAATTTCAAAGAAAAAGACACGCTCGTGTTTGTCCAAAATGAAATAAAAGATAAAGAGAAGACTGGTATAATCTTTCGTTATATCGCTTTACCTATCTTTCTATTTGCATGCTTCTATTTTCTGGAGTTTACATACCTACATTTCAATTCTATTGCTGTTTTGCCTAAACACAAGTCTAAAGTACTGCAATAGTTTTCTAACAGAAAATGCTCATTTATTATTTTGTGCAACCTTTAATACGAGCCTCTGAACAACTAGGCCAATGAAATAGTAGTCGTTTTTAAAGATTTGTTGCAGCGACTATGGGTGAGAATATTCATTCAAATCGATAAATATTAGTGGGTTCGGATTTAATTATAAGGCGACCCCAACTCTTATATTTTTTACTTTAGTATCTTATCACCAGACATAAGTTTCCACTGGTAAACCGGACCCTATAAACAAATGTAGGTTTAGGGACGGAAGGTTGGACACTTTAATAATGAAGTATGCATTAATGAATTAACAGGAAAAGAAAAACCTGGACAAACATACTCTAAGCAAATCAGAAATATCCAAAAAGAGCTAAGTTATATATGTTAAAAAATGTTACATGCTAACCTAAAATCGCATTTTTGTTTCTATTTGCTCAATATCAACCTTTGGAAAACCTTTGACATAATATCATTCATAGCAAACCACAAGTCAGTCTGTTTTTTCATCCTCCTTGTGATTTTATAGGCCTTTGAAACCATAGAGATTCTGATTTTGGTACTATACGACAATGTTTCACCCTAATAGCAATTTCATTTTTATGAAATGGTACGTAGAGGGTTTCGTCACCGATCTATTTTGTGAGTGTTGTGTATGAAATGAAATGACATATCGGCTGCAAACTTAATTTGCCTTTCAGAATACCCATTTTGATCCTTATAGTGTTGGAAATAAGGATGGTTGGATGGTTTTTATGTGACATGTTTACTGTGGTTTAGGTTACTTGCACCGTCAGCTTTCTCCCCAGCGTTGCACCCCTAATCGAATTGCTCCACGGATGGTGCGTCCCGTCTTGTGGGGCCAGCCCCTGTTCCGGACATCAGAGGTCGTGCTGCGAAAAATAAATAAGCACCCAAATCAAAAGGCGATGCTTTAATTGGACCCTCTCGTTCTTTGAAGATTACTTAATTCGATATTGTCATTGGCTTTCACATAAATACATGTAATGACATAATGTATCAGAGTACGATATGGGTGCTTAGTGATATTTGTTGGGAGGTCGAGCCATAAGAAATACGGTATAGCATGACTGTGACACTCCCAATGTCTTGTATGGAGTTTATATATTAAGTCCAACAAGATAATTCTTAGTCGATAATTGGATTCAACATACTTGAAAGTTTATGATTATTTCTAATCAGAATTTTTTTCATCTTATTTACAACAAAATGGTTCTTGTAAGTAACTCGTTCGTTTTCTTAGCAGATGCATTAGTCTTGTAAACATTATTGTTATAAAAATTTATAACTGATAGGATTTAAGTGCCGTGTTTATGTAAGGCATCGTTACCGTCGAAAACGTACCCTTATTTGGCAAAAATAAAAGCAACACAAATATAATATTAACTACAATGTGATGTATTCTAGGTTAAATGCTGCTTTAGTAAAGCAAATTCCCACCGTCGTATTAACATTCTCTAATTCATTATACTGTCATAAATCTTTACTCACGTTACTAAAACCGTACTAGTCCGTCTCGTTTATGACAAAAATCCTCAAAATTTCGCAAAGTATATTCTACACTTGCTTTAGATCCTATGAGGTATGTATAAGGTTCGTTTTTGTTTAAATTAGGTGTTTAAACATGTTGGGGTTTGTGCTAATTTGTAGTTGCGTTTGTAGTACGCGTGGCTGGAACTTGACAGCGCACGGCGTTGTTTCGTCACGCTCGGCCGGAACAAATTGTCTAGGCGAGGGAGATTTGTGTATGTATGCAGTGTATACCGGGACTGTTTTGCTTTAGAGTCAAAAAATTCTAATATTGTTCAACGGAAACATTTAAATAACAGATGTTAATTTATAGATTTACGAAGAGTAGGGTACAGTTTGGACCTACTGTTGTATTTGTAAAGCCTAGATAGATCCTATTGGTATACTACTGCGACGATCTCAAGAGAAAATCCCTAAAACTTTTTGTCTGTACTTAATGCTTGATCTATCTTCTTCATTGCGGGTAGTGCCAGTTAATTCACTTTCAATTTATGGTAATTAATATAATTTATTTATGATGACACATCTGCGCACAATCAAAATAATAGGGATTTAAATAAAGTTAAAAAAAAACTAAATAATCTCGAGTTCCTAAAATCCTATTTAAAAAACAAGTTCAAAAACATACCCAGTGCTCCTTTTAAATTCCGGAAAATCATTAGGATGCGTTTATTACAGAACTTAGAAGGGCTACTCTAATATAATATCAATGGGAGACGCAGTGGCCGTCACGCAAACAACAATTACAGCAAATGCAACATCCGGAAGATATCAAAGACCCCTTTCATACGTTACCCCCAGAAATCACTTCCATTAAGTGAACTTTGTCACATGTCCGAAACAATGAACGTTGTTGGATGACATTTTGGTGACGTCACTCCAATTCGTTTAGCTTTTATTGGAAACGATGAAATAGAAATAAAGTTTGTTTACACCGGTGCGTTAGGAGAAAAAAAAAGCCAAAAATTAATTATGACATTAATATTAATACAACAAAAGTACAATATTTGGATGATGGCTTGAAATAGTGACTGAGCATTTTTATCATATCAAGTGAGGATCGACTGTTACGGAATTCTTAACCAAAACCAAAAAAATCCAAGAGCTCTCAAAACTTCCCATTAATAAATAGGTAGTATAAATTACACCCATAACAGCCATAATTATTATAAATACGAAAATAAGTAAGCATAATACTCATAATAATACCACTAATCGCAATTAATTGCAGAAAACAACAATTTAATGTTCAAAATAAGTAATTCGAAAGCCATTTTTTATTTATGGCACATAAGGACGGCAAATTGATATAATATATTATGCATATTGTTATCAAACAGCCGAACTCTATTAATTGTGGAATCAATCTAAGATAGACCATATTTTATATTCTTACCGGTCAATATATTAGACAACATCAGCTTATGAGAATATAATACACTGATTTCTAAGCGAAGCAATAAAAATCGTATTACGCCCATTTTAATTTAATATATTACTAACATTATTTAAAAGTCCGATTTCTATTTTCCCTTATTCTGCTCAATACACCATAAATTGTGATAAATGTCTACTACCAGTTAAAGAATGAAATACTTTGATTTTACATTGTCCTATTAGAATTTAGCTATTGGTTTAAGAAGCTTTCAAATCAGCTTCCAAATTGATGATAAAATATCTAATATCAATGGAAATAGCATGGATCAAGAATTGATCAAGTTATTGTATTTTAAGTCTATCGTTTCATAGGCTTTTTGTTTAAACAGTAAAATCTGTAAAGAGCAAAAAACTAAATGATATGAAATATAAATCTACCTCTTATATTTTCACTCACAAGTTGTATTGATGTAAGTGAAGAGTTGGTAAGTCCCGACTTCCAGAAAAACTATGAAAACAAGCTAAAGGCTTAATGCAATTGCTCATTCTTCAGAATCTTTCATTTGACTTCCGTGTTTTAAGAAAAATCTAGCAATCATATTTCTTTTTGGTAAAATAAGCAGACAATTGTAATTTTCCGCGTCACTGCGCCGCAAGGAGAAAAATGTTCCAGTTTTTCTGGCTGACGGGGATCTAAGCGACGAGTTTTATTTTTTATGACGTCATTAACTGGAGGAAGCTGGGGTAAATAGAGCCTGCGGTCGGGCCCTCTATTTTAAACTGTTGATTGCGAACATAGCGGCAGGGTAGTGATTTACATGCGGCTTCAGACGGGTTCTTGTTGGTTTTAGTACGCAACTTAGTAGGCGTAGGCGGATGATAAAAAGTGGAAGATAGTGTGGTTTATAAGTCAACTTGGTAATTTGTCTAAAGGATGAACGGCTGAATACTCTTTATCTCACCTAGTTTTAATATATGAACAGTATCACTAGCTTGTAACTAGTTATAGGTACTATTAATATTGTGCAATTACAATCTACGCCTCTACGGTGATTTCGTCCTGACACCGAGATTGATCTGTAAGTAGAATAAAATGAGTGGTTTGCAGTGCTTCACAGGAATATTATGAACCGGTGCAAAGCAAAAGTGTGTAACCGAATCTGGCTTTAAAAAAATCTAAAATTAGTTGCAGGTAAGAGAGCAAGGCGTCAAAAATTTAAGGGTTCATTACATTTTGGCAACACGAAATGTTGCAACACTATCCTCACACTTATGTACATGTCACACTTAAAATAGAGGTCCCCCGCTGGCAGAGAAAATATTTATATCATAAAAACATTTCACACCATTGAAATCTCGGAAAATGACGTTTTAATATCGAGAAAACAAATCGGGTGCGCGACGGGGGGTGCCTCGGTCACTCGATCCACTGCTACCGTTTACGCCGTCGGCTCCCATACGTCGGTCATTTGAGATCATAAACTATCGAGTTTCATACTCGATAGATTTAACATGAATCGACAGTCTTTCGAATCGGGTGACAGTGAGCGCGACACTACTTTCGTGTTCATTAGAATAGTATGTTGTTGTTTTAACCAAGGGCATGGTTTTAACTTGGTTGTCGTAAGTGAGACTTTGATAAGGGTTCTGTGGTGGGGAGGCGACTCTAACACTCGTGGCATTCTAGACTGTGTAAATCCAACTTACTTTTTAGGTACATGATTAAAAACCATGAATTTGTATTTTACTATAATAAGTTTCGTGAGTGTTATCTATATTATTTACTGTATATTCCAGGTAATACTCACGGGTGTATTCGGGAATGCCCGACAAGTATCGAACTCGAGTAAATAATATGAATTTGTATATATAAATAAGTATAAAAGCAGTAAAATTCAAAACCTAAATTCAAATTAAGGATCACGAAGATTTTTCGTTAGTGAAATATTTTAATTATTGTATTAAAACATCATTGTAGGACGGAAATAAATAACTAAAATAAAATAATTTTGAGCTTCATAAACCCCATCCTTTAACAATGACTCAGTTGGCACGGTTGGTTGGTAACATTCACAATTTTAATGATAAACTGGCAAAAACATGGCTGCGGGCATCCGTTAGTCGCAATTTGCGATAATCACTGTATAAAGAAAGGTTCACCCTTCTCAGTTGATTCCGAAACTCATTTGCGGTATATGTTTTTGATCTAAGTACCTACACAGTTTCTCTGCCAACAGTCACTAGGAACACCATGCTTTATTGTGGATGGGACGATTATAAATATTAAGGATACCCTGAAATCAAAACTCACAACGGAAAATCGATCGATAATATATCGAAACATATCAGGAGATGGAGAGGAGTGGTAAAATGTAGATAAATGTACAGTCAGCATCATAAGTAGCTAGCTGAGCATTTATTTTTATTAACATACCATTAAAAGGTCTCAAATATTCATAATTTGAAACAATACCTTGAATTGAAGTTTGTTTATTTCGATATTTGACATCGATTATATCTATGTTAACTTATAATACTGACTGTTCCTAAAAAACCTGCAAATACGTTTAATCCTTCCATTTGGGGATTACAGACTATAGAATTAAATAAATACTTTAAATTCTGCTATATCGAGTGTTTCTTTTCCATATTAATTTTCCCTATATTATTGTCACACTAGATCTCATTACAAGGCGCTCAAGCGCATAATTTTGCGGTTACCACCAAACGAGAGAAGGTCGCGCGCTGCGGTCGCAAGCCACGCGCCTTTGACGCACACAAAGTGTATTTGAAAAAAATATGTTATTTTAATGAGACTATTATTTTAATTATGTTGCTGCCGGTTCCAAAGAATTTTTCAGTAACAAATTAATGGAGTTTTGCAAATAAAATGTTTTGCTGTAATATCTAAACATTTGTGGGTTCTTCATTAGACAGATCATAAACTCTTAGACTCACAATCATCATCAGCCGGAAGACGTCCACTGTTAAACAAAGGGCTCCCCCTTTGAACGCCATCATGAACGACGTTGCCCGCAATTCTGACGATATCGTCGGTCCACCTGGTGGGAGGCCTGCCAACGCTGCGTCTTAATATTAGTGAATAACACAATCCAACAGGTAGCACAAGATCAGCGTGGATCTGTAATGTGTCAATAAAATAAATCATAATAATTTTATTATTTCCCAAATAAAAATAATATAACGTCACGTGGCGTTCATTACTTTAATTGTTATGCTTTAGTCAAGGAGATACTACATCATTCGGATCGTCAATAAAAGTCTTAGCTACTAACACACTGCTTTTATAATTTCTCATGAAAACACTTTCATTAAAATACGTAATCACACTAATATTATAAAGGCGAAAGTTTGTGAGGTTGTTTGTATGTTTGTTACCTCTTCACGCTCAAACGGCTGGACCGATTTCATGTGGAGGTATCTGACACCCCAGATTAACACATAGGCTACTTTTTATCCCGAAAAAATGTAGCGGGTAACGCCGCGGGGCGCAGCTAGTTAAATATAAAACGGAGAAGAACATTAACGATGCATTTCTATGCATACGTCATTTCAAACGAATGAGCCAGGGCTTAATCTTTTGTAACACCAATATGACCGATTATCCTCGGTACCGTTCTAAGCAATGAATTCAATTGTTACAGATAAAGCTCATTGATTCAAAGCCGTGCCTTCGTCACATTGAAATTTTATAGTCGGTTTTATTACGTATAAATGAGTCTATCAAATTTATAGTTCGTATGATTAGCTATACGATGTACCGGTTACTAGTTACGTCAGATTCACTGTATCAGTTATAGTCAACGCCGCTTCTTTTACGACAGTAAACATTAATTAAGCAGTAAAATGTTAGGTAATAAGCAGATATCATCTTTGTTTTATATCTACCATCGTGATAAGCGAAACGTTTCCCAAATTGTGTACTTGTTCGACACCGAACGTAAAGGGCGATGGCCATATTAAATTTTATGAAGGCGACGAATCAGTTGAGGTCTGTTTTATGACAATATTTAGTCAGGCTCGCGTGTACAATGTGTACATTGCCTACGTGCTGCATCTATCTTTTGGTTCTAAATATGCGTGTTCATCTCTACATTTCAAATTATGGGATCATAGCCATCCGGTAATACTGTACTGCTAAATACCTATATTCCTAGGTCTTGCTGATTTTTACCTTCTTTTTGTTGTACCTTCTGCTGCTAGCAATTCAATATCAGCTCTGCGAAACCACTTCTGTCGTTTGTCAAAATAATTGTACAGTTATTCAAGTCCGTTTTCCTGCATATTACACTGTATTGATTAGTAAAATACAGGTCAAAATTGAAGCTGTAATGTAAAGATGCCACAACTTACATATTTCTTTAAGAAATACTAGTCATGTTACATATATCAAATTTAAACTGCTTTTGGTAATTTATTATAATGTAGAAGTATATTACGAAGTAGCATCACCAACCTCATTGTGTAATGGAAATTGATGACCTTATTCTTCAATCAACTCAAACAAATTGCACGAAATGAAAGCCAATTGATTCCCATTACGATATCTGTGAGCATGTGTGATGTTTTATTATAATCATTTATTATTAATAGGTCAATAGACACTTTAACACTTCACCAAAATTTTCCACCGTGAACATCTAGTCAAACTTCAACACGAAGTAAAGCAACTAAAGTAGTATCTCAAACGGTACCTAAAATTCCGTATCTGTTTTCCTTAAACAACTTTGCTAGTTTTGCAAGTAGATAAGCGACGGTTACAACTGTTTGTCTTGCAGTTCATTCATATGCATGACCGTAAATACTTATCTTTACATTCGTTTTCCTTTGTGATATCTACAGAACTTTGGTCAAATCAGTTCCGTCATTGTGTATGAAGGTTTTTGTTGTTTTTGGCGAATACTGTTTAAATATTTGAATTAGAAGCTCTGTTTCATCAGTTGTTTAATCTTCTTATTTTCATTTTTCTTATTGACCAGCATTATCATGATTTTGAAAATGGAATTCACTGTTACTAATTATTATTATGTTCTCTACCTCATTAAACGCCAAAATCATCTTATTATATTAGATAGTTGATGGTTAGCACGAGGTCCTGGGTTCGAATCCCGGGTCGGGCAAAGTGTTATTGGGTTTTTCCATTCGGTAATTCTCAGTAGCAGCACGGAGTCTGGATTTGTGCCCGGTTGATGGCAATAGGCTCGCCCCCTATTACATTGGGACCTAAAACATAACTGGCGAAATGTGGGTGTACTATATGTGCACCTCTGCCTACCCCTTAGGGGAATACAGGCGTGATGTTATGTTTTTTTTATGTTTTGTTTTGATGGTTAGTAATAATTAAATCCTTCTGCTGATTACCGCTACTAATATTTTGAGCACATTATACTTCAACAATTTGCCCGTGTTGTAACAGTTGTAGTTTAGTGTGGCTGTGTCTCCAGCAGCGTTGTTATTACCTCATGAAAATGTTATTTTAATGTTTCTAGTTTTCGTGTTCCCTTTGTTGGTCTTCATTTAAATTCTGCTAAACACCTGTTAAACGTGTCTGGTTTCCTTATTTACGATGAAAGTACACAAGTCCGAAGAAAAATCGGAATTTTAAAGAAGACACGTCAGATCTTTTTGGTACACGCCATCACAATACAATCTTGAAATCGCTGCCACTAACGAATTTAATAATAACGAATCAGATGGGCTAAGTATTTATGTTTAGACAAGATCGTTTCATTTCAATGTAGCCAAATAAACGTAACGTGAAGATGCCAAGGCTATAACAATAGAAAATGTTGGTACAACACTTCAAAGATCATATGGGATGTGTATAGTAACGTTTGAGGAGAAAATCTCATCTCATAATTCCACAAAGAACTTACAAAAACAAATACTTGTGTATATAAATAAACATTGTATTTTGTACAAGGTTACGCCTGTAGGTTTCTGATGTTGAAATATTACGTTATTTTGCTAACCCAGAAACTAAATTATAAGCTATAATTTATTTATACCAATTTCTGTCTAAAATATCCTTGGCGTTAAATTGACGTCATACATTTTCTAAATAATTTATACAATATATTTTCATGACTGCCCATCATTCGTTTATCGGCTGTTTAAATAATAACTTAAGGTACCCATATAACAAGCCAGCAATTTAAGACATTTGCATACGAACGCTTACGTAAGCTCCAGAAGTTTACAATCACATAATGACCAATCGTGACAGGAATATCTAAAACAAATTGGTGTAAAAGAGAAAGGAGATAGAAGTCAAATGAGTTGACCCAAGATTCCTTACCACAATCAGCGTGCGAAGTCAAGTCTTGTTGGTCCTGTCACTCGTTAAATATGAAATTCAAACCATATTCAATTAGGCATACATTACTTCAACGAGCAATGAGCTTGGTCAACTGTGAGGAGAATATGCTCGTAGGTATGTATGTATACTGATTACTGAACAATGTACAAAGTAGGCGGTCTTAGCCATTTTTTTCTACGATTATTTTATGATCTTTGGTTTATTGTCTTGCGTAATCTAAGGATGTAAATGCAGGTTTCAGAAAAATATCGCCGATGTATGGAATCCTAATATGTTCTAAAATAATGACATTTTGGAACAGTGCAACTAGCATCCTAACGTTTCATAAGCGCCTGTAATAGGTTTACGTGAAATAAAAACATTTTTAATTTGAATGTTTGAAAGCCAATTGAGGTCCGTGTTTCCAGTAGCGCAGAAATAATTCAAATTTAGAGATCTGAAAAAAAATGTCTTAGATAATCTAATTTGGGCAACAAAGCGTATTAAATAATAATAATTATTATTTATTTCACGTAAACTCACCGAACAAAATGTATCTGTTCTTAAATTATGTTCAACTTACTACTATAAGACATTTAGTTTCAAAACCAATTACTTTTACATATTTATTGTTGGCAAAGGTCAACGGTTGTAAACGCCATTGATTGGTTTGTTATCTGTCTCATCTAGTCGAGCAAATTAAGTAACTGTGATTTTATTAGTTGAAAATGTGTAGGCAACTAGTAACAGCTCTTATTCAGAATACATTTTACGATTCGAGATCATTGGTGCTTCATTTTATTAGTGGTATCATACTATACTCCTACGCCTGATTGCACTAAACATCAAGATATCGACCACAGTATTTATCAGTTGATATTTTAGCTACTTCTTTCTCTTGCAGTATTATATCTTCATTAAATAAGCAGGCGGCACCAATAACAAACGAAATTATTATTTACTTAGAATTTAAACTTTATCTAACGTACGCTTTGAGGTTTCCATTTCAGAAATTGGACCAATACTGCGCCTGACATCAACAAGTTGACACCTGCGTAGGAAGTTAAAAATATCTACATCAAATCTGTTTCTAAGCCGCGCTAAAAATATCACACTCCTACAAACAAAGATGACGTCATAAAACAAATGTGCCCCTTTATCATCGCAAAGAAATTTTAATTAAATCACTGTAAACATTCGGTGAGAAGAGAGCAGAAATCGTCATTAATATACGACAAGCTACTACTAATGCTAATGGGTGGGTGGCTGCCTGTTCAAACGCGAGCCGATTCGGTTTGACGACAAAAATGTAAGGTTATATTTAGACGCTTGCTCATTAAATTTTAATAGCTTTATTATAATTAATATACAGTACTAGTGCATCTCCAGTTGGCGCTGAAATAATTCTTATTAAATTATCTAAGAAAATTATATTCGTTGATTTAAAACTTTTACTTATGTGAAAAGATTTATATAAATTGTCAATACTTTACCATTCTTTTCTTTTTTTCCTTGCCGGCCAGTGACGTATTCGATTTTTGAATAATATTTAATTTGACATTATCTGTCACCAATCGGCAATGTTCGGCCAGCTGGAATGCCACTGATTCATTGGCCTAATTCGTCGTTCATGCTCGTTGTAGTATGTCATGTCATATTGTCTTTTACAGCTGACAAATCATTAGTCCGTATATATAGTAGTCGACTGGTTATTTAAAAAGCACCTACTTATAAGAAATTATCAACATTTTTATATTGTTCTGGCAGTTAAACATATAAATTGTTAATATAGTATTCATGTATAGACACTGGCAAGGGCTTTAGGTTACTCAAATTCGAGTTTGACAACTTCACAAATGCCGTCATCTCTACTAGTATACCCCACTCTGTCAATTTGAGCCTTAATCGAGCAAGCCTGTTTTATCAGGAAAATGACAACTGTAAGCTTGACATTAAAATTAAAAATCAAAGACCATAATTTAATTAAGTAGCTTCCACTTAATAATTTTCTATGACACCTGAAACTGAAAATCGTTTTTTTATCCAAAGCCAAAGTCAGAAGAAAATGAAACTAAGCCCAAAAATAGCCATTTGTCGCCAGAAGTAACATTTTTAGTCGCTCGGTCAGATATGATTTAATGGAGTGGCGAGAGGTTCGTTAACATTAATAAATTCTATGCCCCTACTACGGAACGATTATTTATTTAACTTGTCAGCTGTTTCTCTATTATTTCTGAGGCATGTTACACTATTTGCGCTCTGGTTTTTGTAGGTTATGAGAATACGGCGAATACGTGTGAATTATAGGTACCTACCTAAGAAATGAAATAAGTTTTTCAGATTGTAGCTATTACTGTCTGTTTAATCATTCAACGAATTAATTAATTTCAAATAGTTTTGAAATAAGATACAATAATTAGAATTATATAGTTCACCATTGTTTTTATACTACTTTCCAATATTAATGAAAATTTTGTACTTTAAATGTAGCGTTTATAGTCTTGTTAATAGAGCTTCTTATAAATATATTGTAATAAAACAAAAGATAAGCGAGAACGACCATTGAATCTCGGTAAAGTTCCGCGTCCTGTAGGAACAAATTGGACTAAAAAGATCGATTCACTTTACTCAACGAAGTCAACCTAATACGAAACCAGTAGTAAGGAACAAACTCCTTCCTTACCAGACGCTTTTAACTTTCCTTCGGCACTTCGTTAGTCGTGTTTGTATTTATTTAGAGCGTGATAAGTTATCCGGCGACTGAAAACAGGATATGCGTCTAACAAAGTCCTGGGATTAATTTGCCATTTCCACGCCTAATCTGTAAATGCTTTATGTGATCGTATTGGTATCGTTTGTTGGAATTCTAGGACTTTCAAGTATGTTTGAGGTAATGAGTTGCGGAACGTCCTGTTAATATTTGTTTTTATTTGTGTAAAACTGAAAATAAAATTGTTATTTATCTCATTTTTGTTAATTAACCCTCTATTCATAATGTTCGGAGTATTAGCAGACTCAGAAATTCGTTTTACTATTTCAGTTTCAATATTCAAGTTTCACTATTCCATCCTTCACTACCTATACCTACTGTCAATATAAAATCAGAATGGTTTTGTGGCAATGCGCGTAATTTCGGATCATCAGATTTCCTTGATCTAGTAAAGAACTTCTAGGTTAACTCTTTTAGTTGTACATTACAATTTTTCAATAGCGTTGGCAATATTTTTCGATAGCGTAAAAATATTTTTTCACCAAACGTGTCAAGCTTTTGAATTGCATTTCCATGATAACATCCACGAAGCTATAAAATAATCTAACGCAACAACGCGAGCAGAGTACCGCATGCTCAAAAATACCTCTCTTGAAATAACCTTGGTTGTATAAATTGTTTCAATTTCCTTTAAGAGTTGATGCAAACATGAAAGTTGGCGGTTTATTTTAAAAGTATGCGTTAAAGTTTATACGACGCTCGAGAGAGCATGTCGCAACTAAAGAACAAAATTGAATTTGTAACGTGAGAGGTCGGTCGTAAAGAGTTATTATTATAGGTGTTTCTTTTGTTTGTTATAATAATGCGCTCGGTCGACGCTGCGCTAAACAAAAAAATCTCAAAGGACTAAGTTTACTGTTTAATGCAATAAAAAGTGAATCTGTTTTGGAGTTTTTTCACAGTGTAGACCCTAAGTGTGCATAAAAAGAAATGACACTAAAATATGTTTACTATGCACTCGATAAAACTTTAATAAAGAAAAGTGGAGGTACCATGGCGAAAATAATCCTTTGGGTACTGTAAAATAAACATTAATTTATTTTTCTTTTTACGCTTATATTCTCTAGGTGGTTACAAATCGAAATTTTGAGAGAAAGCTTGTAGTAGGTAAATTAGATGTAATTGAATTGGTCGACTAGATCACCGTTAATATTCTATCGATGCTGGCAAAATAATTACTTAGGTTATCGCTTTATAGCTGGTCATCAGAAAGTCCCATAGATTTAGTTATCAAGTGAAATCACAAATTCCACAACACCTTTAAAATTGTATAATGACTTCTACAATAACAAAACATTAGTTAAAACCTTATTGCAGTCCTAAAATCGTCAACTTCTTATGTGAATTACAACAACGTCCTGCCCCCTTAACATGAACGCTTTAAGCACGACGTGCATGTGGCTTCATCTCGCTTCCACATCGTAAATTTTTCTGTTTTAAGAATTCACTATAAGAGGCCTGAATGAATTCGAATTTAGCAAACATCTCAAAAGGTATTCAGTATTCAAAAAGATAAATCTAATTTAATTCAACGGTTGCCATTACAGCTTGTTCTAATTCAATGTAGTTTACGATGCAAGTAATTAAAACAGCTAGTTAGTTGTGTAATGCTGATAGTATCGGTCATAACTTTTACATTAATGACCTTTGATCGGTCATAAAATGTTCTGCAATGACACGCAGATTGTATTATATTATTCAGTCGGTAACAGTTGGTATAATACCATACAGGCTAAATTATTTCTATGCCTGAAAACTCTATACTGTATAGGTACTAGAAGTTTGGCAGTTGATATAGCTTTTGTTTCTTAGTTCTTTATGGACGAGAGACACAAAAGATAGAATAAAATAAAGAGTTTCGATTCTCGGACCTCTTTTTTGTTGAATTTAAAGTAATATTTGAATATGAAAAATATTTTAAAAATGAAATACCTGTCTATCCAAATAAAAATTCCTAAAACCAAATCGCTTTAACGGGTTAAAGGCAATTGTATTAGACTTTAACTCCAAAATGTATACTCATTGTGGATACAGTTTATTGAAGCCCATTTAATATAACTCTGTTTTAGTTTTTATGGATTAGATAAAACAAAGTTCAACTGCGAATTATTGTGTGATAAATGCACGTAGTTTTGGATTTAGTTATAAAGAGCATAGTAGACCACATAATTGCATGCTATTAGTAGCTTTTTATTATTTACATGTGAATATTTGTGCTGAGTAGTATCTGGCCTAGAATTGACCAGTGACCACCCCCTATCCCTCCTTGAGTGTTGTAAGAGGTGACTAATGGAAAATTCAGAAGATAGACAGCAGCGTCTTCTGTAACTTAATCACCAATACTGCGATCCCCAAGCCGCTTGCCCAGCGTGGGGTAATGGCAACCCCCCCCCCTTACCTCAGAAGGGAGGCCTTTGTTCAACAGTGAACGTCTTCCGGTTGATGTTGAATATTTTTGAGGTTGACACCGAAGAATGAAGTCTGGTACTAAAAGAGCAGTCTAAGTTCAGCGTGCACTAACTATACATGATGGTAAATTAGAAATGAAATATTATTAAACCTGCCCAAATATGTTTGTGCTACTCCAACCTACACTGTATATGCTAAACCCAAAGCAAATATGTATTTAACATTTTTATCTTTACCTTCCCAGATCGAGTCACGGGACACGGGTCGCAGCACCGAATACCCGCCAATAATCTACACCCAGCAGTGCGGTCCTCCAGGAAAATACGTGGCAGCAAAATGACGGACGGCATTAATTAACGCGATTACCCTATTCGTGATTGGGGGCTAATGGCAGGGCTGTTTGAACTGGCGACCTATTTGTCGGACATTTGCTTTTGTAATTAAAAGTACATATGAGTTTAATTGGTGGAGCCGGTAATACGTGACGTATTAAGTGATGATAATCTCAGGGTATATTAGATGGGCTTTATAATTATTAATCGCTGTGTAATATGCTCCTGTTTAAGAGTGTATTTTGCGAGAATTGGAGTACTAATATACTCCAGAAAGTATTCTTGTAAGTTTTTTAACGTTGAATGTACTTTCTTTTACTTCTCAAAACCTACCCTGTAACTAAATGGAAACTTTAAAGAATTGGTACTTTCTAGCGAACAATTTACTGCTTCAAGAAACAAGATCTAATTAACAAACACACCCATTCACTGGTTCTTATTTCTACTAATAATATGTCTTTACACGTCGATAATGTAAAGGCTTGACGACATCTAATATGAGACAAGTCCAAAACTTCATAAGTGTTCAATTACGACCAAAGATTTAGCGCGCAACACCCAAATCCCATATCGGATGACTACTTTACTGGACCCTTTGATATCAAACTCTAAACAATTTGAGACTGAACAAGTGGACATTGGGGTGGCGAGTGGACTCAATGGAATGGCGTAAATTAGAACGCTGAGCTTCTTGTTACATGTCTCGAAATACTATGCTATAGGGATTGTGTGGACCCTTTTCGGGACTTCCGAAATTGTAAACCTCGAGATTGTATCAAGGGGTGTGCTGGAGGTGAATGTGAGAATTAATTGCAATTCCTTTAAGGATTCTAGAGTCTCAGTTCCGAACATATTTATTCGTTATTAATAGTTTCAACGTCAGATGATTCAGAAGCTTCATTTGAAGCTCTTAATAGATGTTAAGTACAGTCAATAGCATGAATGCTTCCCTTAATTCCTGCATTTGCAAAGAATTGTATTCACCCGAACATTATAAAAATAAGTTAGTAATAGTGAAACTTCTTAGACCAGCTAGTATTGCATCCCTAGTCTACCTTTTTCTGTATTTCGAATTTATTGCACTTTTCACTGTCTAGACAGATAAGAAGACGGACAATACAAAGCTACTTATTTCGATGTTCTTTAATACACATTCTTCCTTATTTCGTATTCCCTTGTAGTCATAAATTTATTATAGAGCCATGAAAGAGAAGGGTAGGTAGAGCACTGACGGCGAGTTGTATGACCGTTGTACTGCCAACTTGGAACGCTAGTTTTTACTCCGTACGCACCAACGTCTTTTTGAATTCATTTGCGTAGTATAAATTAGTTATCTGTTGCTAAAAACGGTAAAGGAAAACATCACGAGGAAATCTGCACAGCTAAGAGATTTTTCAACAGTGTGTAAAGCCATGTCAGAGGCCTACAAGCGGCTTAAACTCTGACACCAAGTTGTTTATCAACCATACAATAAAATGATGAAAGGGTAGAATATATAGAGGAAAGTATTATTGAAGATTGTTTAACAAATTGGCTATGTCAATAAAAACATGTTTACTATTATTCAAATTCTCAAGTTTCAAAGTAATTAATCAGGAAACTAAACGTCTCCATTAATTTATAGAACTACTCAAAACAAAATCCAATAAAACATTCAATAATCTTACAGTTAGACGCGTAATTTAAATAATTAGCCTTTAATCGCCGAATAATGAACGTCCCAATATTTCGATACGTGGTTTATCTTAAAAGTCGGACGACAAAAACCAGAATAATTAAGCAACTTCTAATTATTTTCTATCGTTAGAAGATAACTCAATTGATTTATTGATGACGGGAGAGTAAGTGAAACAGATAGGAGGCAAAATTTACGATGTTTGTATGATAACCAACTTATAATTGTTTGTTTTGACATTTAAATCGAGCTCCAGACTCTTTGTTCTTATGAAATATAGCTGTGGGAAATTGATCGTTATTTATAGTTAATACAGATTTCAATATTATGATTCATTTTATCGATAAATTATGACTTTTTATGGACATTAATTTTAACTTATTTTGTCTTAAGATTACTTGTAATCAATCAAATTTTATTATTTATATTCTAAAGGTAATACCTACTCAATAGAAAAAGGTTTAAGTAATTTTCAAACATAATATTATAGTGATGCTTAATCTACAAAATTACCTTGGTAGTATACAACGACAAGGATAATTATTGTTATTGACAAAGCCAATTTTTTAAACTTTGGTCTACTTCTTTCAGTACAATATTAAGACGTCCGAAAGGGGGTAGTCTTTTTATTACTATGCACTTGTTCAGTTTATAATATTATTATATTTTTCTACAGGAAACCATTAAGTCCTAATAAAGCAGCAACACTCATCTCCATTACACACTTTTTATTTTGGCCCAAACTCCTCAACATTGGGGGCATTATAAACAGAACTCAAGGTTATAATATCTTAATGGTTCAAGTTTAGTACAAATAGTCGTCGGGAGGGCACTATTCTTCATTAGCAAGGAGCCGGTAAATTATTCTTTGGGTCACTTCGGTGCTATTTAAGTTAATTTAATAGTAACTTTGTACACTTGTCACGTACTTGCGACGTTCCGGCTGATATTAATTTGGTGTTCATGTAGTAAGCGACTGGATTTTCATTTGTGTTATGAATTTATTTGGGTATTTAGAGTTTTTAACTTATGCGGAGATACACCGCGTGTTTTGTTGAGCTATCAACTACTGAAATGTTTTAGTGTTGGTTTTGGGTAAAATTGCGTAAACTATTTTGTAGAGCTACGAAATATGCTATTGACCGCTACGGTACTATTGAAATGTTCTAGATAAAACTTTGCGCGTTTCTTTTTCTAATTAGTTGCTTTATTTTGCATTGTTATTTTGAATTCTACTTTTTATGTGCCAAAATTTTAACATGTTCGTGCAATATCTTTGCTCTACCAACTAATTTAAGTATGTAAGTGAAACATAAAAAGTCAAAAATCACTCATGTATATACTTAAACTATACTTAAACAATTATACCTAAATACTTAACTTACAACTAACTTAATTTATTCTATTCGATACGAACTTTTCGTAGCTCATGGTAGCTTAAACAAAAGCTTACTCTAATAAGAAAGGTAACTCGTTGGTTCATTGGAGAAGCAACATAACGTTTACGATACATGTTGTGTGGTTTGTTGTGCGTGCACGTGATACAGAACTCTTCCGATAGATGGCGGCACTTGTGTTCGGAACTTAAAAATGACGTTTAAAACTTTTGTTTTGTAGTACAATGTAGTGATTTTCCGTACATTTTAAGACGATCCAGACAATATGAAAGTTATTGAATATTGATTATGTGTATAAATTCATATGTACAAAGTTACGCTTGTTATAAAGCACTAGACAGAGAAGACAGATTTTGAAATGAAAAAAAAATAATTATTCTTACGGTTTGCTTGACCGGGATTTTTAAATAATTTTACAGCTTCGCAGATGTGCAAATAACCTATGTATATTTTTAAAATGAAATCCAATCAATCTCTCCTTTTCATATCAAACATTTTTCTATAAATTTATACCCACCTGGATAACGACCTGTTTCTTGACCAGAAACACCCATAAGGGGCTTCGGGATGCATGATAACTTTTTAAATTTATTATCAAACAAACATAATAAATCCTCATTGGAACAATAATAACACACTGGTTTAGATTTCAAATTTATTGGGATCGGTGAAAGGAGAATAAATCATGCGCTAACGCAATAAAGTGTAACAATATTGGGTGTGTTGAACTATAAAAGGATTTGTAATTGGCCTGCGGTTGGTTTTTAGTTAGCTAGGAATTTTAAATTTATAATGAAAACCAAGATGTTTGTTCGTAGCTTAAAGGTATTTTTTTATTATAATGGCTTTGATGTTTAATTTAAGGCTCTTTAGATCCTTATTTTTTTCTGTAAGATGGAACTTTGAACTACGTGACCTATATACCTACTCATATACTGCCTACGCTGAATATAAGCGCGATAAGATATGAAACCAGGCCGCTAGATACATGTCGCCATAATATTAATTTTGCTAACGTTATAATTCCGCTTATAACAAAGTCTTGCAAAACAAAAGTCTTTTCTCCTTTAGAGAAATAAAAAGCATTGATCATCACGCTGACATAATTATTATACCTAGTACTTACACCTACATTTCCCTAGTTATGTTATAGGTCCCATCGTCTCAATGTAATAAGGGGCGAGCCTTTAGCCATCAACTGGGCATCAATCCAGACTGCGTGTTGTTACTGAGGATAACTAATAGCAAAACCCAGTAACACATTGTCCGACCCGGGACTTGAAACCAGGACCTTATGATCAGCAGTCGCGCTTAGCGATGAAAAGACCAACGAGGCAGTCAATAATATGATAAATTAATTAAAAGATTTAATTAAAATCTTTTCTACAAAACTTGTAGTAAAACATAAAAGCTCAGTAAACCCGCGTGCCACAACAAGTCTCGTCCATTTAACGGTAGTAATAAATAATTCGTGTGTAGGGATAACGACGGACGATCAAAGCAGGTTTGTTATGGATTTTGATTGGACCGTAATTACATTCAGTTTTAACTTGCTGTTCATGTAAAATTGGTTAGTAATAGCCCGATAGTATGTCGATCTTTGGGTCCCATTATACAATAAATGGAAATGGTTTCTGTATACGTAATTGAGGAATCAATGCTGTCGTTTATTGGCGATATTATCGAAAGTTGAGACTGATAGGTTTTGTTGAGTTTAGTTTGATTGAGTGTAGGTACCATTGTGTAACACACTCGTTTGGCTACAATTAAAATAATTGTAAGAAATAGTTGAAGTGAAACTAAAAATAATCAAAAGGAAATATAGGATTGTATAGGTTATGTAGGTATACCTATATTACCTATACCTATAAATAATGGCAACGCATGTACACTTCAGCGGTTGAAGGTATAAGTGACGCTTTATATTATACTCATAGTTGGGGTTAACACATTCAGGAAAAACACTCACTTTCCAAAAACAACTGAACAGCACGCAACTCGTCCATTTTCAATCCACACATTGAAGCCAAAATAAATTCTATATGTACACAGTACAACCGCAACTAAAAGCCAGAACAAACCTAAACGGATATCAAAACAAAAAATAAAATCTATTCGCAGAAAACCGTAGTAACTCAAACGCAAATTTAATACCGTAAAAATGTGGGCAAACACAGGACAAGCAAATACCGGTCCTGGCTATTATTGATAGTGAATAAGAGCCGTGACTAATTCTTTGATACATTTTTGTGGTCGCGGCACTTAAGAAGTTATACTTTTTATAGGTGGTAAATGTATTATGTGTGATTGTTGTACGGTTCTGCGATCTTGATTAGAAATAGCCTTAACTGTGCCTTAACTGTTATGAAGCCGCGATTGTTCTTCCTCATATTTTCAATCCAAGAGTCTGTATTTGTATCTGTTTGGTAATAGTCTTGTAACAGCTAAAAAATTAAGCAGATTTTAATAAAAATTGGCATGGAGATAGCTTGAACTCCAGATTATTTTTAATTCCAGAATATAAAATACAGCTAAACTACACAAATAAATAAAAAATAAATAAGGCGAGTCTGGATTTCTATAAAATTAATGCATCGCATGCGCCATTAAAACTGGCTAAAGTTTTGATAACAGTTGAAACTCAATAAATTGACATAAAACTTGTAATGTGAATCCCGTTAAAGCATTGCAAGCAGCTGAATAAATTTATAACGTGTAATATATTCATAAAAACTAATGTTGATATCGATGACAAAGCGTTTAATATAACATATGATTCAACAAAGACTATCATTTATTGTTAAAAGAAATCCCTATAAAAGATTACAAAGGTGACACAGTAAGAAAGTCACAGAGATATCTAACGAATAGCCTTCATAAATTATTAAATTTCTAATAGGCTTTCGGAGAATTACTGTAGCAATTCTTCACGAAGATCAAATATTTGACCTGTGATTATCGCAAACCGCAGTGCATGAGTCAGTGTGAAAAATTATGTTCCACGCGCCGATACAAGAAGAGTATCGGATTTTACGACTACCGTCATCTTGTTAATCTGACAATGTTTATTGCTATCATCGGTGTTTATTAGTTTTCTTCTATATTCATTGTGTTTACAACAAAACCCACGTTTTTTGCACGTCGTAGACTCGTTTTAGTGGTTTTCGTGTTAGTTCTCATTTCATGAGTAAGCAAGAGCCAAAGGAAATACTTAAATTCCCATTTGAATAATATATTAAATTTTATAGGTTTGTCATCAAGTTTTACGGTTTGATTATCTTGAGATATTATTATCAGCCTATACCGCCTGCTTAGATATTCAAGTTTTGTGGGCGTTGCTACACATCTTACATTACATCGCCGTAATGTTACAACAATTTGAAATTGTCAAACAAATTACTCGGTAAATATTTCAACACGTCGCTGACAATATCTTGAACGTTTAAGTCATAAGCTATCTCACAATGAATTAGACAGACGTAAACGGTTGTGTAGAACTGACATTATTCCCTTTAAAGGAAGTAAAATAACACGAGATCCAACAGAATATAATGATCATAATAACCCACTTAAAATATACTGAAAACAAAACAAAACACCAGTAGGTTGTGCAACTATCCCAGATACAACGATAAAACAAATTATGTCCCACAATAAAACGGCTACTAACCTACAAATACAGGAAAAGGAGTGTTTTGTTGCCGATAAAGACATTATTAAAATCCACCATAAGTTTGTTAGGCATATTACTGCATCATTAAGATAGCGCTTATCACACAAACGTTTCTGTGCGATGAAAATATTTACCAAACGAGGTCCAAGAGGTATCTGTGAGATAAACGCAAGATTACTACAGCCCACATTTGGTGCATTATGAATTTTAAGTGATTCATGACTTCTAGTTTTGTATGAAATGGGTTATCTTAATTGTTCCCGCGTGTAATTTATTGTCCAAATTTGTTGGCGTTGCGCTAAACAGTAGGTGCTTAATATAAACGTAGTACATTAATGTGGTCAAATACATCATGTACCGTTGTTTTAATGTTTGACATAGTTTTAATTTCATAGTAAACATGTTTGAGTTCTTATCTCAAATTCCTTAAGTGGTTTTTGCTTTTTATTGTCCATGTTTTTGATTGACGTTCTATTCTTGAATAAAAATACTGGCCCTTGTGACTTGTAGGTAGGTATAGCTCATTAAAATGTGAATTTTAAACTCATTTTTTTTTACTTTGGCTTACAAGTATGTACCTAAAGAGTTTCCAAACCAAAATAATTTACTCAAGTAAAAGTACCCACACGTGCTTACTACATATATTTCACACTGTCTCCACTGAGCCAAGTGTATAAGTTCGCTCGTATTCCGAGTGTAAATTAAATATTTGCGGGCATGTTGGTTCGGCGTGGGTTGTTCTTAATGAGCTATCATCACAACCTTATGTCAACCGTCGTGGCTTCCTCGACAGCCCTCACTTCTGATTCATTGACACTTGAGTCATTTGGTTTTACTTATTGCGCAAATATTATTTCAGGCAATGGGAGCATGCATGCCTTTTCTTGTATTTGTGTTTGTAATAATGAAGAAAAATAAGGAAAAAATATTGTTACGAGTAGTGAATCGTATAAAGTCTAAAATTATTTTGAACGGAACGACGACACTTTAATTTTTTTTTGCAAGTCAATATCTGCCTCACTTTTCTTCATATTTGTGAATTATTACTAAACAATCATTTAGTTTTCATTGGAAAATTTTAAGCAACAAATTCCTGCACAATACATACTTATGTCTACACATTCACTAACTCGGCCACAATAGACTCTTCTCAAAGGCGTTTCAATGAATTTTCTAATATCGTAACAAATCGGTCATAAGCGTGTACAGAACCCGATAAACCTCTATTCAGCTTCACACTATCAATCATAGTTTAGCAAAGGTTATATCAATATCACATACTTGCTCACTCATGCTGCCTTTATGAGAATTTTTGTTCGGCAGTTTGTGCTAAACCCTGAAGAGGGTAATGTCAATCACGTGATTCTAAGATATATGTATGTTAAAACTTCGGAAGAAAATCTTCTTATAAAAAGACGATCTATTTTCTTGACGTCTCACGTAAAACCGTTCTGCTTGTGTTGCTAATTCGAGCGCTCTGTTCACTCATACTGATCAAAAGACTGGGTTGGGTAGTTTTAGTACGATAATTTTCAAGATCTATGCGGTCGAGTGTTTGGTGGATGTTATTAGAGGGGGAAACTGCTCTCCATAAAAAATAATTTTATTAATAAACAGAAACAAGTAACCAATAATACGAATATGTAGGTCTTTGACCTTGACCCAGTGCAGTCATCTTGTCACAGTAATGTTCTTGATGTCATTAAGACTAATAAAATGTATAATGTAAAACTTAAAATCGCCAAACCAACTTAATATTTAACACAAACGACACCACCATCAATACAATATATATAAAAAATATTTCTTTCTTTACAAGAAACCATAAGAATCGTAAAAAATAAGACATAAATTAATATAATGTAAAACTGTGAAAGTCAAACTTAAAACTGTACTTCATAGCCAATATTTATCACAACCCATACCTATCAATACAAGAAACCGTGAACATGAATCCAAAATATAAGACATAATATCTTACGTAACAGCACACAGAAATACGTGACCATTTCATACTATACCATTTAAATATTTGTAGAGCAATCTATATGTTTGTGTACAATAACACCAAGTGCTCGCGTGCCGTCACCATCTTTGACTTTCAAATAATTTCAAGTTAACGTATGTAGTACATGAATATTGAATTATAAAACAACTTTTACGAGCTTTTAGAAATTAGTAACTTAACATTGTTAGCAATAGCAATTTGCTATTTGATTGAGATTACTCTAAATATATCAGTTACCTACCTACTTGCATATGGACTAATAGTGTGGTACAATAATTTGCAGTGCTTATAAGGGTAGGTTACCCGTGAAAAATGGTACCAGAAAAAAATCGAATATTAAGCAAACAATGTTAACTTACAGTTTTTATCCTTTGTAGTACTTATTAGGTATTAATAGTTGTGCAGAAACTCATGTGAAGAGCTATCACACGTAAGGAACTCTAAATAAAGCAATAACAATACTTAACAAAGTTGCTTTTAGTCCATGTACTGAGCAGGTGCAGCAAATAATTATAAAACAAATGAAAGCCTTTATGCGAAACGTCCTTAACCGAACTGGTTATGTTCCTTAATAACAATAAATAAAAACATAAGCTATAAACAGAATTTACAATGCAGATCCCTAAATTAATAAGACTCAATTAAGAAAATATAAAGAAACTGCACTCAATTTCTTTAGCACAACTCGATTGTAAAAGTGTTCTGGTCTTGCAAAATTGCACAGACCGAGTATAATGCAGTTTAATTAAGCCACACAATCAGCAGCCGTTACCAAAGGAACGCCCCAAACGTGGAATAAATTCTTGAGGGGCTGGAATCAGTTCCACTGTCTGTGGTGATATCTTGCCAAGTTATAGTTACACAATCCCCACGATAAAATAGCCCGTATTTGTATACGGATAAGGGTTTTGGAAAAATAAGTTTTCGATTGCAGAAGTTACCGTATCATGGGGTTTGACATCACTCCCTGAACGTTTAATTTTCTTTTAATCCCAAATGCTTCGATCTTTATCGTCGGGGGGTTGCCGCGTAACGAATTAAACGGATTGCATTGGTGTCACAAATGAGGCTATTTTATTCCTCCTGAGAGACGTCTCATTGGCAGGGGATAGACTGACGTGATTGTTTGTGTTCTACTCCACTGACTTGTTATTGGCATCGCGTCTCGTGGTTAGGGGATCGATCTGTGTGCTGTTATAATTGCCCCCGCGTTGTAAACAAATTTTAGACTTAATAAACTTGTCAGCGAATAATAAGCCTACCTAAGTATTTACAAATCGTAGCCAAATAAAAGCTTTAATAAAAATAATTGCTAATAATAAAACATTTAATAGTAACGGGACATTTAATAATAACGATACCCACTGAAGTCAATGCGTAGAAACACATACGATTAAATAAAAGGAGAACTTACTTTTATAACTATTTAGGATCTTTGGAAATGGCACTCTGTTGATCTCAAAAAACCTCGTTTAGAAAGAAAACTCACTTTACTTGCATCTTATAAGTATACATCCCTTTTGGAATAATCTACGTAAAAATAAGTAAAATGTAACAGGGATCTAGCTTTACTTAATTTGTTGTACAAAGAAATCAGTGTTTTTACTAACTTTATTCTTTTTAATTCCTCTGCTAAATTTACTAACAGATAGATATTTTTTCGGATATTGATACCGAAATAGTAAAGTAATATAAAACATCTACTTCTATCTTAAGCAGAAGCTCGATAAGAAAATGTATTTTGCTTGAGTAAACAAAGATCTCTCACAACGATAGGATTCATACACCAAACTGGACGTTAACTTAAAAGAAAATTACTTGAACGACGAACTACAAAGTCAGCGCTGTCATGAAGACGTAAAACAAAACTTCACAATACATTTCAGTGTAAGAAACGTTTTCAAAGAACTCCTAAGATAGTCTAGAGCGCTTTACGATTTGCGAACAAAAGCCAAACAATCCATTGTCTATCGATTGTAGCCCGGAGTGCAGTTTGTCGTCAAAGGCCTTAAGTTGCTCTTTTCAGGGCCTTTACTATGTGTTTGCTGGTTGCCAGTAATTTTACAAGTGAGGTGGTCACAATATTACGATGTAACGGTTTTGTGTTCAAACATTGCGTAAGCCATACCGTTTTACGTCTCCGACCTTTTGCATTGTACTAAAGTTAACAAAGATTTTGTTATGTACTTACGTCACACTTTAATCTTTCCAATCAGCTGTGTAATGATATGCCTCAGTATTTAATGTTTACCTCATTATTATTTTCTATGCTGAATATATGCTAACGCCTAACGAATATGATGAAAATAAACCCATGCAAAATGAAATAAGCTTATCTGAATAAAATCTAAGAAGTATTATTAGTATTATTTTGCTCGTAGAAAATTCATTAACGAAACAAATGGTAGGGATCATGTCTCTATTGGGAACATCCCCTAAAGCCTTCCATGTGTTCTTTACTTTGTTTCAAGCCTTTAACATTATCGTTCACTTGTTTCTTACTTGTATGACTTAGCTGTATACTTGACTTATCTCTTTGTTTATTAAAGTCAAGTTTAAGAGAGAATTTTCATTAGTGTTAAAATCTAATTAGCTAGATGGTTGACGTAGCGTGTTACATTTCTTTTCAATATACTTTGTTAAAGTAATACTTTTCAACATCATGCTTGTATTCCCCGAAAGGGTAAGTAGAGGTGCACATATACCTACAGTAGTAACAGTGTACATTTCGCCAGTTATGTTATGGGTAACAATGTAATAGGGGGCGAGCCGATTGCTATCAACAGGGCACAAATCCAGGCTCCTGTTATTTTTATATATTAAGTTTAATTATCTACTTATAGCTAGGTATCTAGGCACCCGGCACATGTTTCACAATTACTCCACATGTATTTAGAGCAGACAAGCCCTTATAATTCACTCACAAAACAAATTGATAAAGATATTCACATTCACAACATCATCCTTTCTTTATTACATAGTACGTATATCAGCTGTGTGTTCCTTTATAATAACATGAAAGGCCTAATTCGCAAACAAGATAATACGTTACCATTGCAGTGCGTGTTTTCTCCCTAATACAACCATTTTGGAAACAGACTCACGTAAAATAAGGCTCTTTCAAACATCGTCTTACTCGGCTTGAGTACTGACATCATTACCATACGAATTAGTTCGGGAAATTGGGAATATTTACTTACAAAATATTGTACTCCTATGCAGACGAACGTAATCTACATATGTATAATTGTATGTTTAATTTATGCTTGTTATGATATTACAATAAGCTGCAAAACGATTTGAAACTAATTGATTAACTTTAAGTAATGATTGTGTCATAATTTCAGAGTGTAAATCCATATTCATATTCATATTTATTTGCATTCCACAATGTAAAGAGGATGTTACAGAATGGCTTAGAGCTAAGTACCTACAATCGTGGACCCTGTAGGGCACAGAAAATTAAAATTAATCTTACATCTAAAATTACAAGTATTAAAACGATCAGAAAATTCGTTCAGACCATTTCTAAAGGTCAAGCCAGCAGCTGATCCGGAAACTTCTAAAAGAGACTTTTTCCAGAAGCTGTGAGCCACAAGAAAATATATTAGTAATTCTAAACATTATTACGCAAAACCTTACACTTTAAACTTTGGCATTTAAGAACGTCTAATAAATGTCAAATGAATAAAACTAAAAAGAAAATACTTTACCGTATCGTCTTTGTATCGTGTGTGCGTTTATAGACAGACAGATAAACACTGCACCAACACCAAGATTTAGAACAAACACTGAAGCCCGTACAAATATTAGTTCTGCGCGGGGATCGAGCAACTGCACGAATCGGGTCGTCAGTATACTGTTTATATAATTAGTCAACATGTATTGGAAATAATATCTTCAGCTAAAATTATACACATTCCTTCCAACCTTAGAAAGTAAATGTAAGTAATTTGAAGCCATCTTTTTCTGAAGATGCTATACTACTTCAGTTTACGCCAGTATATTCAAGTCTTTTTCTTCCATTTGAAGAATGTTGGTTCCTATTATTATATTGTTTTACATTTCTTTCTACGTCACAGACTGCACTTGCACATAACAGGGTTCGGTTTTCATATTAATTCCAAAACAGAACGATAATTTTTAGACCTCCAATTACATCTACAAGAAATACACGAGAACTTACTATACCAGCTATTATTAGGACAGGAAACAAAGCCAGCTGGTGGTTCCGCATAAATATTTACTGTTCCGGATCACTAGCTTAGATGATTGCATTAAATGCGCATACGAAATGCGTCGCTTCGGCCCCGTCGGGATCGGGCCGATACCACGATGGGCGGAATTTCACTATCATTTAATAAAGGGCGTCGCTAGTAAAATTTTAGCCGGAGCAAAGCGGTTTAATTTTGAATTAACGGTCGCCGCAAAGCAAACGCGTGCACGTTCTCACGAGATTTTTCGTGACCCTTTAATGTAAAATGTTACGGTGTGAATGCGAAATTATGATATTATGCTAATAGTTTAAGTGTAATTATATCTGGTGTTTTGCTTACCTTATCAGGATTATTCAATCTGCGTTTTGGGGAATTGACAGTGTACTTATCCCTACTAATATTATATACGCGAAAACTTGTAAGTATGGATGGATATTTGTTACTATTTCACGTAAAAACTACTGAATGGATATTAATAAAATTTCATATGAAGGTAGCTGATACCCTGGATTAACACATAGGCTAGTTTTTATCCCGAAAAAATGCAGCGGGTAACACCGCGGGGCGCAGCTAGTTATTTATAAATATAACTTCTCTTAAGATTATGGTTAAGTTGTTAGTATTTTGATCGCATACAATATAACAAGCAAAAATATGGTGAGTTATCGCTGTCTCCAAGGCGATTCCCAAACATATTTTCCCAGACGCATACTTCTAAATGTAATATTCAGCAGCCTTGCCGCAGCTTAACTCCTTAACAAGGTCTAACTATTTATTTAATCTGCTTACATACTAAACATCTTCGTTAAGCTAGATTTGTTTCCATAAACCAAGGCCTTCACTTACAAGCAAAAGATTTATAGAATGCAACGTTTCTAAATGAGCAAGGAAAGGGTCAGACATCAGGGAATGTTGATTGCACGTTCATTCGCCATGGTCCATTTGATTTACTGCGCTTTGCTCTAAACACGTGCATATCACGTACCGAACAATATTTCTACAGCAAAAACATTTAAAAATACACTTTAACGCGAAGAAAATAAGAGCGTTTGAAAACGCAAAACAAGCTTATTTGTAAACGTTAATTAAGCGATATTTCACTTGGTGACGCCTGGCGCCGTCTGCTAAACGCCTTGACGAAATAATCTCTAGAAAGCTACTTTTCTTTGAATATTATTTTTGGGCTTCAAATCAACTGTCAGTACAATAAGGCCACCGAATCAGTGGTGTAAAGACTAATATCACTTGAACTTTGTGCTTGTATTATGCTTTACATTATAAGAAAAGCTTGCAAATTGAAAAATAAATTGAAAAAGATAAACCTTGATTGATTGTTTTTTTTCTAAGAAATATCTTTATCACCTTATTAAGGCAAGAAAATGAATAAATTTTGTTGAGTTTGCTATTGGTGAATCGTTGTGTCGAGTGCTAGCCTATTTACACTGTCCAAGTTTAGTCATTGCAAACTATCTAAGTAGGTACCTACTTCACAGTATTTAGAAACTGATTGAGACTGCCTCGTTGGTCTAGGGGTTGTAAACGCGACTGCTGAGCACGAGGTCCTGGGTTCGAATCCCGGGTCGAGCAAAGTGTTACTGGATTTTTCCATTAGATAATTCTTAGTAGTCTGGAGTCTGGATTTATGCCCGGTTGATGGCAATAGGCTCGCCCCCTATTACATTGCGACCTAAAAAAACATTACTACACATGTGGGTGAACTATATGTGCACCGACCCCTACGGGGAATGCAGGCGTGATGTTATGTATGTATGTAGTATTTAGAAACTAGCCCACATACGTCAGAAAGCTTTTATGGCTTTGTCTTTATAAAACCTTTAAGATTCTATTGCGGAAGTTCATGAAATTGAAGTGTTGAATACAAATTAAATGAAGATACTTATTAATTTACCAAACAGTATGGAATCTCGAATTAATATCCAAGCCCAGCCCATTAGTGATGTAATAATATTCATACCAACACCAACAAGGAATAATGTTCCGCATACGCATGATAATATCATGAATGCGCGCCATCAATAGCTAGTTAAAATTATAATTTTCCATTTCAAACGTCAATAACAAGGCTTATTTGAAAATTCATTGCAAATAACGGTACATTTTCGTTGAATTGGATTCTGTTATGATTATCGGTTGGAAATAACAATGTGTTTAATATTCTATCGACAAGCGGTTATTACTCTGTTACCGGTACATTTATAATCAAATCATTATCGTTAAGTAAATTATTTAGTTACTGGCCATTATGCATGCGCGTTGAATTATATTTGACCACATAATTTACATTATATTTTTTAATGAGACTGGTAATTTGTTTATTTTTACTCTTCGCTTTATTATTACACATGATCGGCGCAGTGACTAAGCGATTGGACTGCTGCGCTAAGGGTTGTAGGTTCGATTCTCGCACGGGGCATAAATTTGTGCGAACCGCAGATGTTTGGCCCGAGTATTTGTGTATGTGATATTTCATGCTTGGGAAACGGACCCACTGCACAGTAGACATTCCTAGTGTAGGCTAACGCTTTTTTTTAAAAACTATATACATATATAGCTTGCAACGACTGATGATTTGATGACGAAGATGACGCAGATACAAAGGCATGACAAGAACGAAAGTATTTTAAGAGGAATGATTATAGGGAAATTAATTGACTCAAGCTCCTGAGAATAATATATAATTCTAAAAATAAAGCAAAACAGCCACATCCAGTATGAATGTCGGCATGGAAATTAACCTAAGGCTCTTCGCTCAACAGTCACGTAGACCATGATACAAATAACAGACATTCGTATTACAAATTCAAAGAATCTGAGGCATTACTCATCTCGACTTCAAATTTCAAAAATGACAGCGGGAAAAATCTTCAACATCATCCATTATCAAATCAGCGGGTGTGAGACAGTTTACGCCTCCGAATCTTCGCAGTATGTCAACTGTGTGCGACTCTTCATTTATCACCTTGTCAGGCGAGTTTGGAAACAATACGTGTCAAATAACGTTGTACTAGAAGATGTGAGCTAAGGGTTATGGAGTGTAGTGAGAGTTCTGTTAATTTTGTACGATGTTAGATTTTGTTTTTTGTTTACCTTTAGGTCACAGTGCCGTCTGAATTTGTATCTCAAACTGAGTATATTTTATTCGTGCTCTCAGAGAATTGAAAATTTTGGAATGGCTTTGAAATCCCAACGTGCTCGGAAAAAAATAATTAACAGAAATATACACGTGAGCTTAAAAGAAAACTTGATATCAATCATTCCATTGGATACTAGGCTGGTAAAAATAATATGAAAGGACTCGTTTAAAGTAAAAAAGGCGTAAAGAAACAACAAAAGAACTTTAACAAAATCCAATAATAATTTTAATTCGTTTTATTTGCGAAGCGTTTAGCTCTTTTTGCTTGCACAACCACTGTTTACAATATGAACAGCCATCGGCGCTGATTGCCAATAACTCGTACGATGGAGTGTGACCTATATAACGCTGTCTATGCAATAAAATTGTGTTTACTTGTACATTGTTGGTAATGAAAATACATTGTGTTATTTATAATTGATTAAAAATGGATTCAGACCTTTCGACCAAAAGGATTGTGAAATAAAATATTTATGACAACGGAAATGGTAACTTGCAAGAGAACTCATTAATACTTTAACAGATTGAAAACTTATATATTTTAAATTCTTTTTTTTAATTAACGAAATTTTTAAAATGATAACAAATACTATTATAAGACCGGTCACTTAGTTAAGATAGAATCTTCGCACAAAAAGGATTCCTTCATACAAAAATGCATTCCTTCTAATAAAAGATTAATGACTCGGTATTTATCTATTCAATGTCCATTACATTTGACTTCTGCAGTTATATCATGCTTACTGACCATTTTAGTCATGTAATAGTATTATTTCCTGAAAATATAACAATAATATCACGAACTGGTAGTATCATAAATTCAATTACATAATTGATCCTCGAAAGCCTAGACCGTTTATCACTCCAATGAAATCACAGACAAAAACTAGTTAATAATAAATGATCGCAATGAACGATTGATATCATTCGACATTCGCGCCAGCCGCGCTGCCAATATATTGCGAAATGTATTATATCTCATCACAAATAGATCTCATTTGTCATCGCACATGACACCTCGACGATTTTCTATATTTCATCGTTGTTTACTGTAGCTGTAGCGATTGCTATGGCATACAGTAAGGAGGTAGGGAAATTTTGAGCCACACGTGAGCAAAATCTACAACATTTTATTATCTAGAGAAACTGATTTCTAAGAGTACGTGATGCACCAACTCATCCCTAAGGTTCCAAACTAGCAGAAGTATGAAATCTCTTTTCTTCTATTCACACCAGCAATCAGGCATTGATGACAACTGTTGAAGTAAAAGCTGCTTAATGTTTGCAAATGAAGGCTTTCCCTAAATAGTTGAGCATTCAAAAGTCAACAGAGAATGAAAAGGTAACTACGGTACTGGAAATGCACGACAGAAACTGCAGGCAAGCTACGTTATATTTAACCGCAACATTTCAGCAATTATCGGGAGACGACACAATTGGAACTGACAAATTAATAGAGAGGTTCGACACAACCCACCGCTAACTAATCGCCACTTCAACTGTGAAATGGTGTGAAAATTTAAACGCATCTGAACGCTTCAAGGATTATTGGCGGTGACGTGGTACCCGTAATGGTGTTTGTTAATTAAAATATTCGTCAACATTTTTACGCTTCATTAATGCAAGTCCAACGATGGATTTAGAGTTGGAGCAAATTGTGCATTTTTTTCAGGTAACTCTGTGTAACTATAGTAATACGGAATTGCAGCTTGTATTTTTTATGGGTGATGGCCAGTTAGAAAATTGTGATAAAGCCTGTGACTTAATTCTAAATTGTTAGCGCAAAGTAGGTAAGAGTGGTGTGCGTAGTGAGTAACCGTTTGGACAAGAATTATTTGCCCTGTAATGGACAAATAGAAGCTAGTATTACTTTCGAACGATCGGTATGAACTTAAGTTCGTTATAAAGACGCTTTGTTAGTCATGGACAAGATAAAGCATGTTATGTCCTTGACTTGATAACACGAGCAAACAAAATCCATGTACGTTTTTTATCCTTATCACTTTTAGTATAACACATGAACATGCTGGTACAAATGTACGCAAACTGTTACAAAGCTTTATTGAGTTATTTACCGGTAATAAGATAATAGAGTAAGCCTCATCGATTATTCCAAATAACTGTCAGGGGACTAAAGATGGAGATTTACGTTCCTCCCCCTAACTTTGCACAGATTTTTGGCCAAATCTATTTCCAATTGATATTTGATTTGGTCTCATGATTGCGTTATGGAAGAGGGTGGTCACCGGCCGTGTTCAATTTAATTCCTCTTTATTTTCATATAATAAGGGATTTGCTTGTTCTTCTGGGATTTCAAACTTTGAATAGGATATTTTGTTTTGACAATCTCACATGCCTTCTGTCGTTGCGTCTGCATTCAATTCGTTTTTTTCATTGGATACAGTCATATACTAACGACGATTATTTTGGGATCCATAGAAATTATACTTATATTCAAAATTAAAAAATATCACCTTGCCTACATTTGCTAAATCGTTGTAGTGTGGTGTAATAGAATTAGCTATAGAAAAAGTTTTGTTTAGGTGCGAGCAGGCATGAAGATAATTAATGACTCATGCTCAAGAAAGATTCATAAAACTAAAATAAATTATGGACGTGGTTTTGAATAACACTGCCATATTTAGTTCTGCAACCATTTGAGGATTTACATTTACTGAGAGAAGAAATGAATATGAAATCATGTGCGGCGGAATAAAACTATGTAAAAGGTTAGTAAAGCGACTTTTATGTTCATTTTTACTATACGGTTCTTTAATTTTATGACGATGAAGACCGACGTGCCACATAATATCGTTGGAGCCCGGATATTGTCATTGAGGAATAAGGACCCCAATATTAGGAGGGTGACATAATCACTGGTATACCGTTTAAAATTTATTGACTTGTATTCATACTGTACATTCTTAGCATTCCATGATACCATGGAATAAAAAAATAATAATTATGGCAAAAGAACTGGGACTAACATGGTCTAGCAAAAGATGTATGCACTTAATCCCACCATATCGTATTGTTTTCATAGGTATATGAATATATTGGACAAATGATAATTCGAATCATCCAATAATTTTGCTTCCATCTCAAGCAAGGAATCAATTATTCCATAAACCATAAATCATATTTCTCATGTAACGTCGTTTACCCCATAACGGCCCATAGAAGCTATAGTCGCTTATTAATACGGGTCATGTGGCGTCAAGTGCCAAGTTGGAATGTCTCCAAGTGGGCTCTCCATCGAATTTGGCAAGATTTCTGATAGTACCAGATGTCACACACATACACCTGCAAAAGTTTCCAGCCGCTCCCTAAATGTTAGCTATGAGGAAGATTTTATTTATGCTTGGTTCTAGATTTGGTTTTCGATTTGATGGAAGCTATGATGTAATTATTTGTCTTTATCATTCCTGAGAAATGGCCAGTCAGTAAGATGGTAACTTGGGTAGTACCATCTTTTAAGAAATATTAACTTTACTTAAACAAAAGTGCGAACAAAAATCACAAAACACCATCAGCCTAAAACAGTCCCTGTCGTTTAAAGAAAAAAGAAACCCTAATATATGTAACTACATAAATATTTACTCCTTAAGTAAAGTTTGCCATCTCATGTCATAAAGAACATTATATAATTTGCATAAGAAGTTTGAATGGGCAAGGCTGAAAGCCTCCAGTCGCGTCTGGCATGTGAATTGCTTTTTTATATACGTTAATATTGACTCTCTTACTTACTGCCACAAGGCTCACATGAAGACCTCTGATGTTATTGCCTACTTTTATATTTTATAAAGTTTTGTAATAATGAGTTTCGAAGATGATAAATTATAATTTTTGTGTGACTGTTTTTAAATTTTAGGGAATTACATGGTAGTACTTTCACTTGGGGGATGCCTTTGTTCAAAAGTGGACGTCTTCCGGCTGATGATGATGATGATATATTTCACTATGGGATTACGGCAAATTCCCCCCTCCCACTCCGAGGGGGAGGCCTTTTTTCAACAACAGTAGACGTGTTCTGCCTGAACATGATGATGTATTCCATTTTGACGACTTTGATTTGAACTAGGCCGGTACTTACCATAGTTTCTACTCTTAGAAGATATTTATGTTATGCACTACACTTTTATGTACTAAATTAATTAAAGTTCATGAATATTTCTGCAGTTCATTGAGACTATTTGTATTCTACAAGCGCCGATCATTCCTCTAAACGTTAGTTATAGTTATGTTTATGGAGAAAACAGTAAAGTTTGCCCCTTGAACGAGCCGGAACCAAATAATCAAACGCCAAAAAATATAAGAGCGTTATTTTTCGAGTTTATGACGTCATTCCATGGCGCCGCAGCTGCAATTTAACGCGTCATTCAACTGGCGATTCATGCTTACGATAAACAATGTTTGGCAATGGTAATGGGGAAGTGGAGTTATTGATTGACTCGTCAGTTACTTTTGAAACAACAAAATATCCTTTTAAATTATGGTTCAAAATTTAATTATGATAGTTGTCCAGAAATAAAAACAAAGTCGTATTTCGTAGTTAATCTACTGAATAAATGTCCACGAACAAAGTTTATCAGCAGTATAATTATAATAAAGTTCCTGTAACAGAACGAGAGAAATCCTTAACTCAAAAGATGATAACACATTCAGGAACTTACATCGAACACGCTGAACAATTGAGCAGAAGATCAAAATTGTACTTAATCAGGAACGAATAATAGAATAATTGAGCTGAGACGAAATTCGCTTGAAACAGATTCCAGATAAGAATTCAATTTGTGCTTTTCGACTAACCCTCCATAACCCACTTTTGTTTTACATCAAAAGCACCCCAAACGAGTATTTGATTTCACATTTACTGATTGAAATCAAGCATCCCGCCCGCAGATATTATTGAGGAAGTGATAAGAATCTGTCAAAACAAATAAATTATTACTATGTTGTGGGAAATTCAATTGTGATTTACGAAAGAGTTTTTGCAGGTCTTCGAACTTGGGAATATTTGTGTGGGACATTATTTATGTTTTTAGACTGATGTTGGATAAAGTAGCTGCGTAACAGAGAAGGTTAATAAATCGTATTTATTCGTACCCAATATTCCTTTAGGGTATATTAAGGATTAGTCCACATGCAATCAAAATTGTAGTATCCATTTTTAGAAGCCTGATTTTTCTGCAATGATTTGGCATATAATAATAATTAGTCTTTCATATTATTTATTTACTTATGTATTTATGGGGTGTGTAAGAAATGTCTTATGCATAAAATAAACTTAGTCGGGTGTGCATTAGTGCATCCACACCATTACATTGTTACGTAAAACATTACATTTTATGGGAGCCTAGTACTACAAAACAACATAGCACGAGTTCTAAATAGTGCACATACTGCATATTGCTTGACCACTAAATCACTCCACTCAGCATACCTAGTTACCTCAACGCCTACATTTCCTTAACAAATCTAAACGGTACAAACATAAATTAACACAAAAACTTCCCTCTAAGCGATCTGATATCACCGTTGTTTCGGTCAGCCTACTTAGCATATCAGTCGTACTAGGCATATGAAAAGTATACCAATCTTTGTATTAGCTCTATTAGGTACTAGCGCTGAAGCTTTTGTTATTTAATCCATACTAATATTTTAAATGTTAAAGTAATGTCTGTCTGTCTGTTACGCCTTCACGACTAAACTGCGGGCCGGATTTTGATGAAATTTGGCATGTAGTAAGTTTAAGACCCGAGAAAGGACCTAGGCTACTTAACACTAGTGATAAATAAGGCTCGAATTATCGACGAAAATATAGCTTTACTGAATGATATTTCGTGCAAACGTCCTATGAATTGTGCATGTTGGCTTGGCCGTACAAACTCCCACACAGGTCTATACTGACAGTTACTTTCAAAACAATTACGCTTCCACTTCTTGGTCGTGATATACGGTTGGGAAGTTCGACAAATTATTAGGAAACAGTACTCGTAGACAACGTACGGTCATTATAGAGGTTAATTGAACAAAAAGCCTTGTTGATCTAGTGGTTGCTAAGCGCGACTGTTGAGCATGTGGGGTTCGAATCCCGGGTTAGGCAAAGTGGAAGAAGATTTTTACTAAGAACGTGTATGTGATATTTCATGTTTGGGTAACGCACTCATGATACAAGAGAAATTCCTAGTGTGGGGTGACGAGTTATTGAGACAGTATTTCTCAGTTTCACGACGTAGCCTGAACTTGTACCCAAGAAATTTCTACGATATTTAAAAAAGAATCTCTGAAGCAGCTCGTCCGCGTCGTCTGGATTTGTGCCCGCAATTTGTGGCAATTCGCTCGCCCCCTATTACATTAGGACTCTATAACATAACAGGTAAAGCGACACGAAAAAGCATCAGTGGATAAAGTAAGATAGAACTAAAAAACGCAGTAAAATAAAAATGTCTTTTAAAAGATTATTTTCCAATATTTTCAAACTCATGTAAAATTGGAGAACTAAATTGGAGTCTTTGCCCATTATTGCGGCTAATAACTAGTAGTACTTACTCACCACTCCAAGAGATTTATCACAACATGTTCGCTGAATACTAAGACTCTATGTCTCATGCAGTGGAACACGTTCAGTCTATCAAGACAGACATCATCACGATTCAGTAATTTGCATATAATGACTACTTAAAAAGCAACTAACATGAATTGTATGGCTGTTAACTGAATGTGTATCGTGCAAGTTGTCAACGCTCAATCTTTGATTACTTTATTGCCGGAGGATGCGTGGTGAATTACAAAGTTTATGAATAATTCCTTATCAGATTCCGTAGTGTGTAGGTGGTCTTTAATACGAGAATAATTACAGACACTTAAGGGCTAAATGTTGCTTGAAGATAATGAAGTTTAATAAATATGAAGAAGTGGATTTTTGACACGTTATTTTTGTAAATCTTTTTAGTCGGGTAAAATAACATCAAGTCTGATATTGAGTATACAGTATTTGTGTATGACGTCATTATGATACATATTATATAAAATAGTTTATATTATTTTTATTATGCACTTCTGAAATCACAGTAAATTCTGTAATATTTCTTTAAAATCCGCACCCAAACACTAAACCGGTAACAAACGATGTAGTTCCACCTGTCCGAAGTCAAATACCGCATACTACGGGCAATACACTGCCAAAAATACCCCAAATGTTTGCGATATCTTAAACAAAAAGGTAACAGCGACTCGTTAACATATGCATGCTGTTGATACCGTACGTACACAACTCATTTCCTTTCCCCAATCCGCTCAATGTAAAGCAGAATGTTGCATGGCGCCGGTCTATTTTGGTGTTCTGCATTCTCTATTACAGTGCTTACATGGTACTGAGAATTTGGACTATTTTGTACACATGTTTGTGCCATTATTTATTGTAGTTTCCTCTTCTATTCGCATTTAAGCTATATAGAAATGTTGTATTGTTTACTAAATATTTATAATCTGGTCAAATGGGTTCATTGTTCTAGCCTGCCGAGGTTATAACTTCAAAAATTGTATCCTATGCAATATAAGTATATCAATTTGATAAACGACGAGAAAAATACATTAATTCTCGTATCATTATTTATAGACCTAACTAAAAATAAACCTATTCAATATAATCTATCTCTACGCTTTCAAGCAACAACTTATTTCTAAGTAAGTACAGCTCCATATCTTCACCGCTTCAATTATTGCTCTGACAGTAATCGCCTACCAAAGAGATTTAGTAAACAGACCGTCCAGATAATCCGCAACTCAAACGATCCGGTCAACAATCAACATTGTTGAAATCGAGCCCTCTTGACGCCAATCTAAAATGCCCTTTAAACTACAGCCAGCCATTTTCCGTACACACTTCAATATAGGTCCACAATGTAATCCGCTGGCAGCGAGACCTTTTGATCCTGTCATAGGCTTCAAAGACACGAATGCACTGCATTGTAGAGGATTTCAACTGTTTAGTACAGTTGCGCTTGTAAGCTGGGATTAACCCGACGTGTCATGTAGCCACTAGACGCTGGTAAATAATTGGAGTGGTTCGACTAATGTACAAGTGGACAGTGCTCGTGTGTACAGACTGCATCGAAAGTATAATAGAATATCGGTTTAGCAGACCTATTATTATATTACAATACATTTTGCAAAATGTAAGCTAGCCTTCAGTTTAGTCAAGATTTTTATATATAAGTAGATGGTCTTCTTTAAAAAAATCACCGCATAATATATAAGAAGGAGAAGGTAGGAGTTGAGACGTATCAAGCTGTCAAATCGAATGCTGAAAATAGAGAACAGTGGCGTTTGCTCCACAGACAAGAGCAAAGCTCTTACATTTAAGAAGAGAAGAAGAATATATGAATGGAATAAAGTAATTGAAGAATTACTGTTTCCCTACAATTAAGATTAATGATATTTCACCTTGTTCTTTTTGTGTTGACTGTACAGTGTACAATGTACGTAGAGCTGTCGGTTGTCTAGACTTTGCGTGAAGTTTTTCCAACTTTTGTGGCCGATTTTGATTTAACTTTTACCACGACTATTTCCATGTCGGATCTATCTGTCTGTCTGTTAGCCAGTCCGTCAGTGTGTCGTTGGAAAACTGCAAAATAATTGACTCGTACGAATGACCAAAGTTGGAATTTGATTTTCGAAACGTTCAAAACTTCAATCTTGTCTTTGCAGACGATGACGTCTATGAAGTTACCAGTTGAGTTTTGGTGGACAAAGAGTAAACCAAAATATCTTGCAATGACAGATCTTCTCTCGTCAATTGTAAAAATACTTTGACATGCTTTCCAAAACTTGATTTTTAAGTAGGTATCACATACACAGTCGATCACCGGGTTTTGTCTTCACCATCATACATTCTCAAGCAGCCTCCTCTCCGTTCTTTATGGTACAAACCAAAACATAACGAAACCCACCCAATAACTTACAATCCCACTCATTATAACACATTCACAGCCCACAAAAAAAAACCAACGACAAACAAAAATGTCGGCGACCGCGTCACTCATTCGATAGCAAGCGTCGGCGAATGTCGCGTGTGCCGACGATTTACAGCGGCAATTAGTTATGTAGCCGACGTACGACAAACGATGTAGGCTGACAAATGGTCGGCAGCCTGGGTGCCGCGACTACCCGCAGACAATGGACGCAGTCGATCCGGTCAATCATTCTGTGCTGAATAAAATTATGAGTGGAGCTAAAGACTTGACTGTATTATTGCCTTAGATAGGATGACTCAAAAGCGATAGAATCAAAATTAATTCCAAAGTTGCTTATTGAATCACACCGATCCGGTTTAGAGTCTTATCCTGTTTAAGAAATCGAAAATAAATATTATTCTTCAGTTTTGTATATCAATACGCCTATATTTCCCGAAGGAGTAAACAGAGGGTTGCAATTGTAAACCCACATTTCACCTCATAAAAAATATGCTACACCTTTGGGGAATATGAATAACTTAAAGTGAAACTAGGCAAACTTATCTTAAAGGCATGAATTTCACTTTAGAAAATCTCTTATTAATCGAATACAGTATTGGAGCTTAAACATTCTAAAGAAAAAAAATATTCTAAGCATACTGAAAAAAGTGGATCATTCAAGAGTGGCTAAGTTATGTTAGTAGATATCCCGGACTAAAAAACCTAAATTAACAATTCCTAAATCAAATAACATCACCAGTATCGATTCTGATCTCGATTGCAATGAGCCGATAAAGGGTATATTTTCTCGTATTTCTAAAACAAATGAAGAATGGCAAACCTACCCAGCATTTGGGTCACCTATCGATGTACAACTTAGTATTATAAAAGCCAACAATAGAAATGATTCACGATGTATTTTCAACAAGTAACACCAGAACAATAATATTTTTATGGTCCATAATATATAAAATATTTTCATCGCTCCATAAGCATGAAAAGTTATCTAACGATTTGTAATGTTTTTATTTTGGATGATAAAGTTACTTTTGAGTGTCGACGTGGGAATACAGAAGAGAATGAAGAGGCAATTTGTATAGGTATGGTACAGTTGCGAGCATTAGTATACGCGTTAAGAAATTCCAAACGCAGTTTTGTACCAAATATCTTACCCTTTTTATATGTAAAAATAACTAAACACTGTTGGTGCTTTATTACCAAGTGCTGCAAACATTCAAATAAATTATTATTATTTTAGCCATGATCGTCCCACTGCAGGGCGAAGACCTTCCTTTTCTTTCCCCATTTCTCTCGGTTGTGAGCTACAGTAAACCAAACAAATGAATGCTTGAAAAGTACATACGAATGATAAACAGTTCAGTTGCCTATTTCAATTGTTATATTCGGTTTACTGCGTTTCAGAGCTTTAACACCCATTTAATTATAACAACATATCTATCGCGACAGGCGTGATCTTCTCTTACATAAAATCAAACTAGGAAAACAAATAAAACAATAGGAAGTGATACAATTTTACCGTCTCCAATTTTATTGTAGACGATGATATCTACTGACTTACGAGTATTATGGTCCCGCCCGCGCTTGCTTATTTATGAGTTTCACACAATTTTGTGGCTGTTATGTCATCGGTGTAAAACGACAATACTATAAAATGAATTAATGTTGAAGAGTTTCTCTGGTTCTTTGACTATGCCTGTATCTTTCTTTGGATCTACGCATCTTCATTTAAGACTTACTAATCCATTCTTCATACATTTTTCAATTCCAAACCCTGCAACTGCTACTGAGTAAATTATTTTTTTAAATCTGCGTAAAATGTCACTGTCCCTAGTAAGATTAAGTCTTCACGCCCGACTCGAACAAGGTGAAGAATGTGGAGGTAGATTTGTAAGTTTATTATATTTCTCATTTCCGTCGCAGTTGTTCGATTTCCTGCATCTGAACCACAATCGCGAAGGTATGGAATACAGTTAATGAATTTCTTAACACTTCGCTATATTTTGATAAACATAAAAAAATCTGTGGAATATTTAATCAGTAAAGAAGTACAAAGTAAGAAAAAACTTACCAAATTTTCTGAAGCACCGAATTTTCTTTTTGAACTAACAAGATCAACAATATTAATATCTTTATCCTGTAGAGTACATCTATACCTATAAACGCGGTTAAGTACGCTCGCTTAGTTAAGGATAATTAATTCTAACGACACCCATCGTAGCTTTTAAAATGCTTTCTAGGCACTTTTTAATTCCCTTCACAAGCGTCTTATTTAAAAGCCAAGGAAACGAGACATAAGTCCACGTTAGAGGGTTTTAAAATGGTTAATTGCCCGATTTATAATAGTTCATTATATTAAAAGTTTCTACTGTTTGACAGTTATTTTAATGTCCCTCTTTTTAGGGCCATAAACGTCTAGTGTTTTAAATTAGGAATGTCCCATTATGGCAAGTGAGTGATGTTAAAGACATGAAAGCTGATTGGTTAATTTAAATGATCACCTTCGAACCATTCAGTGGTTTTGTTAGCTTGTAACATTTGATGTAGGCACGTTATTTAAAATTGTGTTTAGGTGTTATTATTTTTATATTCTGAAATAAATCTATGTTATTAAAATGAATGTTTGTTTGATGAAATTTTGAAGTTATATCGTTATATAGTTGTTTTACCAAGCTGTCATAATTTCACCAAATTATAAACATAGTTTTAAAATTAGTATAAAGATTAAGACTACACTGGCAGAATAGTGGACGAAAGCGACTCAATTGCCATAACGGAAAGAAATAAAAATATATAAAGATGAGAGGATTTAATGTAGGTGTAGATTTTCAATAGTGTTAACAACACTTAAATTATTTGGTGCATGGAGTCGTCTCGAAAAAGTTCTTAATTTTTTTTTATATAAAACAATTATAATTCACATCTGGCAACAAAAAAGAATTAGTTCCAATCTTAAACTACCAAAGAGTAAGCGTTAAGTCATAAAACCGTACATAAATTATACTAACTCCCTGTTTATAACTACCTAAATACTGTAAATATAAGGCTGGGTACAGAAGGGACGTGGTTACTTTCGCAACAACTCGATAAGTAAGCTAGGACGGTAAATAGTGATTTACAACCTATTATGTGTACTAGGCTTAGCAATTTGCGGTCAGAATGTCTTATTACAAAATAGTTTTTGGATAGGACTTTTCTTGTTAACTTGATGATTCATAGATGCTGCTGAAGCAGTAGGTTGTTACGTTAGCTACGTTGTTAGGTAATGTGGCAACATAGGTAAGAACAATGAAAAAATACTTCTTAAAAAATTATAAGGACCTCTTCTTTCGTCATGAGTTAAAAGCAGAAGAGACTTAGGCTGGGTTAAACCAACTTACTTTAACATTAACAAATATGTTAAAGTACCGGTTATTCGTAAGATGACGTCATAAGTTTAAGAGTATCCGTAACCGCCCAAATTTCGCTGATTAAAGCTATTATTAAAATTAATATAACATTAACATTCACCATTAATAATGATAACATTCCTAGATTTTAATAATTTATGACAATGACACTGGCAGAAACAACATTTGTCAATTGCCAGCGTCATTTCAGTTTTCGTCTAGTATTTCCAAATTTAAAAAAGGTTTTCGCCACTGATATAAATATTTAATATAATGATGGGGTTGACATATTGTTACAATAACATCTGTGATATTCTGTGTAAATCTTATTATGTTTCCTATTCTATTCGATTTCTATTTGTCTAGCGTTTGGCCACCTATCTAAGGCTTTAATTATAATTCCAATCTCAATCATCTGATCTGAAAACTCTAATTAATGATCGCATTAGTCGGTTGAGTAGCTGCAAATACTAATTACAACCAGAGTACGTACTCGATACTAGATACTAGTATACAATACCGGTAGGTATAGTACCGGTACCTACTCTAATATGTATGTAACGGTTCGCACTAATTAAGACTTATGAGATAGTTTAGCGTGACTCTACACGTCTTGTACTTTCCTATATCTGTAGATTATTTACTAATTAAACTGTGAAATCTATGGTTTGTTTACTTTTCTATTATGAATATTAAAAAATAAGAATTTTATTTACAACACAAAATAATTACTGTTTAACACTAAAAACAGTGATTATTTTGAGATGATGCAACAACGTAAAAAAAAACTAGGAGTTTCTCCTGTATCGTGGATGCGTTTCACAAACATGAAATATCACATACGCAAACTCGGGACAAACATCTGCGGATTGCACAATTTTATTCCTCGTGCGGGAATGGAACCCATAACCCTTCAAGCAGCAATCCAATCACTTAGCCACTGCGCCAATCATTTCGACAAACTTTGGTGTGTTATTGTTCACACAAAAAAACGTCTTACTCAACAATTTTCATTTGAGATCCGTCGTATTTTTAATTACTTATAATCTCAATAAATAATAAAAATAAACAACTCAAAAAGAAACGTATTAAATAAAAAACTAACAAGGGCATATGCTGCCACCTATTGGTATTGAAAGCAAACGAAGATTTCCTTATTCTGCTACGAGATGTCGCTAGGGGGACGTGCGCACAAGTTTCTTGCCAGTTCTAAACCAGGCTAAGTTGTGTTATGAATTTAGACATAAAACTGGACTTATTAGGCACGTAGATAATCATTCTGACGGATTAGTGCAAACGCTTAAATGATCAGCTTTTAGCATCAATAATCTATTAAAAGTTAAATCAGTGCGAGCGTAGGTAGAATAAGGATTGGTAGATATTATAAAACTTACAACAGTTCTTAATTCAATTGGTAAGACAACTGTTGGTAACAATAATGTTTAGGACCTTTTTAGATGATTTACTTGCAAGTACATTATACGAAGACGCTTCGCCTTTCTATATGTAACAGTTACAGGCTGGTATAATAAAAAAATCAATAAATGTATATCCCGAATATGAACTGAATAGCTGTATTTAAAGGGACGAACCATTGGCTACATTATGTTTAAAGATATCGATTGACATTTTGACGTCATCATTTAAATCCGACATTTTGTCTAAAACAATATAAAAGGTATTAATGTATCGAGCAGGCACCCAAGAGTCTCGTATCTCTCATCTCCAAACCTCTTTCATAGCAACCATGACATTTCAATCGATTTTATTGATTCATCTTTGAGTTACAAATTATTGTTTTTTCTAGCAAGTTTAAAAAAATGACTTAAAAACTTGTCGATAAAGGTAAACAACATATCCAACAAGAATTATGTTATGTTTTTTTTCTTAACCATGGGCTAAAGCCTAAACGGGATTTTTTTTAATAAGTAGGCAATCCGTTCTAAAGGAGAGGCCTTTGTTCAACAGTGGACATCTTACGGCTGATGATGATGATAAATCTAAGGATAACTTAAATCAAGTTAAAGACCAAGTACCTTCGCTACAATCAAGTTTTTATTTTTATCATGAAACAAGAAATAAAACAAATTAAATCGATATAATTCAAAGACATTTTTTATTACATCGCGATGCGACAAATCCGTGCAAGAAGAAGCAAGCGACATTAATATTTATCAATTCAATCGCATTACCAACAACAGTGTTTTGTCTGGAGTTGAACCGGCGACTACACGAACGAAGAATGCAATACCGTCTCGCTAATTGACAATGCTCTTAGAAAAAAGTTATGATATCATTATGTTGACGATTTCATTTAGTGCAGCCGTGCAACGTGTTGTGACTAAATCAGGATAGCAGGTTGAAGTTTTGCAGTTTAGTGCAAATACACCGTATTTATTATAGTCAGTGTGAAGGAAACAAGGTGTAACTATAAGAAAAATAAAAAATTGAATGAACTTTCTCATTTTGTTGCTACAAAGAATAAAATTGTGAAAGAAATTCTTTGCTTTCTTAAAATAGTGTCAACAGGAACTGTTGTTAAAATAGTTAAAGCTTTGGAAATAACGAAACCAGACAGCAGCTTAGTTGACAATGGTAGCTGAGGAGGTTGGGGCCGAATGGTGCGAGTACGGCAAACGTTTAATTGAGTACGACAGAGCAGAGGCTCTCTGATTGCATAATTGCACCATATTCTGGTGAAATTATGTAAGCTGTATAATCAGTATGTTTTAAAATAGTTTCTTGAAGATTCATTGGTCCAACCTTACCCCTTAAGCATGAGCCGCCACATGTAATACATTTCCTAGCCTACACCCAAAGAACAGAAACATGATACTTACATGAGTGTAACTAAACCGATTAATATCCAACTGGGACCATTACAAGCCAAAATATTCGGACATTCGAAAACCCTATTATCCGCGTAATTCAGTTCGAATATATGGCCACTCTAGCTTTTGGGCTCGAAAATGTGCCTGTTAATTTGACAAGCCCTCCGGACAAAGACCCAATGCCGCGGGGAATCCAGATTATAGGCGTAAAGCTGGCGTTACCTTGTGATTTTCGGAAAAGCTCTAATATGCCGATGGTGACGTTAATTTCAAGGTGACTTTAACATCTACATGACATAGAAACACCTTTTTAAAAACTGTTGGATAACTTCATGATGGAATAAAAGCTTTGACTAATTATACATACATATGTATGGTTTGGGGTAATTTAAACTTGGAAAACTCAGAAAAAACAAAAGCCTACCTTTTCGAGGAATAAAAGCGTGATGTTATGTTATGTATGTAGTTTACTAACAACGAAGTTATTCTGAGAAATTTAATCAAATGTTGGCATAAATAAACTGAGGTAGGATACAATAGCCATGTGAATATTTTATGTTCGACGTACACCAATATAATAAACACGCTCTCCAATATACTGTGATATCATTACCATCCAATTGGCAACATGTTACCCTGAAACAACACCTTAAAATTAAACCCAATCAGAACTTGGAACATATTCCTAATACAACCAAATAACTATTTACCGTTACACAAAGCGTGTCGTTGTCCCTGCTCTAATATTCTCTCACAGGATGTTCCGACAAGGTCCAACCAATGTCTAGCTATACCGTCTAATTAACTAGGATTAGCTCTCTATCTAGTACCTCCATGAAATGAGCTTGTTGTGTCCTCCACAGCCATATGTACCTACTTTAAGTGCATGTAAATTTGTGAGGAATCGATTCGGATTAGTTCGTTACTGGCATCTGATTACATGTGCGGTTCTAGGACTCATTTGGGATTCGATTACATTGCCTTGCTTGCGTTAGCGGTTTCTGACGACACTATTAGGTTTTTGCGATTGCTTTTTGTTCTTAGACACCAACGTACTTTTCTCTTTACACATTATTTCTTCAGACATTCCTCACTAGCAAGAATGTTATATATTTTTTGACATTTGGAATTAATGTATTTCTCCAAAAATGAGACTCAATATCAGAGTTCAAATCAAAACAATTATTGAAAATTATTGCTATCAATAGTTTTAAAGCCTTTTCAGTCAATTCTAATTTAGTTTTTTTTACTTATTTTAAAATGTTAATTGCTGAAAACAAGGCCTAATTTATGAAGTAAGAGAGGTACTCTTAATAAGTATTAATAGATATACTTCGGTGTAAAACATTAATTAACTAGAAGAATATCAATACAAAACTATCACTTAGCTACGACATTTTAACAACGTTTTTACTGCAAGCTATCGTGCATCTTATCAATATCATCGGAGTAATTCACAAAGAGTAACAGAAGTAATAGTAAATGAAGCCGTTTGCGTAGTTTACGATCGTTGTACTAAGACAGCATAAACATTAGCAATTAACTATTCAATGTAATTGCATTAGGTACCTCCGCAATGGATTAATGTGTTCCTTGTTCGATTACTGCGATCCCAGTGTGTTTTTCTTTGTTAGTTTCTGTATTCCGAGGTGGCTTTCCCTTAGTTTATGTAATACCGATATATAGAATAAATATTTACTTACAGACGCAAATGACACCACCCATTTTCCATACATCGTGGGGACCAAAACTTGATGAACCGTTACAAGTTAAATTCATTCATTTGACCTTTTTAAATATTTTACGTTGAAATACATGACAATTCAGACTCTTATTAATTACTTTTATTTTTGTGTTCTAAGTTTATTTTTTACTGATTTCGGTTTAACATAAAATGTAGGATTATTTTCTACTATTTAGTATGTCTATAACACGCTGGGCCAAAAAGTAGGCGTTATGCTTTAGCTTTTATTATTCCTTCCCGGGTAAAAATTTAATGATTACCTATGACGCGAGGGCTTAAAATTAGCATATTGTATTCGAACCCCTTCGCATACGTATAAAAGTAATTACAACTCCAGAAACACGTTATTTGTCGACCTTGGACATCAATCACGCTTCACGAACACCAACTTCAAACACACCAGTCCCATCATATCAATTCACCCTGGCCGGTAATTATAACATTTAAATATGTAAGTTCTGGTGTAAACGGTGTCCATGGAGGCGGAAAGTAATAAGTCCCTTGACAGACCGTGATTAGACTGTCGTAGGGCGGGGGACGTGTGTCGTGCATTGTGAGCGGGTTCGCGGGCAGTGCCACTAGGATTGTGTGACTATACAGCAGTGATAGCCAAATGGTATAACTGCTAGACTACCAAGATCGCAAGTTCAAACTAAGCACGAACCGATGTATTTTCGAATTCATGTGCGTATAAACAAAAAAAAAACAGTTGCTAAAAACGGTGAAAGAAAACATCGTGAGGGCGGCACACCTGAGAGAATTCTCAACGATGTGTATAGCGTCAGAGTATATTAATTATGTCAGAGGCCTACAAGTGATTTAAACTCTGACCATCAGGTTGTTCATCAAACTTAAGATAAGAAGAAGACTATGAACTTTTAAAGCAGGACAGTTTACGTTGCATACAATGCGGCGTTTCGCTTCCAGAACTGAAATTGTCCTGCTTTAAGACGGCATTAGTAAAAAAACAACTAAATTAAATTACTTTTCCCCCCGCGACGTAACTCCACTGTGTCCTACTCCTAATGCAGGAACAAAAGCTTTTTTGTAACCAGTGCACCTCGGTGACAGACCGAGCGAGTCATTTACATAACTACCTTATTTTATTTAAGAGTAGTCTCGCCCTCACTTTGTTACCGACACGGATATCTTTATGCAGTTCCCATTTCATCTTTTTTGTTCGTTTTATATCCGATAGATTCGCGGCCACTGTTCATGTGTGTCACCGTATTGTTCTAAGTAAAGCAACGTTCAGACACAAGGTATTTGGAAGCTTTTTGATTTTCTGGAAATGTCTTTTTGATGCAGTTTTTTGGATTTAGTGCTTTGTTTTTTATGATTTCAAAGAGAATATTCAGCATAATATGGATCCTGGAAATTTTAATTATGTGTCAGTCAGATATCACGGTCAACTAACTGATCGTAAACTATGTGTTGATATTAATGCATTTGGGGATCCCTATATTCCTAAGAAAAAGTTTTGCAGGTAGGTACACAGACACTAACCAAGTCTACAGCCAAAGACAGTAGAGCAGTTCAGCATCTTCGCAGTGGGTGGTAATTGCATAAAAATTTTACGTACCAACTCCGAGTAACATACGTTTTATTTATTTCGAATTGTCTGTTACAAAATATTTTAAGTTGTGCCAGTACCTATGATTGGAATAAGATGCATAGACCTCGGTCACGAACACAGGTATGAGCTGTGGCAATACCTTTTACCCAAGTACATTAAGCCCATGAAACCTACATACTTGTTCAGCATTGTTGTGTTAAACAATAGCTTTATTCAAGTTTTATAGCTTTTGACGATTGTTAAATATTATATTTGCTTTTGTACTCTACTGTTAATACTTATTAAATGTGGTAGTTTGAACCTTTTAAAATATATTAAATAGGTCGCACGTGATATAAAATGCTACCTGAAATTAACTTTTACAATAAACACAATGTACCAAGGCTTAGGGCCTATTCAAACGACTATTTATTCTCTGGAATTCATTTTAAGACTTCAATAAAATAACTTTTTTTTTACGATTGAATAAATTTCATTATGAATTTGACAAGAGCCTGGTTTCCAAACAAAAAAAATAAAAAGGATAGTGCTACTTCTTCATTACTTATCTCTAAGCGAAGTCAGTAATATTGTTTTAACATACACAAGAAGTCCAATGTTGAACAAAGCCATCCCCCTTAAGTAGAGATTATGACAACCCACCCTGGGTTGTCATAATCCCTACGCTTGGTAAGCAGGCTTGGGGATCGCAGTATTGGTGGTTAAATTACAGAAGACGCTGCTGCTCATCATCTGAAATTTCCCTTAGTCGCCTCTTACGACACCCACGGTAGGAAAGGCAGTGGTCAATTCTAGGCCGGATACCACTTGACAGACATATACAAATACATAAGTAATAAAGCATACCAAATCTTAGATATCAAACAACAATTTTGTCTCCGTCTTCGCAGGAAGAGATTTGGTAGTCCAATTCCATGTTTGCAGGTCGTAACAGTGTCAAGTATTGTGACCGCGGCTTCATACAACCTGTGCAATGTACCGAATCATTTGTAGCAGATGAAATGTAAATGCACACTCGTTACTCGGCGCCGCCGCGCGCTTCGTATTCATGAGTCCGGTGTCAGCGGCGCGATTTATAGGAGATAGCGGTTTTTAATGAATTAGTACTGTCGGGGTTTTGAAGAGGACTTTTTAAATTTAATTAACAAGTTAGTTAAGCAAAACGAAATTACTGAATTGACTGAGCAAAGTAAAACGAAATAATTAGTATTGTATTAATGTAAGATTTAAGCATTTAAATTTCAATGCCTAAACATAATTAAATTTAAATTGATGGCGTCAAAGTGTCGAGCGTTACTTTCAAAATTGGTAATTTTGTACATAACTTGATTTAGGCATAGATAATATAATCTAAAGATGACACAGGTAGGGAAAACAAAAAAAAATGGCGCCAATACAAAATAATTGTATGTTAAAATTGGTACCTGAATTGACAATCTGCATATTTTTCGTATAGCCATAACCGCATCAAAAAAATTCCCGTTGAAAGGGTTAGACTATAAATAAAGTTTAAAAAATATGCCTTTCATAATCTCCCCGCTCTTGTAACTTATGCCCAACTCCTGTCACAGGGGTATGCGCACATTATCTTCAAATGTGTCAACAGCTCACGTTCTTTCTCGTTTACTAGGCACTATCCGTCTATTGTGACTTTTTCGACTTATTGTGCACTTTTTATAAAAAAGGTAAATGTCGTTTGTTATTTTTTTCTTTGCTACTCGTGTTTTGTTTAGTAAAAATATGCTGAAGGTGGAAATTATGAAAAAATGTGTCGGTATTTTTTTTTCTTCCGTATTTTGTAAACGGTATTGTTGACCTACTTTCTGCAGATAATAATGATAGGAGTGAATTTATTATCCAGCTCATAGCAAGTTAATCACTTCGATGCGAAAAACATATGAAACTATACCTGTTCGGGAATTAAACGTAGTACCATCATATTTGAGCCAACTTTTTTCATTGAAGTCTTTTCACAGTCATTAAGTAAACTGAATGTATACTAAATAGCTATTATGACCTAGAGTTGTTAATAGTATCTACAAGATACATGCTTCTATCATGGCCTTCTTCCCTCATATTCTTATATTTGTCTAACCGTGAAATAGAAAGTGCAGCAATACAAAGGCAGATGTACGTACAAGTTCGGATAAAACTACCTCGCCAATAGCATAGCCGTTGGCCAATAGCATCCGTAACATTTCAACTTAGTTTATTTGTAATCAGTGCTGAACACTGTCCGAATTAATAACGATATAACACTTATGATTTATTTTAATAAACCATTCGCGATGATATACAGTTGCGAAATTATAAAACAATTGCCACGGGGTCCAATTCTCTAGTCAAAATTTATGCGTTCCATACAGCCGAGCGATGCATCTCCTTTCCGTGTCACCCGGCCGGGTCCAATTAAGTTCAACTCACGACCTCGCATCGAGGCGATGAAGTGAGCGATTGGTACTTCAAACATTGTAGACTTGCGAATTGCATAACTGCACCTAATGGTGAAAGTTGCGGAATTTTTGTATGTAGATTAGATTGTTGACAAATATGGAATGTTACGTTGTAATCATGTATGTTTTGTTAGAGACTGTATTATATAACGTATCCACAGACGCACGCAACAGGTATACCTATAATAGGAAACTCACTACAATGTAATTTTGATCTCGCGTTTAGTTTTAAAATGTAATCCTTATACTTTTATTAGAGGACCCGGCAGACGTAGACTTTTCCGAAAAAGCAGCGCCACTTACTGAGTCCAATTGTGTTTTCAAACTATCCAGGAACACAGCTATACAGCTCATTATATTCAAAATTTCATCCAAATCGGTCCAGCCGTTTAGAAGGAGTTAAGTGACAAACACACGTACCGAAAAAATGTATTGAAGTTACAGACTTTCACAATGCATAAAATTGCATCCATACACTTATTACAGTAGTGAGTACGTTTTAAAACTGCTGGAACATATTTTTCGCTCAGTTAACTCGTGTAACGCATGTTATGAAAGATACCATTGATACACTCTGATTCACATTAATTCCTGATTCAATTTGCAGGGCTTATTTGCGAATTTGAATAGCAATTACGCAATGCATGTCGTTGCATTAGGAATGTACTATCTCACCTCATTTTTATCTTAAAAATTATGACTTCGCAGATTTTTCAGCCAGTATTTTTTAGTAACACAATAAATCTAACTAGCTGCATAAAGGTTTGAATTGGCTGATGTAAGATTAAATTATACAGCTACTTATATGGTATACAGTACTAGGTATATTATAGTTAATCTTAATATCAACATCAGATATAATTATTTATACCACTTTTGGGCTAACTCTCACAGTGGTCTGTTTGTAACTTTTCATATCTATAAAACGCACCCACAATGAAGGCTAAGGTCAAATATACATTACCAGACAGACACTATCTTGAAAAGAAGATTTTACCAGATTCCCGCCGCTTTCGTGGCTCCACGGCGGCCTCAGTCAGGACTTCGTGCTAGAGAAAGCGGAAAGCGGGTCGCAGCTAGATCACCACTATTAGATTGTCATGCATGTTGGATGAGGTAATTAATTGTGACAGACAATTTTGCTAAGAGTTTACTTCAAGCAAGTGCGGATTATCGCAGAAATAATGGGAAATACACTCGATTATCAAAAATGTATGTAATATTATTTGACGTCTTCGATTAGCAAACTTTGGAAACTAAAGGTGTTTGACCTTCTTAAGCCAAAATAATGTCTGTAGATATTTGTAGCAACGTTTGGGCATGTAATTATTATTATCACGGTTTGATAATTCATTGATGATTTCTAAAAGCAAGTATGTTTTAAATCCTTTAAGCAACATCTTAAATTCTTTAAATTTAAAAGGAGAATATTTATAAAGCTCATTATATTCAATGAAAATATTTATTCCAATCGTGATTCAAGTATGCTTCAGCGCTAATTTCGGCTTAACAAGAAACATGCATGATTCAGAGCGAGTAAGTCTGCTGTTTTATGAACTCACAAACAATTGCTCTCTGTAAACACCGTATTTCGTGACTCCAAACGACATTAATATACACGTACACACTAGAATTAGTACTACAATCGTAGTAAGTCAGTTGTAACAAGCTTGAAAACGAGCAAAGTGGTTGAAACTATCTGCATTTCCCATACATTAATGAATTCAGCCAAGTACTACTGACAGCTGTAGTATTAGACAATTTGCGTAATTGTATGTTTCTGTAAAAACGATATTCAATGTCAGAGAGGTGTGGTATGTAAATTTAAAGTAAGGGTGGAAAGAGAATGTTAACGGCCACTTTACGCTTCGTTTACTGTGTTTGTATGAGACTGATAAAATTTTATGACTGTAAATAAGCAATGGACGTAATAATACGCAATACGGATGTTAAATTAGTGTTCTCATTGCATTTGTAATGTCCTGTAAAGATCGGGAAGTGTACAATTCAGATTGGATACCGCATTTAGTGTCAGCGGTTGTTGATGATAATATCGTCCTTGGGTTATTAATTTCTTTTTCGGTTGGTAACTGATTTGAATCCATTTATGCGAATTGAGGTTAAATTTGTCCGTTATTTTCGATTGCAGATGTTAGGTACTAATTGGCATTAACAATTGATTATTGCAATGGAATTTTAAATGATTACTCGTTTGATGATGTCGATCTAGAATCTTCAGAAGCCAATGGTAGACCAACCTCGTCTAAATTGATAGATTTTTAAAGCTTTTTAACATTTATGACCAAGATTTTTTTTCTTCTTCTTATCGTATGGTTGATAAACAACCTGGAGTTTAAACTGCCTGCTGTAAACCTCTATTAATGCTTTACACACCGTCGAAAAATCTCTCAGGTGTACCGGTTTCCCCACGATGTTTTCCTTCACTGTTTTTAGCAACTAATTTATAGTACGCACATGAATTCGAAAAGATATTGGTGCGGGAATTTAAAATTGCAGCCTTTGACTTGGCTGTTCATCGGTCATACCACTTGTCTATCTTTGCTGCTACAATGTTTTTTCTGACAAACTATTTTCGAGACCAAAAGGTTCTGAAGTATTTTGTCATAGATCCGTTGGCGCCAACTTCTACGTCATCACTTACTTTTACCACTCTCATTTGTTTAAAATGGTTATGTGAAAACTTTTTACTACCCTCACGAAGTACATTTTCTTAAGAAAGTGCATACAAAAGGAGTGTGATGAGTCTAAGGTAAAAGTTCATCGTCTTTGTAAGGGGTACATAGAGCATTGTGTAAGAGTCCTTTGTGATCTGAAACAAAAACGCTGAACAATGCTTCCTCCCCGATTGATTGATTAATTAACTTAATTCTGGTAGCTCTTCGGAGATGTGTAATATTTAACGAGAGTTCTGTTCTGAAGCTCAATTGTTTAATTTGTGAGCGGTTATTACATATTCAAAGGGTGTATTGATATTTTGTTTGAGTGAATGTTTGAACCTATTTGTGAATGAGTAATGAGTTAAAGGAAATTAGAGATATTTAAACACTTGCTTTTAGAACATTTTGAATTTGTATTTGCTGTGTATTTTTGCAGCAATTCATTTAAAAGCTAACCTGTTTGATAAATATGTGTAAAAAAATTCCAGAATTTCTATCTTCTTGCTTTTAGTTAGAAACTATACCTAGTGTTGTTAACGTAATATTTGATTTAAATACTAATATTTAATTAGTATCCATTCTATATTATATCCAAGATTAGCATATTAATTGCTAAATTACTGTATAGATCTTGTAAACAAATCGTGCCAATATTTTACGATTGACGTACTTAATTTCCACATTTATCATTCAACTTTCATAATATTTAGGACTTTCCATAAACAATTCTCTAAAGACGACTTTATTACATTCTCAAGTCAGACTTGTGATCTCCAAAACCATCCTTCTTTTATAATTAGCCACAATGTGACGTCTATAACCATTACACTAATGGCGTCCAAAGAAAAACTCCTTTGCATGAGTGGGCCATTAATAACTAGAATAAAGCATACAGCGCGTTATAGGGCGGTTTCCTTAAATATATATATAAAAATTAATTGCGTGTGACATACAAGTCGATATGTCCATATGTCACATCCTTGGTTCGGAGTAGACCGCTATTTTAATTCGTTCTATCAAACGAAACGTTCGCACGTTATAAATAAGGCAGCGGACAAACTGTCGCCGCGATTCCACTGGCAATATTTCACAGCCAGCTAACGCATCGGGTGTTCGTCTTACTTAGATTGTAAAGATATGGATGAGACGATAGGTAGAGTTATGATGGCAAACGGGGTATTAAGTAGTGCCTACAGTTCGGTATTGTTTACTATGTTTTGTCAATAACCGCATAAGATTTATAGCTGTTATAATAGACGATGATTTTGATACCAAACAGCAAGAATGTATTTATATCAGAGTTTTACAATCGACTCATTTCTGTATGTAGTAGGAGTAATATTTACTGCGCTACTTAAATATAATTTTGTTTATTGGCCTTTTTTATTAGGATTAGGAAAATGAGCTTTGCTAAGGGCAACCAACCTGCAGTGCTCAAGCAATTTGATCAATGTGATCATTCTCATAATGACACACGCCTTAGACAATTCTTATCCAACCTTCACTAATCTTTGAAAGCAACGCATCGTGAGTCCTTTGATGATTCTGCTTATGAATATCCTGAGTGTACTCCCGTGACAGCACAGCTAGACGCGACCATCCGAACGGATCCAACGAATATGTTCGTACTGATTAGATTTGTATACTGTTATTCTGTTTCTATTTATAAGGAAAATGCTATGTGTGTCACCTGTGTGTTTCTAGTAAGATTGTATGATTTATTTAGATGATATCGACGTCAGTTTGTGTAGAGCAGCAGTGTATGACGTAGATTGTATTGCAGTTTTATCCATCATCAAACCGTAAAGTTTTGGACGATGAAAAAACTTTGAAGTAACTTCCCTTTTCACCTACCTAGATATCGTTAGTAAAAGCGTTAACATGCGAATACAAATATCAACAATGTACCATACAAAACGCAAACAAAACAAAACTTCAAAACCACCTGAAAGCACTCCACAAACTATTTTTAATTCACGCCGCTCACAACATAGAGTATAACATATTTATGGCCAACAAAAAAAACACGTTTCGAGCAAATTGTCCCCCGTAACAAGATGTCGGACAGGCTGCGGTTACGAGATAATGTTTTGTGGTCTCAATGATGGCCCGCCATCAAACTAGGTGCTGGTGACCCGAGAACAATCATTGCAGTTTGACTTTAAATTATGGAAGCAATTCTACGAGTAATGGATTAAGGGATTTTAATGAGAAATTATGATAAGGTGATGAAGTTTTTTTGTTGTGTGTACCTAATAACGTAGTAGGAAGAATTGAAAGTGTAATAATAACAGAAGCCGTTGAGCAGCTACGCCATATTGCAATTTATAAGACTATTTAAACCTAGGACACGACCAGCAGTACAATCAAGTTTAATACTGCCTTTTGATGTTTATTTTATTTTATTTTATTTTTTAGAAAACTTACAGCTAACTTAAGAATATAATATACATTAGTAAAGGAAGGCCAATTACAAGTTTTCACAGATAGCGTAGTAACATGATAGAAAGAAATAGACAGTAGACAGACAGTTTTAGGTATAGAAAAGTTTGGTGAAACGTATTTACATCGTGTTGTGTGGCATATTGTGTAGTTCTTGCCCATACAGACAATTAACTATTTTGTAAACGATTAAACATAAAGGACTTATATACTTACCCTTTTGATATAGATGCTTGCTTTTAACAAAACTGTATCCAACATCCAACAGGTAATAAAAAAATTTAAATTGAAAGTTTTATAAACCAAATTATATAAAAAAGTAAACTTAAAATAGCTAGACTATAAAATAACGAAGTAACCTTTAAAACTACTATCAAAATAAATACAATATCAAGAGTTATTACTTCACGGTCGAAAGCCGTCTCGCGGTTACTTATCATAATGCTACCGTTTACAAAATGTCATACTGCCACACTAAGTGAAATTATTTCGCGGTTATTGAAAACATAAAATTGAGATAATTGTTAAACTGGTACCAGCTTAATTCTACGTGCTCGATATAAAGTATTAAGTTGAAATTGTAGTTCACTTGTTAATTATTAGCTGGCATTAAAACAAATAGGCCGTCGACAAAATTGCGCGAGTAATTGCGTTGTATCAGGAATGTTGAGGTGAAGTATTTTTGTACTGCAATTTCATTTATCAAGCTTTCCTTTTTTATTGTTGGTGAATTGAATTATTAAATGCTTGCTTGTTTTTCGTCGTAGTGTTTCTCTGAGTAGTGCCGCATGCGCATACTGCAGGTCACCTGCTACTGCATAGATATTACGATGAATGGGCAACTTTGGAGTAATCAATAAAAAAGTTAATCACTACGCGATTATTTTACTTCCAACATGAAAAATGTCGTGGTGGCCTAGTGGTTGACATACCGGATTTGTACGCACAAGATTGCAGGTTCAAACCCAAGCAAGTATCAATGTGATCCTTCACTAATGGTGATGAAAGACATCGTGAGGAAACCTGGATTTAATTAACTGAAATCGCCAACCTGCAGTGAGCTAGCGTGGTGATCAATGCTCAATCCTTCTCTATAAGAGAAGAGATCTTTGTTTTTCAATTGGACAAAATATGTCATAGGCTGTTATATTATGAAAAAAATATACTTTATAAACAATCTACCTTGTAATGATTTTATTTATGCTCCAAGAGTATAAATATCACTGAAGACTGCTTCTTTTGATGTTTTTGCAGTATATAAATAATCGTAAAACTCAATACATAATATTAGTTAATAATAACATTATTTTACTCGAAGTTAACTTTAATATTCTTCATATGTACAAGTATAGGTTGTACGACTTTTAATTATGTACCGTCGGCGTCCATTTTTGTTTATGTGTAAACTAATTATTTTTAACACCATCCTGGGGTAGAGCAATAAATTTTTATTGCGTTTTAAACGATATGGAAGAGACAATCAAGCTTTTACTATTTAAAATCCAAACATTCAAATTGCAAATGGCATATCGTAAAGCATAGTTTTTCTCCTATATTCTTGTATTTATTATTATTTCTAATAACTTTCCATAATTAAATTGTGTAGTGCTGTAAAATGTCATAGCTATCGCTTTTTTCCTGTATTATTATTTGTTCCCATAGTACCTAGCTATTAATGATTCCGGTATTAGTCCTGCTGCAATCACAAGGATGAACTCTGAATTTTATCGTTTTTTTTTTCCTTTTTACACGCTTTATATTAGCTTCACTTGTATGTATGTATGTTTATTTGTATGTTTGTAACCGACTTCTTTGGGCGCGATTTTGACCCACTTTAAACGGCTAGATTTCGTTCAAACTTTGTAGATTTATCGAGGACCGATGACAATACACTAATTTGATAAAATTATTTAATAATATAATTAATAAAAAGTATTAATTAATAAAAATAGCATAATTACAGCCCGCAACACAAACGCCCTCTGCTAAGCCGCTAGTCGCTACGGTAAAGTTCCGTGGTAGCTAAGCGTCGCGCGCGTGTCCCGACTCCAACGCCCTCTGCTAAGCCGCTAGTCGCTACGGTAAAGTTCCGTGGTAGCTAAGCGTCGCGCGCGTGTCCCGACTCCAACGCCCTCTGCTAAGCCGCTAGTCGCTACGGTAAAGTTCCGTGGTAGCTAAGCGTCGCGCGCGTGTCCCGACTCCAACGCCCTCTGCTAAGCCGCTAGTCGCTACGGTAAAGTTCCGTGGTAGCTAACCGTCGCGGGCGCCGAGACCGGCTCGCGTTAAGGTAAAGCTCCGTGGTAGCTAACCATCTTAATAAAAAATAGAAAATAAATAATAGTTTAAAAAAACTAAAAAACACGCTTTTTATCGAAAACCGAACTAAAAAATAGAAAATAAGTTTTAATCAATTTAAATTAAGAATAGTGTTAAAAATTTCAATAAATATAAATTAATAATAGTGTGAATAAAAACAAAAAATATTTTATTTAAAAAAGCGTGGGGTGCATGGTGTCAATAGTTATAAATATTTTATTGACAGATACGAGTAGAGTGATTATCACTTTGATAATATCTTAAAAAGCACCCCACGCTTTTTTTAAATAAAATATTTTTTGTTTTTATTCACACTATTATTAATTTATATTTATTGAAATTTTTAACACTATTCTTAATTTAAATTGATTAAAACTTATTTTCTATTTTTTAGTTCGGTTTTCGATAAAAAGCGTGTTTTTTAGTTTTTTTAAACTATTATTTATCTAGACTTATAAGTAGGCAGTGGTAACGAAAATGAATTGAAAAACGAACTTGTACACATTGGATCGATTTCTATGAACTTTGTTTAGGCAGCTTTTGTTCCCTTCCTTGTAAAAACGCTAAGAATCAGTAAGAATACCACCAATAAAGGTATTGGTGGTATTCATTGTGATGAATCACGGTTTTTTTTAGGAATCATCAGAATTTATCAGTAGCTGGACCGTTGATGTTTCTTGGCAACACAAAACCGATGTTAAGCAAATTGTGTAACTAAGTTTATACTAGATAATGTTCACATTTTTTCTCCTAAATATTGTGGTAAATTTATTTCAATGTACATATAATATGCTAATTACCACAAAACACATACGAAACATGTCGTTCACAATATTATGATCTGAATATTACCATAAAGCAGACAACAGCGGGACCTTTTTATTAATGAAACTGTTAGATAATAACATAAAATTTTATTGTGCATTCTATTTAAGCTAACGAAATTTTGTAAATTTACTTTCTCACGACATGTAAACGACAATCAAGATTTTATGTGAATATAAATATTTACTGTTCCTAAAAAATATTGTATTTATTTTCTTGTGTTAATAAAATTATTTTGTGGTTATCGATTTTATGGTTGAAATTATTAGTTTTATCATAAACTTATTAATATTAGTATTTAAATGTATTCACGTGGTTTGGTGAAAGGAATTGACTATTTAACATTCTAAAATAAATAAATAGTTTATGATAAGTATTTAGTGGCATGCAAGCGATATGTTTTGGGTTATACTTGTAATTGATTAACTAAAGACAATTACGATTAGTCGCCCTTGTTGGAACTTGAATCTTTTCGCTTTTCGAGTGGATTTTAAAAAGTATTAACTATGTATACAAAAGTAAAAGTTGATGAACTAAAAAACAAAAATATTGTCTGAATACCTAGTATTTTTAGGAACCGCCCCCTTACTATGAGCTCTTAAAGCAGGATATTTTCGGTTGTGAAAGCGAGACGCCGCTACGTGCGTTGTAGTGCCGCGTCTCGCTTCCACGACAGAAAATCACCTGCAATGCAAGCTCATAGTAGCCACTATGATTTACAAACTTCTGGTAAAGTAGAACACCTCTACCTACCCTTTTGAGGAATGGCGTGATTGTATGTATAAGAACTTTCTGGAAACTGATCTATAATGCAGACATTTAATAAGCTTAGAACACTTCTGTTATCGTATAACTACGAGTTCATCTCACGTCGCCAACAAAAACAAAATATGCAAAGCCAACAAAATAAGCTGTAAGCTTCATCTGAGATTAATTTCTCAGGCGATTTTAAATAACTCAACGCAATGTGGAGGATCGCGGACGACTTTATTATTTTCTTTTTTTATTTGTTTCGTGTGCAATGTAAATAGCTTGCGTTGCGTCTGACGGCCAGGTGCAATTGGCTGCAATTTGTGTCAGTACGCTGGAGTTGCAATTACTATGTCTCGGTAAAGAAAAATTGATTTTTCAATGTTGGTTTTAAGGTGGTCTCTGATTATTCTACGCCAATATGCTGTCTTTAAGTTAATAATTGAGCCTAAGAGTCGCATAGTAGTCGGAATTATTGATTGACTTATTGCTTGCCATTGAGTCGCTGGTGAGTGTTTTTTGTGGCTATTTACGTCTTAAGTGATACGATTGTGTGGTTTTTGAAGAGAACAGTTCTGTGTTGTTTTTCTGGTGTTTATCTATTTATTATGAGATGTTGTCCTGCGCGTATGAATTATATTAAAGGCTGCAGCTGGAGATAATGACTGATTTCTTGTCTTTTCGTTGTACTTAATCTGTAGAACGTATACATAGGTGTCATTAAAAGTTATATCGACATACCGCGAGTTATGAGAAACATACAAAAAGGAGAAAGAAAAAATATTCTGGACCTATTTAACTTTTTATAGAACTTAAATCATATAATAAAAAATCCAATATACTTTGCTAGTAGGCACTTATATAAAACTGGTATGACCTATTAATAACAATAAACAGATAAACAAATGAGTAAACAAGCTCAAAACCTCAACATTTGAAGCCAAAGAATGTTCATTAAGATCGGTATATTCAAACCTTTGGGCCTTTGATACCCCAAGTGCATTTCCGAAGGGTTATGCAAAGGCATTTTACATACAGCACTTGTAATTGGATAGGCCCTTCAGACGCTCGACCGACAGATGGCATGTTCAAATTAAATTAACAAGGGTATGCGAGACCCAAAGCCTTACTGAACCCAAGACGTTGTGTACTGCGGTCGTATGAAATAATGACTTTTTGTTGTTCCGTAGTTTAAAATAATGGTATACTGTATTGTCAGCCAGCTATGATGAGTACTTGGATATAATTGTTTAGGTAACTTTAGACACAAAATTACAATACAGGAAACGGTTTGGAAGGTATTGTTTGTACAATAACTGCCGTGTAGATGCAGAAATATACCTATTGATAGCTTTAAAAGAGCTGCATTTGCATACTGTAAAATCTTACAAGATAGTAAAAGCCTTAAAGACTGCATTAAAGTGGTCATGTAACCTTCCCACCGTTCACGAGCTTCCGAACCATTCAAATAAATGGTACCTACCTATATGATAAAAACATAATTTTAAATGGGTACCGAGAATGCAAATTATATGTAATGCGCATCATTCGCTTGCTGCATATTAAAATATGAAGGTAAAACAAATATTTAAAAGTAAACAGATTTTGAACGTGGAACTTCGAACTTCTTTTATGAAAAATCTGTTTAAAAAAAGAACATCCGACATTAAAAAATGACGACTCATAACACGATATGGACGTTATAGAAATCAAATACATTAATTATTATAAAATATAGAATTATATTCAAAAAGTGGTAGATAAGATTCAGTCGACACCGACCGTAGTGTTGTTTGGTCCTTAGATACACAAAAAAACATTTTAGTATCTTAGTTGTAGTTGCATATTATACAACCAAGACATGGAAAAATACAAGCCGGAAAGCCAGAACATCTTTTCTGACGTCAACGAGACGTCTCGTCGGCACTTTATCACGTTTCATTCGCAGCGCAAAGTTATTTGATTTTTATTAACTGATTGCATCAATACAAGCTACTGCGTTTACGATGCATATAAAGATATCCTTTATCTTAAGTTTTATTGTATTTAATTTCATACAATAAATTAAATACTTTATCGCAAAGGTTACGAACAGTAATTTAGGCCTACAGTAAACAATATGGCACATATAATTGTCGGAAGAGTTTATATCGAATTCATGGACTGCAGTCGGACGGTATAAAGCAATAACGTCATAAATGGTTATAAAAATTACAACTGTTTATGTACAAAGGTTTATGTGGGGCAAAACAATGTGAGGCTGTCGTGTGTGGTCTGACCGCTGCTCTTTGTTTAGCAAACGTACATTTTTAAGCACACTACAGAGTATAAACCCCGTCTCAGACAGGGCAGGGACTAACTCAAAACATGACGCTTGCTCCCTGCATACCTTTTAGCAATTTTAGAAAATTAACTCCTGGTCCTAAATAATAATAAGAAGTCAGTTCTGTAAAATAACTTAAGAACATTATGACACTACGCAGGTACGCAGTTTTGGAACCTTTTCAATTATGCTCAGGCCGCCAGTGTTAACCTAAGAAACAATACAGACTCCCTAGTTGCGTATAAATCGTGCCTAATATATGATGATGACTGGCCAATACTTTTCTTAGCAGTAATAGTTTAACCAGCAAAAATTTCAAATTGAATTTGCATATTAGGAATGATATTTTGAGTAAGACGAGGTAGATAATCAGGTACACGTGCTTAAAAGCTTCGTTTAACTTGGCTTTTAATTATTTGATTATGTGAAGTCAGCTCATCTCTTCGTCATTTCCAATAATTACAAATTGCAGCCCCCTTACCATGTATTCTTAAAACTGGACAGTTTCCGATGTAGAAGTGAGATGTAGCTATACATTGCACGTTACGGCGTTTCGTTTTTATAACGGCAAATGTCTTGCCTTAAGAGTTTAAGGTAAGGAGGCAGTTCTACAACTTCCAGGTGTAAATTAGGATAAAGATTATTAAGTGCCAATCGAATGATCGATTTTCGAAGACAAAATATTGCGAGAGTAATTTAATGTCTACCTATTGTTACTTATACAATCATTGTTTGTCACACTATAGGTCAAACAGCGTCCCTCCAATAGTCGAGTTTCACAAAATTTAGTTGAGTTCACAAGTTTACTATAAACACAACTTCTTAGCCATAGTCCATTTGTTGCTTTGTTAGTCTTACCAGATTGATAGCGCTGATTTTTTTTCATAAAACGACACAATGCTCTATACAGTTATCAGTTCCATTTTTGAAATTTCTTCGTTAATTTACCTGACCAATATTAAAATAGACAATGTAAATGAATTATAGGTATTTCTTTCTTTCTACTCTCCGTTGCCGCGCCACAACTGGTACACCAAAGTGCTCTATTTAAGCCGAGACCACACAGCGCAAACCAAATAGCCCATCGTGATCCAATATAAAACAGAAAATATTAGCCATAAAATCTCCATACGCGATTGCAAAAGATTTACCATACACATGCCTACAATTTACATACGTTTGTATCAAATATTTATGACAATCGAAACACAATGAAAAGAAAATTAAACAAGTACTATCGTGAATTATCAGCGTTATCTTGTCAACTATCGGATCCGATGTCGATTTATTTCATCGGCGGTTCATTTGCACGATGCTGCAGTAAATTCTCGTTTGCGGCAGCCCTGTGACACTTTTATGATAGTGTTCGATATAAAGAGGATAAAAGCCTATTTATACAACAACGTTTGGGCGAGGGAGGCGAAATCTTCATATTCCTACTGAAATACGTTAAAAATTACAATGGAAAGGCCAAATACAGATGATGAGGCAAACATTTTCGGGAATGTGATTTTTTCGTTTAGCGAGCGGTGTTTGTTTTAAATATTTTCTGTGTTACTGTAGAGATTGTCTGGAGACAACCATTTAGTACAATTGTAAACCGTAACTTACAATATTCTTAAACATTTTCTTGGTTTAGAATGATTATTAGCTATAGTTCGTGTTCAGCTAAATTGGTTTTACTATAGGCACCTTTTCAGACTGTCTGGAATATTTCTAAATACGTACGTATAGGTATTTTACCTTAACATAAATCAGCCTACCACTTGTTGCATTATTCGGCTTTTCATTAAAATTAGGTACAATCTCTTTTTCACACGTTGACTAAAATATATTTTGTAGCTTTTTTGATTTTTTACTGTTTCATGACAAGATACCTTATGAACTAGATTTCTCAACTTTAGTAAACCAAAATATATAAAATAATATGCATGACGGAATTTTCATATGATGAAATGTTTGCGTTCCCCTCCATTCCTAGCCATAAACGGCTATCTAAGGAGGAATTTCACAGAGCCCCTGGCTATAATAACAAAGTGATTTTCTTGTGGTAACAAGAACGCCCATAAATTTTACTGTATTGATTCATGTGATTATTAATTGTGTACTATAATGGGACCGTGTATTTTATTTTTAGGGTCAGATATTACTCGCTTAGCCGCAGTTAGGTTGGCTAAAGTGACAATGTTGCAAGATAATTATATTTGACAATGTATTTTATCTATATTAATTCATGTATATGGACGTTATGATAGAAGTTAGCACCGTGTAATCTTATTTTTAAGCTTTATTAACATTTACTTTTGTTTTTTTATTGTGATTGTTGGTTGATTGTGATTTTATGGTAATGGAATTTTAATGTTGTTAATTACGATTTGAGGGAACAGAATGTTCCACTACTCTACCATAGGATATTATGTTGGATAGGTAGGTAGGGTACCTTATTAGGACATAGAACAAAATAAATAAACTTTGAAATTGAATGACTAAGAACGAAATACTTACGCCATGCCCACTTATGTTATAAATGCGAAAGTGTGTAAGTATGGATGGATGTTTGTTACTCTTTCACGTAAAAACTACTGAATGGCTTTTAATGAAATTTCATATGAAAGTAGCTGACACCCTGGATTAATACATAGGCTTTATGCCGAAAAAGTGTAGCGGGTAACACCGCAAGGCGCAGCTAGTAATTTTATAATAATAAAAACTCATGAGAAAAATTTAAATAACTTCCAATAAATTATCATGATATACCAATTACACTGGCGCGCGCTTCAACAATACAAACGAAAGTCACAAGCTCAACTCAATCTCAATCTCAGCTGCTATTACAACACATTCAGTCAATGACACGTTCGGAAGCAACTCATACATTGATTATTTTCTTAACAAAAAGAAGCGTAACTAACATAATTGAGCGGTAATGCAATTTCGCCAGTAGCAACGTTTCGTATCATAAGCGGACTGCCAATCAGCTGTGATGAATGGTCGCTTAACGAATTTGTTGGAGTCTTAATTGAAGTTTCTTGTTAGTGATTTTACGTAGGGTTGCGTGTGTAAACAGCTATATTATTTTTAATATTATGGGAATTTTGAAGCAGTTGTAGTCTTTAATAAGTTCGTTGAAGACTTGTAAGTACTGGGTTTTGGCTGATGTCATGCGAGGTGTTCGACCGAATACTTAGTTTTAGTAAATGTTTGTCAGCTTCGTTAATGAAGTGGTCGCTAAACGTGACTGCTGAGCTTGAGGTCCTAGGTTCGATTACCGAGTCGAGCAAAGTGATATTGGGTATTTCCAAAAGTAGGTAAATTCTCAGTAGCAGATTGGAGTGTGAATTTGTGCCCTGTTGATGGCAATAGGCTCATCTCCTAATAAAACCTATTAGATAACTTGCGAAACGTGGGTATACTATAGGTACACCTGTGCCTATGCATTAGTCAAAAAAGGCCAATATGGACCAGAATTAAACGCTAAAACTATTACGAATTATTAGTCTACTTATTAGTTCATAGACGCGGCAACCCTATCTAAGTGCAATAGAAAGGGATCAATGACACTTAATACCAATTAAATTTTCAAAACCAACAAAAGAGACAAGAGAACACAATCGCGTGAATGTGATCATCAAACGAAATGATTTATAATTTAATAACTGTACAGTGTACTGTAATACACATTGAATGTAAAGAGTACCTTCTACCAGATCTGTTTGAACTTTATATTATGTATTTATACTTACTAACCCACATTCAGCTTACCAACATCCAGTAGGCTGTCTTGATGAAATATTTCAATGTTACTTTTTCTATTTATATGGTTCAATCATTCAATCGATGATAAATTCACTGCCACAAGCGCATTTCTGGGAGTTTAATAGGATCTATGTGCATCTTTGTGCTGTCGACGACTGACCGATTCAGAAATGATTGTTTTTCTATAATCCCAAAGACGATAGCATCCCACATTGTAATGACAAGATATCCTTATGAAAGCAACTGAAACCCTTAATATGGCTTGATCAGCGATTGAACAAAAGCATCATAATCCAGTTCAGGAACCAAGTTTCCTTTGAACAGTAATGTGCAAAGGCCCTTTACGGACTTGATTATAAAATTTTAAATGGATAATAATATGATAAACGTCCGTTACAAACCGCCAACAATTGCAAATCTCGCTTACACAAGCAACAACTCCCTCAATATTTCCTACATTAATTCTTTATCGAGCCATTTCGCTAATAAGTATAATGCGGTTGCATGTCTCAGTTGAGCGTTTACATCTGTTATCTTGCGTTCCCCTTAATCGTCAGTTTCCGAAGGCTTGCAAAACAAACACACGGACAATAATGATCCTGTTGGAGGCTGAGTACTATCCGTAACGAGTTGTTCGCCCAGAACGGATTTTTTACCCGTCCAAAGTATGGAGATGCTATTTGTATTAATTAAAATGTTAATCTAGACACAAGTTGAATTTAGTACGGCGGCATTTCGCTTTTGGACGTCAGGTGCACTTATTGGAATTTCATTGCGGCACAAAACCAATGAGTGGTTTGGTTTTATTGTGTCGTAAACAATTTATATTTCACGCAGTTAATGCTTTGATCAAAATATTGACTTATTAAATTAAGCTGGATTATACAGTAAGTACAGCATGCTAATAAGTTTTATAATTTGAATTAATGTAAAGTATTACCTACTCTAAGGATTTAGCAACTTCACACTTTTCATGTTCTCATTTGATACGTCGCACCGTTTAATTTATTCCCCCATTGTTAGGAAGACACCTAGCTAGCCTAGAATGCTAGGTGTAAGAGGAATAACCTTCTTTTCCTCTTATTTTTTTCCTCTTCACGTTTTTCTGCCAACTGTATCCAGCGGCATCTACCCATCTCAGTTTGACGGCCGAAATTTCTTCTCCCATCTAATCGACTTTACATAGGCCTCAATGAACGCAATTTTAATAAAAACAATAGTATTGAAAGTGAAATTGCGATTGGATCTTTTATTTTATCTCTACCGAGCGCACTTATTAGATCTTTAATACTTCCATAATGAATTTTAGCATGACTTACAGATTTCAATTACTTGGCTTCTCGAATCATTGAAAAAGTAAATTGCGCCTTGAACTTTAATAACATGGAAATAGGGCTTAAAGTGCTGTGGAGTAATTAAATCAACATCAATAATAGCTTTGCTCAGTATAACGCTCAATTGAAACCTAGTGAATTATTACACACGATAATAATCTCAATAAATAATTATGGGAACAGGTGTTCGAAACTCATGAAGATTGCATTTTTTTGAAGATTGAATTGATATTAATAATCTGGCGCATTTTGATCAAGGTCCCTCTACAATATTATAACATCTGAATCTACAGATTAAACATAAGATTCTTATAATATAAGATGGTTGTAATAGAAAACTTTCGACAAGACTAATTATTCGCATTTTTTAATTACTCAATGACAACACTAACTAAAATCTATTAAGGCTAAAACCATCTGGTGAATATTGGTTAGGTATTCACAATGAGGGACTTAAAATTTCGTTATTTTTGGGTAACGTTTCAAGTCCCTGTTTACAATAATAGCCATAATCAATGCATCATCATCATCAGCCGGTACCTTTGAACAGAAGCCTCCCCCTTAGAATGCCAATGAACGACAACTTGCCATTTCCATCCACCGGTTGCCTGCAACTCTTAACAGTAATCCCTACAAAAATCCTTCGAAGAGAATTCGTGATCATTTACAACTAGATAGCATCCTCAAGGTAGCTTCTGTCTGTATTATTCCCTTATGCCCAGTTCCTATACCTTAAGTACCGTTATTGTTTAAAACTGCGCCCGCGCATCGTCACGAATAATGAAGCGTAGCGTAATAGACTCGCATTCTCCGTTAGTCGCAAGCGCACGTTCGATTAGCTTGTGAAGTTGTTATTCTATGTTTAAAAGTGGAATGCGACTATACTGAAAACCTGATTAAGGGCTTTATTTGCTAATTATGGGTCTTATAAAAAGCATTCTATTTAGATAGGTTATTTTTTAGGTTTTTCCCATAGTGCGGTTAAAGATAACTTCGTAAACACCCAGTACATGAAAAATGCATGAACATTATACAATAACAGCCATAATTTTATTTAAAATCTGCCTGTGTAATGTCATATGGAGAGCAAACAAAACAAAAGAAAAATGATTGCCACGCTTGCGCACTGCGCATTGATAATTTGAGACTAAAGTACAGCATTCCTTTCGTTATTTTCCCTTCCTGTTGATCATTCTTACCTTAGATTAATTGAGAGTATACTAGGGACTAGTAGTTAGTAGAGACAGTTTGAAGCCACCGTGTACATGAGGAGTCAAGGTCGCAAACCGAAATGAAATATATTCTACAACTTTATTTACAAATCACATGTTGAACATAACATAAAATCACGCCTGTATTCCCCGAAGGGGTAGGCAGAGTTGCACATTATAGTACACCCACATTTCGCCAGTTATGTTTTAAGGTTCCAATGTGGCGAGCCTATTGCCATCAACTGGGCACAAATCCAGACTCCGTGCTGTCTTTGAGAATTACCAAATAGTAAAACCCAGTAACACTTTGCGCGACCCGGGATTCGAACCCAAAACCTCATGCTCAGCAGTCGCGATTAACGACCACTAGACCAACGAGGCAGTCACATGATGAAATACTGAGTATTTGGATAATAATTATCAAACAATAAAGGGATAAAACATTTGAATGCAAAGGCAACGAAACATTTTTAAGGATTTATTTTATTACAATTTAAATTCTTTTATTAATTGACTCAAGTAAGATTCCTCATGGATATAACAAAAGGTTAATTTCACATAATAAAACTTTAACCAAACAATAAAGTTTTAAAACATTTTAATTAACAATAAATGGTTATAGCCTGCTTTAAAAATTTGCGGCACGTCCACGGCTTACAATCATATAAAACGAAATTCATTTATAGCGGTGATATTTTAACATTGCTTTAATTTTTTGCGGATTGGCTTGCATTTTTTATACCAAAAAATCGAGTATTTTCTTTTTACTTTGATATATTTCACCAGTATACGTAGACATCTGACGGATCGCAATGGCAGAACGTTGATAATATAGAAGACATTGTATGACAGGCTCATCGTGCACGACGGTAAAGGTATGGAGAATTAAATTTTACAGCCAACTTTGATACGACAAAAATAACAGTTAGGAAATATAACAGATTTATTTTTAATTAATTGATTATTCTCAACCACCATTTAGCACGAATTTTAAGTCAGGTTTGTAGAAATGTAGATACCTTATTAAACAACATGATTATCTTAGATAGATCTCTCCCCAGCCAAAAAAAACATTTTACTTATACGTTAATAACAATAAATATAACAATAGCCTATAACTGTCCCACTGCAGGACACAGGCCTCTTCTCTTATAGTGAAGGATTGAGCATGATCACAACGCTAGGCTGCTACGGATTGGCGATTTCAGATAATTAAATCCAGGTTTCGTCACGATTATTTCCATCACCGTCAGTCAGTGGTGTCTTAGAATATCTAAGAAAGCATTTAAGACATTGAAAAAGTCACATTAATACTTGCTTGGTTTTGAACCTGCAATAGTGTGCATATAAATCCGGTTTGTCAGCCACCAGGCCACCACGACACGTCACGACATGATAATAATTATAATTTATTTAATTATAATTATACCTTGATAGCCTTTTTACTTTATTAGCTGGCTGTTAGTGAAACTCCGATCTACCTTCATTAAATCGTAAAATGCAAAATGCAGACATTTTTTATTTGCCACGATATAAAAATTGCAATCAAAGATAACGCATGTTGAATAGCGAGTATAAAGGTTTGTCATTTCAAGGGAGTGTATGTATAGAAACGGTTCATGTAGTTTACTTAGTACATAGGTAGGTTAATATTATAGAACACATAATAATTGAAAAACTTTCTAGAAAATTATAAGCTTCTCCATAAGTAAATTATAATTCATGCTAAACATGTTAATACGCTAGCTAGCAGGTTGGTAGAGAACCAATCAAAGGTCTAGTATGTGATATAGGTACATATCCTTGTTTAAAATTTGAGAGTCGTCAATCACGAAGGCTCCTTTACTGCACCCGGTATCAAGCCAGTAACCACCCCTTAATAATCGTAATCCAACATAAATCTACGAAATAAATAAATCGATACTGCACCAATATATCGCTCCACAGTACTATTTGTCTTAGCATTTAATAGAATGAGGGTTAATAAGAGGCATCGCGTCACATTTGAGTCGTGGTGATCATTCTTCATTGGTGCGCAGTAAATAACGTTCCCCTTTAGAACGGCGTACCACGGTTAATTTTAATTGGATCCGAGTAAAACCCACTATTGCCACTAAATGCTTTATTGCTAATTGATCTGGAGCTCAGCGGAAATGGGAAATTGTACGGCACACGCATGTTGATAAGTATTTGAAGTGAATTTAATATACACTGGAGAGGGATGTTCAATGGAATATTTTGTTGGAGTGTTAGAGAATCTTGTTATATCAATTTGGAAACCAACATATTTGAACTCTGGAGACTTTTGAATAATCAATACTATCATAATAGAGGTGGGTGTTGCCAATAGTATACGCAGTCAAAATTCTTCCACTACTTCGTGTAATAAAACAATGTTGCCGAGTTTTGCACGTCAGAGAGACTCAAAGTTAAATTTGAATCCCTCTAACTCCTTCTAACTATCCAATTAAAATTAGTGTATAAAACAGATTCCGGAAATTTTACGAACTCAATTTCTCATCATGGTTTAGCTAATCAAGGTAATAGAGATGAGAAATATCATCATGGTTTAGCTAATCAAGGTAATAGAGATGAGAAATATCATCAACTTTTGCACAATAGCTTTTAGGTGCTAATATAGAAACACGCATTACCTAGTACTAAGCTACCAAAAGAACGAAATTTTATGATATTCCATCAATATTAATGTAGATAATGATAATACAATCATCATTTCAATATTATGACGCAATCAGAGCCAGAGTCAAGTAACCGTCCCATAAATCCACGACAAATATAAAATTAGCAGTAAAATCTTAATAAAGATATGTTCATCAGTACGTAATCAAGATAAACAAATAACATGGACTTTATGCCGCACATATAAATTCTGACACAATAACTCATTCCTACGTCGAAGTTTGCAAAGCTGTAGATGTTAGATTGAGCCGGTCGCGAAACTAGCGTCTTAATAACACTGAGGATAGATAGTATCCCATAGAATTATCACATAAATCAACGGAGTCAATGATTAATACGATATAGACGATGAGAGTCTGACCACTGCGACGTCGTTATAACGGTCTAGTGTAATTAAATTGAGCTTCCGTATACAGTAAGGCGGTGTACTGTGACGGGTAGTGTAATGGAGGATTACTACGGTGAACTGGTAAGCGGCACGCCTTGGAAAATTGAGCGTTAGACATCAACAATATAATCTTTTGTAGCGATACTGCAGTGATGAGGAGATGGGATCGTGTTTAGAATACTTGGTAGTAACAGGTAATTAAACTGGAAATCATTTGATATCAAGAGGCTGAAACCACCATATTTGCTGTTTCACGTTATTCCCAGTATTAGGAGAATTGAAAACCGGATTATGTTTTAATATTCGAACAATAATGTTAAGGAAACAGAGTGACTAGGACTTGCACGAAAGTTGATTCTCCTCGTATGCGAACAAACCGGCCTAGCTTAAACAAGCAAGGACTGATGGAAAAATAGGAATCTAAATAAATCTGCGTTCACCCACTATTGAGCATACTTAGACCTCTTCTCTTTAGTGTCAATTATTTTTGATACTAACCAGTAGTTAGGACAGTCTAATAGCATCAAAAAAGGGATACATAAAATATACTCTCTAGAAAAAATTGCAACAGAGAGGTCCAGAACTCCAGACCTATGTGTGTTTTGTTTTTACACGCTTTATATTAGCTTCACTTGTATGTATGTATGTTTGTTTGTATGTTTGTAACCGACTTCTTTGGGCGCGATTTTGACCCACTTTAAACGGCTAGATTTCGTTCAAACTTTGTAGATTTATCGAGGACCGATGACAATACACTAATTTGATAAAATTATTTAATAATATAATTAATAAAAAGTATTAATTAATAAAAATAGCATAATTACAGCCCGCAACACAAACGCCCTCTGCTAAGCCGCTAGTCGCTACGGTAAAGTTCCGTGGTAGCTAAGCGTCGCGCGCGTGTCCCGACTCCAACGCCCTCTGCTAAGCCGCTAGTCGCTACGGTAAAGTTCCGTGGTAGCTAAGCGTCGCGCGCGTGTCCCGACTCCAACGCCCTCTGCTAAGCCGCTAGTCGCTACGGTAAAGTTCCGTGGTAGCTAAGCGTCGCGCGCGTGTCCCGACTCCAACGCCCTCTGCTAAGCCGCTAGTCGCTACGGTAAAGTTCCGTGGTAGCTAAGCGTCGCGCGCGTGTCCCGACTCCAACGCCCTCTGCTAAGCCGCTAGTCGCTACGGTAAAGTTCCGTGGTAGCTAACCGTCGCGGGCGCCGAGACCGGCTCGCGTTAAGGTAAAGCTTCGTGGTAGCTAACCATCTTAATAAAAAATAGAAAATAAATAATAGTTTAAAAAAACTAAAAAACACGCTTTTTATCGAAAACCGAACTAAAAAATAGAAAATAAGTTTTAATCAATTTAAATTAAGAATAGTGTTAAAAATTTCAATAAATATAAATTAATAATAGTGTGAATAAAAACAAAAAATATTTTATTTAAAAAAGCGTGGGGTGCATGGTGTCAATAGTTATAAATATTTTATTGACAGATACGAGTAGAGTGATTATCACTTTGATAATATCTTAAAAAGCACCCCACGCTTTTTTTAAATAAAATATTTTTTGTTTTTATTCACACTATTATTAATTTATATTTATTGAAATTTTTAACACTATTCTTAATTTAAATTGATTAAAACTTATTTTCTATTTTTTAGTTCGGTTTTCGATAAAAAGCGTGTTTTTTAGTTTTTTTAAACTATTATTTTTTCATAAATACTTCTCTTGCAAATAGTTTTAATGTAATAATCTTCTTCTTTGTGAATTAATTTTTCTTTCTTTCTAATTAGTATGCTTCTGAACTGTTTCTAGCAGTCTGTTTCTAGTCCATGTCAATCAATTCATTCATTTCATGAATTACAATTATTTTTACTTTTATGGTGAACAGTTTTTTGGTTTGTATTTTCATACATATTTCATTATTTAGCGCTAAAGTCCTAGTAATGGTTTTCATATGCAAGAAGAATGTTTCAGATCTACTACAAGACAACGTTGTTCGATCAACTAATGAAAATATGTTCAAACATAAAAGAGTTCCGTTTACTAAATCATTACAAAGTATACTGCTATAAATCAATAAATCAAGCAATTCAAAACATGGCCGTCATTAAAGCAATCATCTTTGAGTAACACAAGTAAACGCACATCAGGTTTATGAAGTACCTCACGATGAAATTGGTCTAAAACTCGAAGCGTTATTAACATTACGGAATCAAACACTTCCTGAAATTAAACAACTTTGTATAATGATACCGACCCCGACGCAAGATAAATACTTATTCTGTAATTATACTATCAAATAATATAACAAATTGTTGGGTGTAATCTTGAAATCATTTAAAGTAAGTATATTCATTTAGAATGTTGCACGATGTCGGTCAAATCAAATGAAATCAATGTGTCTTATAAAAAATCTACTTGAATTAAACTCCCGCGCTGATTTAAACGAGATTTTGAAATATTATAATAGTTTAGTTGTAGATATTTACTATTTTAATTATTATTCATTATTAGTACTTATTTCAGTGTAGCGTTTCTTTCAAATGGATCTATGGTTCCGGTTAATAAATGGGTGTGACAAATAAACGAATATGGATTTATATAGTTTACCATCTATTTCAATACTAGTAATACATTTACTAAGGACTTCACTAAAAGAAGGAATGTCCAAAGTCATCCAATTGAAAAATTTAAAGTCGTCATCATTCAGCTAATGCACAAACACATTTGTAACACAGAACACACCATTAGTAGTTACGTGAAGATCTTAAATCTCAGTAACGTATTAGACTCGAAATATTTCACTCATAATACTTAAATTAAAATAGACGCAGAAATGTTTAAAGAACGTGACTCTAAAGTTGCTGAACATTAAGATTCCAACTTAGACGGAGATGATATCAACACGAATAACTTAAATAAACGTAGAATAAAGTACGTTATTATATTTGATGATAATAATGAAGCAGCAAAAACTGCTTGGGAAATGTTTACTGAAATAATGTTATGAGAACTGACGAAAGTATATATAACAAAATCATAAAATGTTTTACTTAGCGGTTTGATTTTTATCCCAATCTTCATTTTGTTCTTTATTATTAATTTTAAGTAGGTATTGTACTGTATTGGCTCATTAAATTACTAGGCTGTTATGATCGTTAGTCAAATAAAAACTTCAACTAAATTTCAAGAACATCCGTCTTCATTCTATACCTATGTTATGTAATGAATAGTTTTCGCAACACGCATGCGCCGGCGTTAAGCGACTCGACTATGGTGGTCCGAGTGCAAGGCACGTTTGTTGTATTTCACGATGTTAATTTTAAAATTAGCGTCGGCAAACAAATCCTGTAAATTGTTTGCTTTCGTCTACCGACAGAGCGCTACTAATGGGTAAAATTAAATCAGAATACTCAATGAGAGCTTTAACAATGGACTCAGTAAGTAAAGACGTCTTGTTTAAAATGATTGTGTCCTTCTCATTAAGGAATTTTTCATTTTCAACCTCTTCCCATATTCAATATGGAAATATTTGTTCCAGTAGCGGACCACACAAGGACGAAATTGGTAGTCCGTCGCATCTCGTTTTGCATATTTTCTGCATTACTGAGCAAAAGTCTTTTGTCAATATTGTCTCCTCGAGTCATTGGGTAAATGACGGAGTCTGTCTACTAAATATACAAAATGTAAATTAAGCTCGGCATGTCGTTTTCTTGCTTTGTTTGTTTAATATCTCAATATCCTTTAATATTGCATGGCGGTATAAAGTTTCAGTTTTATGAAACCCGATGTCAAAGATTTTAATGGTTTTGACAATAAATTTCATTCTAGCACGTAATAGAGTTGCTTGCGAACAATATCGGTGTAGCAGTCGGAGGGTTTAATATGTTTTTATTACTTCTTTACAGTCTTTCTATACGTGTTTATATGACAGTATACCTCAGGCTCGAGAGTAAATTCTAATGCAAATCTGCAGGCATTCCTTTCCCCTGCAGTTACGAAACAAATTGCTTGTTGATAGAAACCGTAATTCAATTTGAATGACTATAAAACGGGTGCATTTAGAGAAAACATTGTTATAAAACGCGCATCAGCGTTAACGGGTTGACAAAACCGTTACTTCGGGAGACAAGATAGCCGGACTGCCGCGAATCCAACAAAAGCTTTTTAATATCAGCACACACCCCGCGGCAGGAAGGGGTTATTTACATAAAAGCCACGTAGTTATTTAAGAACAATCCGGTATATACGTGTGTATACGAGCAAGACACGAATATTGTTATGCTAACTGGCTTCGTTAGTTTGTTCCTGGGAATTGTTTCGCTTTGTTGAAAGAGTCGTCGGTACGTGAGCTCGGATTTGCACCGTGATCTCTGTAACTGAGTTTGTACCAACTAATTTGCTTGAATTTAATTAAGATTACATGAAAACGGATAAGTTCGGGGGTATATAAAGTATTATTTACATTGCAACATTGTTACACGTAATTAATACAAGCGATTTTGTACAAAGTTTCCGCTTATATGAACAAAGTTAGTCATCGATAAAGTACCGATAATGAAGTTATTAAATTCTTGATAAACCAAACACCTGTAATGTGCAGCTGCAAATTAAAGTTCACTGTCACATGACCTTTAAGTTCTCATAATCAATACACAGAAAAAATCAACGGCTTATTTCCACCCGGAAATAACACTCGCAAGGGTACAACTGGCACTTGGTGCAATCTTTACTAGTTTCTATTCCTGCATCTGTTATTCACAATTGACAGACTGCCAGCTGACTGTTTTCCAAAACCCATTCAAGTTAATGCCAGGCAGTGTTGTCTACATGATTACATAGCTACACCCTCACACACGGCCGAGACGTTTGCAAATTGCCGCTTACCGCCTTTGCTGGATGGTTATTCCGTCATTCAATGCTTCCGGGCGATCTTAGTATCGGATCGGAATGTGTTACGCGTGACTGCTAATATTTTGAATGTCAATTCCGATTTCATGCAGCCTCGTAATAGTTGAGTGTCGTTGTAAATAGGAGGTTATGTGGAATGATTCTGTATGGGGAGCCCTAGTTTGTGGTTTTGAATTGACTCATTATTTTATACAGACCTTATATAGATAAGTATTGTAGAATCAAAGGGCGATGTGGACCCAGCAATGGGTGATACCGCTCTGATAAGATGATGGTTATTTACCTATAGATACAGATTTCTAATAACAAGTATGAAAGATAAAATCTTATATGTCTAAAAACCCACAACTAACTATATATATTGTATGATACAGCTAATAAAATGCAGCAAGATCATCTTTGGATTAGTCTTTCCTACTCAGTGTTAAGACGTAACTAGGCTCTAATGATCGACAATAAAACAGTAATTGTCCCCATCAACTCTAAGAAATCTAGCAACAAAATAAAACACACAACTCAATAATCCCGCGCAGAACACTTAACTATTTGCTTGTAGGTACTCCGCAGTTTGCACGTTATAAAGTGGGCTCTTTGCTTTCGCAGTTTGTGTGTAGTCCGTCACTGTGGGTAATTGCGTTGAAAGCTCCCCTCGTTTGTTCCACGATGACGTTTTGATTTATTTGTAACGTGATGTGCATGGGTCATGGACTTTCTTTTGTGGTGAAGCTATCGGTCTTGCAATTGATGTTGTTGTTTAAAGACGAAGATATTTGTTTTGATGATACAGACTGTCCCCATCTTGGTGGTTAACAGTTGCGACACAGTTTTCCTAACTAATGTAACTATTAACACACAATTAATATTGTAAACTTGTTTTTTTTCAATAAATGATTTTGATTTGATTTTCATAATGAGGAGACTAAAATAATTTGAAACTTTATTTGTGTAAGCCTCTGCGATAATTAGATCGTCAAGATTCATACAATTATATGAATTATAAAAACTAGTGGCCAACGTATGATTGAATTCGTACTTGTAGCACATATTTTAAATTCCGAATTATGTTATTACTTATACCTCATTTTAAACTTGAACTTTTATGTTAAGAGGGAGGCCTTTGTTCAATAGTGGATGTCTACCGGCTGATGATGATGATAAACTTTAACTTTTCCAAACCTCAGACCTTATACCAAACTTAGTAAACTGTTTCAAGCATCAATATGATTAAAAACGATGTTACCGCGTTTTCTATGCACGTTCTGAATTTTTTACGTATATTGGAATAACTATTAACTAATAACATATAAAATTAAATATTATGTTGTTTATCTACCTATAAACATTGCCAAAAAAATTATTTACTATGTTCATACATCGAAAATGAAGGTTAATTTTCAGTTCAAATTAATCCGTATACCCATCAAATTAGTCAATTACTGTATCGAGCATCGATATGCGAATCTAAACCAATTGACAACTGATACTATCATTCGATTTAGGTAATTGTACCGATGATATCGCTATAATGAAAGGTATTTCGGTTTAACGATAAATCGTAATTTGGGTACTAATAATGTCCCAAGAGTAACCTACTATGAAAATCGTAATTATGTCTGTGAATATAATATAATGAATATAACAGTTTTCGTTGCAAACCTGATTGCTTTGTTAATGACTAAGCTCGACTCAATACTTATTACTATGTACATTTATGGAGATAGCTCTTAGGTTTATGAACTGGATTTATTTGCACAAGGTTGCAGGTTTCTAAACTCAGTTCTATTCAAATAGAATTTTTCTTTTTAAGTATCATTTAAACATTTTTAGTTATTTTAAGTCTGCCTAAAAATTTTGTTTTCTAGACGTTTCTTACGTCTTACTTAACGTCACATTAATACCGAAATGTGGTAGGCAGACCTTTTCTTACCACTTCAGGAAACTAAATACCTTGTACACTTTTTACGAACCCTTACCATCAGCATTCACTTAGGTAAAAAAAAGTCAGCATATCGCCTTCTTTGAAGCTCGACCTTGACCAACAAGTGACTCTTTGACATTTGAAATAAATCAATTTTACAGCTTTTCAGTTACTTTTCACTACTGGATGATATTGTGTCTTTTTGTTCATAACTTTCATGATGATAGGTAGGTATTGCAAGGAAGAATGTTGGGCTTGTGATCAGTTAATGAAGTTACCATCTAACTAGGCAGGTTAAGTATGGACTATTCAAATATTGAAAAGCTTTTTTACATACATATTTAGTTGTTTAAACGCCTCCTTCTTTCTAGTACATAAAGTCATTTCGAACCAAATTAATGAGACAGATCGCTTTTCTTGTCTCTGACATCTACGATATACCTTTATTTTATACGTCACCTACCCAATTAAAGCTTTCTCAATTAATGCCTTCGACGCATAACCAAACTGTTTACTGATCCAACTAGCGATATCCACACAGTGTCCCGACACCTCTTTCTAAGTTTAATAACACCTTAATAAGCCTTAATGTAATGCTAGTTAATTAGAGCATATCACGTTTTATCTCGACGGGTGTCTTCCAAGGTGCCCGTGATTTCGTGTTTAGTAAATATTTTCCTTGATGAGCGGCCCCTGTCTAAGATAACGCGTACATTTACATTTCTTGTGTGACCGGAATAGTTCGACCGGGCAATGTGGGGGATTATATTTTTTGTTGTAATTCGCTGAGCGTTTATGGATTATGTTAATTCTAAGGATTATGTGGGTCTTAAACGCAATCAAAACTTTTTATTTTAAAGGCTGTTAAAATTAAATTAATCGTTGGATAATCGTGTGCGTTTATGTTCGTGATACGATCATAATTTTGATTAAGGTTATATTTATATTTATTATCATCATCATCAGCTTTTATGTGACCCACTGCTGAGCATAAACCTCCTTCCTTAAACGCCACATTTTACTGTTTTGGGCCTTTTTCATCCAGATTTTCCCTGAACAGCTACAACATCGTCAGTCCATACAGCTGCATCCAGCCCAATGTTTAAGGCTATGTTTCATATTTTTCTCAGCTGTTATAAACAGTCCAAAAAATGCCAAAAGAGATAAACTAATACGTCATTGTTTAAATATATTAAAGCTGCTTCTTAAAATAAATATTTAATTCACTCGCACGGGGCTTATGCGCTCTAACCACTAGAACAACGTAGATAAAATACGATAAGACTATCAACTTATTGTTTGAGGTTTAACACATAAATTAAACGCATTTAAAACTATGCGCGGGCGCTAGTGATGTTTCAAAAGAAGTAATTCTTTTGAAGATAACAGGCGGCTCATAAACTATTTTAATGTTAATGTTGAATAAAAAAATTGATAACACTACAAAACGAAGTCTTATGACGAAGACAAAGGCATATTTTTATACCGATAAATGGAATATAGAAACAGGTTTTTACAAAAAATTGGGTAATGCGAAAATGGCGACGTTTAAATATAAAGAGTTTTTTTTAAACGTCGCCCTACACTACGAATTTCTCCTGCACCTACATACAAAAACACCCAGACTCGGAACAAACATCTGCGATTCGCACAAGTTTTTGTCCCGTGTGGGAATCGAAACCGCAATCTTAGCGCAGCAGTCCAATCACTTATCCACTGCGCCAAACAAGTCGTCAAAGTTTGCGCCAATCAGTATTAACTATGAAGAAGCTAAAAAAATATTTTTTAACATATACGGTATAAGGTTTGATGTTACCTGCCTGATCAATATGCAGCATTGCAAGCATCGAAGTTAAATGTTGATTTAAAATTTTAGGTTGTGTGCTCAAAGCATCCATACTGATTCTACGAATTACGAACAACTGGTCAAAGAAGAAACTGTTTAGTTTTATTGTATTAAGAGCAAATATGACAACTGTTTGAATTATTTACGTGTATGGCGTACTTAATATAGAAGTAAGATTAAGTGAAATTGGAAAATTTTAGGTCGTCTTAAGAGGTTTTGATAAAAGAAGAGTGACCTGTTTGGCACAGGGGCATGTCTTCAAACGGAAGGCTAACATTTCAGATTTTGTCTTTGTGTATGCGTTCGTGATTGTGACTATGCCTGTCAACCGTACTCATAAACCGACTGAAGTCATCATAAGTATACTTTCAATAAGGACAAATCTATTAATATTAATAATGCAGCAATTAAGGATAGTGACAAACAACACTACGCAGTGGCAAAATTCGCTCATCATCATCAGCCGGAATACGTCCACTGTTGATTAAAGGCCAAATTCGCTCTCATACACCAAATTAAAGTACAGAATTAGGACGAAGCTGTAACAAAATCTACGTGACACATAACTGCATACCCATTAAAGGTTTTATTTTCACACATACGACGAGTGCTGGAAATTGAGTCACGCGCTAGAAACACGCGAACCCACTTTGCTTGTCTCCAAATTTATGCAACTTTTCACGATGTAAAAACTCCTCATAACCTTTTTGAGGGAGTAGTGCTGTAGCGATGTAACTACGATATGTATGCAGTATTGTTAGAAATAAAACAAAGTTTAGTAATAGAATTTTATCTGCAATAAATATTCTGCTATTGCCAACCAGCAGTAAGCAAGCGTAGAGATCTTTGCAAGCATAGATTTTTACGCACGAAAGGAATAAACAAACTTCACCAATGTTACAAATTAAAAGCAAAATCGATATTAAAAACGTTGCGTAGTTCACTTAAACTTAATGTACCAAAAAATAGGCTGACTACTAGCAAATAGTATCAAGTCTTTAATCGTCAAAACGACATCGTTACCATTCAAAAACGAACGACCACCATTCAAAATACCCTCCAATATTCCTTGCTTGTGAGAGCGTGAGGGAGACAGAACACTCTAGTTGGTACAGAAGTGGTTGGCAGGTTACGCACGGACGGGCCGTCGCTTGCGTACTGCCATGCTACCATCGTATTGCATTACCTCATTCTTTCTTATTTACAAGAAAACATCCTGCACGGACATTCGTTAGCTCTGGGGAGAGCAGATCTGCTTTGGGACTTTTCTGTTTATACTGTACTTCCATTAAAGTTTATTTGCATTTCATTTGTTTGTGAATTTAAATGAAAAAGTCTTTTGTTTTAATGGTTCGACAAATATAGGTTATTGGAGCGTTCTTTCTGGCCATTCTATTTGCGATTTATACGGTAGTTAACTATCTGTTGTTCCTAAAAATACATATAGTGAAAACATAACCAGTCAAACGATCACCCAATTATCTAATAGAAAAAACAAAACAAAATCTGGCCGATATTCAAACACAGATGTGGCGTTGAAGTGATATAATCAATATTACTTAGGTACGTACTTACATTTAAGATAGGTACTAAAAGGGTAGGATAAATTAGAGCTTCTGAATAAATGACTGCGAAGTAAGTAACCAAATATACAATTTACCGAAAATGTCGGTAGGTGATTCCACGAAATCTGACAAAGTACTTACCTTTAACATGGAGCTTAGAGTACTGGTATAATGTACTCCAGGAACCAAGGTAAGGTAAGTAAAGCGCTGCCAAACCCTGTTTAGGAACTGTTTAATAAATAAATAGGTACTTTGAAACCACTCAATGAACAAAATAATTTCTAAAAATCTTCGCAAAATAAGTGCTTCACGGACCATTTTTGATGAATTCGACGTTCTAATTGTTGCCAGTATTACTAAGTACATAGACAGCTTCTGTAGCCTTATCGACTATAAGTAATTGTGCATTTAATATTTCATGCCTGTAAAAATAAACCACGAAACAGAATTCGTATATGTGAAGCAATCGTTTAGGTAAATGTCTAAAGAGTGAAACTGGAACATCAAATATTTCAATTGACCACTTTTACTGCAGCTGTTAACCGACACCCAAAGTCCAACACCTTCGTACATAGAGGTATATTCGTTTATATTGTGTACGTTCAAAGTAATGCCAGAAACCCATTTATGTCAACAACATTTTAGATTCTTATAGTGGAACGCAAACATCGAGTTGTGAATTATGGTGATGAACTTTTACTTTCAAAGCTACAAAGCTTGATACAAATCACTATTTTCTTCAGCTTCATTTAATAACCATTACAAGTACCAAACGTACAAACTTTCGTATTGTGAAATTCACCGACTGTAGGTACTTTGTATTTTACCTACTCACGCCTATCTACATGAACTGTTAGTAATATTGGCTTCGGCCCCTTTTCGAGACGAGTCTACCTCGCGTTATGTAATAGCAACTTGATTGAATTACTCACGCACGTCAGGATTTTGTCAAAGATTATAAAATTCCGTAACATTTTGTAAATTCCCGTTTTTAATATTTAAGGTTTTTGGAACTGCTATTTATTATTATCGCGATTACTGTAATGCGATACACAGGGATTAGAACATAATTAGGTATTACTAACATTTTCGTTTAGATCAATTACTAATTATCAATAAAAATGATATCTATAAAACGTACTTCTAACCGCTTATCTGATATGCTATTTTTTAATCGCTTTCAAGAATATTCGGCTTTTCCTGTAAATCCCAATCAGCAAAAATTTTTATCTACATAGAAAGAAAAATCTCGTCCAATAAAAATATTTAACAAAAAATGTAAGCCTACAAATTTTAATAGCTTTGCCATAACGCATGTAACAACGAAAAAACAATACATGATCAATATTAATTGGAATCAAATGTGCACTTTAAAATAGCAAAAGCATTGTTGATTTTAATCTTTGCCCAAAAGGGTTATTGCATGTTGCAATATACGCTTATTAATGAACGACAAATACTAATTTCGCATGCCTTTGTGTCTCCCCGATCATCGCTCAGCGTTCGTCCGCCTGAGCGCTTGCAATAATCCGTTTGTGACTGACATTTATGAGTACGCGCCTTGTGTGGCTATTGGCGAAACCCTTTGTGATTCACCTAAAGCAGTACTTGTACTACATAAGATTCAATCGATGCTGAAGGATCGACTTTGGTACAGTATTGGAGTATCGTATTGGAACCGAACTATTCAAATCCGAAATCAAACGATTCTACCTTATTATGATCGTCAATTGTTATGCTATATCGATATTCGTCGCAGAGCTTTAACTTTACGATGGTATTTGTTAGCTAGAAGCTGAACAATGAAAAACTCAAAAGCTTTCTTTTCAGAATGCCATGGAATAAAATTATATCTTTTTTATTTTTCTTTTTTTTTTTAAATAAAACGTCGCCCCACACTAGGAATTTCTCCTGTATCGTGGGTGCGTTTCACAAACATGAAATATTCACATACACAAACACCCAGACTCGGGACAAACATCTGTGGTTCGCACAAAGTTTTGCCCCGTGCGGGAATCGAACCCGCAACCCTTGGCGCAGCAGTCCAATCGCTTAGCCACTGCGCTAATCAGGTCGTCAATATCCATTTGATTCATAGTTGATTTGATTCTTCTATGGAAAATATTCGATGCAGATTTAACGTCAATACTTGTGATTTGCCAGTTACCTACTGTTACTCGACTCTGGAACTGTTAGGATTACGATTAAAGAGAACTACAATATTTTTTGCAATTCCGTGCGCTTAAAACTCAAAGTCAGATTGAACTACACCTCGTAGAATCCTAAGTAATCCATCTATAAAACTCACAACTAAGCCTCGATAACAGCTTGATACATTACATCTGAACTACCTTTATCTAGTTTTACAACTTGAAACACGACACGAGTCCAATGCACGAATAACTCGTACATTCCCGTATCAGAAATTCATTTCCAATTATTAGTTACTTAATGTGGAGTATTAACTTCATTGATGTAAAACATCAGTAATCAGAACTCATTTGTACACGTATCCCGTACATTAACACCGCGTGTTGCTAATGCGACACAATTAGTTAAAGCGGTTTCCATTTTTGCGATCGCCTCATGTATTGCCTCGCTGATATTTCAATACTGTTTAATTTTGTTCCAAGATACAGGTAATCAGCGATAGGTAAATATTTTAGTGAAGTTTAGGTAAAATGAAAACTTTTTTCAATTTCGTTTCATTTCTTCTATTTTTTGTCATTTTAAGGTAATATGCTGATAATGTATAAATGCGGAATTCTACCTTACCTCTAAACGGCCAAAATACTAAATCAAGATAAAATCGAAAAGAAGATAGTTTGAATTTAGAACCTTATACGTACTCCCGAAATGTCACGTAAAACTTTCGTTTCCAAAGTCGCAGACAAAAGCAAATAATAAATAAAAATCAATCAACAGCCAAAAATATTAAAAAGTACGACCACCCAAAAAATCTTTAACATTATTGCTAACGAACCAGTTGTAGGCGTGAGGAAATGTCATTAAAGTCTTTGAAAAGAAAACTCTTTCGGTGACCTTTACGATTAACAAAAGAAGAACTTCAAAAAGTTTGGTAACGACTACGTAACATTAAGAAAGAACTGAACTTTTAGTTGATCAATTATGGTTTATCCTTGTTCCTCGACAGGTTATAAAACCTCATGTAGGTAATATACCTACCGTCCCATAATGTACCTGGTGAACGGTGTCATAAGTAGTTCCTTTTGTAACACTGTCATACAATATTCCATCAAATTATTCCTACTACCGTCTCGAACAAATTGTTGGAATCATCTGAGATAAAATTAGTACCTACTGTATCTGCCTCAAGGCGTAGAACAGTCTATAATTCCTGGAACGGTACGACTGTTTTAATACCAATAAATTATGCAGAGCAGCCTGTACTTGATCGGTACTGGCAATTGTTGGTTTTGTAATTGAAAAACGCTAGAAATATGCATCATCTTCAACAACCGGTAAGCATCTACTGCAAATAATCGACCACCCTCGTAGATCGCTGTAGCGGACGATAGGGGTAATGCCATAATTGCATGCTTGGCAGTCAAATTGATGATCGCTGGGTAATGTTACATTACGCAGGTGTAAGCCGTACCTATCTTACTGATATAATTGGCTGATTATGCTCCACTATTTTTATTAAACTGGGTGCTGCCGTTAAAAAGTAGTTGTATGCAGGAGCATATTCAATTTTGATCGATTTCGATGATGTCGAATAATGCTTATATACGGGCAATATTTTTTTCAGCTATCTCATTATTTGTTTTTACCTAGGTATTACTTAATCCAAACCTGCTTTAAGTAACTTTTTTATTACTTATATTTGATTCCGTAGCTCAATTTATATTGGCGTTTAGAGTCTAGCATTTTATGGGCTTGTATATGTATAGCATTAACCATTGACATTGATCTACCTACGAGTATTAAAATGGAAGTGTTACCAAAAAATCTATTAAGACATCTCAGAATTGTTTGATATATGTATACGGACGTACAGAGTGCTACAAAATCAACAATGAGCAGCATCATAAAGTCGCACCGCTGACCATTCAACACTTGCATCGGAGCGTTGATTACACGGCGCGTGTGTCGATTTATAACGCCAATTAGTCAGGGACGCGTGCCTGCGACGACGACAACTGACAAATCGCAGTCGACTGCCGACTGTCGCACGTGGGTGGCGCGCCTTACTCCCCTATGCTTAATACACTTCGTACTACAAATAGGTGGGTGTTTTTTATTAATTTCGACTAACGGTCGTATATTGCATCTTTTATTTCGTAAATTAATGAGGTTATAAGGACTTAAGCAAGTCACAGACTCGGACGAACAATTTGAAATATTCCATTACAATAATTTATAACAGCTTTAATGTTTTATATCTCATGTTACGTTTACCATACGTAATAAGTACTTATATAAAATTTAAATAGCATTGTAATTTTTTCGAAATATTTTATTATGTAAAAGGTTTTGCTTCCGTCTGTTCTTCTTCGTATTCAAAAAAGCACTCTACAGACAATTAAAGCGCACGGAAACTGGTCGCTCTCTATCTAGTAAAGCCAGTTCAACTTCCATAAGCGAAAACAATATTAATCGAAATAACTTAAAACAACGCCTACCCAGACGGTTTCCGTCTCAACGATCAGATAAACGGATTGTCTCAAATTAATTGTGACATTTATCACAACACTGGTACCTATATACGTGTGAAATTGGTTTCGCGTGCAATCAAAGAACTAATTTGCATAATTACTGCGTATAGCAACCACAATAATTGGATTCTAATTGCTGTCAATTTGTTATTGGGATTCGATAATTACTCCAGCCAGTGTAAAGAGCTTATGAGTAAGTAGGTATATGTGTTTATCTAAACGATCGTTTCGGATGGTTTCTTATATAATACTTTTTTTATTTAAATCGTGTAACAAATATACGTATATAAATATGATTATAACGAGTGGCGATAAGACGGACGTACTGAGAATTATCTCATGTTGATTAAGTACTTAAGAGTGGCCTAGTGGTTGACATACCAGGTTTGTATGCACAAAGTTGTAGGTTCAAACCCAGGCAAGTACCAATAATACTTTCTTAGATATTTTGTGACACCACTGACTAACAGTGTCGGTAAAAATCGTAGGGAAACCTGGATTTAATTATCGTCAAGCCGCAGTGAGCTAGCGTGGTGATCAATGCTCAATCCTTCTCTATACGAGAAGAGGCCTTTTCCTTGCAGTGGGATAATTATAGGCTGTTATTATTATAAGTACTTAAGTCTGTGTTAGATACGGTTATTTTAACACAAATACAATATCATGTCTATTTAAAAAAACTCCTCGCTCAAATGGCGCATGCGTAACATGTACTACAGACTCAAAGTGATTTAACATACTTTTCAGAAAAGTCTAGCTTATCGGGCATTTCCAGTTCGTCGGTGCACCACAAACTTTGCGAATATTTTTAAAGCACACAGTGGATTATTCCTGGAGTAACCTGAAGCTCGTGACGAGGCGATAGGCGGTTTAAACCGACCTGTGTGGCCGCGCAATTTAAAATTTAATCACACGTTACGTACGGATAGCAGCCTAAAGTTTGTGCGTTCGTAAGGTGGCAAACTTGGTGCTTATGGTGGAAATATGGTGAATATTTACTGAACGAGTACATAGTTAATTGGTTGAGAAGATTGTGATGGGAAGCTAAACAGTCCATAAGATTTCAGGCTACAGACTTGCCCTTTAAATAAATGTAGTTAACAATTTCCCTTCTAGAAACTTACTTTGACCGGCCTATGGCATTAAGTCACTGAGTACTATCAAGCCAGTAGTTATGAAGATAAATTAAATTGATAATATCGACCAATTTGTGTTTTGTAGCTCACTCGGTTTGCATAAACTACGTGATTAAATCGAAAACTTTCTGATTAGGAGCGAATAGCGCAGGAGCTTAACTGTTAGATATTTTACAAAAAGATTCCGCGGTTTTTATTCCCATACGGGATACTTTATTTTCTTGGTCAAAGATATTAGTTCTAAGACAGAGTCCTTCAACGTGTATACGCAATTGCAAACGCACCCATGATACAGGGAAATCTTAGTGTGGGACAAAGTTTTATAAAAAATACAGACGTTTTTTTCCACATCCGTTTCACATAAAGAAATAATAACAACGCACATACTAAATCCTGCCAATTAAAATTGATTAAACAGTCTATATATTACGATAACGTGTACCTAAAAAATGTGTCGCCAAAATGGCAGAGGGCGGAAGCTTTTAAAGATCATTTAAAAAATGCTAATCAAATTGCAAGGCATTTATCTTCGATCGTAGTACGTTAATTTATGTGCCAACTCTACGACTCGGTTCCTAGCTACTTATTAACTCTCATTAACCTGAAATAAAATGTAGAGAGCATAAGTTAATTTGATCAGGCCAAAGATTACTTCACGATGCCGACTCGCCACTTAAAATCTGATTTGTTAAATTACTTATTTACCTAACAATTTTCCGTTCGGGCGGCGACGGAACAATGTACGATAAACGGCGAAGGAAATTCTTTAGCATCGATATTATTCGCAAAGCTTCTTGTTTATTTATAGCAGAAACATTTTCAATAACGACATTATAGCCTGGTATAATACAGTATTAGCAAGTTCAGAATATTATCAGAAAATGGGCGTTATTAAATTTTATAATGTCACTTTTTAGATTTTTTATTACTGAATCGTATTACCTATTTTTTGCATAACGTACAACGAGAATTTATTAAGTTTCACCTGTCCCGGTGTCTGTAAGAAAGTGAGTCTTGTAAGCTAAATTATTTTTCTTCGACGAATTATTCTAAGCCAGTAATCCTTATACGTTACACAATAATCTGCAGAAGTCAATCAATACATTACCTACTAAACTACGAACAAACTTCTGAAGAAACAAAAAAAAATATGATTGCATTGTGCATGAAAATAAAACAGTTATAAATAAAACTTAACATTTAAATGAACTCGCCCAAGTTGCTTATAAGTTCATTCACTGACAAAGACTCAGATAATCCGGTATTAAGAAGTACACTTCAACCGTATATTTAGTTCACGTAAAATAAAGTAACACAAATATTTAATTATGCGTTGTTTCAACACTTGAATGACAGGTTGAGAACGCTCCGATAAGGATGTTTAAATCAACATGTATATTTAAAAGATTATGAGACAACTTAACACGTCTCTTATAAAGTATATTATGCCGAATAACTTTTAGTGTTGAGGAAGAAAAAATATAGAATCGCATCCTCCCGTTCATCGGAAGTCTTTTTGAAGCATTTATAATAATAATCATTTTATTGCAGAACGTCATGGTCATCATCAGCCTGAAGACATCCACTGTTGAACAAAGGCTTCCCCCTAAGGTAAGGGTGGAAGGTGCTATAACCCCCACGCGTGGCAAGTAGCTTGGAGATCTCAGTATTGGTGGTGAAGTTGCAGAAGCCGCTGCTGCCCATCTTCTGGATTTAGGAGGAAAGGGGGGATTGCAGAACTTGCTTTCACGTAAACTTGTCTCGTTTATGGTTATGCCGTCGTCTGTATGCACTTAATTTGTGATAAAACCAACCAATGTAATCAACTTGTTTTTATAGACTAGGTATCTTTTTTTTCCAATTCCAAAAGTAGAGATAATTCTACAAAAGATACGTCAAGTTATATCTACACTACACGGATCTCCCACATCACTAATTGCTGTCATACATGTAGTTACATCTCTAACTACACGTGACAGACTCATGATCATTCCCTCTTCGGACTAGCAATTTGCTGTATACAATATGTACTGTAGTGGTACGAAAAATTATTAGAATATAAATATTACCCAAAACAAGATGCGCAAAAATCTCACGGTATCCTCTGCCTGGGAGATAACTGTCACGTGATATGGAACACAGCATTTCATTACAATCATTATGAGCAATAAACCAAACATAGCATACATTAAGTTCATTACCTGCACTGCGTAACCAATTAGCGCTGTCACACAGACTTACATGAAAATGGAGCAAGCATGTGAATAAATAACAAAAATAATTACACGGTACAGTAAAACCCGCCGTAAAACCAACATTAAAAGACCGACTAATTAAAATCCAATGACAGCACGAGTTAAACAAGATAAAAATGCAATAATTTAAATCATTTACAACCCAGTTTATAAGCGGAATTAATTGTGGCGAATATTTCATTGATGTCGTGAATCGATAAAAGCTGTGCCATATTTAGTATCCGTTTTGTGGTTCATCACACATGACATTAAGTATTCATTTGATTATCGTTAAAAATTGCTATTTATTTCTCTACACAGCACAGTTCTTTTGGAACTAAGTTTAACTTAACATACTAAAGGAATCCTTTACTAAATATATGAGTTGCATAGTTCACGCTTGTGGCGTCCGAAGGGGTAAGCAAAGGTGTTCCATTTCATCAGAAAAGTATAGGTTAAATTCAGGTCCATAGCCTATAATAATATATAATAATAACTCTAATATTTGGTAACGGAAAGATGTTGTGTTTTATTGATCCTCCCACTAGGTGGACCGTCTATATCGTCAGAGTTGCGGGCAACCGGTGAATGCAATTGGCAAGTTCTCGTTCATTGTGGCGTTCTAAGGGGTAGGCCTATGTTCAACAGTGGTCGTCTTCCGGCTGATGATGAAGGAAAATACAAGTATAATAAAAATCGCTACGATCCTGGTATACTTCTTTTGCTTCATTCACACGCATCACATACCTTATACACGCTCGTCGGTTGAGGGTACTCCTCACTTGCCCTTTTTGCAGAACATCTTCGATTTGGAAATCCGTGGTCTCTGCCTACCCCTCAGGGAAACAGGCGTGACTTTATGTATGTATGTATGTAAGAAAAATACTTACCCACATAAATAACAAAAAAACGTAAAGTATTACACAACGTATGATATCGTGTCTAGTAGTCACGTGCGTACGTAATCCCAAGCCATTTTATCTCAATCAAATCGTTGAAATTGCGATTCATATCATCATTCACAGTTGCCATCAATAAATCGTTGCATAAACTTATTCAATAACCGATGACATGCTTACAATGTGTGTATTTGTACATTTTGATTAATGCACAACATGAATAAATGACTGATTGACCCAAATCCTATTGAATTTACATGTTTAGTGATTTTTATTGTATTTTACAAAGAGGCGGTTTAATTGAAATAATTAAGTTCAAGGAAATCAGTTTGTTCCTTTCTCTGTATAAAAAGAGGTCATTAACCTGCACTGGTACAGTTGCAGGCTGGAATTTTTTAAGTATAAAATCGGTCACTGTACATTTAAAACAGATGGATTTAAATTAACGTGAATTCAATCAAAACATGGCCTATAAACGTGTAATTTTGACAAAATGCATGATTATCGTCATGAAAATCAACAAAAATAATTGTACGTAGGTAATGATAGTTTTATTTTTTAAATTCGGTGAAACGTCAGTATAACATTACCCCTACATTGGAAGTTCACTAGAATGCCGTATGTAAATACAAAATGTTTGAAAAATAACAAGTGTCGCGTGCATAAGCATCGATTTCGTGCAAAAGTTAAGTAGGTAATAAGCTGCTAAGTAAATGTATCAGTCCTAGTTTATTACCCACATAATAATAGGCTGCTAACAGGCCAAAACCACATGCAATGAACAATCTAAAAAGCATTACTTAAAAAATATGAGATATACATATATATAACGAATGCTGCATTACGACTGCTGAGCACGAGGTCCTGGGTTCGAATCCCGGGTCGGGCAAAGTGTTATTGGGTTTTTTCCATTAGGTAATTCTCAGTAGCAGCACGGAGTCTGGATTTGTGCCCGGTTGATGGCAATAGGCTCGCCCCCTATTACATTGGGACCTAAAACATAACTGGCGAAATGTGGGTGTACTATATGTGTACCTCTGCCTACCCCTTCGGGGAATACAGGCGTGATGTTATGTTTATGTTGAATGCTGCATTCATATAAATAGCTCAAAATACATAAAGAAACTTTGAACAATGATGGACACGAGCGGAATTCGAAACCGCGATCTTTGCCGATCCGTGGCGCAGCTCAACCAACTGAGCTATCATGGTTCAATATAACAAATAATATATATACAGTGTAAAAATAAAGTAAATGAAATCATATAAAAAATAGTAGGTCAGCGGATAATTAATAAATATATACCTATTATATTACACATTTTATTAGGCAATCATGTAGGTATCTCTACATGATAAATTAAAAAGGCTCTATTTTAATATTTATTGTATACTAGTATTTCCTAATAAAACAAAGAAGTGTAACATTAATTAACTTCTTTTATTATCTATTTACTAAAGTCACTAGTTAAGATAAGATTCGGACCAATTTCAGGGCTCATTAATTTGCTTAAACGATCGAAGCTTACCAAAACTAAATTAAAAATAATAAAATTTGAATATTAATTAACACCTACCGCGATAAAATAGACATTAGTCACATTATGTGGGCCCTGTTACCAATTTAAATGAGACCACCATTTATTTTTAAAACACTTTTAAATTCAAATTAATAGTTGACTACCGGTCCTGTATCTAACTTAGCAATCCTAAAATGTTTCGAAGACATCTAATTTAAATATTTATTCGGTATCGAATAAAGATAGATGTCATTCGTCTATTACCCACGTACGCTCGATGGACCTAAAGAAGATGGATCGAGAGCGAACGATTTATATCAATTTGTAAACGATTTCTTTCTATCCTTTTTGTTTGATCTAAATACCTAGTAGCATATTAGTCTTATTTATGTAATCAATATGGATTGGAGTGCTTAATCTTTGATTTGATTGATTCAATTGTTGTGTGCTTGGAGTATTTTATTGAAATATCAACCGATGGTTAGAAGTATTTTCAATCATGATTCTTAGTTTCTAGCAATAACTATTGTACTTCTTTTACTTTATCATGCCATAAAATAAATATGAATATACTGTGCATGGTAATTTCTTTGCCTATAATTTTAAACTTTGGTAAAATTTTATTTTAACTGTAGTCTTTATAGCATTTGTAAATAAGGATTTACAGTAATATAATGAGGTGGGTTAGCTTTTAACTAATAACATTACGCTAAATACAATCTTATCTACTTACGATCTCCAATCAATTGGAACCTGATTAGACACTTCCTTTTTAAATCCCCCCGCAACTGAACTTTGCTCTCCAAAGCTAATGAGTTTTATTCTTTTCAGCTAATCTAGCAGCCGGTTGGATCAGGGAGTGCAAAGTGTTGTATTGAAAGGGACAAAATGGCGTTCGACGGCGGGGAGTCGCGTTCCGTCGCAAGCTCGCAGCACTCTGCCAAATGCTCCTAGGATCCGGATTTGCTAGCAATGCCCGGATATACAGAAGCGACGGCATTTACACCGTCGCGTAACGTAAGGATACTGTTATTATTATTATGTTTATATTTCTCGGTTCAACTGTTTTTATAAGAGCAGATTCAACTGTAACAAATCGTTTACACGCTGAACACTTGTATATGTATTCACTGATAGGGATCTGAAAGTAAAATATAATTTACGGTTAATATAAGGTTGCCTGATACAATTGTGCTTGTATTAATGCGTCTTCGAACGAAACTGCATAAAACTGACGTGTGTTCAAAAACTCTATTCGTGTTAAGCATGGCGACAACATGCTAAAAATAAAGCAACACAAGTATCTAACGATTTCGATCATCTTTTAGTTTTAAGGTTTTTCTGCATTCTGTGTTCCTTGGTGTGCAATAAAGAACATTATATATCCATCTCTTTTGTCGACAGCAGTCCGTTGTTGGACATAGTCAATTCTAATTCTGCACCGTATAACTCAATCCATGGCAACGAATATTGACATATTTAAAAGACTGCCTCGTTGGACTAGTGGTTGCTAAGCAGGACTGCTGAGCACGAGGTCCTGGGCTCGAATCCCGGGTCGGGCAAAGTGTTACTGGGTTTTTCCATTAGGTAATTCTCAGTAGCAGCACGGAGTCTGGATTTGTGCCCGGTTGATGGCAATAGGCTCGCCCCCTATTACATTGGGACCTAAAGCATAACTGGCGAAATGTGGGTGTACTATATGTGCACCTCTGCCTACCCCTTCGGGGAATACAGGCGTGATGTTATGTTAAAATATGATAGAAAATACTATGAATTCTGTACGTGCTACCAGTTAACTTGCGTAGAACTAGCCTGAGGCTAACCCACCTAACGTTTCCTTATTACATTACAATAACTCACAAATATTACTCTGAGAGCACAACTTGAGTTGTCTGCACCTTTGAGAAGTTTACAAACTTCGGAATCGTATTAACAAGTTAAGGTAATGGTTTGTTACTTGGAACAATATCAAGGTGTTTAAGTCTCATAATAATATACTGAATAAATAAAGCTACGTAAAAGCTACGTACTTAGGTACTTTATATCTAAGACAGACTTATTATATGACTGATTAAGGTCTACAGCGTCTTCATAAACAATGCTGTAATGTCCTGAGTTGTGTTGTCATTACAAGAGCGCAAAAAAAATATATAGAGACAATATTTCACGACGCGACGCGACGGTGTGATTGAACACCAACATTAAATCTTAAAGGATTCGGGAAGTTGCATCGGTTGATACAGAGTTCTATGACTCGGGGACAGGGAAATACTCTTACGTGATTGATTGCTCTTTTTACAGAGTTATTTCTGTATCGACGAAAAAACTGGGTTAGGGGACGCACTTCCGTATATTTGCAGAGCGATCCCATTACTACGCGACGACAAATGTGCGCGAGTAATTATGTGTATGTATACAAGAGGGAAAATATAAATTGATGTTGTTTTTGTTCTGTTTTGTGCTATATTGTATTACGATTCATCCTTCTTCGGAATGTAAATAAATATTTTTACTATTGGCATCCTAATTGCTAACCAATGCGAACAGACGCGGTATTCGCATAGCTTAAAAATAACTTCAGTGTCCAGACCCATTCTAGATTTTTCTGAGAAAAATTTGCCCGAGTATAGTAAATTAATGCCCGTCTTGTATTTTGTCAACAGAATTTATTTACCCCAAGCTTGTATGTTCTTTTAAACTAATCACAAAAGGCAATAAATACTTTAGAGGTTACATATTTGGATCGTCGAATACCGCGGTTGGGCGTACACGCCACTCCTGCGCAGGTAAGTCGTGGTAAGTGAAGTTGCGTGTACCGCTGTCAAATAGAACTATTTTATTGCGGTTTTTATTCGCGCAACAATTTTTAAATTTAACGAGAGCGCTCCGGTTAACATCGGGAATTTAAGTTGCATTGTTTTGTTCGGTTACGTTTTTGTATTTTTTTGGGCGCTCGGGGGGACGGGAATCGTTGTGTCGGTACATACCTTACTAGCTGTAGCAGTGATTTAATTATGATTGAATTCGATCAAAGCTTTGTATTTCATTTTCAACAGTTTGTACAGAGTATATTGAAATATACTCTTTACCAATAAATGTTGCCTGTAACATAGGTACAAAGATGCACCTTATTCTCACTTACCTCCAAAAATTTTAAGGATTCAAATAGTTTAAATTAAAATATTCTAATCACCAATCCTAAAACAATTCTTCAAGCATTTCTTGTCTGTCTCCAGAACTTATTTTTACTATTACTTATTCGTGTGCGTACGAGTATTTTGAGCAACGAAAGCCTATCGGTTCCACCTCTTAAAAACGGCCTTTACAAAGGAACTTAATTTTAATGCTAACATAAAACTACTTACAAATAGTGAGTAAGTTGAAATCGTGGCAATAAACTTAGCTGGAATGTTTTAAGCTATGTAGATTATCGTAGAGGCACCTTTTAACGATAAGAAGTTTTATAAAGTTTTGTAGTAAGGATAATTGTAAAGTGTTAGATAATGACATCGTCTTTTATTTTATTACTAGCTGCGCCCCGCGGTGTTATCCGCTACATTTCTTCGAGATAAATAGTAGACTATATGTTAATCCACGGTGTCAGCTACCTCCATATCAAATTTCATCAAAATCGGTCTAGCCGTTTGAGCGTGAAGAGGTAACAAACACACTCGCAAACTTTCACCTTTATAGCATTAGTGTGATTACAAGAGTTTTAATTCTCTATAATCAACTTCAAAAATGGAGAAGCTATGTCTTCTACCGAATATTGTTTTGTGGTGACCCCGGGTTTGGAATAAGATCTGTTGAACTGGAAATTTTACAGCAGCAACTGTTGCAGCTTTTTAGTCACTAGTCGAATCCGCAACCCTTTAGCGGAATAGCCTAAACTACGTAACACTGCGCAATTAAGGTCATGCAGATTTTTGTATCATAGATAATGTGTAAGTCGAAGTTATTTTCCAGAGGTAGGAATACAGGACATCTATAAGCAATATTACTGATATAACTTTTTAGAACTTCTTTTTAATAATATATGAAATCATTCAATGCATTGTGCATGCATTCAAACATTACATACAAACAAAAAGAACATGAAATCCGAAAACTCGTATCCCAAAAACAAACCGCCATCGATATTTCCCTCTATTCTTACTAAAAAGCAATAGTAAAACTGCACTGTAAACAAATAAAGCTCTATATGGTAATGTAAGTGCACTCGGGGCCACAAAAACTGTACCTCTCAAAAACACTTCGATCTATTTTTATATTCTACTATGTTACTCGGTTGTTTTACATCGGAGTCACGTACAGTAGCATCTGTCACGGGGAGCCGTTTTAAAACCGATGTGTCGTTGAAACCAAAGAATGCATTGCCAGACAGACACGGCTTGAATTGCAGACACTCGCGACACTTCTAGACAGAAGCACACCGCGTAACGCGACTCCACTGCATTCTTTGTGCTCAAGAGACGCTGTTATTTTAAGTTTAAGAGTTGATTCTATTGTTTTACAGTCTTGTGAGGACGGAGTTGACGGTTGAGTGTAACCTTAGAATTTCTGAAAGCTATAGAATTTAGTTCGGCATTCGAGTGTTTAGACTAGTGTGCTTTTATTGTTTGTGTTTTATACTTTTTAGAGAAACGACTCCATGATATGTCTTTTTATATAATCAAACATCAATTTACTTATACATCAATTTTAAAAGTGTGATTTTATTCATTTAAGGCAGTGACTGTGATATGACTTAGTTTTTTCAATTTTACACACATGCTAAGCACTTTTTAGTTTCGTTACTCATATTTTTCTAATGATATACTAGTTTAAAGATATTGTGAATAAATTCACACGTTAACGCACGCAACATCAACAAAAAAGTTTACATTATAGTTTATAATCAACAAAAAAGTTTCACACCATGCAAGTAAAAACTATTTCTTGTGTCGACAATATTATCAAAAGTCGGTTAACCATTGTTCACATCCAAGTTCCAGGGAGTCCGTTAGAAAACCACTTAAATTGTAACACGTTTTACCGCGTGGCTTGCGTCGTGCGCCACAACTGCTAAAACAAAGAAAGAACGCACCTATTACTCTCGTTTAAGATCGACCATTAAACTCTAACAAAAAGCTAATGGTTATCAAACTGGGCCACCCAAGTAGATGAATTTAGGAACGTGAGTTTTATGTAACACGTAGTAAATTGCTACAGTTTGTCTCGCGTGCCCTGCACAAACCTAAACTTTTCCACGAACAAAATCCAGCGCATAGCGTACAGTTCAAAGACATTTTTTGTTAAAACGAAACGTAGAAAGTATTAACAACGAGGATGGCATGAATTTTTTCCCCGAACGTCAGGAATTTAAATTCTTCTGGCTCCTTACGCGATCGCGTGTGGTCTAATTATGAATACGGCACAATAGCATTAACTTTTTCTGTAAGAGAAAAAACTTCAGCGGTTTCCCTGCGAAAATGGAATAAAAGTGTAACGGATAAAGGAAAACTTCTAGACCTGTTAAGTGGCGATACCCTACTTCGCGGCTCCATTACTTTGCATTTTATATGCCGCTCTACTGCGCCTGTTTACTTTGAACTTTTATTATATTCACTTATCCAAGAAAAATGTTATGGCCTTACTCCATTTTCGGTCACGCGAAAATTGTCGCTTATTACGTAACGTCATTGACATTGAGTTGCTATCTCGATTGATAAATTAATGTGTTTAAATAAATTATGTTTAGATTTGTTGTATCTGAGCTTTAAGTGATATTAATTAGACGGCTTTATTCTCCCAGAAGCTAAATCGTTCACCTTTAGGTGTAAAGGTCTTGTTTTGAATTAGTCTGGTTATCGAACCGCCCATAAATTACGATTACCAACACTTTTAAGATGTTATTTGATAATTAATGGTCTTCTTTTGAATGTATGATTTGCATATTTTTTCAGCCAAAACTTCGCCCATTAAGATAATCGAGTGAGGACACCTGTAGGTAGGTCAAAATTTTTACAAGATTTAGCAAAGATAAATGTTATTTAACTATAAATCTATCCATATTTCTTGCAAATCCTTTATTAAGTAGAAACAACAAAAAATATTAATATACCATTTACATAATATAACATCACGCCTGTATTCCCCGAAGCGGTAGGCAGAGGTGCACATATACCTAGTACACCCACATTTCGCCAGTTATGTTTTTAGGTCCCAATGTAATAGGGGGCGAGCCTATTGCCATCAACCGGGCACAAATCCAGACTCCGTGCTGCCACTGAGAATTACCTAATGGGAAAACCCAGTAAAACTTTGCCTGACCCGGGATTCGAACCCAAGACCTCGTGGTCAGCAATCGCGCTTAGCGGCCACTAGACCAACGAGGCAGTCAAACTAAAAAAATAGTAAGACTTTTAATTAGAAGACCCAAACTGATTGCAGATTAAGATCAAATCATAAGATGTTAATCAGACACTGGTTTATTTATTCATCTCCAGCCGGTCCAATAGGATCAAAAACTATCATTCTCGGGTCTTTATATGGTGAAGTTTAATATCTGACTAAGTTAGACAGGGCGTGGCATAGGCAAAAATATCAAATTTCAAACAAACTGCCCAAAAGCCTCTGACAAATAAAAATGTTTAATTAAATTTAGCAATAATTTCCGACTAATCAAAAGATCGCCTACCTGAATCGATAGATCGTTATCTATTTAAATTCTTCACGTTTTTAATCTTAAAAATGTATTATTTTGCAAACAAACTAGTTTTGTGGGATACAAATTGTAATATATTGCTATTTCGTAAGATAAATATTTATTTTGGCTCTAACACATTATGTAACTATGAATTTGTAATTTTCGTGTATTGTGAAACTTCTATCGGTTTTACTTCGTCCATCTTGCTTGCCTATTGTAGGACAGGTATACATTTAATAAGATATTATGGACCTAAAGGAGCCATAAAATACACGTTTCCATAATCCGGGAACAAATTAGGTAACTTTCAAATTTAACGGTTTTAATACCTAAATAAGCATAATTTTAGACCGATGGCCTAGGATTAAAAAAACGTTCTTATTATTCCATATTAATGTAAAAGTAACTCTGTCTGTCTGTTACGCCTTCAAATCTAAACTGCTGGACGTATTTTGATGAAATTTGGCATGTAGAAAGTTTAAGACCCGAGACATAGGCTACTTAACGCGGGCAAAGCCGCGGGCTGTAACTATATGCATATAAAATTTAATTTATACCTAGTTTATTTAAATAGCAAAATATCTAAGCTTATATTTAAAAATATATTAAACGATTTAAAACGTCTGTATTAGGTTCTCACTTTCAACACAAATCGTGCGAAAAACGCAGTGAAAAATCGACCCAACTAAACGTTTCACGCTTGGTTGAGCTTTCGTCGACATTGTGTTTATGGTTCCGTACTTTGTGGGATACGTTTATTCTATGGACTTATAAATAAAGTATAAGTAAACATAAGTAATAACGTTATTGTAGGTTTAAGTAATCGATTTTTTAATATATATTTTAAATAATTATACAACCACACTTATTAAACTTATTATTTATCAACAATAAACAACACCTTTTGTTTGCACCGCCATTTGAAACTATGTAAATATTAATTTTACATAGGCTCAATTATACTCAAATATACCTACCCATAATAAGATTTTTTTTAAATTGTTTTATAATAATTATAAATTTGAATTACCTATAATGTAGAACATAGTACACTGTCAAATTATATTATTAATATTTGATGTACAGAACCTCAGAATTGCGAATTATGTTCACACCTATGTTTATTTGAAATTTATTTGCATAGCTTAATGTGTATCAAATTATAATAAATCGTGCCGCCCACGATGTATCTTTAAAATATATTAACATACGCTTGACCTTTGTGTTGAATTCTATCAGAGCCAACATTACTCAATAAAATGTTTAATGCGGTGCTAAGTATAATATCGGGTGAGAACAATAAGCAATAAACATGGGGTCATATCAACGCATAATGCTATCCCATACCGAAGAAACGCGTTTTTCTTTATTTCAATAATATACGCCGCGAAAGCTTCGGCGTAGAGTTACTCGAATCATTTCACGCACGACTGGATTAAAATAACAGTTTAATCGTAACTTATACATTTTAATACTCTAGTATTGCTGTAAAAATATTACTCGATACAATACTCGTACATTCACAGAAGCGAAAGTTTCGATTTCGATTCGATTCGATTCATTCAATATCGTGCATGCTTACATAATTTCACGCCACTCTCCTATGGAAGTAGGTAAAAAGTTAGACCGCCACGTGCTGCGATCTACGCACCACTTTCGTTTATTCTAACTGCTCTTTTTAAGGAGATTACTACGAATGTTGTTTGCTGCTCTAGTTTTCCTGCGAGAGCTTTTAACTAAACGGAATATTTTTTCTGCTTAGAGAGCAACATTACATTCTTAAAAAGTTTTAATTTAGACTTTACCAATTCTGATTTAAGCTTATAAACATAACATAACATAACGCCTGTATTCCCCAAAGGGGTAGGCAGAGGTGCACATACAGCACACCCACATTTCGCCAGTTATGTTTTTAGGACCCAATGTAACAGGGGGCGAGCCTATTGCCATCAACCGGGCACAAATCCAGACTCCGTGATGTCACTGAGAATTACCTAATGGAAAAACCCAGTAACACTTTTCCCGGCCCGGGATTCGAACCCAGGACCTCGTGCTCAGCAGTCGCGCTTAGTAATCACTACACCAACGAAGCAGTCTAGTTTAAGCTAATAAAGCCTAAAATTACTTTCTGCTTTAACAATCCTCCCAGCATTCTGCGGTTTGTACCAACCATTGTTAAGATTAACTCGACAATATACGAAGACCAGACCAACGTGACCTTTAGTTGATCAGTTGTGACTCCTTAGCTTCTATAAATTTTTAACTAAGCAGTAAACCGTTTAGCAGACTTTAAAATAAGAAAATTTTACTAGTAAACACTACAACGTAACTCTTCAATATTGTTGCTAGTACAAAGAAAACGTGAACTTATAAATAAAGGAGTTCCTACTACGAGTCGTTCCAAGTCGCTCCAACATTTCAACGTCACGGATGTCTTCAATTATTAACATTAGAGGAGTTGCGCATAAGGCAGTTGTTATGAATAATAAAATAGCAGAATACGCCGTGAAAACAGCAAAGAAAGTGCAAGGGGTGCAACACAATGGACGCGTAAAGGCAACAGTGTAGGTTTATATGCGTTGACAATGTGCATTGTGCCTTAGGACGGGCTAGTCTTCGCGAAGAATTTTAATATTCTCAAGCCAAGAGAAGCGGACTTCATCTGCCTCATAGCAGCGCAGTTTGCACTACATGAAATGCTTTAAAAATTCATGCCGGTTACTCAACCCTATTCAGAACGGGGATAAAATTGGCGTTTTTTTATCTCCTTAGTTCACTTTATGCGTTACATTAACTGTTTTAATATTTATGTGGAAGGAGAGTTATGGAATTATTTGGTGGATTATTTAAGTTTTATATTTCAAATATTACAATAACAAGCATCGCTCTTTTAATGGCAAACAAAGAAAAAAAATTTAAAACGTTTTGGTTTAATATTATACTATATATGTGTAAGTAGGTCCATGTGATCTAGAAAAAAAATCAACGATCCTCTCTAGCAATACTAGAAATGAATGCTTGAATGTAGCTCTTGATTGTCATGTTCAGATAGAAGAATATAGTTGTTTGACGAAATCCTAAAAGTCTGATAACCAATCCTAATTAATCAAGAACCACGTATTACCCAGTACCTGGTTGGTAGAGTTCAAATAGCTATAGTTGCTTTGGGTGTAGTACTAGTATTCAGCTACATCTGGTTAGACTGTAAAGCAACCTTGACTTAGTTGGATCGATGGATAGAGTGAGATCGAGATAATTGTAATAGTTTTTTTGGGTTGCTGACCCAAGCTCTTCCAACTTAGCCCGAAGTTGGAGAGAAAAAAAGAAGACTAAAGCTTACTGCGAGAATTATGTTACAAAATATTTTTATTTCTTACAGTAGATGTAGGTACTAAGATTGGTGGGTGGTCGTCTCTTGTTTTAAGACAACTGTAGTCACATCCTATGTAATAAAGCTGTCTATACGGTTCACATGCACTGTAACTGTCAACATACCTCACACATGTCGTTATTAAACAGCCATCCATAAAACACACCGCTAACGGCAATCCCAGTTTCATTGAACAGAAATTGCCAACAATATGCACTCGTGACTTCTAAACATTATTTGAATACTGTACTAACAATGCAGTCATCGTAAGCGCCTTGTGTACAGTCTCCCGCACATATTTACATATGAATGTGATTCGCTCGCATCTACGAACGCTATGTTAAACTTCTCACTGTTCATTTGAGACGTCACTTGTTGGATAGGTTGTTCCTGTAGTTCTATCGTTTTATCGCGATTAATTTATTTTTCTTTTTATCCATGGCCAACTTTTGTATTATTTACACAAACGCGAATGCCAAACGTAAGGTTGCATCGAAAACATAGGGGTTTCGATATTTGTCCAGTACACGGTTGCGCGAAGTTAGTCTTTGAGATGAAAAGTGGCAATATGCACGATAAAAGCCTATGCTTACCTACACCTAATATTATTTCAGGATTGAACACTTGTATGATGCAAGCTGTCGTTCATTGTGCCGTTCTAAGGGGGACGCCTTTGTTCAACAGTGGACGTCTTCCGGCTGATGATGATGTCACTTGTCACCGCAGCTACGTAGCACAATTTAGTTAAGAACTCATTCACAATACACTTCGTATACACGGAAGCTATTTAATCACGCACCACGTCTAATATCTATAAGTCAGAAGATTACCAAACACAATAAACAGTCTCATCCCATTATTCCTTAAACAAACTCATCCTTTTATTCCCTGTACAAACTCAACCCTTTATTCCTTGCATAAACATTCGATTCGCCGCACAACAATAGTTATGTAAAACACTTAGAACTCATTTGAGCCGTCACCAATGTTGTGATAGACGCAACAAAACCCATGAGTGGACGTTATCGCCGCGACGTGAATCAGCTATTTTCAACTAATTAAAGATAAACAACGTTTGATGCGCGTATGAGCTTCGAGCTTTGGATTTAGGGTCCCTTCGTATTTTTATCAGGTTTGTTCTTGTTGGTTTTATTTAAGTAAGAATTATAGATGAACTGTGTTGACTTTTATAGAATTGTTTGTTGTCTCAGTAGCGTTCTATTTACTCGATTCTGGAAATCATGTTAAAATGAACGTAAGTGCATTTCCATTCAGTGCACTGAAATGCATAGATTCGATTTTTTGAAAGTGCTCCTTTTTCAAAACTCGAAATAAAATCTGTATGATTATGACAATTTTTTTTTAATTCAAACAATAAGTTATGCCTACTTCAGCCTTCAAAGTCGTAAGGACAATTAAACTATTTCAAGAAAACAAGTCATTTACGGAACCAGCGGATCACTTAATTTGCTTTTTTTAATGAGTAAATTAAATGCAAGGGAAAATTAACTCTTCTTGCAGTGACGGGCAGCGACAGCGGAGTGACGTGACCGGCCATTACGGTTCGGAGGTCGACGACCTCACGACTGGGAAACGCGGTAATGTTACCTTTTCACCCTTTGTTTTCTAATTAATTTTCAATTATTATGATCAACTATGGTTTATATGAGTAATACTGATTAGTAATAATCATCACAAATTACCTCTGATAGATTTTACAGCTCAATTGATATGTTGGCTTATAGTTTGGCTTTTTGCAAAAGGTATAACTGCATATGCAGGATTGTTTGTAGGATCTTCAGATTATTTTTCCGAGTTGAACTATTGTTCTTGATGCAACTTGATGTCAAAACGAAGAGACGAAGAATTCTCAAAAAAAATGTTTCAAACCAACATAATGTGATTTACTTTTTTATGTATTTGTTTCTCAAAGATAAACATGTTAAATAAACCGTCCGTGTTTGATAATGTATAAATTAACGTTTCAATCGTAGCCCTTTTGTAGATCACGTTACAGAATTACATTTCAATGTTAAACAGGATGGTAACATGAAGAGTAATCTTGGAATTTTAAACTGCTTCTTTATGACCAACATACTATTCTGCCGCTTTTCTTTTTTATTAATATACTTTCTGTTTCCTTTAATGTGGCTAAAAGTTTGAAAAAGAAAATAATCTCACGCTTCGGATACATAAAGTCACGCCTATTTCCCTGAGGGGTAGCCAGAGACCACGGATTTCCATTTGCTACGATCCTCGGATTATAAGCCTAAGAAAATATATAGTGCTCCTGTGTTTGCACCTCCTAGGCTACTTGCGATCCAGATTGGCTGTCGTTATGTCGTAGAAGAAAAAGTCAGAATCGGTTATGATGTTCTAAAAAATATAAAGTGAAATAGATGTAAAAGCAGAAGAAGTCAAGCGACAAGTGCAACAGACCTCGTGGAGGTTCGGTGTAATAGTCAATATGATAAACATATCGAATAACAATTATAGAGGATTGAGGCGACCGCGAGGAAAACGTTAAATTCAGATTCTTGTTCTCCTTTCATTAAACAAACCCTTCCGTGCTAATAGAATAAAGAAATCTGTTGAGTTCACTAACTGTGAAATTTATTTTTCCCTTACATTCAAAAATTTACTAAAGTAATTCCTTAAGTCTAAAGGAATTGAAAATGTATTGGCAAAAAATGTACGTTATATTACAACACAGAACCCCTTATTTATGAAACTTGGAGTCAATTAAGAAAGTACGTAGTAAAAAGTATCTACATACATACATAAACTCACGGCTATTTCCCCGAGAAGTAGATATCAAAATTAAAATTCACAGACGTCTCGATGGTTTTCCTTGTGACATTTAAATGTGTCAGTTTAATATAAGGGTGGACCCGCATACCCTGGCACTGATAACATCATAGACGTAAACACGAATAAACCCAAACACCAATTGGCCAATACCCTTTTAGACCAATTCCCTTTTATTTGTAAACGAATAACCGCTCTACTGTCCTCCAGCACAAATAAGCAAGTTTAATTGAATCGAACGGCCCTCAGCGAAAGGGTGACAAGAATTTTAATGAAATGCAATTACGTTTTAGTGTGTGGTAAACAACAAATGAAATTACCAAAAAGCAGTTTATTTTGGGGACAGATAATATAGTATTATTACTGTTTAATTGACAAAGAGAAGTTATTCAATTATGCGAATGTTGCAGATGCGTTGTGGAAATAGATGAGTTCCAATGTTGGGTAATGTTTTGATTCCAACCTATTCGAAAGTACCTCATGATTGTATAGTTGTTTTAATGGGAAATGAAAAGTAATCAATGTAGTAGAAAACATTGTGTTGGTTGTATTTATATCATTTAAAATAAATTTGTAACTTTATCTTGTTGCTGCAGAAGCATATAGTTCCAACACAGAACAAAATAATGACTTCACCATTATCATCATCTTTCAGCCTATCGGTCCACTGCTAATGATAATAATGATTTACCTGAGTATATAAACTAGCCGCACCCTGCAGTGTTACCTAGTAATTTGGTATCCAGGGTGTCAGCTACCTCCATATCAAATTTCATCAAAATCGGGCCAGCAGTTTGAACATAAAGAAGTAACAAACTACAAACACACTCACACATTTTCGCCTTTATGATATAAGTGTGATATTTTCTAAACAATAACTGAATGTAGAGTTATCGTGCATATTTCCAAAGTCTGTTGAGAATTTAGAGAGCCTACTATTTTCGCAGGAGGGTAAAAAAAGACGATTAAAACACACACGTGCAGTGTTGCGCTCGTTAAATCCAATGCGTTATTGCTAGAGAGCCACAAACGGTACTGAATCTACCCGGATTGGTACCAAACGATTTATCGGTACTATTCTAACCCTTAAGCCGGTACAAGGAATTTAAAATCGGTCCTCTAACTTTTTTTTATTATGTGCCTGTATTGATTTTGTTATGAATATTCATAAAATCATAATAATCAGTTTAGGAAAATAGCTATGTCGTACTGATTAAAAATTTTAAGATGATTTTGTTTGTAATTAAATATGTTAATGTAGGTACTCAGCGCTACGATATGCATTCTACGAATTTCGAAGAAATCAATTTATCATTGTAATTGAATCTAAAATAATGCGGTTTTCTAATAATATTATAGTTGAAGATTATTTATGAAACTTGTTTTTTTTTTATAAACGTCCCCCAGAATAAGATTTTTTTCAATATCGTGGGTACATTTCACAAACATAAAATACCACATACACAAACACCTAGACTCGAGACAAACATCTGCGAATCGCACAAATTTCTACCCCGTGCAGAATTCTACTCGCAACCCTTATCGCAGCAGTCCAATCGTTTAAACACTGCGCCAATCAGGTTGTCGATTGTAATGTAAAATTGTCTAAGTGACCAAGTTTGAAAAACCGATCAACGTTAGCAGTTTGTCGATAGTTCTTATATTAGTGTTCCTTCTTACTTTTAATACCTTAAAAACCATGACTTGACCAAGTATTTGCAGACTCGTAGGTACGTAACGATTTATCGAACTGGTTATATTCCCATTGACTAATAATTCCCCGATATGGAAGGCGAGTGGGACGTACAGTTATGTATCACTTAGGGTAACATATGCGCACGTAACGCGTTTGCTCGTGATAAATTACCTCGTACTATTTCAGAGTAGGAATGTCCACTGCTATCGTAAGCTACTCGGCGTTTATAAACGATTACTGTCGTTTCTTATCAATTCCGAATTAGTACTGTTTTACGTGAATTTGTGTGTTAAATGTTGCAAATCCAATCGTGGTATATAGGTCCTAGATTTTTTTCGGATGAAGTATCAAAACTAGGCATGTGACTAAAAAAACTGACTGGTTTTTTCATCGCTTATAGGCTTTTAAGTTTGAGTGGAGTCAAATAGATGTTCTTTAACCACACTTCTATATTACATTTTTTTTTCAACTTTTTACTGTTTACTTCGTTGTGTAAGCTCATAGATATGGCAATTTTATCATAACGAAAAGCCGTTTTTCCTGGGGCTTTTATTCCCGCAGATAAATTTTAAAAACAATCTGGACTATGTCATAATAATAGCAAGTATGACTTCTTAAATCTTGCTTGTATTAGCAAAAATTTTAAATCAATATCATACAGTAAGTTTCCTACTACAAATGCCCAGCAATTTAATTATGAATGGATACAATATTTATTAGATACACGCAGCTTTCTTAATGGTTGTAACACAGCCACACAGAAGTAACTCACGTTACCCATTACAATGCTATACTATCATTATTATCGTGTATGACTTGTTCGTCGATGTAGGTGAGGCGTATATTATCAAAATCATTTATAAATACGAAGTTGATCAGATAGACGCCATGCTGTGCGCACAATCAATTTATAGCGTTAGTCGAGACAAATTGCGTGGCAGTGCCACCACACATACAGATGGCCATCTCTCTATTAGTGGTTGGTGTACCAGGATATATGACGTCATGGTTTCGGAAAACAGGAGCCGTAAAATGATGCTATCAAATTAAAGGTTCCACTCCCTCACGCTACTTTTAAAGAGATTGCTCATTTATTTTCTTCGTCGTAAAATTATAATTTACAGCCTAATCATGTCGATATTTGTAGAACCAATTAAATGGGATAGGAAGTTCAGAAAGTAACGAGTTGCAGTTTTTATAGCTAAAGTATAAAACTACGTTGTATACAGATATCTAATCCAAATTCCAATTGCATCTTTTATGGACATTTGATATACCAGACTAAATAGGCGCTGGGTCGATTTAACACTTCACCTATTATCGATGTTTATAGCCGATAATTATGGGTACGATTTTTAGTTTTACGACTTTGTAACTATGACAAAAATAAGCCGAGTTCAATCCCAAACAGTTTGAAAGTTATCCGTAACTCCGTAAAAAGATATAAGATACGTTACGAAACTTAACAACCGACACATAAAATGAAACTATAATCTCATGGGGTCGTATACGTTGTTAAATTAATAATTTGTTTATAAAACTAACACTCGTAAAAGGCCTTTTACTTAGTGATGAGAGTATTTTTGATACGAATTCACATAATAAAAATATTTTATTTATATTTTATTTGTCTTTAATTTAAGGTGAGCAAACCTCTATACAATATTCATATACAACGGCTATATTCCAAGATAGATAAGATCATAATATCAGGTAATATAGCGTTTTTATGATGATAATATCGTCGGTCTACAATAGATAGTCATACTGACTCATACTAAGTACTTTATAGAGTTAAAGTTAGGATTTTTATTGACATTGAAATAGTTTAGGGACTATAAAATTGATTTTAAAAACCGTTACATCCCAGTTATTATATGATACGTCTGAAAATCCTATACTTATACGAAAAAAATGTTTTTAATACAATATAAAAATACTCAGTATAATATTCAGTAGCGCAAGAACCGAACACCGAAGCAAAAGAGACCACTTTAATAACTATTATTATTATAAAATATATACCTTGTCCCATTATTTATTTACTTACAAGGAATTTAAAACAGCTACATAAAAGACAATACAATTTTTACCAATTCCCTTAGGACTGCATTTTACATATTTTTCAATCAACTCAACCGTTCGTGTCTACATTTCGTGTAGTGCCGTCAAGCCCGCATTGTATGATTGTCGGACGCGCATCAAGTCTGACGTGACGCGGCCAGTCACACGTCGATTCACGTCATTGGTGAGTGAAGGTTGACTGCCAACCCGTCATGCGTCGCGTTAGCAATCTATGTCTAGGGAGACAGGTGGGATATGGAAGCTGGTGGGTTAACGTTACTTCTGATAAGGCCACGAAGTAGATAGCAGTAGCATTTTTTCATCCAAAAAAATGTCTCTGCTTGTATTCAAATAATTTAATTCTCAATGTATTTTTTAAGCTTTTTTCATAAGACCGGTACTGCGACAAAATATATAGGTAACATGTTATTTTTAATTTCCTGCCATTTTCTAATATTTGACCATAACATTATTTTATCATTAAGAAAACGTTATTAAGCAATAGGTCAAGCTAATTAAAGTTATAAATATGTATGGATCAGTTTCGCGGTCCAATAAATGAATATTGCACGTCGTTTTCAATCTCAGGTCCTGTTTATAATTCATTTCTTTGCGATTTAATGAACTCATCAAATTGCCATCAAGATGCTATCTGGGAACGCTTTGCATATGAATGTGATACGTCAATCTGCCTTAAGCAAATAATACGCCGCGCCTTATTCGGCCAACAGCTGTTAGCTGAGAAACCAATCTTTTGACCGGAACACCTACAAAGGAAACACCGTTCAAGAGGCCTGCAACGAACTTTATGGGTATCAATAGTTTTGTAAAATGAACTTTGTAAATCAGTAATAGAGTTTAATTTACTGTAACAAAACATATGCAACCCAAAGACGTAAGAGATGTTTATTTTGTGAAATCCAATTTTCTGCTGACATCTCATCTGTCAAAATGTAAACAGAGGGTGTTGTAAAAATGTCTAAGTCGTAACTGACACTACATGTATTAGATCGTGAAAGATTTAAGCCGTGGTCCAACGGCCTATTAGTCGACAGGCCACGCCAGACAGAGCAACGCCTGGCACGGCTTGCCATGGCCTGCCGCAGCCCGATCCCGTGTAGTTCTGTACTGTTATGTTGGTGGATTCATGTACTTTTATGTTGGTGGGTTTCTGTACTGTTATGTTGGTGGGTTCCTATATTGTTATGTTGGTGGATTCGTAACTTAGTATTATGAGTTGGTTTCGGTATTTCTTCTCAGTGGTAGTCAGTTAGGAAATGCCGATGCCATCTAGTTTAAAAAAAAAAGACGTGTAAAACTGCTTTTTGAAACCTATTTACAGAAATAAAATCATTTATCATTTATGTTAGTGGGTTTCTGTACTGTTATGTTGGTAGGATTCTATACTGTTATGTAAGTTACTTTATTATTTAGGTACTAGATATTTACCGCCTCTCAGTGGTTCGCACGGGCGACGACAGGCCCTGGCCTGTCGATTATCAGGCCGTGGGGCTGCGGTCTTGTTCCTGATAGACGGACGGACGGCTACAGGCCCCGGCAGGCTTCATCGGATGCGCCTGTTCCGACGGCCTGTCGCCTGCCTTGGTGCGATCTAGCCTTTTGAATAATAGGCTGTAAAACCCCGGCTTTACTTAGGTTCTCAAGATTATCTAAATATGAGTTAACCTTTGAATAGGGTTAGTTGAGAATATTATATTTGAAAGATCAAATTATTTTGTTTTATGCCGAATCTTTGAAATATAGAAGAAAAAATTTGAAGCCTAACTTCAATTATATAATTTAACTTAGTTTCTAAAGTCTTTGCTTTTCTATAGAAGTAGTCGTAGTAGCGACTTTTTCAATTATACCAAGTCATAAGTTAGGTCAGACAGAATCATGTTTAATCATCTGTGTAATGTTTCCATCCCTTCCATATTGCCGTTCACTATACAAATAATCTTTCCCATTTACAAAGCCAACCTATTAAAATACGATGCATATCCGAAATGCATTAAGTCCATGAATCATTGGGCAACAATAACCTTGCTGCAGGAACTATCAGCGCAGATGAAGATAACATAAGTTCCTGAAGACCAACCATAATTAATCACGGAGAAAGCAATCTCATCGGTCAAATGACGTACGATCCCGGTACTCTTGGCTCTGCTTTCGCGATTTCCTCGATAACTCCACCTCTTCAGTTCCCTTATCTCCTCCAATCAGACCACCGGCTACTGGAACAGATGGTTTTAGATGTAATTCCATTTTGGTTCATGCGTGCTAACTTAATTAACTTGTAAGGTAAATGGAATGTATCCGGAATTTAAACGGATGCTTAGATAGCATCAATGATAAAGTAAAAAAACAAACATTTAGGTTAAACAAAAAATACTAGGTATTTATCAGCATAGCAGCATATTATCGGTGAATACTCAAATTGCTTATAGTATCTAGTATTTCCAAAAGGCTGTAAGCCCAACGATAGCTGATTAACATTATCGCAGATGTTATCTATTCCCTCCAGGCTCTGGACTATAATCATGTTAACAAATTTTATACGATTAAGATGGCCGAATTACGGTTAGTATTCAGATTCGGACCTCCTGCACTACAACGAAGAATGCGTTCTGCCTCATAAACCTCTTTAAAGTATACATACCGAGCCTCAATACCCACAAACCGACGAGTGTTCGGAACTCAAACGAGTAATTACAGTGCTTATCCAATTTGGCAGGGCAGAAAAACGCGACCCCCCTTGTACAGGAAATTTGTTTTAAATTTCGACAACAATGGGGAGATCGCGAGTCGGATAATTGCGTACGGGAACAGTCCGTGACGCCGACGATGGTATAAATCCACCAGCAATGAACGGTTAATAATAGCTTGCACAGGTTAAACAGCGCTCTCAATGGGACCCCATGACAGCAATCTGCAGAATCTGCAATTGAGTATCGCATGCTTCGCACCGTTTATTCCAAGCCAGTTGCCGAGGACGCCGATTCAAAAATCTGTGATAATATTTCCACAACGAGCGCCGATAAAAAGATCACAAACAAGATATTCTGAAGATGTAAAAAGTTTTACTGTGTCAATAAATCACTGAGATTATAAATCGGTTTTACAACCTATAGGTGATCGGAAAGTGCTATAAATCATAAATGAAATGGGGGTTGTTACTGCCGTTGTCCCTAGACGACCATTAGGAGATTCTAGTACCCTCCCATATCATCGGAAATGTTGAAATAAAGTTAAAAAGTTTTTAATTAACCGTGGCTTAATACTGGTGCCATAAAACTAAATAGATCAAAACAAATCAACAGTTATAATGATCGTCATTAATCATTATAAAAATTCTTCATCGCCACCGCAAATAAAAACTAATATCTACAATCTCGTGTTCGGTTACATTATGGCTATCATAGAACATTAAAGTAGGTGCAAGTCAACATCAAATCATATCTGGCATCGATAAATTGTCAAATTATTTAAATCACGTGTGGTCTGGGCGGAAATATATTATTCAAATAGATATTTACATGGCTGTGATGTTTTTGTGAAAGTCAATATGCATAAAAGTATTTCCAATTTTCTTCACTTTTCGATTTCATATTGGAATATAATGAGAATGATAGAAAATGCTTAGATACATCGGATTGAAAAATATCCGAATATTGCCTTTACATAACAGTCCTATGGCAGCTGCTGCAGGGCGAATATCAAAAACTTTCTCTTAAATTTTTCTTTTGCTTTATTATTTAACTTGAATAAGTAAGAAGTACCTACAGTTAAAGTTTATAATGTCAGCGACCACAAAACTTTTGTTAAATGCAGAAAGTCCTGCCAAACGCATTCAGTAATTAAGAACAATTCCTAAAGCACATAATCAGAGTATATTTGCATGTTCTGACCTACGTGAGTGCTCACGCATTCGTCTGGAGACATACGAACCGCCAAACTTAGCATCTTACCAACTGTTGTGGCTCCTAATGGAAACCTTAATTAATGCTCGAACTTCAACTAAGAATCGTCGGCTTGAGACCACTATTCTCCATTATTTTGTTCGAGTCGTATAAATAAATTAACCGTGACGGTTTGCATCTCGTATGGGGCATTAATAACTGGTAGTACAATGAATATTACAATAACAATTGGGACAGGAAGCTTGTAAACCGATTATGCTGATCGAGCGTCACTCAGTATGACATGAATACAATCGATTGCAACGGATTTATGAATAAGATATCGAAGATCAGATTTTATCAAGCGGCACTTAATCGAAGTCATGAGAATGCGTGCCTACATCCTCTAGCAAGCACAAATAATTAGTGACATTGGACAAAGATTGTATCTTGAGATAAATGCCCTTAATCTTCTTGAAATCTTAATAAACGTTAATGCAATGAAATGAGGATATCGGTAATATTCGAATTAAGTTGCATCAAGTCGATGAATCACCATTATTCATTCGGTTACTAAACCAGCTTTCAGCTGGCCGTAATTCAACACTTAACTTGTACGTACAACAAAGGAAATAATGACATCAATTACGAACAAAATACATACAACATAACAATTTTAATGCAAACTCGAATTTTTCAAAACCGATAATGATGCGTCAATTTTCCGAGACAATTTTCAATAGTAAAATAATACGATCAAATAGAGGGCGAGATAAATTGCAGTCCTCTTCGCGTTGGGATCGCGATCGCGCGGTGCAGATAAAACGCAAAGCGACGGGAACAATAACCGATGCACTTCCTTTGACAATAGTCGCGGCCGGACCAGCCAACCGGCCGATGCAAGCCAGTAATTTATACGACGCCCCAAGATCGCAACGATATGCCCCACTAAATCGATCAATAATCCTAGAAAGTGATAAGAACCAATGGGAAACTATCAAATTGAAACGTCAGCAGTGTATAATCAAGCGACACACCACAATTTATTATACGGTGGGAAGTTGGCCGGTTTTGTTGAGAGTAAAGCGGTCCGTAATAATTATAATGTCGCTGCATGTCTAGATCAGTGTTGGTGGTCTGAACTCACCAGCACAATTTTCCTTTCTATTTCTTACGTAAACAAGTTTAGGATAGGGAGCGCTCTATTTTAAAAAGTTGTACTGCTCAATCAGAGAAAATTCCGAATTAAATGCGAGGTTGTAGGTATCTCATTATGACATGAAGTTTATGTCTTTAACGTTAATAATATGACTCGCTTTATGGTACGGATATGGCCGAGAACAAGACACGAGGCACGCTCAGTTTGTCTTGGGCGACAAACACAAATATTAGACACGAACAAGCAACGGTACGGAATAGCAAATCACAGTGTATTTGTATAAGAAGCGTACTTTGAAGCAGGTTTGTATTTGTAAACAGAGCAGTAAATGTTCAATACAGTTAGCTACCAATGACAGTGGAATGTCGCTAAAAAATCAATGAATTCTAAGTGCCACCAACATGTTTGCTTCCATATGACTGAAGAAACTTGATAATGTAATCAAATAGAGATAAAAAATCCAAAAGAAAATTTAAAAAGTGACACATTCTCTATAGCTGATCTTGATCACTGAACTTTAAAAATGCCTTTTTATATCCATCATCTTTTCCGGAATGTTTTTAGAATTCCCTACGCAGGCTTACTGAATCACTATTACCAAGCTCAGAGGAAAAAAAGTTTCGCTTACGCACCGCTCATCAAAAAATTCAAGGTATAATGTGAATGAAAATGGACGTTATTATCAAGTGTCATAAGAAGCAAAAGTGATCCTGTGATCTGGCCCACTTCTGCATACCTCAGATCCGAGTCAGTCGCCTGACAACTTAAAAAAATGTATTTTATTCATGGAAGAAACCTTAACATCGAGTTTATGTTAAAATTCGTAGTGTAATGGAAACAATGCATTATGCATTGACTCGGCTTGACACAATGACATATGGAGTAACTTTTGTTTGACGTTAGGGACGAGAATTTAAAAATATCAAACATGTAAAAACGTCAATACGCTTTCCACAGTTTTTCACATTACATTGTAAATATATTTTTTTGCGTCCGTTAACAATTTTTGCAGTCAATTTATTTCTATAAAGAACGAAGAGAATGTTCGGCTTAAGTGGACGCTGCGTTTACGCATAATTGGAACTCCTTTTTGCGCACGAGTCGAATACGAAATGATCCCGATATTAATTCTGTTTTTTGTAAATCGCCTTTAACATTTCTTACTAGTTCGTATTCGATATCAAAGTTTAAGAAACTCTGGATTTGTGAGTTTCATTTTCTCCGATACAATGTGTATTATTCGCAATTCAAAACGCCGTTTTATTTTGAGATTAAAATCACCTGCTATGAAATTTATTACTAAACATACAAACTATCTAATGTAAAATGTGGTAACTTACGATCTTTGACCCCATTCACAATGGTTATTTTTTAGAGCACACTGTTTATTAAACAATGTATTCCTCGACCGACCATAATAATCACGTATCGTCCTAATGTAACGTCTCGCAGTGTCCGATGCCTATCAATTTGGGCATTCTTCAATACACATCGATAGTGAGATATTGTCGATACACAGAGTATAAAAACAATAATGTGAGATCTGTAAGGGGCGTGACATGCGCGTGGGCAGCGCGTCGGTGGACATTGTTTAAAAGACCACGCCGATATTAGAGGCCAAACATCGACGCTACGAGATTTTATCGTAATTATAATGTTCTTTTATTGGTATTTACACAAGTATACCCAAGTGATGTTATCACAATAACGTGTTTTGTAGTTATGGAATTCCAAGGCACTGATGGGTAGGTTAATGAAAGTTGCTTAATAATGTCATAATGGCGCATGCTCCGCTCTTATACTTGAGAAAAGGGACTGTTGATTGCTTTATTTATAATAATTCAAAATGACCATATTAGATATCGGTTCACTGATATCTTACCACACCGCATATTTAATAACTGATAGCTATCACAAACTCACTGCACCGCAGCTACTGTACGCATGAAACTAATTTTAAAGTTAGATTGGTATATTGGATGCATAATATGCGATGCGATACTTTTTATGAATCTGTTTATCCAACTAAAATTATGCATACATGGCATACAGAATACATGAACAATATTAAGCCAGTACCATCAATAAAATATTCTCTTCAATTCAGCAAAACAGGGACGGTAACCGTTTTCCAGCTAACAATTCGAAGAAGACCGCGAAAGCCGCACTCCATATTATTCAAATTCGCACACGTGATCCCGATTGTCACGATGCTTGGCTTCAGAGCTAATTAAGCTGAGCACGACACAAGATCACCGTGTCATGAGTGTCATGAGTCTAAGCAAGATCATGCCGGTGCCGTCATGACTTGAGGAGAAAGCAAATTAGACCTATTAGTACACGTCACAAAGAAACTGCGCGACTACCATCCTCGGACTAATAGGTGTGGCAAATTATGTACAGTCGTGATGGAAAGTCCTGTGATGGTTGCAGTGATTTGTTTTTTCACTGCAGGTATTTTAAGCTGGGAGTGCCGGGAGCAAGTCAGCTACATTCGTCGCAGAAGTAGCATGCCGTCTTAGGCAACTTAACCTTAGGTCTGTTGGCAATTTTCAGGAATGTGAACAGGAAATATTATATAGAAAGCATTATATTACTGTGTTTATAGTTGTATCATACATTTTACTCATATCACATGTGCCAACGGCCAGACCCACAAGTTTTTTTTTCTGTATAGTTTAATGGCGACATTTCCGAGGTGGTTATTGAGCGTAACCGGACACAGGGTGATACTGCTTGAGCCTCCACCCAGGATAACTACTAATGATGTTAAGCGATGCTACCAAGGCCTTCCGCATCGGGACTCGAACCTCGACTTGATGCATCCCAGCCCAACAACGAAACAACTGAGACTGCTGGATCAATATACGCAGATTAAGGTTATATTAAAACTTGTGTTAAAATCAAGCCCGTATCCCATTTCATCTATCTATCTTTGTGTCATGTAGGCAAGGGGGTAATCACTTTTTTTCACACAAATCTTATAACTGATCCTTAGTAGTGGATACAGTTACAGTGTTATATGCTCCATAAAATTTCAACCAGTACAATTAACCTTGATGGTGACTAGCCAATTGCCCTATAAACCCACAACGGACTGTCGCCTGCTACGATGGGCTGCGGAAGGGAAACGTTTTTTGATTCCGTCCCCCACGGTAAAAACCATACCTACTCGTATATGAATAATGAATTAGTAAACTCGTAAGTAATTTGTATATTCTGAACTCCAAAGAAACTCCTTCGCACGTCGTTTAACTTGCAAGTTGTATTGATTTAAAAGCTGTAAACATGCACGGCAGTAACGATGGTGGCTCACCCGTTAGAAACCTTGTTTTCCTTCGTACATAAGGAATTAACTCGCTTTTCTGTTAAGACTACAAGAAAATAGCTATACAAAAGGTTTAACGTTGTAAAGAGCATTTAGTTTTAAACAATTGATGGTATTCAGTAGGTTAAGAGGTATAAGGAGGTTCTCAATATAACTGTATGATTAGTTATATTCGCCAATACATTGATTGAATTGGACTGCTGCGTTAAGGATTGCAGGTTCGATTCCCGCATGGGACAACAATTTGTGCGATCCGCAGATGTTTGTTTTAATTTGGATGTTTGTGAAAATAATATTTAAAAAAATAATAGTAAACCAATTTTGAATACCTAGGTATTGTTTTAAGATGCTATCGTAAATTATTTATAATTTGCCGAGTGGTATTCGGTCTCAAATTGATCACCTCTTTTCCTCCCGTGGGTATCGTAATAGGCGACTAAGAGATAATCCAGAAGCTGGGCAGCAGCGTCTTCTTTAAATTCACCACCAATACAACGATCCCCAAGCCATTTGCCGAGCGTGGGGATTATGGCGACCCCTCTAGAGGCCTTTGTTCAGCAGTGGACGTCTTGCGGCTAGTTATGATTGAATAATTTGTTGAAGATCAAAAAGACTTTCGGAGGTAGCCAATGGTTCAAGTGAGAAAATCTGCCAAGCTTCAGACACCAGTCCCTGCCTTCCATGTTCATCATAATCAGCTTTAAAATGACCCACTGCTGGGCATAAGTTTCCTTCCCTAACTGCCACTGATTCCTGTTTTGGGCCTTTTGCTTCCAGGTCTTTCCCTATACAGCAACAACATCATCAGTCCACCTTGCTGGAGGTCTGCCAGGGGCTCTACAGGATTCTCTGGGCCATCACTCTGTTAGGGCCCTTCCATGTTAGCATAAATAAATTTAACACAACGTTAACGTACCGCATTTCTAAACGTTTCTCTAACAGAACAGGTACAAAAATATGTTTTTGTGCGTGTTCCTATAAATCTGCTTTGAATGACGTTAATCTTGATAGACACGATGGCTTAGTTTAATTCATTATGTTCGAATATTTTTTAGTTTGGCTGTAAAATGGTGGTTTGGAGTGTTGTGACTTTTTTAACGTTTTGTAGGTTCTCGGTCTTTACATGTTTAAGTGGTGGGCCCGTCGAGTTCAAAGCGGACACTTGTAGTCAATAGCTTCATTATGCTAATTTTGTTACGTGTTATAGTTATTAATAGCAATCACACAGTCTTTTTTATAATTATTAGGTATAGGTTATAGTATTAGTACTACAATCTGCCCGTGGCATTCTCTGCGTGTTTTTTTAGTCTTTTCCGGGATTAAAATAAACCTATGTCCACCCAGACTCCTGCCAGTCTCGTGGTCGCTAAGCGCGACTGCGGAGCATGTGATCTCGGGTTCGAATCCCGGGTCGGCCAAAGTGTTACTGGGTTTCTCCATTAGGTAATTCTCAATAGCAGCAAGAAGTCTGGATTTGAGCCCGGTTTATAGCCCGGCTTGCCCCCTATTTCATTCGGAACCATAACACAACTGGCGAAATGTGGGTGTACTCTACAGTCACCTCTGCCGACCCCTTCGGAGAATACAGGCGTGATGTGGTCTTTTCTATATATTGGTGAAAAAAAATTGAAAATCACATGGATCGATTTTAAGATTACCCATAACATACAACCAACCTTTATCTCTATTTATTAGATACTATACCTACCTACCTATCAGTTGTGACAACTTGAAATATCTTGCAGAAATATTACTCGATTATAATCCTTTTGTTGAATAACAAAGTACCATAATGTTATTATTAGGAATTTCTTTAGTATTAGAGTATATGCGTAGCCGCCCAGTCGAAGACGCGAACAAATATCTGCGAGCTAACAATTATTTGTTAAACACTTACTGCACCAATCAAGTGCTGTTATAAGTTGTAAGCAAGATTATAAAATAATACTGGCGGTTCATGCGATTTATTTTATCTGACTGAAAACGTATAACGCTATGTTAACATTTTCGAATCTTGAAAAATTACAATAGTAGGTAATTATACTTGGAGACTAAGACGAGTATGTTAGAAAAAGCCGCCAATTATGTATGATGTTGATGATGAGTAGACATTTTCAAAATTCTAAAAATTTATTTCGCTGGGGAAGAAAGGTCCCAAGCGGCGACCAGGAACCGGAATACGCAGCGTTGCAAGCCTTCCACCAGGTGGACCGACGATTTCGTCAAAGTTGCGGGCAACCGGTGGATGCAAATGGTAATTTGCCTTTTATTGTGGCGTTCTAAAGGAGAGGCCTTTGTTCAACAGTGGATGTATTCTGGCTGATGATGATGATTCTCTATTATCCGAACCCAGTTCAGTCCACTATTATAATTAGACTTGATTGTTTGACATATTTTTTACAAACTATAGCATTGTCTAAATCATTATTGTGCAGCTTCCTTATCATGTTGCACACATATAAAGGAAGCAGTTAAAGAAACATGTACATAAATCATGTATTACTTAATCGTAATTTCTACTTTAACTGTACTAAGCTTCCTATTGTACAATAGAAATAGCCGTACGTTTAAACTTTACAATCCATAAAGCCACATAAAATAAGCCTCGTAGAGTTGCAGCCAGGTTTACGAGAACAAGGATCGCACTCAACCGTATGTGCTTACGTCATTACACATTATGATGACGTCAAACTTTTATGGTCTGTTTCATTCCACCATTTGCGAGAACTAGTATAACTTCAATACCAAGTAGCTTCGAGTGTGCCTATAAACAGAAAACCCACTTTTGTCCTCCGAGTTATAAAATCAGTAACAGAAGGCCGATTTTGTGAGATTATTGTCATAAATTCAATCGTAAATAATAAATGGATTGCGAAGAAGTCTTAGAACATATATTTTAAGTACATTACGGCAATAAAATTATAATAATCCTTAAACGTGTCGATTTAAAGTCTCCAGGGTCAAGAGTCTATAGCCTAATCTAAAATTTGCGAGATGAATATCAAAGTGCTAAAATTTTTACAGCATGGATACGATTTATCGAATAGGTACTTGGGCTTCAAAAGTTTTAATATTCTTGAGTATTAAAGTTTTATGATATTGTCTCCATAATAAAAGCTGTTTCGAAAAAACTTGTGAAAACTGTAGAGCTTTTAAAAAATAACTAGTAAATAATAAATGTTTTAAATTTAGAACACTAAAAGCTCTCGTAGACGTGAGTAACATAATATAATTTTTTTTTTTATATGTTTGGACCACATGGTTTATGTACTATAGAAACGTACCTTTATAGTTGGTATATTGACGACTTAAGAATTAAGATTAGGGAGATAAAATAAACAAGGAAATAACGCATACGATTGGCATAAAACTACGAACCACGGATTCTCACGATTGTTGAAAAGATCGAGGAGACCTACAAGCTCAAAGTATGTAAAAAAATGTAAATGCGACAACAGGCGTCGCGCCGATTAGATCACCCACGACACACATAACGAGTTAATTCACACGTAAAATGTACCTAAACAAATGTTTGATAGTACCAGTTTCCACGGATACATTTCAAACCCCCTTGGGAACTGTGTAAATGATAAATTAAGTTAAATCAAACATTTAAATTCGCACCTACATCAACGCAATATGTAATCAACAAATGAGAACACAAAACGCATAAATCGTGACTTCTAATCTCGCCCTGATCTATTAAATTAAAATATTTAAAGGGTTCTCTCCCAAAATTCAAGTAGCCATTAAATCGCTTCAGTTACCTTATAACGGATTCAGTAATTTGCCCATACGTCTTGTTATGGTCGTTCAACAAGATTAAAACCCCTGGCCACCCTTCATAAATCCTACCCTGTGCTCCGAACGCTATATATTATTCATGGATACGTAAAAACGAATCCGGGCATAGGCGAATTGTCAATACAAGGTGGGTGCCCCCGGTACAGCTATTTACTGCAGTTTTCGTACTAAACCACAAATAAAATGGACTCTATGCATATTATAGTATCATCATACGAACGGAGCTGTAGTTTATTTGTCCCAAGGGCTGCGTTTAAGGGGTCTCCTTTATTGGTAGAAGTGTCAATAGTAAAAATCCGATGCGCTTGCTCTATAAACAGCGGTTTTTCCGGATTGTGAGGCTTAATGTATCGTATTTCTTTTATAAGATTGAGTCAGTCTTAGCCATAAATTAATATAAAGTTATTAAACTGTTTATATATGTAACAGATTACGTCATACTTCTATTTACTTAGACATCGGCTTACCATTTCTTTTTAACAAATAAACTTCACAATCTTATACGCTCAGAAGAGTAAGCGCTATACATATATTACTTTAAACGGCTGTACTAACTTATACCGTCACGAAGCTCGATAAAGTATCGCTACCGTTTTGATCCTGCCTATAAAATATTAGTAAATAGTCCCAGTAGGCGCTAAGCGCACAATAAAATTCAATCATGTTCGCCGGCGGTACAGTTTGTGTCCCACAAGAATGTTTTATGGTGACACTGCTCCCACGCCGCCCGCGAATCAGCTCCGTACATTCCGTTCAAAGATGAATGGATTTCCACACTAAAATATATCGGACAGTTTGCCCAATCCAGACTGTTGTCGGAAGTTGTTGACGGACTTTCAAAGGACACCATTCATTCGATACGAAATCATATTTATGACGTATCGTAAGGATGTCCCTTGTAAACTTATGGTTTCCGTTACATGGAAGTAAAAATGTTTCGAAAGTTTGCGTCAGGGCCCTTACCATGAACTTTTAAAGCAGGGAATTTTCTATTGTAGAAGCGAGATCCCGCTAAGTGCAGTGTAGTGTGGCGTCTCGCTTCCTCTACGGAAAATGTCTCACTTTAGGAGTTTATGGTATTGGGCAGTTTACTTTTTCTTCGCCAACCTCATTTTGATACAAGGTACCACTGAAACGTTAAGATTTTTGTTGTTTAGTTATGTTCTTCCTAGCAATACTACAGAGCAACAAAATACAACGGTATATCTACGTCCTCAAGAATTTAGAGATCGCAAAAAATCGACAAAAAACTATTAATGTATCTTCAATCATTATGCCGCATTCATAGTATATCCAGGCAAGTGAATTAACAATGGCCCAATAGGCTGCTAATGTTATACTTCAGACCATAAAAAAGCAGTTATAACTTTCATCTATCATAATTCAAAACGACTGTTCGAAGTGTTCGAGCTAATATCAAACGACTATAATTTACAAGCAGGTGACCGATTCACCTGCACAAATCAAAATGTCCAAAGGATTGTTTTGTTTTTCTATTGTTTTTGATGTCTTCATAGTCACTAATTAGCATTTCATGAGCACACCCCTATTCTAAGGACGCATGGGTTGGTATCAAAAATTGTTAGGCATCTTCCACACGAATAGAATAAAATCGCGGTGATTAATAAATGTATTATGTATGTATAAGTTGTCTATTTGTTTAATTTATTTTGAAATTTGAGTTTAAAACTATAGTTGAACAGTTAGGCATTATAAATCATTAGTCCACTGTCGAGCAAAGTCCTCCACTTTAGAACGCCACAATGACTACCGAATCCTAAATGTCAATGATAGCTATATAGCTATAATGATCCATATTTTCACATATCATAAACCACAATTTTGAATAAAATTATTTCCAATAACATTTATTTTCATTATAATAAGTATCCTCTTGTCAAATAATACCTTAACATAATAATGTCATTAATCCATTGCCTCGTTAAATCATACAAATAAGGTGTTTAAATGGAACCGCGCGTCCGTCTGGAACGCACTTAACTTTATAATCGGCCACATCAATCAACTTGGCCTTAATGAATAGTTTGCTTAAGGGCAAGCTTCGACGAAATCTCGATGGCATGGCGATAGAATTACACATGGGAGGTTTCGATGTCCATTTTTTATCCAATACAAGTTTAGTTTTAAGGTGGGCTAAGTTAACGAATTCTCAATGAATTTTAAATGTAGGATCATGTTGTTCGTACAACTTTGTTAAACTTTAACGTTTTTTAATGAAAATAGAATAATGACACACGTTGGTTTACTATTCTGTTAATAATTGAAATAGGTACTATAATTCACAAAGCGGAAATCTTAAGTTATTAGTTTTACACCTTCCTCCTAAATAAAGACAATTTGAAACCATTGATTAAATTATGTAATCTGTCATTGTTATTTTCATGTCATTAAATAGAGATGTCAATAGACATAGTCAAAAGGTTTATGATATGACAGGTGTTATCATTGTTAATGAATAAGGGGGTTTCGTACTTGACACTGGTATTATTGTGGACAACGGCTGAGTTGCCAAAGTACATAAATAAGGGGGTATGCATTTATGTTTATCTAGAGATATATAGATATACTATAGAGGTACAATAAAACCTTAATTTACATGACTACGTCTGCATATCTCTGTTACAATTGTACTTTTCAAGGTTTTCAAGTAAAGCGTTACAAATAAACCGACAAAAACCAAACCCAAACAGACTAATTCACTCACTATCATCTAATTTATGGTCTTCTAGTCGCCTTTTAACGTAGGGACTTTTTTACCTTACTGATTTATAGTACAGACACTCGAAGTACCAACCGCACATTATATAAATAAGAACAACCTTCGTTCAAAATAGTGTTTCGCTTTTTTAACGTTGGGATTACCCGCGAGGATTATTTCTCAGCCGCGTTTATAAAGTGAAAGACCTGGAATAAATATCTGTAGATTATGCTGTTATTTATTCTCTGTTATATTGTTTCATTTTCGTGTTTTGTTATAGAACGTGCCTTCTTTATTTATTGTAACTGAGCCGATTTTTCTACCTTAAAAAACACTGCAATTGAGTAACAGTAAAACTATTCTGCAAGCTCATTAATTGCAACTTTATAATCGGAATACCCTAAAACTAAATTATCATGAAGAGAAGCAGCTTGACTCGCTACGCTTATCGATTATATTTGGGCAATTTAAACCATGAAATTCTTAAGGGTTCTGGATTATAGGCTTCCACACTTTTATTCAACTCCGTGCAACTATGAGATCAGAGACGACACTAGTCCTAATTTTTTATACCATCTCTCATACACGCCTATCGTAGCCACAATATTGCGTTTTCAAGTATCCGTCCTTGAATATTATTCACAGTCATCATCATCAGCTGCAACACGTTCACTGTTAAAAAAAGCCCTCCCCCTTGGAGTGGTGGGAAGCTGCCATAATCCTTACGCTTGGCAAGCGGCTTAGGGATTGGTGGTTAAGTTAAAGCAGACGCTGTATTCACTGTTATTCGCACTATTAATAGTTACAACGTTATCGATATTATCAAACAGTTTGTTTATCATATTAATATTTTTCCTCCCACCGTGCCACTAACACTGAATGATGAATGAACCGAACAGATCTTTATCGTTCACCGGTCGCCGTCTCATCTACTTCATTGTTAATACACCATTGTCATATTATATTTATAATAGATTCGTATCGTTCCATGTGAATATTTTCCATCAAGTTGTAGGTCAGTTGGTATAGAAAAAGTCCACTTTCTAATAATATTAGATACCGGTTGTAATATCAATTTGCTGAACGAGATGAGTAATTACGGAGTCAGTGCTCTTGACAAATGTGTTGTGAAATATGTGCCGCAAGATAAGATTGGAAGACATGAATATAGAAATAGTAGTACGCCAGTGAAATGGCTATTATTGCTCTAGATTGCGTACTTTTTCGTTCGCGTATGTCAATAATGTATCAGGTGATATGTAATCTTGGTCGTTTGAATTGCACACAAAAACAGGCACTTTCTCCACTTAACTACTACGTATGCCTATATTTTGAATGAAAGCTGTCCAATACGATAGGAATTTGGTTTAAAAATCTCTGGATTCGGCCCTTCTTAGACAATTGTATCTAATGCTGCTCTCATTTACAATAATGATCTCTAAAAAGAGTCTAAAATATGAGTAGGTACATAATATTATAGTGTATTTTTGCTAAGCCTTGTAATATTGGAACAGGTACATAATTTCAAAACATATTGATACCTCTATTTTTGCAGAAATTAGTGTTAGTAGATTCGTTGAGATCTAATCGCTCAACAACGTCGTTTACATCACCAAGTTCTCTATAAACTGTCGATAAATAGGCGTGATAATTTCTACACAAAAAAGCGCTTTCAATACTTCGTATATCAGTAAAGTCGGTACAGCATTCCAGCGCTGGAAGTGGGGCGTCCAAATCTAAGATCACGAACGAATCCCCCGGTGTAAACAGCATTCGTAGCGAGTCGGCACAGGGGACACAACACACGTTACGTCCAATTAGACGCTACCTTACATACTGCTAGCCAGTAATACCAGTATTAGTTTGTGCGTAGTTAATGCTATACATACATACATAGTATGCTATAAAAATGTTAGTCGAGCAGTTTGTGAGAACGACTTGCAATACAACCAGAGAAATCTGCCCCCTTACCATGAACTCTTAAAACAGGACAATTTACGGTCTCTCTCCACAACGTAAACTATACTGCTTTAAGAATTCATGGTAAGGGGGCTGGTCTCCAAATATTTGGCGATATCAATAGGTACCAACCCTCAAATAAGAGGTAGGCACATGTGGGGAAATCTGTACGATCTCTTTTCTAGTTTAGATAGATGTCAAGACTGTAATAAATATATAAGACATAACTTAAGTTTATAAAATGTTATAGAAATACAAAGCTCTCACTTGCTTGAGGTATTCAGGTTATCGATAGTCTGACTGTCCGTAGCAATTTTACGGTGTTATACTTATCTATATTTCCGCTGAAGATTTATCGAGCTTAGTGATCCAGTAAAAATACTGATCGTGTCAAGTGCGGCTTGAAGTCACTTAGCTACGAACAGCACTCTCTTGGCCTCGCCCTGAAAAGGAAAAAACGCTTAAAAGAAGCATTACGATATCTTTTAACTAATACAACTGTGCAATGATATCGAGGTGACCATAAACTTTTTCAGGTTTATTAACCCTAAAGACTTGATTAGGAAATCTGTTGGTGCATTCCGAAGAAAAAGCTCAATTATTCCTTATAACTCGTCCCATAGCTAGACTAAGGCCTCCCCACTCTCTTTCCACATCTCCCTGTTACCACCTATTAAGTATTATTTTTTATTAAATCCTAAATCTAATCTAAAGAGAATCAGTACTTATTCTATAAATAGAGAAAAATATGAACTGTTAGCAAATAACATATTATTCAATCAAAATTCTATATTAAGCAACACTCAATGAAACAACACAATTTAAGATGAAGACAAAAATGTATTTCTGTAACAAGTTATGAGACTAAATAGAGCGTACAAATCTAAGATCACAAATACCCTCGATGTTCGTACACAATAAGACGTGACACATGCTTTGTATATATATATATATATAACGTATCATTAGTCGACACGTGTGACTATAGCCATCCTTTATAATGTAATTATTCTAGACTAGTTATATAATCAAGGCTCGTGTCTAGCTAACACGTGTCGAACTATGAAGGTTAAGCCTCTCTTGCCGAGGTTGGTACGAGAACGGGTGATATGACCATCCATTTTAATATCAAGACAGTAGTCTGGATAGTAGTATAGCTGGGTTTAAAAAATCGCCATTTGTAGAATGTCGTCGTGTAAGATGCTTATAGCTTACCGATACATCATCATCATCATCAGCCGGAAGACGTCCACAGTTAAAAGTCTTCCCCTTAGAACGCCACAATAAAGGACAGCTTGCCAATTGCATCCACTGGTTGTCCAATTCTGACGATATCATCGGTCCACTTACTTATCACCACGGCTAACTCTTATTTCCATAATATTTATATGACTGCCTCATTGGTCTAGTGGTTGCTAAGCGCGATTGCTGAGCACGAGGTCCTGGGTTCGAATCCCGGGTCGGGCAAAGTGTTACTGGGTTTTTCCATTAGGTAATTCTCAGTAGCAGCACGGAGTCTGGATTTGTGCCCGGATGATGGTAATAGGCTCGCCCCCTATTACATTGGGACCGAAAAACATAACTGGCGAAATGTAGGTGTACTATAATATGTGCACCTCTGCCTACCCCTTCGGGGAATACAGGCGTGATGTTATGAATGATTTATATAATTGCGATCATAACTTTGACAAAAGACGTGGGACATGATCTGTTACGTGTGAAAAGCGATGTTTTATAGCAGAAGGTATAAATCTAAAGTCGCTAATTATAAGATAATTACAAAAGTGTAACCCGATTGGCTGCACGAAGGGTTATTAGCTGAATTCCCACACATAATTATTATTTATGTGATCTTCACATATTTTTACTCTAACTAAGGTTTTTGTACCTGAGACTTTAATTGAGTCTGGTGACATTGCTATAGGACCAATGATTTCAAAATTATCTTCACTAAACGAAGGCTTATTGGAGACTTGAGGTCACATATCAACCCGGAATAGGAACCTTCATAGTTTCAACTAGAGCCGTGCAGTATTCTTTTGAAACTCACTATTTCAAAGCCCACTAGCCGGAATCGTAACGTAATCGCATCGCCTGAGGACCGGCGAGTCGATTATCGTATCGGAGAAGCTGATCCGTTTGGTTACATCCTTACGTAACGTAGCTTACATAAGATTGACACCTGTTTGACGGCGAGGCGACAGGCGATTCTGTTACGAACCCTTTCCGATTTTATATGTGTGCTATGACCCTTAACATAATGTAGAAACAAAACTGTAAGACATAAGGAACATTGATAAACAGCAACTACCATAATTCTTCTATCGTGTCGACATGATCTTCAATACGAGGGTCAAACTGAAAGTTCTTAGAAAATCAAAAACTGATTACATTAGCCAGTTATTAGTTTTATTATATCTTTTCAAAATATTGTCCATTCACGTCAATACACCGCTGCATGCAATGGAACCACTGGGAAAAGCACTTTGCCCACTCGTCTTTAGGGTTCTCTTCAATGGCATCGCGATACGCAGCCACCGCTTCTTCAGCATTCATAAACCGCTTTCCTTTAAGTTTTTCTTTAATTTTTGGAAATAAATAAAAATCTCAAGGGGCGAGGTCGGGGCTATACGGCGGGTGACCCAGTAATTCAACGTTTGATGTCGCCAAATAGTCGATCGTTCGCTTAGCGGTGTGCGACGAGGCGTTGTCGTGGTGAAGGAGGATCCTACTGCGAGGTCGTTTCTCTCAAACTTTTTCCAAGACAAGTGGCAAACAATTGGTAGTGTACCATTCTGCAGAAACTGTTTTTTGATCCTCTAACACAATTGTTGCGAAATGACCTATCCTTCCAAAGAACGAGGCCACCATTTTTTTTCCCGCACTTCGATCTCTCTTCACTTTAGTTGGCAACCTCTCGAAAGGAAACACCCACAGAGCAGATTGTCTTTTGGTTTCAGGATCATAACAGTAAATCCAGCTTTCGTCACCTGTTAGTATGTCGAACACAGCATTTGAGTCACCTCCGTTAAATCTTTCAATCATTTTACGGCACCAATCCACACGATGGAGTTTTTGAGCCTCAGTCAAATTATGAGGTATCCACCGGGCGCAAAGCTTCCTGACTGCTAAATGTTCGTGGAGGATTTTGTGCACTTGACTCATACCGATGCCTAAGCTTGTCCGAATCTGCTGATAGGTCACTCTTTTGTCAGTCTCTATCATACGCCGCACAACACAGATGTTATCTTCAGTCGTCGCCGTAGAAGGCCGTCCCTCACGTAAATCATCAGTGAGATTAGTGCGACCACGTTTAAACTCATTAAACCAGTTGTAAACTGTCGCACGAGATGGGCTTCATCGTGAAAGGCCAATCGTAGTCTATCATAACTTTCTTGTTGACTTAAATGACATCGAAAGTCATAAAAAATCATTGCACGAAAATTTTCTCGTGTTAAATTCATGTTGACGTGACACAGACAATTTTCAATTTGCCGCCAAATCGTAAAACAAATGACAAATTAATGAAATATATACTCAGTAATATTGGCAAAGAGTTCTATTTTCAAATTTTAGAATTATTTTTTTATTATATTGTTTATAAGTGGCCAGTTCTAAGAACTTTCAGTTTGACCCTCGTACGAGAACAGATTAGCCAATCAGTTGGTAGCAAGACAGCCTGACCACAGCGCGCCGTGCGATTATAAATCGTCACTCGTGGAGGCACTATTAATGTCCTTCCTTCGGCAATATAACACTATCTCATGCTAATTGACGCCGTTATTCAATTGCTAAAAGTACATGTGACGCAAAAAACAGCAACATATAAATACCAATCATAAGAATATGGTTTTTTGGTACTTTTGATCGATAGAAACGGTGCTTTGGAACCGCGCAATTAGGTTTGACGTTTTTAAGTACTCTTTTGAAACTATGACTAAAATGGTGATGAATATTGAATAATATCTTTTCTTGGTTCGTCATATTTTTGAGACAGTCACACATTTACGTTATAAAACAGGCGAGTCAATACACCACAAAAGCTTTATCATCAAATAAACGACTTTCCCCTCCAAATATCGTCACCTAATTGTTTTAGATTGGACTTACGCATTACATCAATAATGATTATTTCTTTTTAACAACTCGACTCACGATTGCCTTTCTCAGCGGGTAATAATGTACTAACGATATAATATGGAGAAGTTCTGATAGATTTGTGCCAGACTGTATCGTTTGGAACACGCTTGCAACGTAGCGGACTTTATCGGTGACAGCCTCGCGTGTAGTATTCTAAACGTTATTCATGATGTATAAAAGAAATACATTGGCACATCGGTTCATTTGGTACTGTGTACCAACAGAACTTTATCAGTGTGTACTATAGCTACTAAGTACCTTAGGATGGATAAATTACGAATGTGGGTCGTTCAGCGAATAAACGCTTGCCGCCATCAGAAAATAAAAATACGTAAATAAAATTGAAGCATTATTTCATGGTTCTTGTCGATTTTATCAACGAAATAATATAAACAACTGAATTTAAAATATTTACAAACTTTATTCAAGAAAGTACCGTTTGATCAGCACAGATTTCATCAATACTCCAATTATTTCACCAACTTAAAAATAACGATATAAAATCGGTAGAAATGCAGTTTTTATGGTCCGTCCTCGAGTCGATATTAACTGGCTTCGACCGCTACACTTCCCATGGTTTTTCTCCATGCTGGCATCCTGTCGCTTTAGTGATAATTAATGTGCACTTTTTGTATCACGTTATCTAAGTCTAGAAAACTTAATGGATTATTAAGTTTATTACTGAAAGGTTTGAAGATGTAGTGCATGGTATTTAGCGTTAATAATCAGGCTAAAATGCCTTTTTTGTTGAAGTTTTTACATTAATATCAGTTTTTGCTAAAGAGGATTTAGAATCAAAAAACTCATTTAGAATTATTAAGCTGATAATTATGATTCTTGAAACTAAAACTAACGGAGCTGTTTAAGATGCAGAGCGAATTACAAAATTGTCTAATCATACAAATGTTTGGGAATCGTGGAAGCTCCATTTCGAATCACGATA